>CM038464.1:100792657-101512657 GCA_021464415.1 Lonicera japonica
AGAAAAAAGCAAAAACAGAGAGAACTTTGACACCAAAATTGGAACAGAGCCGAGCTATCTCTTTTATTATCTCCCCACCGGCTCTATGACCATCTTCCACCGGCAAGTCCCTCCCCCTGGCCCACCGCCGGTGCCCGTCCATAAAAACCGCCACGTGTTTCGGCATTAGCTCCGGTCACAGACCGGCAGCACCAATTCTTGTTTTTCTTGTTCCACATATTCTTTGGCAACTACATCATTAATATTTGAAGAAACTGATATTGAATTAATCTTAGCAGATTTTGTAGGAGAAAAAATACAAGGATAAAAGATGGAGTTATTTATTTTAGTTGGGAGGGGACAACTTGCTAGTGAAGAAAATGGTTTGTTTTGGGGAATGGAGGGTAGCGTGGTTCTAAAATGAGTAGTTGCGAAGCCCAAGGACAACATTGTTATTGGCAAAACTTAACATATCTGTCCTTTTCCTTTTCTTCCTAAATTTAATTTAATTTTGTTGCATGGTTTAGATTGGAGGCAAGTGTTTGTTGGAATTTAAAGACTCTTAAGACTTGGGAGCAATTGGAAGGTTCTCATCCGGATTCAAAGGAAAATGTTACGTACTCTTGCTCTAAACATTGTCTATAAACTGACGCAACACTAATGAAATCAACTTATAAAAATTTGAATTTAATATAATTTACTTGTCTTTTTTCATTTGATTGGTTCGAAATATGTTTATATAAAAACTTTGTATACAAATAAAGTGTTTGCACGCTTGTACTTAGGGCTAGACTCGCCACTTACAACAGTCAAACTGGCTACACTAACGAGTTTGTAAAAGTCTCGTTGCTTTGTAGTGACCCATCTTATAAATTTATGTTGAATTTTATAATTTTTTAATGTGATATATAATTTGAACCAATTATTTTCTGTAAATCCATGGTGAAATTTCAAGTAAGTTATTGTGCATGCAATGTAAAAATCATAGAGTTACCATAATAGGACAGGCACGAGCCATATTTATTGGGAAATTTGGGACAGTGACAAGGAGTCAAGAGGATAAATATGCGCTGGACGACCGTTCAGGGATGGGCTACTAGAGGTGCACATATAGAATTAGCTGACATGGACAATTCTCATTGTTGAAAAAAAATGCGCTATATAAAAAAAAATAAAAAAATAAGATAGATGAATCAATGATTAATGTTTTTAATTCGACAAAATATTCAAGGCCCTATTTAGAATCCGGACCTGATCTATTAATCTACATGCGTATATGCATATATAGTTCAACAAATAAAAGATTAATGTATATGATAAGTCAAACACGTAGATTTCGTATGGCAATTAAGTTTAACACGTAAGTGTATATTTTTCTTTGTGATATTATATTAAAGTTTAAAATATCTAAAGTAAAATTAATTAATAATACATAAAGGAGCCTCTAGATTTTATACATATTTTTGCAAATATTTAATTTCCCGATGTGAAACTTACTATCTGTAACGTAATACAGTGTTAATATAATTCCTTATTTTTTTAACACCCATTGACTTGTATATTTTATTTGTTTTCCTTTTCTTTAATTATGTTTGTTTCTTGCGTTTCTTCCTTCCATTCGTTTATAATATTTCTCACCTAATGACGACAGATAACTTTCTCCTCACTCAACACTCTGGCGCACTCTAATTACCAGCGGGGTATTCAAGATATTAATTTATTGAGTTGGTAATTTTACGTTAATATTAATTTTTAAAAAAATATATAGAAAGAGGGAATCTAGTATTACAATATTACCTCCTCCGTCCCTATAATTTAGATCATATTTGATCTTCACTTCTTTCTTCTTCTTCTTCTTCTTCTTCTTCTTTCCTTATTTTTTTTTTAAAAAAGGCCTTAATTTTTATCACAATCAATGGCCCAGAATAAACTATATTTTCTATTACGAGTTTTAATACTGTAATTGTGTTTTGAAAAAAAAAAAAGTGAACTTTTAATTTTCGGGCATCCCATGAAAAAAAGGGAAAACAATGAAGTCTTAATTATATTCGGAAGCGAAGAAGTATTACTAGTGTTTAAGAGAATCCCTTGTATTTATGGAACATATCACAATTAAAATTCTCATTTTCATAGGAGATGCATGTTCAACTAACGGGGTTGTAATGAGTTGGCATTTTCCCTATTCTTATAATAGGGAAGTCCTAGTTTCGATCCACATGGATATAATTGTCAAACCCTTTGTTAGTCCACCCTTATCTGGTGGTTGTATGTCCACCCTTATTGTGGTGGTTGTTGTGATATATAGTTCGTATAAAAAATGTTGTAAAGTACGGAAAAATTTGTGTAATGAATTCATCACTTTGTATCGAAAAAAAGAAAGAAAAAAGATATTCAATATATTAATCTTGCAATATGCTAGAATATACTATGTATTTAGTATTAATTCATTTTTCTATTTTACTTTCCTAATTGTATTGATTGTGTTCCCATTACACTTTCATAATTGTAGCCTAGATTATAGCTTCAATCTCTTGTATATATATATATTCATTCTCTCTATTGTACATGATTATCAATCAAAGTAATACAATTCTTTTATTCTCCTCCTTCAATCTCTCTTTCGTTTCTATTTTGTAACACAATAAAAATAATTTGTATTTTTTACCAATTAGTATTTACTTCTCAATTAACTACAATAATTAAGCAAAGCTACTAGGCATCTATCAGTACGTGCACAAATGCTTACTTTGAGATAGAGAGTATTATAATTTATATTTGAATAATATTATGTGTTTATGTTTAGTATTTTTTTTAACAAAGGACGCAACAGCCCCTAAAAAAATTTATTAAAGAAGAAAGTCATGTTCAATATTAATAAAATAACAATATAATAAAAGAGGAGCAATCTAACATATTGTTTAATTAAGTAAATGACCCATTTGCACCCTCAATTTTGTACTTGGTTTCAAGTTGTACCCCAAACTTCAATTTGTTCCACGTTGCACTCTAAATTTCGAAAAGCGGTTTTAAATGCCCATTCCGTCAACATTCCGTGAGGGTGCAACGTGGTACAAATTGAAGTTTGGAGTGCAACTTGAAACCAAATACAAAGTTGAGAGGGTAAATGGGTCATTTACTATGTTTAATTTAAGCCGTATTCGAATACTTATTGTGCCATTATTAAGCTTGGGCAGAGACACGTTGCTCCATCAGTAATACCATTAATAATTAATTCTCTTTCATTATAATATATATACCATAAATTCTCTTTTATTGTTCATTATATTTAGTTGATGTGTATAAAAATTGGTTTGAACACCATAATAAATATGATCTAAATTATGAAGAATGATTAATTAAAATACGCAAAAACTAATTCAAATAATGTTTGATTTAAGCCAAAAAAAATAAAAAAGTAAAAAGGATACACGGATGGGAGATAGGTTGAAATGTGGCAATGGGTGAAGTGAGTAAGATTTCGTTGTCAGAACAAAAAACAAAAGAAATAATGAAAAACATAAATATATATATATATATATATATTTAGTTGTAAGAATTTTATAAATTTATGAACAATATCATGAATATTCATAAAACTAAAGCAAATGACTAAGCAATTTAATTGCATAATAACTTAAAAGTAGATATAATATTATGACTTGAATACCAAAAGAAGGAAGAGACCGAACAACGATGATTGTAGACGAAGGACGGAGTGTTTTGGTCAATCATTTCATCATATAATAAAAGAGTTGACTTATTCAGTGAGATGTAAATGAAAAACCTAAGTCTCTTTTAGATGAATCTATATTAAAGGAATTATTTGTTATTTTTAACCAATAAAAAAAATTACAAGACTTACCCCACCGTATTCCGAAAGTATCCTTGTCATATCCCTCCCGTATTCAAAATTTTAAAAAATAAATAAAAAATATTTGATACTCGGATACGTATCCTGCTGTATCCGTGCAAGATACGTATCCGATACCGATACTCCGACCCTAACTGAAGTATTTGTACTTTAGAGCCCGGGAGAGTAAGAAATTTTATTGGTAATATGGGGAGTAACATTAATTTTCACAAATTAATTAAATGTATTAAAAATATTATTGGTACTTTATGCAAAACAAAACAAAACAAAAAGGAAGATTCTTTTTTTGCTTTATTTTTGAAAGATAATTTAATACTAATTTGACTAATTTTATGTGGACATAAATTTTTGTACTAATTAATTATTATAATTGACAATCAAGAGAGAGAATTCTATTCAATTGGATGATAATTTATTACAATAGAGAGACTATATAAGTTATGTACACAAAGCAATAAGGAAACAAATCAATACAATGAATCCTACATCCTAGCTAGTCAACTTTTTGTTTAGGAAACTAATAAATAGAAAGACATTATTAACACCCCCACATTAAGTTGGTGCATATATATCGAACATGCCAAATTTGCTAATAAAGTTGGAAAATATTATATTGGATACTGCGTGCCTTGGTGAGTACGTCAACCAGTTGATCTTTTGAACGCACATGGGACATACATGGACCAGACTACATTATTTTCAAACTTTTCTTTGATAAAGAATCAATCCACTTCAACATGTTTTGTTCTATCATGTTGAACTATATTTTGTGCAATACACAAGCTACCTTGTTATAACAATACAACATCCTAGGTCCTCTTGATAGATAATCTAAATTTGTCAATAAGAACTTTAATGATATCAGTTCTTGTACTCCACTTGCTATTTCTCGATATTCCGTTTCAGCGTTTGAATGAGAAATGACATTTTATTTTTTACTTCTCCATGTGAAAAGGTTCATATGCTTACCCGTATGGCTCCCGACCATGCCTACCCATATATATGCAGGTCCTGGTACTGAAGTCAAACAAATTCCACAACAATTGACCCCAAATTATCAGAGTCTCGACTCGGGCCCAACACATAACTTGTAGTACGGAAAGACATCTAAATAATGACGCGTACAGGGTTTCGTTATGATAAAAGGTGGAGGAGTTATAGGAGTTTTTGGTTAAAGTAGGGTACTTTTTAAACTTATTTAGCAAATTAGGGTACTTTTGAGCTTATTTTGGAAAATGGGGTTGAGCATAAAAACGTGAGAAGGTCTCACGTTTTTAACCTTAAAAACGTGATACTTATGCCTATTTTACAAAAAAAAAAATATTCGTAAAAGTGTGGTATGGTATCACGTTTTTATGTGTAAAAACGTGAGCTCCTTTCACGTTTTTAGGCTGACTTAATTTTTGCCCTCCCTTTTCACCATTGATTATCTGTGTTCAAGTAAAAAAAAAAACCCAAACCTCTCTATCCTCACACCGTCTGTCGCCTCCTTCAACGAAATCTTCACCTCGCCGCCGCCCCTCACCGCCGCCCCTCACCGCCCAGTTCAGTCGCACCCCATCACCTCTCTCCCTCCCCATCGGTCTCCGCAGGTACCTCTCCATCCCCGCTGATCTGCCTCTCTCTATCTCCCTCCGTCGGCGGCGCCTTTGCCATCGCCGTCTGTCGCCATCGCCGGCGCCGGTCGGCAAAGGTCCGTAGATCTGTATCTCTCTCCCTCGCTTTCTCCTCTTTGCTACTTCTTCTAGCCACCGTCGACGGCACTCCCTCGCCGAGTTTCCTCCACCGTAGCGTCCTCCCGTCTTCGTTGCCCGATCTACTCAAGGTAATCTCATTAACTGATTTTTTCTTTATGATTAACTGATTTTATAGGATAATTTGAAGATATATTGTGAGGATTAGAGGTAGTATAGAAATATGGATTTTTTCTGCTTATTTGTAAATGGTAGTATAGAAATAAGGATTAGAGGTAGTATAGAAATAATCATGTATTGAGAGGAAAATTAAAACATATTTAGATCCATACCTTCATTCCACAACCAACAAATCCATATATACAAACATATTTATAATATACAAACAAAATCTTTTTGAAAAAAAAATTACAAAACATTTCTTAGATCTAATTAGTATACATACATAATATACACGCATACACATACAAAAATAAAAAAGAAGGGAACTAACGCCCACCTTTCGATTTATTCGATCTTGTATTTCTTTGATTTATAATAATTTAAACATGTGTATATATAAGCATATATACACGGATATAGAAAGAGAAAGAAATATGCTTGAGTGGGAAAGAGAGGAAGAAACAGATAGGAAAAAAGAAGAAATAGAAGAGAAAAATGCAAGAGAGAGAGAGAGAGAGAATGTAAGAGTCTAATAGAATAACAAAAAAAGAAGATAAAAACAAAGGAGTGAAAATGGGATCACGTGGGTGGAGGTGGGTGGGGGACAAAAATGATGGGTAAGGAAAAAAAGTGATGGGCAATATTTATGACTTTTGAATATAAGAGCGGAAGGCTTTCTCTCATTTTTCTCCTTTCTATTGTATGTATAAATATAAAAAATCCGAAATCTTATTGTATGTATAAATTACATAAATTACATAGTTTGAATAATATATTTTAATTACATCAATTTTATTTAAATTCGAATTCTTGTTGTATGTATAAAAAATATCTGAGGCTATGCAACTAAGCTACACCATACTATATATATTTTTAACCATTATTAATTTTTTATACTTTCTAAGAATATAAATTAATAGAATAAAAAGGTATGGTAGAGAGAAAAAGTTAATGTGTATATTTTGTTTAATTTCCGCCTCAACTCATGCTCCCCTTTAGTTGTTATATTATAATTAAAATTTAGAGTTTCAATGTTATTGCCAAAACTAGAATTAAAATTTGTAGTTTGAATATAGAGATAAAGGAGATAAGTCTTTGGTTCCCTTTTTTTAAGACTATAATGAAATGACTACCCATACATTAATTAGAAACTACAAACCAAAACCCACAACTTCACTAAAAATACAAAAATAAAAAATTTACTTTTCTTGTTACCCTATTTTTTTCAGCCCAAATTGGAAAGTGATAATTTCCCAAAAGTTAAAAGTGAGAACTGAGGAGATATATTTAAAATCTGAATTATTTTTGTATATTAAAAAAATGTCCAAGGCTATGCAACTAAGCTACACCATAACATATATAATTTTTATCCATATTTAATGATATGGATTAATAGGGTCCAAATATGTTAAAATTTGCATTTTGAATTTAAATTTATGATATTCTTATATTTAATTAAAAAGTTGATAATAGTAAAAATGTGTGGTATAGGAAAAAAGTTAGTTTGTATATTTTGTTTAGTTTCTGCCTCAATCCATTCTCCCCTTTAGTAGTTGTCGTCCACGCTTAAAATTTAGAGTTTGAATTTGACTGGCAAAACTATAATTAAAATTTATAGTTTGAAGAAACAGATAAAACAAACAAGTCTTTCATTATTTTAAGACTATAATGAAATTAATACCCATACATTCATTAAAAACTACAAACCAAAACCCAGAACTATACATTCATTAAAAATTACAAACCCAAACCCAGAACTTCATATTTCATTGATTCAAAATATTTTTATTGAAAATAAACTAAAGTGGGTTATTGTATTGAAGGTGGACAATGGGAAGTAGATGTTACTGTCTTCGGCTTTATTGGGGTGGCAATATAATTAATGGGGAGCAGGGTTGGACATACGATAAACCACACGAAAGTGGCATTGTCCTGGAAGAAGGCAGTACTTACTCAGAATTAGTTGAGAAAGTTTATTCTGTTATGGATATTGACCGTACACCGTCCACGCTTAAGATGACTTGTAGATGTCCCTTTTTTGTAACCACAACTACTTGGAATTACTTCTTTCATGAGATTAAAGATGATGGAAGTTTGGACTTTGCAATGACAAATATTTCCAATGCTCCCGTTATTAATGCAATTGATTTGTATATTGAAAAAGTGGATTTGGATTATGATGTATACCCAATTGGCGAAAATTTTCCATTGTCCGGACCATACATATCACCACCGTTAACACATTCTGCCCCTATGTACATTGATCCAGTACCACAGCAGGAGTTTTGTGACCCTATCAATGAAGGCCCTCATATTTCTCACTTCGGTTCCATTTCACAGCCATTAAGACGCCTCAACTTTGGTGGCACTAGTAAAAAAGGTCACAAATCATCTCAGCCCCTCCCGAGTCCACGTCTGGGGGAGGAGGTGGTATAGATTATGACTTTGAAGTAGAATACGACATTGGAGAGGACGTAGACACCGAATATGAAGTTATGGAAAATTTGAGCAATAGCGAAAGTGATGAAGGGGAAGAACCGAATGAGATTAGGCAGGTTGATAATAATATTCCGCCCTTTTATACACGATTTCAGGTTACAAATGTGGACGAGGAGGTGTTAATACTAGAGCAGCTTGTGGGTGAAGATGAACTGCGTAAAGGGCTGATTTACGAGACGAAAGCAGACTTGAAGACTGCCGTGAAATTGTTCACTATCAAGAATTCTAATGAATATATTGTTGATGAATCAAATACAGATATATGGGCAATTAAGTGTAAATTACATCAAAAAGGGTGTAAATGGCGTCTTCGTGCATGTCAAAGGAAGAAGAAGCACGGTCAATTTGAAATAACCAAGTACGAGGGTCCCCACACATGCAGATTTGATCATTTGAAACTAAGCCACAAACATCTGGATAGTAACTTCATTGCAAACAAAATAATGCACATGCTGAAGGTTGATCCAGCCCTTAAGATTGGCGTTATTGTTGCTCATATGAAGGATCAATATGGCTTTAAGGTCTCTTATTGGAAAGCATGGAATGCAAAGCAGAAAGCAATTGCCACTTTATTTGGCGATTGGAAAGGGTCCTATGCGATAATGCCAAGATACTTGGCGTCTGTTAAGTATAATAACGTAGGGACAATCCATGAGTTGAGAAGCAACCAATTTGATACGAATAGTCATGTTTTTGACAAGAATTTTTGGGCCTTTAGCGGTTCTATTGAAGGTTTCGTGCATTGCCGGCCTATTATTAGTGTAGACGCGACACATCTTCGGGGCAAGTATAATGGGAAGTTATTTATTGCAATGGCCATGGATGCAAATGAATGTATTTTTTCCCTTGCGTTCGGATACGGAGAGGAAGAAAGTTACGATACCTGGCATTATTTTTTAAAGCAGGTTTGGCATTATGTTGTTAAGGGACGAGAAGGTATATGCTTGCTTTCTGATCGCCACAGGGGTATACTAGCAGTAATAAATTCCGATGCCCAATTTCAGGAGCCGAAAACTTATCATCGATTTTGCATGCGCCACATTCGTAGTAACTTCACAAGCAAATGTAAACCAGATAGAATGTTAAGGCTACTAATGTGGAAGGCTACTACTGCAACCCAGTTTCCAAAATTCGTTCACTACATGGAAATGATAAAAGCGTATGATGAACACCAACAGATTGAAGGAAAAAAACCGTGGAAGTGGTTAAACGAGATTCCATTTGAAAAGTGGACTTTTGTTTATGATGGAGGGCATCGATATGGGGTTAACTCGACAAACATTTCAGAAGTATTTAACAGGGTTTTACTAGGTGCGAGGTCCTTACCTGTCAGTGCGTCCGTGCAGCTCATATTTCATCGCCTCGTTACTTATTTTTGTCAACGAAGACATTAGGCCGTGAAAAGGCAAAATGATCCAGAGTTGGAACATACCCCGGACATGGCGATTAAATTAGCGGATCTCAAAAAGGATGTCAATAAATACTGTGTCTTTAGGCATAATCTTTCTGAGGGCCATACGGCCGTCACATCTCGCAAAGGTAAAGTTAAGAATGTCAACATTAAGGAACGCATGTGCAGCTGCGGGAGGTGGTCTGTTTATAAGTATCCTTGTATTCATGTCATGGCAGTGTGTGCTGATTTAAGGTTGCAGCCAAAGTATTTAATTGATCCATATTTAAGTCTTGAGGCTTACGTGGCTACTTATGCTCTTGCGATGAATCCTGCTTTGCCAAATGAGTACTGGGGGGAATTAATCCCATCTACTGCAACTGTTTCGATCCCTAATCCTATTCTGTTACGACAGAAGAGTTGACTGTCAAGGCGCATTCACAACGAGATGGACTTAAGTGATCAACGACGAAGTAACCATTGCGGACTTTGTGGGGAAGCGGGACATGACCGACGCACTTATGGCCGGAATAAGAAAAAATGAAGTTGTGTTAGTTTTTTTCATTTTTTGCTTATAAAGACGATATGTAATTTACCTATTTCGGCTTATGAAGTTGTGTTAGTTGTTTCGGCTTCTTATGATGTAATGTAATCTTTAAGTTTAAGTTTATCTTAATGTAATGTTGTATCCTGAATTTTAATCTTAATATGTTATTTTTGTGACTTAATATACTTTAATTGTTACTTATATTATTATACTCTCTTATATGTTGATGTTAATTACGTTGTGGTATGATTAAATCTAATATACATTTTATATTTTGTGTGTTGGTGTAGATGGATCCAGGTCCTGAAGACCAATGCGTCTTATATTTACAGGAGGACCACAGATCGTCTTCTATTTGGGATGGCGAGGATCCTGGTTTATTAGAGGTATGCAGGAACGACACGGATTTTAGGCATAGAGATGGACGGCCTATTATATTACCTGAGAGAGTGCAGCGATTATTGTTACGAGCTGGATTTTATGGAGTGTATTGTGTAGGCCATATACAGTATGACCACGCTTTGATCACTGCATTGGTCGAGCGATGGTGACAGGAGACACATACATTCCATCTCCCTGTTGGAGAGTGTACCATCACATTACAGGATGTCTCCATATTACTAGAATTGCCAGTCAATGGTCATCCCATCATTGCACCGTCATTACTTGGAGATCCTGCTGATATTTGTGAGCGTATACTAGGCGTCCGCCTTGACGCTACATCTTTGAACAAGTCAAAGATAAAGCTATCTTGGATAGCTAATACATTCCGGGAGGTACCTGATGACGAGGCTGATGACGCGGCCGTAAAGCGATATGTTCGGGCATGGATTCTTCACTCGCTTGGGGGATCTATTTTGTCCGATAAATCGACTTCTTTTGTCAAGGTTTCACTGCTCCTACTTCTTGAGGATTTAAATGTGGTGGGACAGTATAGTTGGGGGAGTGATACACTTGTTATTTTGTATAGAGAGATGTGCCGGGCCTCACGTAGAAAATCCAAGCAGATTGCGGGCCCCCTTATCATATTACAAGTCCAACAGTATATTTATTAAATATAATTATTATTTATTTTAACTAATCTAACTTATATTTTTTCCCCTAATTTTCATTTTGTCAGTTATGGAGTTGGGAGCGATTGACACATATTCGACCCCGATGACTTGGTACACCGATTGCAGACGGGGAAGTTGTTCCTGTGATTGATGGACCACCCCATGGAGCTAGGTAAGGAATATATAACAATCAATGTGATATTATAATACTTTTGCAAGTGGAGTATACATGTACATTCCCTTGATATAAGCATTATTTCGTATAGGTGGCGAACGAAATTTTCACTCGATCGAACGCCGACACACGTATTGGCTCACTATAGAGACCAGTTGGACTGTATGCGCACCGAGCAGGTATATGTGGAATATTTAATGTATTATACAAGGAAATGTGAAATTGTGGTATGGTTGAAATTATTTGTACTTAACAGGTATCTTTGAAATTGTTGGATTGTTCAATAAACAGACGGAACTCTGCCGAAATTTACTTAGGAATTTGTAAAAATTGGGAAAAAAATTGTATTAATTAATTATTAATGTATTGTAAAACTAAATATGAAATTGTGGTATGGTTGAAATTATTTGCACTTAACAGGTATCTTTGAAATTATTGGATTGTTCAATAAACAGACGGAACTCTGCCGAAATTTACTTAGGAATTTGTATTAATTACTTATATTTTTTTATTCATTATTTATTTATAATACATATGTGATATGTTACAGATGATATGGCAACCATATACAGCACATGTATTGGCATCGTTGCCTACATATTGTGTTGTTGGTCAGCAAATATGGCGCGCACGGGTACCCCTAATTTGCTTTGAGGTTGTGGAGTGGCACCTTCCAGATCGGGTGATGCGTCAGTTTGGTTTACACCAGGCCATCCCAGATACATTCGACACTGCTCCACAACTTCATGATATGGATATGAGGGGGAGGGCACGAGGGGAACCTTGTGATTGGAGCCAGATACATCGCGACTACATTAATTACTGGGGCGGGCGCAATGATCATGTAGTGAACGCGATCGCATTACAGGGCCCGATCAATTACGACGATCCATATATGATTTGGTTTCGTACCATCACACGTCGTTTTATGAGTCCCCCACCAGACCGCCCACCAGAGTTCGGGGCTGAGCCCGTCGCAGCTGCAGTGGAGAAATTGGTAAATTAAATTTCTGTTGTTATCGATCCTTATATTCTTTATTCTTACATTTGAATTCTTCCAATTTTAAGTTTTGTTTTCATTGTACAGGGAGATGTGCTTGCAAGGATATATGCTTTAGCACAAAGACATCCTATACGATCAACTACTGAAGACCCCACATTAGAGGAGATATCGGACTTGTCGCATGGGGCACTTGTCGCTGTCCAACAAGAGTTTCGACTTACCGTTGACCCACTTCAGTTGCGAGAGCCTATAGCCCCGATTCCACGTCCACGTGGATGTCGAGTGAGTAAGAGGCGTATAAATACAGCTACATCCAGTTCATCCGTCCCTACTCACCCAGAGGTATCTTTATCTCATGTACATCCCCCGAGCAGTCCACCACCTTCCACTACATCTCCACCACCGCCCACCACATCTCCACCACATCTCCACTAATGCCCACCTCATCTCTACCACATACCACCGTAGCTACACCACATACCACCTCATCTCCACGACCTCCCACCACATACCACCTCATCTCCACGACCTCCCACCACATGTCCACCACATACCACCTCATCTCCACGATCTCCCACCACATGTCCACCACATACCACCTCATCTCCACGATCTCCCACCACATGTCCACCACATCTCTACTACCGCCCCCCACATCTCCATTACCGCTCACCGCATATCCACCACATACCACCGTAGCTCCACCACCCTCCACCTCATCTCCACCACATACCACCGTAGCTACACCACATACCACCTCATCTCCACGACCTCCCACCACATGTCCACCACATACCACCTCATCTGCACGACCTCCCACCACATGTCCACCACATACCACCACATCTCCACTACCTCCCACCACATGTCCACCACCCTCCACTTTATCTCCACGACATCCCACCATATGTCCACCACCCCCACCGCATATCGACCACCCCGCACTGTATCTCCACGGCCTCTTATCGCATATCCACCGCCCTCCACCTCATCTCCACGGCCTTCCACCACATCTCGACGACCCCCACTGCATATCGACGACCCCCCACTGCCTCTCCATGGCCTCCTACAGCATATCTACCACCCTCCACCTCATCGCCACATACCACCACATATCCACCACCACCGACCTCTCCACGACCCCCCACCGCATATCCACCACCTCCCATCTCATCTCCACGGCCTCCCACAGCATATCCACCACCCTCCACCTCATCTCCACGGCCTCCCACCATATATCCACCACCCTCCACCTTATCTCCACGGCCTCCCACCATATATCCACCACCCCCACCGCATATCCACCACCCCCACCTCATCTCTACAGCCTCCCATCGCATATCCACCACCCTCCATCTTATTTTTCCCGCATTCGTTACCCAACCAATATTTACCAGCATTTGGATCACCTCATACCCCCGGACACATGGCTCCAGTAGTGCCGACACTTTCACCGCTGCCTAGTACAAAGGTGTTGACACAAATGGAGTATATTGAGCATGTAGATAGTACTATGGTTGATATTGGCAGGGATAGAGGTATGGGTACAGATCTTGACTTGACACATGTACCTATCGGTAGAGGTAAGGGTAGAGGCAGGGGTAGAGGCAAGGGCAATGAAAGACCTATAAAAACACATATAGGTGTAATTGACGGCGGGAGGCCTAAAAGAAAAAGAAAAAAACCAGCTTGTGGTACTTAGTACTAAATTTTTTTTTGTGGTTGATATTGTATATGAAAATATTATTATATATTAGATATGTATATAGTAGACTTATTTGTCTAACTTATTTATTATTTTTGGGATCTAAGACAATTTGTTACAAATGTTGATTTACATACTTGTCTTACAGGTTCAAAAAATTCGATTTGCTATAAAACAAAGAAAACTCTGTCAAAAATTTCTTAAAATCCTAATATAATCTTTTTAATCAATTACCATAATATCACAATACAAGCAATGACTTATGGCCATAAGTGAGGTGTGAAATTATTTACACTAATCAGTGCGTTTTATATCGTGCTATTATATCAATCACTGAAAAAATTAGAAACCCTAAGGACCAACGTGAGTCATATGCACTTCTATCAATGACTTAAACCCATCAGTGAATTTTTTTATTCATTATCAAATTGTCGTGTGTTTTCATATCTTACCCCTATATAAATCACTAATAAGAATATCAGTGACAGGTCAAATCCACCACCCCCTACCTCGTCTGCAACCCTATTTTTGACAACTGACCATATCTGCAACCCTAATTTTTACTTTATTTAAAAAGTTATAGCAATAAATAAAAATATCAGTGACAGGTCAAATCACGAATTGAAGGCTTTGCAATGTGTTTTCATATCGGCGTATTGTAGCAATGCATGTATATGTAAACATTATATAAAGATGAAAAGTAACTCTTGTTTTTTCACCACATCTCTACTTTCTATCACTCATAACAGCAATGGCATCTTCAAGCTTAAACAATAACCCCAATGGCTTCTCATACATTGACGAAATTAACTTGTGTCTTGCTTGGAAACAAGTCACCCGTGATGGTACTTGGTGTGAAAGAGATAACCCTAAAACATGGGAGAGAATGGCTGCAATTTTTAATGCAGAACCTAAGACAGAGATCTCTTTATGGAATGACAAGGTTGTGACCCCTGAACAACTTGCTCAACTGTGGGCAAAAGTAGAACCAGCGGTTGTAAAATGGAACCGCTTTTACAATGAAAAAGAAAGGCCTACTCCTCATCCAAAATTTTTGATTGATTATCCTGGAAGTAGGGCCCATTACCTCGTAAAATTTTCCAGCGAAGTAGAGAAGGAAATGGTAAAAGTTTGCTTTAGTAATTGTATTTTATTAATTATTAGTTGACATTATTTTTCACTATTTTAACATTTAATGACTTAAATTTTTCGTTTTTGTAGGAGGAACATGCCGATCTGATGTACTTGGTGGAAGAAGGCGTGGACTTTTCCTACAAGATGTATTGGAGCCAACTTAAGAGCACTATTAATTAAGATTTGGTATATACTACGTAATGTTTAAGTTGATGTCTATTTATGTTCTAATCTTTTTCAAGTGTAATGTTTAAGTTGATGTCTATTTATGTTCTAATTTTTTTCAAGTGTAATGTTTTTATTTTATCGAACTTGTAACCACGGACACTTATATATATAAGTTTTCGTCT
Organism: Lonicera japonica; assembly: GCA_021464415.1. NCBI lineage: Eukaryota > Viridiplantae > Streptophyta > Magnoliopsida > Dipsacales > Caprifoliaceae > Lonicera > Lonicera japonica. The sequence goes on from CM038464.1 coordinate 100,808,222, forward strand.
CTAGTTATGTATTAAGCTTTTAATTAATGAAAAAATATCTACGTTTTCTACTATACACGTGTTCTCTACTTAAATGTGTTGTTATGAGTGACGTGACGAATCACTTCAAATATAAATGAAATTGTAAAGGGTACTGGATTTACAAGACATGATATGACCATTCACTGTAAAAACTGTAGAAACCAATGTGTCAAGCTTTACGAAATCTGATATTTTTTCATTGTCCTGTCACATCACTATAAAAGCTTTATGAAATGTGATAACAGTGTTTATGACTGAAAACTTCAGTCATAAATTAACACATATATCAATGCGTGATTTTACAATACATGTTTAAAAAAAGCTAGCCATTTCACTCCTATATAATAATTATGTTCATATTACTCTCATTTCACTCCAATCTTACTACAAAAATTCAGCTATCATCTTACTCTCGTCTTACTAGCCACAAAACATGGCCAACTCGTCCAGAATTAATGATTTGGTTCCCCTCCTTCCATTTGAAATTCAAGGAGAAATACGAGATCGATTATTGCGAAATGAAGCTCGTAGAATTATATCAATGTGTCAAAGGTTGTTGCGAACTCCACCTCCTCTTTTGAGGCCAAGCAGTTTTTTATATCATTGGCCTAATCTCGAATTTCCTTATCGTTCACCCCTTGCGTTCGTGCCTTTACACTCTTGGACGCCTTTATTTTATGTATATCTGTGGTACTTGCTAAATACTTATCACATGCCTATTGTTTTCTCACCACATTTATACATTACGTGGAATCAATGGGTATACTATAACTATACTCTATTTGACAAGTTTTGGTTTGAAGTGTTTGGTGAAGATTGGAGGGTGGTTGCTTCCGGACAAAGCTCACTGCATCCATTGACTTCGCCTATTGATAAACATGTCATTCTGATAGCAAAGTTCAATTCGAAAAAGCCTGCAATGGACAACGGTAGTCATGAACCAACTCAGTTCGAATGGGTAACCAATACAGATGGATCCTTGCACGGACACGACCCAGAAGATTTGCTGAACAATGTATGCCAAACTTCCATATGGAAAGCAGAGTCTTTGAACACAGGCATTGCATACAATACTGAAGAAATGGCAACGACTCCAGATGCACAGATGCAAATGGAAATTGATTAAAATAATATGTCTACCTTTTATGTTCATTTATAATTTCAACTATATGTAATGATTTATCGTAAGTCCACTTTTCTTCATGTATCTTTTTAAATAATTTTGTTAAATAAAATTAGTAGTTATCTTTATTGTGTCTAAATAATTAAATTAATAGTAATAGTAGATAGGAAAATTTAATTCATATTTTAATAATAATCGAACAATCAAAGTAAGATAAGTCATAAGATTAAAATACAAAATAAAAAAATAATTAAGAAAAAATAATTGTTTCCAGGAAATAAAAACGAAAACAAATGATATAGAAAAAAAAAACATAAAAACATGGCTCCATCAATCTCATGTGATTAAAAAAAGAAAAAAAATGTGAAAGTGAATCAAAAATAATTTATCCACTAAATAAAGACAAAAACAAATGATATAGAAAAAAAATAAGAGCATAAAAATTTGACTTCATCAATCTCATGTGATTAAAAAAGAAAAAGGAAAAAAATTCAGAATGAATTAAAAAAAAATTATTTGAAATAAAGAAAAAATTAAATGATATAAGGAAAAAATATAAGAGCAGGCATGGAAAAATTTAGTGAACATAAAAGTGTGAGAAGGTCTCACGTTTTTACACATAAAAACGTGAGACCAAATCACGTTTTTATGGGTAAAAACGTGAGACCATCCCACACTTTTACAAATTTAATTTAATTTTTTTGTAAAATAGGCATAACATATCACGTTTTTAACCGTAAAAACGTGAGACCTTCTCACGTTTTTATGTTAACCCCATTTTCCCAAATAAGTTCAAAAGTACCCTAGTTTTCTAAATAAGTTTAAAAAGTACCCTACTTTAACCAAAAACTCGGAGTTATTGCCCTACGGAAATGGATAGAACTCTTCAACAAGAAATTTTAATTTCACAATATATTAGCATCCTAAAATCCAAACTAACTATTCGATCGGCTTCACGCACAAATGAGTAATAACTAGCATGATATGCGGGAAGTGTTGAATCAACTAAGAATGATCCGAAACCAAAATCCACCACCTAAACGGACGTTAGCTTAAGAAAAGGATTAACATGGAAATGAGACATGGGTATTACATTTTATTACTCGTTGCATTGGTTTGAGTTTTTGTAGTTTCTAGAATTTGAAATTGTTAAACTTATAACTTGACTTTCACTTTCAACCTGATTCACTACCTACGTGCCCTTTATGCCCAGTCATCCCGAAGAACACTCCCCCCCCCCGACTTCTATAACGGGATGTGCCACTCAAACCAACTGAAGTGTTCCATGAGAGAGGGCAACACTGTTTGATGGCAATACTAACCCTAGATGCTAATATTCAATTAGGTAGGCGAGTACGGTGAAGTCTAATTTTTCATGTCAAAAAGTTTTGATTGCTTGTTGTGTCCTGAATCCTTATCCTCCCAAGAAGGAGGTCATGGGTTGAATACATGGTATAGAACCCTTTGTTCATTTGCAGGTGGCAAAGAAACTCAAAATAAACTAACACTTGATGCAAAGATGCGGATCATTAGGCTACTTATTCTAACTATTTCTTTCTCACACTTCGTAAGACTTGAATTTCTTAATTAAAATGCCAATATTATTTTTAGAATAAATTATTCATATTTATTTGTTGTTGCGTTTTCGCACACAGAAGGACAATATACGTCCGATCATTAAACGAGAAAGAAATAAAAAGTAAATAGTTCTAAGTCTTGTTTTCTTAAGATTGTTAATTAGTAAATGAAAGGAAATAGACTAAATAATCCTTTGTTACAAGTATCTCTATTGTTAAGAGTGTTGCGTACTTTTATAATAATGAAAGTTCCACTCAACATTTTACTTTCTCAATGACAAAAAAAAAACATTTTACTTTCTCCACCATTCAACCCAAAATTCTGAAGAGAAAAAAATAATAATAAGTATTTAATTAGAAAGAAAATTAACTATAAAATTTGTGGTGTATATGGAAATTCTTACATGAATGTTATATTACAAGTAGAAAATAAACTGATGATCGGTGGATAATTGGTTCGTATGCTCGTGATCTATTATAACATAATTTTTCTTTCCTGAAATTAATGAGCACAAAAGCCTGTACAAAGTCTGCTTCCCCGAAATATATCAGGAAACAGCTTTTCTGCAAAGATGTTAGGAATAATTGAGTGTCCTAGACAACATCAATTCTAGGATCGTGCATCATATCTAGTGCCAAGAGATTACAAAAGAGAAGTGTGTGTACCTGTCTCCATTGGAATTGATTGATCGATGCAGCGGACTTTAGCGTCAATTTCCGTATGGCAATTGATCTTCCAACCCTTTCCCCTTCTATATCCCTTAGTATTCTCCTTAAGAGGATGTAGAGAATAGCTCTCTTGTATGTCTCCATTGATAGAAGACAACTTATATAAGGATGGATGGGTTGGGGACCAATGCCGTAATTACATAAGTTCACCTTGAACTTTCCGATAATTCTATTTCCGCCCCTCATAGAATAGAATTCACATAATGGCATCTACACATTATTTCCATGACAAATAACCTCAAGCCTACTTAAAACATTAAATTAGATCACTTAATTTTAGGCTTGTAAATGATGACACACATTAATAATATACATGTGTGGACCAAAGTAAGATTAATATAAAAATTAATCCAACAATCTCCCACTGGGCCACATATGTATCCTGCCAAATGTGTTTAACCTTAGTGAGCTCAGAACTTGTCATCATAACCTTAGGTTATCAAACAATCTCGTCCATCAATTATGCCAATATAGAACCAAAGCGGCCTTTGTTACATTAATCGTAACTCGACCCATCAATGATCACGTATACCAACACAATCAAATGACATAGATCAATCATGGTGTGCAGCATGGAAATTACATGTAATGTGATCCAAACATGCCTATTTCCAACTGGTCCTCTTTATTGAGATCAAAACCTCAAAATACTTAAACAGAGTGTAATAAACCGAATACTTTGTTTCTGCAGAAACTAAACCAAATACATATAAATGTAATCCAAAGCATACATAGAGCAACAACACAAACTTAAATACAAACTCCCACTAAACCAAAGTGTCCTCAAATGAGACAACACCCATATGAGCAGTATGCTCATGAAAGACCGTAGGTGTTAATCCCTTTGTAAGCGGATCCGCAACCATGGAGTTTGTCCCAATATGCTCTATCATAATCTGACCACTCTGTACTCTTTCCTTTACAACTAGAAACTTGATGTCAATATGCTTTGACTTAGTCGAGCTTCTATTGTTGTTTGAATATAGAACAGCTGATTTATTGTCACAGTATAATTTGAGTGGTCTTTCAACACCTTCTAAAATTTGCAGCCCAGTGACAAAATTTCGCAGCCATATTCCATGATTGGATGCCTCATAACATGCTACAAATTCTGCAGCCATGGTGGACGAAGCAACGAGCGTCTGCTTGGCAGACCTCCACGAAATCGCTCCACCAGCTAACAGATAAACATAGCCTGAAGTGGATCTCCTGCTGTCTTGGCATCCAGCAAAATCGGAGTCGGAATATCCAATGATCTCTAACTTATCCGATCTCCTATATGTGAGCATATATTCTTTTGTTCTCTGTAAATACCTCATAACCCGTTTGGCTGCTTTCCAATGATCCATTCCGGGGTTACTTAAGTATCTGCCCAACATGCCAACTATGAACGCAATATCCGGACGCGTACATACTTGAGCGTACATTAGACTCCCTACAGCCGAGGCATAAGGAATCTTTTGCATCTCTTTAATTTCTAAACTGTTCTTCGGGCATTGATTGAGACTGAACTTGTCTCCTTTAGCGACCGGGGTCTCACCTGGTTTACAACATTGCATGCCAAATCTATTGAGAATTTTCTCAATATAACTCCTTTGTGATAATCCCAAAGTACCCCGAGATCGGTCTCGGTGTATCTCGATTCCTAATACAAAGGATGCTTCACCAAGATCTTTCATTTCAAAATTCTTTGATAAAAATCTCTTGGTGTCATGCAAGATGTCTATGTCATTTGTCGCTAGCAAAATGTCATCGACATACAAAACCAGGAATTTATGTTTACTCCCACTAAATTTGTGATACACACAATCATCAACCAAATTCATTTCAAAACCGTACGAAATGATAACTTGATGAAACTTAAAGTACCACTGACGAGAAGCCTGTTTAAGTCCATAAATTGATTTTGTCAATTTGCAAACCATATTCTGTGGGTCTCCCAACACAAAATTTTCTGGTTGCACCATATAAATCGTTTCTTCAATGTCACCATTAAGAAACGCAGTTTTGACATCCATTTGATACAACTCAAGGTCAAAATGTGCCACAAGTGCCATGATTGTCCTAAAAGAATCCTTCGAAGAAACTGGAGAGAATGTCTCTTTAAAGTCAATTCCTTCCTTTTGAGTAAAGCCCTTAGCCGCAAGACGTGCCTTATACCTTTCCACATTACCATTCGAATCCCGTTTGGTCTTAAATATCCATTTGCAACCAACGGGTTTCGCACCAACCGGTAATGGGACAAGTTCCCAAACTTTATTGTCTTGCATTGACTTATACTCCTCATTCATGGCTTTAATCCATTTTTGAGAGTTGGAACCATTCATGACTTGTCGAAATTGATAGGATCATCTTCCGACATTCCAATTTCTACCTCATGTTCCTGAAGATATACAACATAATCATCTGAAATTGCATTTCTTCTTTCTCTAATGGATCGCCTTAATGGCACATGTTCTTGAGGTTGTTGAGTTTGTTCCTCATTGTTTATTTGAGGTTCCAAAGTTACTCTTTGATTAACGACAGGTGTAGAAACCTGTACATCGTCAAAAGTAATAGTAGGAATTGGGATTGCTCCCATTTCCTCCTCAAACACAATGTCCCTAACTCGATTTCTCCCCCCAAAATCAACTTCCTCAAAGAACACGGCATTTCCCGTTTCAAAAATAGACTTAGTAGTGGGATCATAAAACTTATAGCCCCGCGATCGTTCCGAATAGCCAATAAAGTAACTGCTAACTGTCTTGGAGTCCAATTTTTTCTCATGAGGCCGATAAGGCCTCGCCTCAGTAGGACATCCCCAAACATGAAAATGCTTTAAACTAGGCTTTCGCCCAGTCCAAAGCTCATAAGGTGTTTTAGCAGCCGCCTTAGTTGGCACTCTATTGAGAATGTAAGTTGCTGTCTTTAGAGCTTCACCCCAGAGGGACTCGGGTAAAGAAGAATGACTGATCATACTTCTAACCATATCCTTAAGAGTCCTGTTTCGTCTCTCAGATACACCATTCATGCTAGGCGAACCCGGCATGGTATACTGTGGGACGATTCCACATTCCTCTAGGTATTTAGCAAATGGTCCTGGATGTTGTTCACCTGATCCGTCATACCTGCCGTAGTATTCACCACCACGGTCAGATCTAACGCACTTTATCCGTTTGTTGAGTTGTAACTCAACTTCGGCCTTAAAAGATTTGAACACGTCCAAAGACTGTGACTTTTCATGAATAAGAAATAGGTAGCCATATCGAGAGTAATCGTCTGTGAACGTTATAAAGTACCGTTGACCATTCCAAGAAGCCGTAGGGAATGGCCCACAGATATCCGTATGTATAAGTTCTAAGACATCCGTAGTTCGATTTGCACTTAATTTCTTTGTTTTAGTCTGCTTTCCCTTGACACACTGAACACAGACACCAAAGTCTGAAAAGTCAAGGGATCCTAAAATTCCATCAGACACAAGTCGCTCAACTCTATTTCTAGAGATGTGACCTAGGCGTTTGTGCCATAATGAGCCTGAATTTTCATTATTCAATTTTCGCTTAGTACCACGCCATTCAACATTTAAAGTTTCATTATAAGATGCAACTGTTTCAAGCAAATATAGATTATTAAAAGTATTAAGAATACCGGTACCAACAACATTTGAATTTAAAGACAAAGTGAAGTTCTTATTTCCAAATGAACAATAAAAACCAAATTTGTCCAATACGGAAATAGAAATCAAATTTCGTCTAAACGACGGTACAACAAAAGTGTCTTTTAGATCCAAATAAAAACCAGTACTCAACAATAATCTAAAATGCCCAATTGCTTCTACCTCCACACACTTTCCATCGCCCACATAGATGTGTCTTTCAACATCAATTGGCTTGCGGGAGTGCAGGCAACCCTGCATAGAAACACATATGTGGGTAGTAGCACCAGAATCTACCCACCAAGTGTTACTTGGTACTGAAGTTAAATTGATCTCGGAACAGACCAAAATTGAATTTGTACCTTTCTTATTCCGCCAAGCGGCATATTTGGTACAATTCACCTTTTTGTGTTCGGGTTTACCACAGAAGAAACAACCGATCTCGGTTTTCTGTTTCTTTTCATTCGGACCCTTAGGAATAGCAACTTCATTTCCCTTATCCTTACGTTTGCCCTTGCCCTTACAGGTGCTAACATAATGAGCACTTTCAGTCTTTTCTTGCTTTAATCTCTCTTCCTCTTGCACACAAAATGAAATGAGCTCATTAAGAGTCCATTTCTCCCTTTGACAGTTATAAGAAACCTTAAACTGGCTGAATTGTGCAGGGAGAGAGATCAATATTAAATGCACGAGCAAATCATCCGATAAGTCGAGCTTTAATGCCTTAAGTTTTGAAGCAAGATGAGACATCTCCATAATGTACTCCCTGACATTACCCTTGCCTTTATACTTCATTGAAATCAAGTTCGCTAAAAGCATGCTTGTTTCAGCCTTATCGTTTTTAATAAAACGTTTCTGTATTTCCTCAAAAAAAATTTATTGGCAAGAGTTTTGTCATCCGAAGTAGCACCTCGAAAAGCTTCTGGAATCCCACGTTTCATGATCATAAGACTTAGCCTGTTTGAACGATCCCACTTCTCAAAGTACGCAATTTCCTCAGGAGTACTTCGATCAGTGAGATCATTCGGTTTTGGCATTCTTAATGCCAAGTCTATGTCCATGCAACCAAGAATAATTAATATATTCTCTTTCCAGTCCTTAAAGTTTGTTCCATTTAAAATTGGAACATTGTTCATATTGGCAGATACAGAAGTAGTAGACATTAAAGCTGAACAGAGAACAAAAATAAAGTACATTAACAATAATGCTCACATCATATAACCCAAAAAATAGTCTTTAAATTGATTAATTTTATCGCAACATCTCAAGATACCTAGCACAACATTAATACCAAGTCTTTGGACAATGATATTAATTGTAAGTGGTACTCTTGTTGTAACGATCAAATATTGACAATAAATTATGTCAAATAACAAATCTATCTTTGGATTGATTTATTATTCACATTAGGTTACCTTGATAATTGTCACATATTTACCATCACAAGTGTGTATGAAATTCGGCCAAATACAAACCCCTCTTTGGATTGGTTAATATTCGCATGAATTAATCAAACACAAATATCTAATCATTCTTTATCTACAAAAGAGAGGTCACTTTGGTAACATCTTGTGTAAATATTCCTTAATAGAATGTTTAGACAGGCAATATAAATAATAGATGTCACATGTAATTAATCGAATTTATTATAACCCCAAAAAATTGTGTTGTCACTGCTGAAAACAGTGACAACCTGAAGTTCGTCACTGTCAAAAATAGTGACAATTCTGGATTTTGTCACTGTCCAAAAACAGTGACAATTCTGGATAAACTGGTCACTGTTATAAATAGTGACAATTCTGGCGAAAAATAAATAAATAAATATTTTCATTTTCACTGATGTTTCTAAAATTTATCTATATATATATATATTTACCATAAAACTTTTACCATCAAGTAATAAATGAAACCAACATTTATATAAAACATTCTTTATTTAATATTAATAATAAAAAAAAAATTATTATGTTGGCACAATCTTTATGTATATAAAATACATATATCACTTTTACTTTAAATTAATATACACTTAAATAATACAAAAGAAAGAAAACATCATGCATATTCTTCTTACTTAAATTAACATTTATATATATAAAAAGAAAACATCATGGTGGCATATTCTTTATATATATATATAGATCTTACTTTTACTTAAATTAACATTAATACATAAATAATATAAAAGAGAAAAGCATTATAATGGCACTTTCTTTATATATATATACAATATATATCTTATCACCAACTTAAACTAATATATATATAAATAATGTAAAAGAAAGAAAACATCATGATAATGGCACATTCATCTAACTTTTACTTCAATTAATATATATACATAAAGAAAACAAATATTATTATTATATATACTTTATATATAATATCTTATATAATCCCATTATAAATGAAGATCTACATACAACCATAGATATATATATATATATAACACAAACTTTATTTATATAAAATACATATATTGCTTTGTTGAGCTAGCAATTTGCACAACCGTAGATATAGATATATATATATATATAACAAAAATTATGCAATCTTATAATATTCCAAGAGTTGTCATAATCCAAAAAAAAAAAATTTAATTACTTAAGGGTGAAACCAATTGCCATAAATTCAATCGGCCATGTATGTGGGATTCCTTATTTATATACACACACATATCGAAATTATATATACACACACACACATATATATCCATAAAGACGAAGACAATACCACCAAAATAAAATTCTTAGAATTTTTATTGTGTTCTCCAATTCATGAAAAATATTATTTTCAACGATTTATAGAAAATTATAATCATGAATTCTGTACATATAAAATCTCTAACAATAGATACGACACTAAAACCTGGCTCTGATACCACTTGTTAGGAATAATTGAGTGTCCTAGACAACATCAATTCTAGGATCGTGCATCATATCTAGTGCCAAGAGATTACAAAAGAGAAGTGTGTGTACCTGTCTCCATTGGAATTGATTGATCGATGCAGCGGACTTTAGCGTCAATTTCCGTATGGCAATTGATCTTCCAACCCTTTCCCCTTCTATATCCCTTAGTATTCTCCTTAAGAGGATGTAGAGAATAGCTCTCTTGTATGTCTCCATTGATAGAAGACAACTTATATAAGGATGGATGGGTTGGGGACCAATGCCGTAATTACATAAGTTCACCTTGAACTTTCCGATAATTCTATTTCCGCCCCTCATAGAAATAGAATTCACATAATGGCATCTACACATTATTTCCATGACAAATAACCTCAAGCCTACTTAAAACATTAAATTAGATCACTTAATTTTAGGCTTGTAAATGATGACACACATTAATAATATACATGTGTGGACCAAAGTAAGATTAATATAAAAATTAATCCAACAGAGTTCACTGTGGGCTAATTGCCACAACATGAAGTTGCTAGTTCTATGTTCACCACTCGTCCTTATAAGGAGATCACGGTAAGGGGATTCGATATACTTAGTTTCTAACTCTCCTTCAATAAGGTTTTCATTGATGTCAGCGGGTTAAAGAAGACCATTCTTCACTTTGTTAGCAATGGCTTTACAAGCTTGTATCACGTCATTTTGCCCACTATAGTTGATTGCAATTGGTGGCAGAGTTGAGATTTTAATCCATTGGGGGCTTGACTAAAAAAAAAATTACAACAAATAATAACAAAACAAAATAAAACTCTAGAGATAAAAATGCCGAATTTGTTAGTCAACCATCCCTACTGTGTGAGACTAAAGAAGGAGAGTGCGAATCTAAGTAAAAAATCTAGTACGAGAGAGAGAGAGAGTTTTAAGAGTATAAACTCTATTTTTTTTTCTTTTGTTTTTCTTTGTGGAATGCTTGCGCAGAAGAATGCTCGATCTCTTTTGTTTTTCTTTGTAGAATTTTTGTGCAAAAGAATATTCTTGTTATTTTAATGGCCTTAACTAAAAATAATTACAATTTTACATCCAAGATTTTAAGACTTTACAAATCCAAACTCAAAACTTTAAAATTTTACAAAAAGTCCATGTACTATAGTTATAAAAAAAAAAAAGGTCCAAATGTAGGTGGGGGTTTAAGCCCCCTACTTGGCCCACTTTGCCTCCACCGCCCCTAATTGCAATATTCACTTGAATTCGCCCCTAAGGGCTCGTTTGGTTCGAGTTTTGGGAATGAAATAAGCATGGAATGGGCATACTTAATTCCTGGAAAGTTTCTTTCCTGGCATCTAGGATGCCATGCCGATGTTTGGTTCAACCGCGAATAGGAATGGAATAAAGTATCAATTACAAAAATAACCTTCTTTTTATAAGATGAGAAGACATCACATACTAATTTCTCAAAAGAGACAATTATTATAATAAATTACAAAAATTACACATGCCTAGCTAATAACTATCCTACAAAAATTACAATTTTTGTAATTAAAAAAAAAATTACAACAAGAAAAAAGAATAGAAAAAAGTTCCAATTTTTTTTTTATCATTTTTGTGCAGCAGCGTAACTAAAAAAAATAGTTTCAAACAATATTTTCATACATGGATGGAAAAAGAATTATTTATTCATAAGGAAGAGTGTTATTTTGGTCTTAACATGAAAAATTAAAAAAGATGCCCATTGGTAATGGTTTATTCCTTATGATTTAGATGGGAGAACTTGGGGGGAAATGTTTGTTCCTGGAATCATTTATTCCGGACTTAAAACTTGAACCAAACGCGGGAATCGTTTCGGAATGGAATATAGCATTCCCGGAATGGTTTAAATCTTGAACCAAACGAGCTATAATTGCAATATTCACTTGAATTCTTGAGTTAGCCTTCGAAGTCTCCTCTACGCAAGCTATTGTCTCCTTGAGAGACTTTGATAGCAGCGATCTATTCCCTATCACAGTTTGCCGAACACCTCGGCTAGCTAGTTATGGAAACAATCACAGAATATTAATTAATTCCAAAAAAGATGAGAGAAAGAAAATTGTTTCAAGTGTATTAGAATAAAAATATCAAGAATGACATAAAACAATTTAATTTTTTTATATCACTATACCGCTTAAAAAAACACTAAGAATAAATACTGATCGATCAAGGCTATATCTATATAAGAACAAAGTGTAGTATGCATAGAGATTTGTACCTAACATTTGACTTTTTAAAATGTTTAGGAATTTTCTCTGAAATGAATTCAGGATCAGAAAAACACTTATTGAGGTATGTTTGATACTTTGTTGGAGTGTAAATAATTATATACTTTTATATGAGAGGGTGGATGGCAGTCCAATATATATTATATATTATATATGTATTGAGAGCTTCGCCCAACAATTCAAGAGCTTTAGTTTAAGTGTTATTTCATTTATTTAAAAAGTTACGGGTTTTGTTTCACTTCTCATAAAATTTATAGTAAATCTGGAAAAAAAAAATTCAAAACGGCCTTTAAAAATATATATATTTAAATTTATAAATTATTATAGTGTGGGCTTTTAGGATCCGGCCTCTCTTCAAAACAAATTTAGGATACAATTCACTAACTTTTCTTTTTAAATGATGTAGTCCCACAGTTGCTAGAATATTACTAGAATATTTAATAGAGTTGACTTGTGTATATATCCTTATTTAGCTCCTAATATTTATTGTGTTCATAGTAAGGATGATTTACTTCTTTGTTTGTATCCCCTGTACAACCCTATATATAGAACTCTTTCTCATGTATTATTTACGCAATTCAATACAATTCATACTCTTATCTCTATCTACACTACAATATTAGTTAGCATAACCGTCGTCGATCTTTCAAGTACTATATTTTCTTTTGGTGAGACTCAAATATAATACTTGAGTATTTATGATTTCTCAATTTGTGTACCAAGAAACGCCAAAAAATAGGGATTGTACTCTTATTAAAAAAAAATGAGTGAACCGTATCCTAAAAATATTAGAAAACAAGGACCAAACCCTAACCTCTTCTTTTTCCTTATAATTCTTCGTAAACTCTTTCAGATCTGCTTTCAACGCATTTTCAAATTATGCCATGCATCAAATGGTCAACCTCGTCCTGCATATCATAAATAAGAAAAAAAAAAAAAAAAGGTATATAAAAATAACATATATAGCATTTGTGATTTGTTAGTATCTCATTAATTATTTTAAAATTTATGTACAAAAAAGTTTCAAGAAATATCATTGAAGCAAATTTTTAAAAATTTAAGCTTTGTGAAAAAAATGGCTTAAATTATAATTGGAAGGTGTCCTTTGTTCATAGCTAGAGAGGGATGTAGATGATTTTCTGTCGTCGATGGAAGAGGCACCGTGCCACCGTCTAATGTCTTTTTTGTTGTCTCTCCTCTATTTTGATGTACCTTGTTTTAATTAATTAATAAAATCACTTATTTAAAAAACTCACTTAAATTGTAAGATTTGCACATCAATTTTTTTAAAACAACTCGCGATAGATGGTAACAGAAAAATATTAGGGAAAAAAAAAAGGGGCAATTAGTATTAGATCCCTCTTTTCATACTTAATTAGTAGTAAGGACATGACAGATTTACATATTAGTAACTAGTCCCTCTTACCTTAATTATATATTATGCAATAAATTGTATTTTTTATTTAGACTAATATGCCCCTCTATGTCAAACATGGAAACTATTAATTATTGTCATTTCTATAAATACGAAAATTCAAAATAAACATTCCATCTGTAGATTAGTTTTTGATTAAAATTTAATATATCGAAACATATATAAACAACTTCATATTTTATGTATACATGAAAACACATTAAACATCCCAATAACGACAAATCAAATTATACACATTGCATTGTACTGACATTAAAAATATATAACTGTTAAAGGCGAAACTGTTAAAACTAGTAATGTTTAATAATCCGAACTATTATAAATTCGTATTACTTGATTTTTTTGAAACAGATATTGAGCACTTCATTTTTTTATGAAAATGTATTCATGGTAATAAATTAATTTTTTTTTTAAAAAAACAATATCTTATTCACCAATAATTTATAAATAAAAATATGGAAATCAATATTGCATTGTAAATTGGAGATTACCTGTTTATCTGTGTCGAAAACAGATATCTCAATAATCCAACCGTTGGGTGTGATCTTTCACCGGAAACCGCAAGAAGCACGACCCCTCGTATTCCGATGCATTCATTGCTAGCCATTAAACTGTTGCGATGGGATTCGACTATTCAGTTGTTATAAATATAATTGAAACAGTTATTATGACGATTGTAACTGTTAATCCCGTGGTGAGTTGCAATCAATGGCCAGTCCCAAAAAAACCCTTAAACGTATAAACTCATCACCTGCTGATCTGGAGCCTAGCAAACGTCGAGGAATAAACGATGTAGGTCAAACTAAACCGACATACAAAAAGACAGCCAAAGAGAACCAGTATGACGGCGACGAAGAGGACAACGGCAACAGAGATGATGTTGGATCTGAGACCGATGAGGATGCTTGCGGTGAGGATGATGACGAATACAACGTAGAAGAGGATGAAGACACTGATGACAATGGCGATGATTCGGTGACTATGGTGAAACATATAAGGAACCTTGGGATGAGGATCTAGAAGATATAGAAAGGGAGGAGAACGAGGAGTCGACATCTGATTCTACTCAGACTGGATCGGACGATGACGATGGTGGTTATGGGCTCGAGTACGGCGAAGATGTTGACGATCGGTATGCACACAGCTCTTCCTCGGAAAATCCCTTTGCATGTGATTAATTTGATTTGTGGACTATAGTTTTTAGGTTTTCATGTTCGTCTTTTGGCAACTTCTGTTGGTTTTCTTTTTTTTTTTAATTTCTTTTTTTAATGTTTTTTAATGATTGAAACTTTTTGGTAATTATGGAAACCTTTTTATGACGCTAAATATAAATATTAATTATCTATCATTGCCAAGTAAAGAATATCCTATGCAATCATTTGGTTATAAACAACATCACCGTGATTTACTATTTCGGCTATTAGGCAGTATTGATTGATACCCCATTTGTTGCATCTGTTTATATAGTATATGTTTAACTTGATAATGCAACTTGACTATCTGTTTTATATATACATTAGAATAATGATATCCAGATAAACATTGTATTATCTACATGCAGTAAAATGTAAGTTTATATTGCACGATTAGACAAAATAAACATTAGATAACTTATATTGCATGATTAGACAAAATAAACATTAGATAACTGTATTTATACTAAGCTGTTATATAACTGCTAATTTATATCCAATACTGTTGTCCATATGATGTAAAACGATAATAATAACAAGACCCATAAAAACTTCTCCCTTCTTGAAACACGTTGGTTGTAGTGAATCCAAATAGCAATGTCCTCCCACAGGAAAAAGCCGCATGCCGTGTTCTGTTCATTAACAGCTTAATCAGGTATTGGTTTATATTATATACACCAGAAAAAAACAAGTATAGAGATGCAACACTAACCAATGGTTTCGGACATGCAAGAAAACGTCGGCCAGGGTTCTGTGTTGTAGTGGATGTCCTAGTAACCGTCTGATGACCACAATAGCATATGAAACCCAATGTCATTTTCGACCTAGATCAAAAATAAGTCGGTTATCAAGTGTGTGATTGGGTTAGACTTTCATTTTAATATATAGCCGTGAAGTGGAGGGAAAAGTTAATTTTTCATATATTATGTTTTGGAGGGAAATTGTGAATCATGTTTCCAAAGGATGCCTTGGTTATGTAGTAATTAATAATGCAATTGAGATAGTATTAATGCCGTCTGTAACGAGGAATGGGATAAGCAATTAAAATGCATTTAAGAAATAGTTATTTGTAATATACAGACAAATAATATGTATCTTACAAAAGAGCTAATCATTATTAGGTTGTTCAAGTATGTACAAGTATTATTGATTATTAAACAATAGAAAACTAGCGTAAATTAGTTAAATATCTATGTATGATCAAACACAGGGTTTCAAATATATATATATATATAAACGTGTATTATTTTAGAACAATTCACGTATATGTAAACAGCTGTATAAATATATCTAAAAATATACAAACAGATTTATATGAAAACACATTAAACATATCAAGAACTACAATTCAAATTATACACGTGGCATTGGATTGACTTAAAAAATATGTAACTGTTACATTCGAAATTGTTGAAACTGGTAATATTTAATAATCCGAACTATCGTAAACTCGTATTACTTTATTTTTTAAAACAGATATCGTGCACTGCTTTTTTTAAAAAAAATGTATTCCTAATAGTATATTAATGTTGCAATTCACTGTTAAGTTTATAATGAATACGTTTATTATTTTAGTACAATATTTATATGTTTCATAAATTATTTGTAATATATATAAATAAAAATGAATTTTGTACCCTGTAATATTTTAAAAAACAGTTATATATCACATATACATGCATCTAAACAGGTATAATTTTGGGAACTCCTAAAACTGTAATATTATATTAAAAAGGTATACGTATATAATAATACCAGTATTGTATATATTAATAATTGTTTTACAATACGTCTTACTTATATAGTTATATGGAACGCGACACATCAATTCGTATTCTGGTTCGGGGTATAGTAGTAGTTGTGGATGCAATGTTATATGGGTATGATATACCACAATGCATCTAAGTTAGCGGCAGAATAACCACATTACTCTTAGCTACGTGTACCATCATCATTAATTCATAATCTAGTTGTGGGTGTATTAGTTATTGTGGATGCAATATTACATGCGTTTACTATAACACAATCCGTCTAAAATATCGTCAAAAATAACCCATTTACTGTTAGTTCCATGGATCATAATCTCTGGTAGTTTATTGTATTTTCTTACAAATGGATGTAGTTCTAAACGTCGAATAGTATTAATGTTTTATCTATTAATAATTGTGTTCTAAAACATCCGAATTTCTCTAATTATACATTGTATTATTTTAGTACAATATTTATATGTTTCATAAATTATTTTGTAATATATATAAAAAAATTGAATTTTGTATCCTGTAATATTTAAAAAATATTTATATATCACATATACATTCATCTAAACCGGTATAATTTTGGGAACTCATAAAACCGTAATATTATATTAAAAGATATACGTATATAATAATACCAGTATTGTATATATTAATAATTGTTTTACAATACATCTTACTTATATAGTTATATGGAACGCGACAGATCAATTCGTATTCTGGTTCCGGGTATAGTAGTAGTTGTGGATGCAATGTTATACGGGTATGATATACCAAAATGCATCTAAATTAGCGGCAGAATAACCACATTACTCTTAGCTACGTGTACCATCTTCATTAATTCATAATCTAGTTGTGGGTGTATTAGTTATTGTGGATGCAATATTACATGCGTTTACTATAACACAATCAGTCTAATTTATCGTCAAAAATAACCCATTTACTGTTAGTTCCATGGATCATAATCTCTGGTAGTTTATTGTATTTTCTTACAAATGGATGTAGTTCTAAACGTCGAATAGTATTAATGTTTTATCTATTAATAATTGTGTTCTAAAACATCCGAATTTCTCTAATTATACATTGTATTATTTTAGTACAATATTTATATGTTTCATAAATTATTTTGTAATATATATAAAAAAAATTGAACTTTGTATCCTGTAATATTTAAAAAACATTTATATAACACATATACATGCATCTAAACAGGTATAATTTTGGGAACTCCTAAAACTGTAATATTATATTAAAAAGATATACATATATAATAATACCAGTATTGTATATATTAATAATTGTTTTACAATACATCTTACTTATATAGTTATATGGAACGCGACAGATCAATTCGTATTCTGGTCCCGGGTATAGTAGTAGTTGTGGATGCAATGTTATATGGGTATGATATACCACAATGCATCTAAATTAGCGGCAGAATAACCACATTACTCTTAGCTACGTGTACCATCATCATTAATTCGTAATCTAGTTGTGGGTGTATTAGTTGTTGTGGATGCAATATTACATGCGTTTACTATAACACAATACGTTTAAATTATCGTCAAAAATAACCCATTTACTGTTAGTTCCATGGATCATAATCTCTGGTAGTTTATTGTATTTTCTTACAAATGGATGTAGTTCTAAACGTCGAATAGTATTAATGTTTTATCTATTAATAATTGTGTTCTAAAACATCCGACTTTCTCTAATTATACATTGTATTATTTTAGTACAATATTTATATGTTTCATAAATTATTTTGTAATATATATAAAAAAATTGAATGTTGTATCCTGTAATATTTAAAAAAACATTTATATAACACATATACGTGCATCTAAACAGGTATAATTTTGGGAACTCATAAAACCGTAATATTATATTAAAAAGATATACATATATAATAATACCAGTATTGTATATATTAATAATTGTTTTACAATACATCTTACTTATATAGTTATATGGAACGCGACAGATCAATTCGTATTCTGGTTCGGGTATAGTAGTAGTTGTGGATGTAATGTTATATGGGTATGATATACCAAAATGCATCTAAATTAGCGGCAAAATAACCACATTACTCTTAGCTACGTGTACCATCATCATTAATTCGTAATCTAGTTGTGGGTGTATTAGTTGTTGTGGATGCAATATTACATGCGTTTACTATAACACAATCCGTCTAAATTATCGTCAAAGATAACCCATTTACTGTTAGTTCCATGGATCATAATCTCTGGTAGTTTATTGTATTTTCTTACAAATGGATGTAGTTCTAAACGTCGAATAGTATTAATGTTTTATCTATTAATAATTGTGTTCTAAAACATCCGAATTTCTCTAATTATACATTGTATTATTTTAGTACAATATTTATATGTTTCATAAATTATTTTGTAATATATATAAAAAAAATTGAATTTTGTATCCTGTAATATTTAAAAAACATTTATATAACACATATACATCCCGAATGGTATTATAAATTCGACATCAATTACAACGACAATTAGATTCTTATATTTCGATTCCTTCGTTCGACTGTATCAAACTAATTAAATGCCCATATGCAGCATTCCGAGATTAGGAGATTCCTACTGCAAATGAAGGACAATGCAGCAAACACACTGGTGGAAGGGACAAGAGATCATTTCAGCACCAAAGATGATGGGAAGTCAAAGCACAAACAGGTGCTAAGTGACACAGAACGAGACGCTCTTCAGTGGTTGGCTAGTTCAGCTGTGGATTATCCATTGGAAGCAAAGACAGACTGCCCTCATCAATCAAACGACAGGTATTTGATGTGGATTTTCATTACCTGTTATACTTTTCATTATTACTGATCCTACAACTTTTTTTTCCAGCGTTGATTGTGCAGTAGCAGTCATGTATTACATGACAGAGCTGTATGCTGGACGTGAATTGGATGGTAGTTTGCGAAGCAGCGTGATAAGGGACATGAGGGTAAGGGTCGCAGAGGTATTCACTGCTTCAATGCTGGAGTTGCTGAACACGGATCAGACCAAAGATAAATCGTCAATGGATGGTGCACCTGAAGAAATGAATGGTTGATTTTCGAATGGATCGTCTTGGTAGTGAGAAAAGATAAATATGATTTTGAACATGGATACACTCTACTAGTATATTATATAAATTATAATAAGTTATGTTTCACTGACTTCATATTTATAATGTGAAATATCTTTTGTTTTGAATTTTTTGTGTGTTGATCATAGTATCTGTGATTTCCATTGTTATGGATATTTCCTATAGTGACATAATACTTTTCTTTCACCTAATTTGAACTTTATATAATGGGTAAGTGGACAATATCCATGTGACTGTATGTTAAAATGAGAATATATATAAATATATATATGTATGTATATATCATTTCGGCTGATTGTACCTATAATTGTTTAACATACATGGAAACAATAAATATATAAATAATATGTAAGTAGAAAGATTTGTATCTGTATATATATATATAAGTACAATATTTTAGCCTGACTAAGAATAAGTATATAACATATATTGGGATAATTTGTACATTTATAAATGAATTACAGATATTGGAAAGTCGACTACTTAATAAGAACTACGTGGTAATGATTAAATATTACATATATATATATATTAACTTAATTAAACTAAACATATCACTTTGCTTAATCAATATTAAAAAATGTACACCCAAAACATTAAATTGTCATTATTCCATAAAAAAAAGGTATAGATGTCAGTGAGAGATCCTTCTTTTTTCCAAAAAAAAAAGGTACACATAAAACAATGGTGATCAAATAACAAATCATACTTTACTTATTTCAATATCTTTGTGAGCAAATTTACAGATATAAACGAACTAAATATTATGTGTACAGTTACACAAATTTTGTATACATATTGTTATATACGAATAGCTCTATATACATATATATCGGACAAATTGGTACATGTAATTGTAGCAGATATATTTATTTGATTCGGCCATATTGTACATATAATTAGTGTATATAGTCTGCATATAGGTAGTACATGTATTGGAACAATCTATACCTTTTTAAGTGTGCAACAGCAATTGGAAAATGGGATAGTTATTAATGGTTATATATATATATATATATATAGTATATTTATTCAACTAAATATATCTGTTTACAAAAACAATATTTTATGTATTCACATAAAACGTTAACTTATCAATTACCAAATGGGGAGAAGACTTTATTTACACATAATAAAAGTACAGATAAAAACAATGGTGCTTAAATAAATAGTCACGCTTTTTTATTTGGACTATTGGTGAGAAAGCTTACATATATCAATGAACTATATATTATTTGAACAGCCACAGCTATTGTGTACACATATTGTTACCTAGTAATGCCTATATATATATATATCGGACATAAGTGTACAGATAATTTTAGAAAATATATTTATTCGATTCGGTCATTTTTTAAAAGTATAACCGAAATATATTCCATTCGGCCATATTGTACATATAATTCATATATATAATCTGAATATATGTGTACGAAATGCTATAAAGTCTATATATATTGATTAGATAGTTGTATTGTCTCAATAAATGTATAACAGAAATTGAGAAATTGAAATCTCAATTATAATTAAGTAGTACATTTATTTGAATAATCTGTACCTTTTTACGTGCGTAACATCAAATGAAAAATGGGATTGTCCAATGTCACTACTTATTAATGATTATATATATATATATGTATATATTATATCTGTAAACTAATAATATTTATTTACAAAAACAAATGAACTAAAATTTTCACGCAAAACGTTAACTTATCAATTACCAAATGGGGATAAAGCTTTTTTTACACGTCAAAAATGTACAGACAAAACAATGACGCTTAAATAAATACATACACTTTTTTTATTTCGTTCTTTTGGTGAGAAAGATTACATATATCAATGAACTAGATTTTATTTGAACAGTCAAACCTATTGTGTACACATACTGTTACCTAGTAATAGCTATATATGTATATATATATATATATATATATGAATCGGACATAAGTGCACATATATTTTTAGAAAATATATTTATTCGATTCGGCCATTTTTTAAATGTATAACATATATTGGACAATCGGATTCACTATAATGTGTAAGAACATCTGATTATATAAACAACATTTAAATATGTACACATAAAATATTCACCTGTCAATTACTAAATGCAGTTTAACTGAGTCTTTATATGAACAATGAATTCATATCAGATGTGTATTCTTGCATCTATTTGTTTCTGTAAGTGTGTATCGGATTTATTAGGTTTGTTTCGATAATTAAATAACAGATACACAAACAATATTATAACGTTTGTTGAATAATTCGAAAAACATAATATTATAATATTAATGCTTAAATAACAATTCACGATTTATTTGGATCAATCCATTGGTGACAAAACTTTTTGGTATCAATGAACTAAATATTCTCTGAACATGTACGCCTATTGTGTCCGCCCAACTGTCCGCATCTTCCACATTTCACCTTACCAACCTCACCGCTTGACTTGAATCGTTTTGTTCGTGGCCTTCCAGGTTGGTTCTTAGTGTTGGGAGGAAGTAGAAGTGGAACTTCCTCCTCATCGGGCATGTCATCTGGGTTTTGAATAATGGGCAGAATGCTGTGTGAATAACATTCCCTAAATGTATCTGCCTTAAAGTAATAGTCAACGTACTGATACGGGTCAACGTCAATGAATTTCATGACAGTTACAGCGTGCACACAAGGGAACCCTTTAAATTTCCACTGGTTACAAGTACACGATCGTTCAGCAAGGTCAACTTTGCAGGTGTATTTCGAAAGAACCTCGTAAACATCTTCACTCGATCGGTTGACTATCAAGTGTTCCCCGGCTTTGACGTAGCTGTCCAATAACTTTTCAAATTTAGGGCACAGAGCAGTTGTCCACTTGCTGGCTTCATGCGATCGCGTACCAATAAAACGCATCATCCTGGCTCTTATTCCATCAACAAGCTGTGTAATAGGCAATGTCCTCTCGGTAAGCAACATCGAATTGAATGATTCAACGATGTTTGAGCACATTTCACCGTAACGTTCCCCCGGAAAGTATGAATTTGCCCAGTTTTCAAATGGTAAACCACTTAGGAAGGATCTTATAACCGCACCACCCTCCTTTTTAAGCTCATCCAGTTTCTTGTGAAATCGTTTCCTTGATAAAGTGTAAGCACAATTGGTAAACAGCTGAATAACAGTTTCTCGAGTGTCCCTGTTATTTGAGCCTGGGAATTTGGCCTCAATATTGTTCTTTAGGTGATGGTAGCAAAATGCATGAGGATGACCAGGAAACCATTCCCTGATTGCATTAATCAATCCATTATTTCGATCAGACATGAATGTAATTGTCCTACCATCACCTTCAAGAATGTGGTGTAGGTGTTCAGCAAACCAACCCCAACTTTCATCGCTCTCGTTGTCGACAATCGCGAATGCGATTGGGTATAAACCTGTTGAATAAACAGATATATAATACTATCATACATAATCTAGAAAATAGCTATTAATCTGTCTGTATTTAAAACATTACGTGTAAAACACATATATCGATCACCTTGGTTGCCGTTCTTCCCTGTTGCTGCTAGCAAAGTACCTTTATGTTTACTCTTCAGATGAGTCCCATCCAAACAGATATATGGACGACAGAATTTGAAACCTGTTACACATGCACCAAAAGATACAAAACACCTAGTGAATCGAGTCGTTTCCCTATCAAACTCAATTCTGCAGTGCGATCCCGGGTTTGTATGTATTACTGAAAAGAGGTAAACAACAAGCTGTTGGTATGATTCGTCTTCGTTGCCGTGAAGTCCTTTTCTTGCCAACTCCCGACCGTACCAAGCATTCCAGTACGGCACATCAAGCCCGTAATTTGTTTTGAGTTCACGTATGATGTCAGTCGGCCTGTATATTGGATTTTCCCGTATCATATCTGTCATAATCAAAGCCACAATTCGAGAGTTTACCATTGCACCCCTACTGGCGGTGATATTACCACCGCAATTGTGAACGTTATTGAATGTCCTCACGTAGAAATTGCCATTCAATTTGCTAACAGAAGCATGTATACGCCATGGACAACCATTTGACACACGCTTAGCACAAACGGCCGTAACTCTTGTCTTGTCATTCTTAATGAATTTTATTCTAAATCCGACAGCAATGGTATATTTGATCAACTGCTGCCTAAACTCTTTCGCACCACCATAGAAAACCTGCTTAACTTGTGTTATGTATGTCTTCCACACATCTTTCATAGAAACAATGTTCTCACGCTCGTCGTATCCCAGTAATACGCGATTTGAATTGCTTATGGGATCACATAGCTCCATATTCATATCCCGTTCAAAATGATTTGTGGTGGATTCGTTTTTTTGGTTTTCGGACACTTCGATGTCGATGAAGTCTGCATTGGCAACTCTTTGACTGACAAACATCATGTGCATGTCACGATCCGAGCTCAGGTTGCATTTGGTACCTGAATTGAAAGAATACTTGAGTACGCATGATCCCATATCTGTTTCCTCAAAAAACGACTTTATATCGTTCCGTAATTTGTTGAACGATGAATGTTCTTGTACGTACATTGCAATTGTGGATTCCCTAAATGTACACCTAGCAACAGATGTTTTATCTACGTCCATTATCCTGCATTATGTAATAACGTATGTAATGTAAAAAACAACGAATATGTATTAACCATATGAAAATAATGTGTTTAACTGGTCAAAATTATAAATTAATACCAAAAATTACAGAAAACCAATAAACTTGAGTATACGTTTGTAGTAACCTGTCGTTTAGTGGTTAAGGGCGTGCTCTACTTTGCAAACAATTGGATGGAATCTCCGTCAACAGCTGAATAGAAACACACACGATTAAGGATAAACAGGTGTAATGTTTGTCACATAATCAAGGACACAGGGGTATCCGTATATATAACATAACAAATGTAGATAAGAATGCAATACAGGTTAATTGAGTTAAATTTTTCAAAATTCAAAAAAGTTGTCTTTTTTGACCGATATATGTTTGATTCATATATTCACTGTATCGTTATTAATACTACCTTTATATTTAGAAATAATAATATAAATATAAGGTCAAAAAGATAAACAATGTTAACATGTAGTTCACGATTCATTAAGTTCAAAGGAAAAATACTTAGGATAACGAATCCAAAATAACTCTAATTATATGGTTTTAATTTTGAAACTGTTTAACGTTCAGTATTAATTCATTGACGCTAAATACGTACCCAGACATTTTTTTTCTCGTTTATACTAAACGTATAAAATTTCAAAGGTAATTGTTTGGTAAATACTAGTGCAATTAAATGGTCAGAATAAGAATAATATATTAATATATGTATTAATTATGGAAAGATGAACGATCCAAAAATATTAACACTATCAATAAATCATCAGCAATCACCGCCCACTACCTATCACGTAAACAGCCAGCTATTAATTCATAATCAATAGGTATTCAATTAATAATTCAATTTAATTATAGATATTACAAATCAATCCCCCTTTTTGCGCCATAATGTACTACATCAAGTTGCGTGTATAATTCCTTACAACATCGTGAACTAAAATGTCAGTTTATTCCGACTAAATTTGAATTACTTTTATAAAATTCATTTATTAATACTGATTGTCGTGCAAACTAAAATTCTAACTAAATAATAACTTTATGCATCATAAATAGATATATACTGAATTTTTAACTAAATAATAACTAATCAGGCTGTAAACAGATATATTAGAATGTATGTATATAACTGTAGAATTAATTAATATTTTAAATAATGAACAGATACATAATGATGTCTATATAAATGTAGACTGCAATATATACACTTTAAATCGTAAACAGCTATATGATCAAATTTTTACTAAAGATATTATTCTAAATAATAATTAATCAAGAAGTAAACAGATATCTCAAGATATTTATTAATTCTAATAAATTTAAATTCTCGTATAACAGGTACATGTATACTGCAACAACGTAAAATATTGAACATATCGTAAACAGATATATAGGCACATTTTAACTAAAGAATAACTACTCAGTCATATAAACAGATATATAAGTATGTTTTTATTATGTAACATATAAAAGCAGTATAAACACGTACATAAAGAAGTATTTGTAACAATGTACAATTTATAAATCTTTTAGTTAATGAACAGTTACATAAAGAAATATATATGTTTGTTTATAGTATCAAACTCAGTATACATGTAACAGATACATAAATATATTAATACAAGTGTAAAATTTATTAATATTTTATATATAGTGCAATAATATCTGATATATTTGTGCAAAATGTAAATCTATTGATATTTTAAATAATGAACATGTACGTACATATGAATATATTTATATATCTGTATATATTATCTCAGGTTATAAACAGATATGTAAGTATGTTTTTATTATGTTTAATCTAAAACCAGTATAAACAGGTATATAAAGATGTATTTGTATAAATGTAAACTTTATTAACATTATAAATAATGAACAGATACATACAGAAATATATATGTTTGTAAAAAACCAAATACTTATTATAAAACAGTATAAACAGGTATATACAGTATAAACAGTATAAACAGATACATACAAAAATATATATGTTTGTAAAATACCAAATACTTATTATAAAACAGTATAAACAGGTATATAAAGATGTATTTGTACAAATGTAAAATTTATTAACATTTTAAATAATGAACAGTTATATAAAGAAATATATATGTATTAAAATACCAAATACTTATTATAAACGTATTGAATTCAGCTACCCAAAGAATTATAAGCGTATTAAAAATGTATTGTAAAATTCGTAATATGACCTATTAAATTTGAAAAGTATAATAAAACTAACAAAAATAGTAACAGTTATAATAACTTAATGAAATTCAAAATAATATTTATATTTGTGTAAAATTAATTAATATTTTAAAATATAGTACAATAGTGAAAAGGTATATTAATGTATATATTAAAATACCAAATATTTATTATAAACGTATTGAATTCAATTACCAAAAATATTATAAGCGTATTAAAAACGTATTGTAAAATTCGTAATAGGACCTATTAAATTTGAAAAGTATATTAAACTAACAAAAATAGTAACATTATTAATAACTTACTGAAATTCAAAATAATATAATAACAAATACAATTTCGTATTATTCGTATGGAAAATATAAATCGTTCAAAGAGATTAAAAGGAAACAATCACAATTCAGAAACTACTATCTCAAAAAATAAATTTAACCATGTCTCATTTTTTAGGAAACTAATAATGCATTTAAATTTTGTTTCTTTAAAACCGAAAGACACATTCAAATTAAAATGAATACCAAATCTCATAAAGGCTCCATAACCAACGTTGCCATATATATCGGTCAGGACAAAATAGTCTTTCTTTCAATGTATCATACATGTGCATTAATCACCTCAACCCTATTTCAAGAAACAATTTGAAAAGAGGGATGTGATACTAATAATACAAAAGGGACTGTCCTAACCCCTAATATGTTTGAAAAGGGGGGATGAAATCCTAGTTTCCTAAAAAAAAAATTGAAAAACACCACTGACTTTGGGACGACTCCAATTTTCAGTGGAGAACGCGAAAACCGTGAGATCTCCCAGTGCCCGTCGGCCTGCGTAATGACCAAACACCGGGGCCAAATCTCCGGTTTCCATCCATAATCACCGCCACATGTTCGGGCATGGGATCCGCTCTCAGACCTGCCGGCAAGTATTGTCTTTCTCTCTCTTCTTCTTCTTCTCCTTGACCTCCACACGAAGATGAAGAAGAAACAGTAGTAGATTTATGTGATTTCTTTTTTCAAAGAGTGAAAAATACGTATATGGATGATAATTCTCTACCATGAACTATTATATACACATTTTCTTTGGAGAATGTAAAAGTATGATTATGTATATCACCAAATTTGAGTCATGGACAAAAACTAATGAATTTGCATTTTGGTAGTCATTTTTCTTGTTTTCATATAAAGGTATCATAAGTTGGATCCATATGAACATGAGTTTAATATATATGTAATACAGTTAGGTGGTAGTAACTATTGAAATAAACGAATTGAAATGTGCGCATTAGATCCAAATTTAGGATGTAATAATAATATTTCGCAAAGAAAAGAGCAAAAATAGAGGATGTGTTACTACTAATTAAGTATATTGCCAAAAGGAACTTCGCATAAAAGTCATTAAATGTAATTGTATATGAGAGTTTTTAAATACACCCACAATAACATTCTTCTCACCCCAATTTTAGGAAACTTGAAACTTACCCCACTATAATTTATTAATTTCTTTCAACTCACCCCACCTATTTTTCAAAAGCCAAACACACCTTAAGACGGTTCTCTCCCTCTCCCTCACCCGGCACATAGACAAATTAGATGCAAAAATTGTAAGAAGAAATTAATGTAAATCTGATTTCTTGATCACTTACAACAACATTAATGTCAAATCAAAATTCTTCTCTTGTTGTATCTAGGTTGGGTTCCTCGGCAATCTGCTTTTTTCTTTTTTGCGATAGAGATATTTTGCTCTAAATTGAAATATGCTTTTGGTTAGTTTTGTTTGACCCACCATTGCACAGTTTGATGCAATCAGGAACATTTTTATTACTTAAAGTGGCTTGTTATATCATTAAGGTGAAAAAATTGCCAAGATATGTCCATTTTTAATTTGCTCCGTCTTCTTCTTCTTCTTCTTCTTTAATGAAAAAAATAAGCCAAATTTACAAATGAGCCAAAGTTAAAAATAAAAACAGGGGTCTTAATTTAAAAATTCCTAAAAGATATTTAAAACCAAATCATGCTTAAATTTGTATAAGATGCTTAATCATCAGTTCCGATGTGCATATGAAGTCATAGTTTTAGAACTAGGTTTAATCGATTAGTTAATCTCAAATTCACGTCGTTTCCTCCATTTTTCCGGCGATCTCTCCCATCTTTCTGCTGATGACTTTATCAATTGGCCATCTTAATAATAATTGACTGACACCCACTAAAATCTCATGTTGATTGGAAGGTGTGATGGGTGATTTGGGTTGATGAAAGTGAATAGATTTAAGGGCTTGTTTGGTAACAGAATATATATCTTTAGAATTAATTTTTAGAATTTTGGTGGGGTGAGTTTCCAAATTTAGTGGGTGTAAACAAGAATTCCCTTGTATATATATTTAAATTTTACTTTTGGTGTCGCGGTGCTAGCTATATAATTTTTATGTAATTAAATATACAACTTGGCCAATGGCCTTGTAGCCTAGTGGCATCCTCTCTAGTCTTGTATTAGAGAGGTCACAGGTTCGAAACCCATAGATGCGGTATTCGAACTTAATAAAGTGGTACTTAATAAAAGTGGTTTGTCCACCCTTTGTGGGTGGTTGGATATATCCACCTCTTATGTGGGTGGTTGTTGATGCATATGGTATGGTTCGTGTGGTTGTGTGGTTGGTGACGCAGAAGGAAGCTGAAGCTGCTCTCTCGGTTCGGTTCGGTTCGATTGGGAGACTCTCATAAGGGTGACGCGAAGCAAAGCTTACTTGTTCATCTCTTTGGTCAGCGAATTATGTAGTTCATAGTTAGCTAGGGCGACATAATTCTATGTCTGACTCCATATAATTGTCTTTGATATGAATGATATCAAAAAAAAAATATACAACTTGCATTGAAAATCTTCTTTTTCTTTTTCCTCTTTTAGCTTGAGCCCTTTAATTAACTAGGAAAATATATGCTTTGTCCCTTAAGACAACGCAAATTAGGTGTGGGGTTAATTACTAATACCATTTTGTTAAAAAAATTTACTGGTTGGGCGCTAGCTAATAAATCTTATCTTATCTTCCTTCTATCTTTAAGGATGGCAACATATCGACTCAATCCAAATTTAGTTTTTTATTTATTAAATGGAATACATCATTTAATTTTTACTTTAACTGAATTATATAAGACTAATAAATTTTATTTACTAGCTAACTTTTTAAAAAAATTCAATGTCCCTTCTATAATTTGTTTTTTTATAATGCAGATTTATTCATGTACTCCCATATATGAATTTACGAAGGGTAGAAGGGTTCCCAACAAAATTTCGCCTAGCTATCCCCCCCAAATCCTTAGAGCCGGCCTAGGAGCAGGGTAGGCAGTTGGGCGACCGCCCAAGGCCTAAAAGTGAGGAGGGGCACGAAATTTTTTTATGTGTATATATATGTAAAAAATATTTAATTAATAAGGTATCTTTCCAAATAAACAATTGCAATTTTTTCAATCAATGTGTGATGCAACAACGTTAGTTTCATTGGATGATGTTGGATTGAGAAGATCTTTAATAAATTTTGAAAATGCATTAAAAGTTGATGTTGTTAATG
This sequence comes from Lonicera japonica, assembly GCA_021464415.1. NCBI lineage: Eukaryota > Viridiplantae > Streptophyta > Magnoliopsida > Dipsacales > Caprifoliaceae > Lonicera > Lonicera japonica. The sequence goes on from CM038464.1 coordinate 100,838,341, forward strand.
TTAATGAAAAATATTTATGTTTAAAATTATAGGTATTGCAATTAATGTTAACAAGTGAATCATATGAAACAAATGAACCATGAACATTTATTAAAATTATCGAGACTGTAAAAGATATGGATATATTTTCCCATTTTATAAACTATTATTGACTTTACATGTGACTGTGACATCTGTGAAAATGAGTTTTTCTAAATTGAAATTATTAAAATCTTACTTGCGAACTACCATGAGTTAAGATAGATTAAATGATTAGAAAATTTATGCATTAAAAATGGTATCTCATAAAATCATAACGATGGAGATATAATTGATGATTTTACTACTAAAAGTGCAAGAAAAAGTCATTTTAAATGATTGTTTTGGTCCAAATTTCATTGTTACTTTTATTTAGTAGGTATGTTTTAGCATATAGTATTAGCATCTATAAGCTTTTTGTTAGATGAAATGCACATGAAGACCAAAGATGAAGCATATTGCTTGAATTATTCATTGTATTGTTTTGATAGCATATAAACTCGTATATTTTGAAATGAAACTCGTAAACACTTTGAATTTTTAATTATAATGAGTTTTCGATGGAATATAAATTCTTTTCATTGAAATAAAATTAATTTATTTTTTACTAAAATAAAAAATATATATATTTATTTATAAGAGGGCATCATTTTAAAATTTTGCCCGGGGCCTAAAAATGGCCAGGACTGACTCTGCAAATCCTATTATTTGATCAGTAATGCTAACATTAAATACTTACATATGTAACATGGTTACAGTGTATATATATTATATTATATTCTTTTTGAGACAAAATTTGTTTCTAACTAGTTACTAGTGTGGAGGCGCTCGCCTGGACTCATGAGATTTTGTGGTTCGATTCTCACTTAAAGTTGGGGAGGAGAATTTGTTTTATTTGTAGTTGAAAGAAAGAGCGGAAAAGAAAAATAGTTATCAGTAAAAAAGTTTGACTTTAATAGATTTTTGTGTGTAAAAGTTAACAATGTTTAAATTTTGATAGGTTGAATTGTGGATGCTCCGTTATTGGCGATAGATCAATGTTGCCCAAGTCCCTGCGGGGAGAACTTAACTATGTTGATGAAGTTACAAAAAACCAATACAGAACTAATTAAATATACTTGCAGAGGATAGATTATTGAATTAAGGGGGTCGATATGATATATTACAAGCCTGCAAAAGTGTTGCCAACAAAATGAAAAATTAATGGCGAGCTTCGACTTGAAGATATTAAGCGAAAACATTTTCGAACGAGAACTAGAAACAAAATGTACGTACTGAATTCCCCTCCCTGATCTGTACATATATACGAACGAGTAGCGCTCATAGATTGAGCAACTTATTGTTGTGGCAATTCAATCGGCTTATTCAATTCTGAACTTTTTCTTATGGAAAAACATTTTCCTGCAGTTGAGGAAGAGGATTTATTTTGTAGAGGCTTTAAAATCATTTCAAAAAAAGGAGAACCGATCGATATGGTGGACAAAAATAATAGACACGTACGTTAAAAAAATGAGAACCGAATTTATCTTAACTTCTATATATGTCTATTACTTTCTGTTATTGTTAAAAATAATTATTGGAATTTCAGTTTCTCAAGCAATTTACTTTTCATTTTTTTGTTATTCTTAGTGATGATTTCACAACACAAATTTCATTTACACATACAAACCGGTGATTTCACAATATAACTTTCTTTAATTCACAACTATGTACCACAATCAAGGGTGGATATATATAATCATCACAACAAAAGGTGATTATAACAAAAAAGTTCGACTAGGAGTATGGTACAATAGCTTACCAAATCACTATTTTTTTTCCCAAATTTTCATACCACAATGTCAATGAATCGCTTTGTAAGGAAGATTTTTTTTATTTTTGAGAATTTAAATTATGAAAACTGAACAGAGCTAGCTTACAAGAACATTCAAGTTCAACCACTTGTATATTGGCTAAAGCGGAAGAAAATATAGCAAAAGAAAAAAAAATGTTATTTGAACTTGGAAGCATTATTATTTCAATTCCTTTGCAAAGATTAATAAACTTATATATCTCACGTTATCTTCAGCTCTTCTGAAACAAGATTAAGGCTTCAACGAAATCTACTTCCCTAAAATCTGGAAATAATTTTTCTGCAAAGAAGAGTTGACTAGACGAACTGACATAACATGAAATTAATAAGTATGTATTCGCCACCGGCTCTTATAAGTAAATCAGGGCATGCACGGAAATTCGTTATACTTCAATTCCAATTCTCTTGCTCGATAACATAACTTCCTCATTGACGATCTTCAAGTTGAAGAAAACCATCTTCTACTTGGTCAGATGGATCCCAATGTACATTGGTTGCCATTTTCTCCTCTACTAGTTTTGTAGCCCGTGCGATGCACGGGCGTTTTACAAATTCGTAAGATTATATTTTATACAAATATTAAAATTTTCCATTTTCTTAAATAATAACATAGATGTAATTAAAGGTTTGTTTTCAAATTTGTTTATAACAAAATAGATGATCTTTATAAAATTGTAATTTGCTTCTTAAAGTAACCTGGGCCTTTTTTTAATTGACATAGGTAGTGGTTTGGTAGAAAAAGTAATAAAAAGGAACAAAATCAATATAAATATTAGAGAATTTAATGAATTTACTTAACAAATAGCTAAGGTTTTAAGAAAAAATTAGCTAACCTAGTTATTGAATGATTGGTGGAATATCAAAAAATAATTTGCAATTTGTAAAGATATTATAAGGATAAGCATAGACATACGTACATAGTATACATTTAACATCTGAATTTATGATTATGCTATACAATTGTTCATGTATAATTATTTATGCAATATTACTGTTTATATTACTTTATTTAACAATAAAAAATCAACAGATAAGTAAGTTAAGTATTTGTGGAGTTTTTTTTTTTTAAAAAAAAAAGTATTTGAGAAGTTTGTATCATCCATAAAAGTTTGCTAAAAGCGATCATGATAATGTAGTTCACACTATAAATTAATAGAAACAATGTAGTTCACCGTATACAATTAAACAAATAATGTAGTTCAAAATACAAATTACAAACAAAGTTTAAGAAAAGAGACTTAGACATATTAATTATTATTATTACATATCTAAAGATTGCCACCCATCAATGATCTTGACATTATTTTTTTCTATTTTTTTGTGCAATTTATTGCACTTTTTATGCAATTCATAGTAAGCAATTTCCATTTTTTTGTACTTTCATTTGTAAAGTTGCATTTCTTCAAAATTATCGTTTTCTATAGCAAGATTATGGTTGAATTTTAAAAAAATTATTGCTACTCTAAATGATGTTCTCTCAACACGTACATCCAAACAAAAATTATTGGTAGTACCTATTTCAAACAAAATGTTAATCAATATAGATGACTTTAGAAAGTAGACAACACATCAATTGCTTCTCCAACACATGAAATAGTAGCAACAAACCTATCTATATATCACATGCATTTCCAAATTAGCAATTGAATTCAAAATTGAATTAAAGTAGTTTAAATTCGTTTCATATTTTATTTATGCAAATGCACGAAGAACTTGTTCAAACTTCAAAGTGCCAATTATCCGAGGAAAGCATGTTCAATAGAATATTTAATGGCAATAAAAAAAATTGGAAAACAACGAATAAATCATAACCACATTAATTGTCAGAAACTGTTGGAATATGGGTGTTACAATTTGATTAAAAATAAACAAAAAATCAACTAAAGTTTAAATTAAAATACAAAGTTCAAATTGAATTCAAACTGAACTAATCAAAAGAAATCACGAATTAAGCGTCTAAATAAATACTTAGGTTCAAGGATTCCAAAATTATTGAAAAGAATAAGCAAAAAGATATATTTGGTCGTTGAAATTTTAAATATTTAGTTAACCAACTTCCTTGTTCAATTTTTTGACAAAATTTGGTGAAGAAAATCTAGTAATCATGAAGATCACCTTCACCAAATTTTATTAAAAATTTTATTTAAGAAGTGAGTCAAAAGAATTGGTTCGTAAACTTAGACCTAAAACTAATTAAATATGTTTGAGAAATATTTTCTTTATATATATATGTGTTTTGTTTCATCGTGCACAAAATAATAATTTTATTTTATTATTATATATAATCACTGTGTGTAAAATGTCTAAAATAATGGAAATAAAGAAACAAAATAAAACTATTCAAGTTTAAAGTCTAGGAAAATTACATAAAGATAAAAACAAAACAAAAAAAAAACTTACTAATTGAAAGGAATCCTATGAAGTGACTAAAATGGAGAGAAGAGATAGATGGGGAGAGGCTTGGCATTTGTATACCAAATAGACAGAAAAACCTACCTGATGATCGAGGATTTGACAGAGAAGATGAGAAAAGAAAGAAAGAAATAATGGAACAAATACACAAAATACAAGCACTGAAGATTAAAGAAAAAAAACTTACCAATTGAAAATGCTATAAACAGAAGGAACACGCAGAAAGTAGAGTAATGGAATAGAGATATAAGGAGAGTCAAAGAACTTTTATATTTTAAGAAGCCAACGGTTTATACAGCGGTTTCTTTTTTTCATTTTTGAAATTGGAGAAAGCAAAGGAATAAACATGTGAGAGAAAATTGGAGAAATGTGTGTGAGAGAGAGAGGGGACACATGTCGCAATTGACACTGTACATGTGTCGCAACCATATTAAAAATTTCTATTATTAATATTAGTTATTAGATGTGAGCGAGAACTTTTAAAAATTACTCTGGGAATTTTGATCTATTACCGATCACAATTGCCCGAACACTAGATCTATTAGATCGAAAACGAGAGGGAAAAAGAAATATGAAATTGAAATAATGATGAGGGGTGATTAATGCTACCAAATTATGTTACGGTGAAACTATATTATTTTAGGTAAATAATTGGCATTGCAAATGAATATTGTTTGATTATAATTTATATCATTGAGACAACTAATCATCAAATTTGGTAATTGTATATATGTCCCCAAAAAAATTATAATTCTTAATTTGATCAGAATATATATATATTTTTAAAGAAAAGTATTCTTTTCGTCTCAAAAAATATAATGTTATTTTTTACATAATGTTGCAAATTAATAAATCCGTTTCTTTTTTAGGAACTTAATATATTCAGTGTACGTACATAATGTATATGAGTTATGTTACGGATTCATCTCTTTGTATAAAAAAAATTGTATAGAATACAAGTTATATTTTTTTTATCATTTATTAATTTAAAGTGACCATTTTCTTAACGAAATACGAAAATTAAAATAGAACCATCAATTTAACTAAGGGTAATGTTATTAACACTGCGCAAAAAGTATTCTAGCACTCCAAAGTTATTTTTAGTGACAACGAAGTGTTTCAAAAGATATAAAATGTCACTAAAGATGATTTTGGATGGTTAACAAAATTGGTATAAGTTTGACCCATCCGAAGAATATCGGCCACCCGTAGGGGCGAAGCTGTGTAGGGTCAGGTGGGCAGCTGCCCCTCCTTGGGTTGGGGCATTTTTTTAAAAAAATAAAATAAAATCTAGGGACTTAAGTGCATAAAATAAACTTGAGGGGACTTACCTATAAGATATAGAACTTTAGGAACAATTTATAAATATTAAACCTAATTAATTAAAAAGGCTAGGTGCCGCTACTCATTTTTCTTTTTCTTTTGCCTGCCGCTTGCCACTGTTTCAGTACTTTCACCATTTACCATTTCTATTTTTTCATTCACCTTTCAAACTTCTCTTTATCTACACCATTTTTTGACCACCACCATTCATCAATATTTCCAAAATATGAAAACCCGTATAATGTTATTGTAATTTATCATATTTGTTCTCATTTGTTATTTAAGTTGTATGAAGTTTTATTATTAATAGTATTATGTTTGCGTTCAAATTTTATGACTTTAAATATGATTTAGTGTGTTTTAATTTTCAATCAAATTTTGCTCCCCGATGGTCAATTTCCTGGCTTTACCACTGGCCACCAGAACCCCTCCCTAGGCTTAAGATTTAAACAGTCAAAAACCGATCATCCAATCTAACAGAAACCAAACCAATCCAATCGGTTTTAAATGCTTCAATGATTCAATTAAACTTAGGGTGTGTTTGACGTGCCGGATTAGAAAGTCAGATATAATTATTTAATCTCATCCAGACGGAATAAAACAATTTCACCCCTTATATAAGATTTTTCAATCCCTCTCTTAGTGAGATAAGAAGTTTAAATGAGATAAATAATTCGTCCGGATATATAGCCCTAATGAACATTAAACATGAGATCCTACAATTTTAACCTGCTCGTCAAATGCAACCTTAAAATATAAGACTTTGGATTTAATTACCGGTTTAACTTAACCAAACTGTGTACACTCGTACAACACCCAGCCCCATTAAACTACCATCTACTCCCTCCGTCTCAAATTGCCAATTTCTTTTGAGAAATCCAATTTATTAAAGACCAAACATTATTATTGTATTTTTTCCTTAATTTACATTGATTTTCTCTTTTTACCCTTTCTTTATTCAAAATATTTTTTTAAAAAGTGAAAGTATAAAAAGGCAAAATAAATATATATTTATCTTTTATGAAAAATAAATATTTATTTTGGGACATTTAAAAATAAAAAGAGGGTATATTAATTTGGAACCGAAGGGAGTATTATTTATCTACCGGGCACGTGAGAAAAGCGTGCGAAGTAATCGCCGCAAGGCTATTAACAAGCCACGTCAACTCCCGCCACTTCTGAACGGAGGAATGTCAAAAGTACCCCTTAATCCCTACCCAGAGAGCAGTTGACTAGGAGGACAATTACGTAATTTCGCATCACAGTGGTCCTTCCTTTCGCAAAGTCGGTTGCTCTTTCTCTTCCGCTGAGTAGGCGGCCCCCAATTCAATTCGTCTGTTTATATTTCCAAATCCTAACTCTGTTTTTTGTTCCACTGTTTCAATTTACCCTCACGGTAAATTGTTTTCCAGAAAAGAAAAAATGGCTCCACAAACAAGAGGGAATTCGTTTCCTAGAGTGGTGATAGAGAGAGACAACGATTCCGAGGAAAGTTCTTCGGATGAAGAAATGGAAAACGAGGACGTAGAAGAAACAGAGGATGAGGATGAAGTTGAAGAGGCCACGAGTGAGTTGAAAATCGAAGTGGATGCGGGGGTGGCGAAGAAATTAAAGAAATCTCCGATCAATATCAGTCTTAAAAAAGTTTGCAAAGTACGGCTTTCTACTATTCTAGGGTTTTAAAAAAATTTCGGTTTTCACCATTGATTATGATTTCTCTTAGAGTAGTCGTTAGTGTTAAACATACTAATTACCAACGTTTTATTAATACGAACAGTTCATTGAAGTAGTGGCGCAATAGTTTATACAAAACTTGATTGCATTTTTCTTTGTTTCATATATAGTTATTATGACATATGGATGTGTGGGTTTATGAAATAAGGGTTGTTTTGCTTTTAGGTGTGCAAGAGAACGGGTCACGAAGCGGGGTTTAAGGGGGCTACTTACATTGATTGCCCAATGAAACCTTGCTTTCTCTGCAAATTGCCTGGTAGGTTTACACCTTTCCTTATATTACGGTATATAGTTCTGTTGGGTTTAATTTGCTGCCTGGGTTTTGATATTTTTTATTTTTTTCTGTTTCTGACTCTATTTTTTTTACTTTTGATGTGTCTAGTATGGTTTTTGTAGTTTTGAATTGCGGTATCCTCATTTCATATAAGTATCAAGTTTCCCACTTGTGCTAACCCACTTGCATTTTAGCATATTAAGTGTTCACAAAAGTCTAAATGTGTAGGATAAGTTTGTCTAATCATACCAACAATTGATGTCATTACAACTCAATCGGACAACACGTATCCTTTTGGAACCTATTTTACAGATATGTGTTGTCTTGTCCGTTTTGATGAGTACATCTATTCTCCATTTGTCTCCCTACTTACCATACACAAATTAAACTGCTGGGGATGATCTTAGTGGGTTGGTTTTGTCTTTACTGCATCGGAACCATTCATCTGTTTCTCTTTCCCCGAATCCAGTGCACATTTGAGGTTAAAATTCATGTGTGTTACAAGTTTTGAGATTTTTTTGGGCTAATAGCATTTCTCTTTGTGAAATACATATGCATTTAGTAAATTTATACAGCTTAAGAACCCTTCGAGGGATAGTTGATAAGGGCAGAGCTACCACTATATCTCTTGATATTATAGCAACCTCTAGAATTAAGTACATATCTATGAAAATGTATTTGTTTTGGAAACATATACGTGAACAAGATTATCAATGATTAAATCGATTTTCATTCTTTTTAACATTTTCACATCTATAATCCTTTTGGATGTGGCAAATGTGTTTTCCCTTGAAGTGGTTTTAATAATACTAGAGTTGGTGGAACATGCGATCCATGTGCAGTATGATACCTAATATCCTTTACATCAAATGGTATTTGGTCAAGCAGTAATAACACGTGTACTTTAAGGTTAAAGTCGGGTTCAAGTCCCTGTTTAAGTATTACTTTTATTGTAATTTCTGAAGTGTGAAGGACAATTTTGTAATTTTACGGACCAACCAAAATCTATTATCACGCTTTATATATAGTGTAGATCTAGAACTATTTAATTGAAATATTGAATGCATAATTGCGAGATGGTGATAATTTTGTCTGTCTTGTGTTCTTTTTGGGGGTTTGAAGGCCACACTACAATTGCTTGTCCTCATCGAGTGGCCACAGAGTACGGAGTGATCCCTGCTTCGCATAAACGGAAACTCAACTCACTGGAGTATGTCCTTGAACGTCAGCTTAGGCCTAAAATTCCTAAAGTGAGCTTTTTCCTCACCTATTTTGATTAATTATTAAGTTCTCAAGATGGTCTTTACTCATATCAGCATATGTCAGTGACACTAGTTTATATTGCTTGTTAGAAGTCACCATTGTTACCCAAGGGCCAGTGCAATATCAGTAATTTGTCAATAATGCCTATGCACTTAATCGAAGGAAAACTATGTAAATGAAGTTCTTTCACTTGCAAGCGTTGCTTTTGAAGAACCATTGCAAAATTAGTAGACCCTAGGGAGCTGGTAAAAATAGCAGTTTCCATTTGTTCCATGGTCAAGCAAGCTGTCAATTTAGGCTAAACCAGCATTTGTGTTACCATATTAAGTGAGATTTCTTTTATTTTTTTTTCATTTTTCTGGGCCATTCTTTCTTCTATTACTATTTTATATCACTTAACAGAAATTTGACAATTTCTGCTTAGGATTCACTTGGGTCTAGACCAAAGTAACTTTTAGCTATATCGTTCTTTGTTTTCTTAGGGTCTGTTGGATAAAAAGTTGAAAAATGATTGGAAAAACAATTAAGTCTCATGTGAGAAGTTGGAAAGGGAGATGAGCAAGTGGGTTCCTAGTTCGGGAGCACACACTCGGATCTAGGAGAGATCCCAAGTTCGAATCTCACCAAGGGGGAATTGGGGTGGGTTTTCTTTGTTTGTAGTGTAAGGGAGAGACTTAGACCTCCCTTTAAAAAAAGAAGGGAGATATATGATTTGGTTCCATGGAAAAATTTCTTACACATCGCCCAAAGAATTGGGTTCCTTGGGAAAACTGAAAAAGTACTAGAAAATCTTACCAAATCACCATCTCTTTTTCCAACTTCTCATAAAGATCAGTGGCATTTTTCAATAATTTTCCAACTTTTTTCTAATCAAACATTCCCCTATTGTTTGGTGGTGTTTTGGATATTCAATTACATTTCATATATCTAATGTAGTTTTTATGAGATTATTACCTTGAGGTATTTTTTTTCTCACTTATCATCATGGCATTAGATTAAACCAGCATTTGTAATCCCGGATGAAGTGAACTGTGCGGTTGTTAGATACCACAGTAGACGAGTTACATGCTTGGAGTTCCATCCGACAAACATATAACATTCTGTTGTCTGGTGATAAGGTTAGTGTTAAATATATCTTACTCGTACATGTTGTTGAGTTCAATTATAGTTAAGAGTGAGATTGTTCTATACTTATCCTTTTTTCCTGGTTTCTTTTAATAGAAAGGACAGCTTGGAGTTTTGGGAACATACACAGGATTACCATTGAAAGTTAGGTGATAATATACATTGTGTCTCGAAAAAGAACTTAGTTTTTGCAAGCATGAACTTGGAACAATACACAGTTGCATACTTAACCGGAAAATATGATTAGCATTTTTAATGTAGAAAAAATTATTGTATTTTTTTTTACATAATTTTAGCATAATCTTGTTTATTGACTGATTAGTAGATTTTAAATATTAAATTTTTATATTATTTTGATTTTATATTTTAAGTTATGGATTTTTAATGTATACCGTTGGATTCCCCCAAAGTGTGCACTGAGGCTGAATAGGCAATCAAACAAAGTTGAACAAGTGGAAAACATTTTTGGAAGTTTCAAACACACCCTTAGTTCCGAACTTGGAAAGCTGATTGTTCTTCAAATATATGCAGTTCAATCCAAGAAATGATGGAACAGTATATGGGGCATCCTCGGATGGAACCGTAAGTTGCATTGACTTGGAGACTGGAATATCATCATCATTGATGAACCTTAATCCTAATGGTTGGCAGGTATTTTATTTAAGCTATGCTCACTTTGTGGTGTCATCTATTCCACATAGATTAGTTCGCTAAACTTAGGTTTTGAGTTTTTCAGAGGTTGAAATATGTCGTTACTCAATATCAGCATATTTTTGATATATTGACCTTGTTTAATGTCATTATTTTGTTCCATTTGAATCTTTCTAAGGTCAACCTTGTGCCCTCCCCCATTTCTACATCAGGAATTGCCTTCTTCTTCTTTATTTTTTTTATTTTTGTATGATAAGGTTTAACAACTGCGATGAACTGGAGTCTAGATCCGTCCAAATATGAGTTATTGATTGTTTTCCATAGGGTGGTAAAACATGGAGGATGCTCTATGGGTTGGATATTAACTCGGACAAGGGCCTTGTGCTTGTTGCAGATAATTTTGGATATATGTACTCGTATGTATCCTCAACTGCCTTTTTTATATTTATTATTAAAAGCTAAGACTTGGAACAATATTTATCCACAGATTGTAATAATGATCGAGAATTTTTTTTTCCTTTTTTTCTTAAAAAGAACCTATGGCTCTATGCTGCATTAGTGTATGCAAGAGTCAATTCTCAATTCACCCCCCCCCCCCTCCCCCCCCTCCTCTCTTTTCATTAACTTGTTTATTATTTCTATTTTGTAAATCTATTTGTCAACTGGGTTGGAATATTTTAATTGCCATTTGTAGGGTGGACATGTGCTCTAACAGCAAAGTTGGGGAGGCTGTGTTGATTCATAAGAAAGGAAGTAAAGTTGTGGGGCTACACTGCAATCCTCTTCAGCCAGATCTCCTGTTGAGTTGTGGAAATGATCACTTTGTAAGCTGAACAATACAATCATGTTAACATTTACTACTGCTGTTGTTGGTCTAAAGGAAATTGGAACTTGGAACTTTTAAAGATGTTATTTTGGATATGATATTATGAGCTTATAAAATCTGATTGGTTTACACCTCAGGCTCGTATATGGGACATGCGTCGCTTAGAAGCTAGAACTTCTCTTTATGAGCTTTCACACAAGCGTGTGGTTAACTCAGCATATTTTTCTCCAAGTGGCAGTAAAATACTTACTACATCACAGGACAATCGTCTTCGGATTTGGGATTCAATTTTTGGGAATTTGGATTCCCCAAGTCGGGAAATTGTACATAGTCATGATTTTAGCCGCCATCTTACTCCGTTTCGAGCTGAATGGGATCCAAAGGTGATGCTTAAAAAAACATGATTATATATTTGAAATGCCTTTCTTTGGAAGGTATAATAATTAAGTCAAGGATTAGAACGAAATTTTATTAGGAATTGGTTAATAGTGGGCTACACAGGAGTGTAACGCTCCCCCATCAATTGTCCCTTAGAGGGATTTGAAATTGTTGGTTGAGCCTGCATCTCTGCCGCCCTCGAGCCCTCTCTGAAGGCTCTAAGGGACAGTTGATAGAGGAGGCCCATTTGTGTAGCTCACTATTGCCATTTCTTGATAAAATTTCCACTGTAAAAATATTGTTATTTAACAATGGATTTTGGTTGCAGGACCCATCTGAGTCCCTTGTAGTTATTGGGCGTTACATTAGTGAAAATTATGGTGGAGTGCTTGCATCCCATTGATTTTATAGACATCAGCACTGGCCAATTAGCTGCGGAGGTCATGGACCCGAACATTACAACAATCAGTCCTGTGAACAAGCTACATCCACGTGATGATGTTTTGGCGTCTGGTAACTCAAGGTTTGGACTTTATTATCCTTGTTACAAAATTCGGATGACGTTTCTTATTACTTAAATAATGGAGTGGTTTCGTTTGAAAAATAGAATATTTACCAAATTGCCAGAATTTTATTATTTTGAGAGGTCTGCGAGTCAATGTTCTAAAGTTAGGCTATGAATGAATGTCACATATCAAAATTATCCTTTTATTGCAATGGCTAACACAACTATGATGAGGATCTCTCTCTCTCTCTCTCTCTCTCTCTCTCTTTCTCTCTCTCTCTCTATTTAGATTAAGGTTATGAAAGTTTATAACAGTTATTAATAAGTTTTTTTCCTAACATGGTCCCTTAATTTGAGACAGGTCAAGTATATACATATATATAAACTATATTGGTACCAAGTTTTAGGTTCTTGTACAGAATTACAAGCAGAAGAATATAGAATTTTATCCAAAGTTCCATTTTGGTGTTCGGTACCGTCTATGAAGCACGGATTCTTCTAAAGGGTTAGCGAATCCAGCTGGGTGCGAATCGGGTTCGGGTGTTGCCCCGATTCGCACCCGAGGAGAATCGGAATTAATTGATTAATTTTAATTTCCGATTCATTTAGGATTCGGCCAGGATTCGGGAAGAATCTTTTTCTCTCTCTTTTTTTTTAATTAAATTGATTTTTTTTTAAAAAAAGATATTTTAATTGACTTTTTTAAAGAAAGAAAAAAGAAAATTATTTTTAACTTTTAAGTTTCACCCTTTTAACATTATACATATATATATATATAACATTACACCACAAAATATCCAAAAATATCCTATTTCATTGTTAATTATAGGTAATTCTTAAACTTGCAATCTAATCAAGTAATGTAAATTTATATTATTATTTTATTAGCCGCCGCTCCCGAACCCTTTTTTTTGAAAATTCTCGAATCGCCTCACCCGAATCGCGTCGCACTCAAATCCCGTACCCGCATCCGTGCTTCATGGGGTACCATGATCAATTCTAATGTGTTGGATATGAATTACTACATTCCCATAAATAAGTACATTTTTGGTGCATGGATGGGGGGTGGGGATTGAAACTAACAACCTTGCCATTGGAAAATCTGATAAATAAATACTTGGTATGAAAAGAAAGATTTGTCAAGTTGCTTCTTTATCCTCGTTTTGCTACTTTCTTCTCAATACATGATGTTCTTTTGTAAATTTGACTGGTGTCACTCTTATCAGGTCTATTTTCATTTGGAGGCCGAAGGAGAAATCTGAGCTTGTACGACCGCGAGAGGAAAAGAAAATCATCATTTGTGGAAGGTCCGAGAAGAAATCATCTAGCAAGAAATTCGAGGGCGAAAGTGATGATTCTGATGATGACAATACCTTCAGCAAAGCTAAAAGCAAGAACTCGAAGTACAAAAAAACTTCAAAATCAAATTCATGTACTCGTAAGACAAAACGGTAAGCTAAGCCTGGGAGTGAAAATTTTCCAGAGATGTACCAGTTATATAATAGAGTGACTGATGAAATGGACTTCTTTTTTGTGTCCTTTTGTACCAATTTGGCTGTAAATTAACCTCTTCACTTTGGTGTAGTATTTATATTTAACAAGTTCTTGTAAATCTCACTGCCCTCTTGGTTTTGATAGTTTTGGATGTATCTGGCTCTGTTTTTGAGAACTGTTTGTATGGTGCCTATATTAGTGAATGATAATAGTATTTCAGTCTCGTAGTTTTGAATTTGAGTCGCCTACCCCTCCTTCTCCTTCCTTTCTTGAATTTGATTTCTATTCTTCTATGCTTAGGTTTTTTTTTTTTTTGGGTCGAGTTGGCAGTCATTTCAAGGGGCTGGTTAATGCTTTGTATCAAATGTGATAAAAAGCCCTTTTTAGTTTGTACCAATGAGTCCTATACTTTTGGATTACGTTAGTACGGTCCATTTTTAGAATTTCATTGTTTTGTTCATGAAATTCTTAACATGTGGCCTCGGTAACACGTTAAAATTTTCTTACCGTTTGTTCTAAAAATTATAGCCAATGTGGCATTAAATTGAACTCGCAATTTTAAACTTAAATTGTTGATACATTTGCCTTTTACAGTGATTATATTTTGCTGAATCCCAAAGTTTTGGGATCAAAGTCTCATTAACAAATGCATTCTAAATTCCCCCGAACTGAATAAATCCTTCACTGTGTGATCACTTTAGTTGTGGTTATTATTATTATTATTATTATAAGATAGACTTAATTACAGAGGAGAAGGGATGGGCGTAAGCGTGTAATTCAACAGGACAATTCTTACTAAAAAGGAGTGTTTTTTTTTTCCTAATCAGGTTGAGGTGATCCCTTTATTCTTTAGGTCTATTAGTATTTTTTAAATTTATGTACTAATTTCAATATAATTACTCTTTTTGTCTAAAATCAAGGCTTCCGTTGATAATGAGATGTAAAATAGTAAGGGAAAAAATTCTTTGGGTAGTTGAGAAGTAAATTTTTTCACAAAAAATAAAAAAGATGGATGAAATTTACTCATAACAATGAGCATGAGATAGCGTATATTTTATCGTGTAACTTGACTTATTTTCAACTTCTCGCACAAATTAATTATTTATGTTATCATTTTCATCTTATTATCAAACTGATTCTAATAGTTTATTATTTTCATTTATAATATTTCAAATTAAAAATATATTTTCTTGTTTTAAGAATCTAATTAACTAGAGAATAGGAAATAAAATTTTGTTTCAAACCACGGATTGTTGGGTTAAAAATTAACTTCCCAATATAATATAATAATGGACGGATGGAGAAGTAGATATCAACCATCAATTTTTTACCATATTAGAGTTTTCTTAAATATTAGAACTTTGCTATAAAAAAGACTTAATGTTAGATGAGGAAAAAAAAATAACATCATCAATTACAGCACAATCAAGACTTTTAGAAATCTACACGCCATTTGTGTTGTTTGGATTTTTCCAAGTTTCAAATCTTTTAACCAGTGCATTTGGGGTGTTAACATGGTTAAAAACAAAAAAAAAGAGCGGATTTTCTCAATTCACGCCTAAATTTAAGCTAGGAGAACCTCATTTTTCTTCTCCTTTATTACTGATCACCATGTGTATCCTTGTAATGTTTGTATCAAAAATATATATATATATATATATATATATTAATTACCTTAATGTGTGAATCCTTATAATTCCATTATTACTTCTTTCGTTCTTCAGGTTTCTTTTGTGGGAGGTTTGAATTAATTCAAAAAGTTTCTTTTTGTGGGAGGTTTGAATTAATTCAAAAAATTTAGAGTTAATTGCACATTGTTCCTCTCAACTATTAGGGTACTAACACTTTGCCACATAAACTACCAAAGTTAGCAATTATTGTTACCAAATTTAAGTTGTCGCACTTCACTCGTTTTGGATGACGGGATTAAAATTTTAAACGGTTTAGAGCCCAGTTGTAATTTTAGATAAATGAGGGCAATACATGTAATTTTTAATCTCTCATCTCCATTTCCGATCATCATCTCCGGTCACCATCTCCACCCTTTCTCTCTCTAAACTCTCCACTTTTCTCTCTCATCCCCAAACCATCTCCACCCATTTCTCTCTCATCTCTACCAACATTAAATCCCCCGTCTCTCTTCTTTCTTCTCTTCAACACCATATCCCCATTTCTACTACCAAGATCATCATTATGTAATAACATCCCTTCCTTTCTCTTCCTGAACCCCAATTATAATATCTCCTTTCTCTATCCCCCTATGTATCTCATCCATCTGTTTCTCTTTATATATATACATATACGGAAATTTTCACATGCGGACCGGTCCGTACGGACCGGGACCTTTAGCGACGGTTTTCCGTCGCTAAAAACATACCCCTAATGTATTTGCGACGGAAAACCGTCGCTAAAGGTCTCGGTCCGTACGGACCGGTCCGTATGTGAAACGCTCTCTATACATATATATATATATAATACATATAATATTCTCCGATAATTAACACCCCACCCAACAACCTTTTCCCGCTTGGTTGAATTTATCAACTAGATCGTACTCAATCTTGAATACACGCTCGCAGCACTTACATTGGACACCACAGCTAATCTTAAAGATCTGGTTCAACAGGAAGAAAAGCTCAAGTTGTGCACTATAGCACGGTGTGTGGTTGCCCACATAAACGGTGCTGGCATGGAGGAGCTTTTCCCCTCTTGGCGTTTGTAAGAGTTCTGGTGATTGCGTGACACATGCGAGGGCCCATATTTTTCTGTGGTGATGGTGGCAGCAACATCGACGACATCACATAGATGGGGTGGGAGGGGGATAGTTGGAGGGGGAGTTACAGTGGTGGCGGCATTAGTAGTGATTGAAGGGAATTAGATGGCGGTCGCATAGAAAGAGCCATTGCTAGCTGGAATGGTGGTTCTTGGTAGCAGCGTGTAGTGGAAGGAAGATAATGGGAGAGAGTGAGGGGTTTATCTTCTTCACTAGTATTGTTCTTTCTCTTTATGTCAATTTCTTGTTTGTCGGCAAGGGAATGGGGGTTGATGTTGGTGGAGATGGGAGAGAAAAGGGTGGAGATAGTGGTGGCGAAGATGGCCGGAGATGATGTCCGAAAATGGTGATGAGAGATTAAAAATTACGTTTACTGTCCTCATCTATCCAAAATTACATTTATGCTCTAAACCATTTAAAATTTTAATCCCACCAACCAAAACAGGTGAATTGCAATAACTTAAATAGTCGGTAGCATTAATTGCTAACTTTGGTAGTTTAGGTGGCAAAGTACTAGTACCATAATAGTTGAGAAGGGCAAAGTGCAATTAACCCAAAAATTTAAAATATGAATCAAATCAGACAATAGTTAATAAGATTTTTCCTTAATTATTGAATGTGTTAAAAGTAAAGAGTACAAAAATTGTATGAATAAAAATAATATTACAAAAAAAGAAGGTAAAGTATAATGCATTAAAAAATAGGGTAAATTGCACTTTGTCCCTCTTAATTATAGGGGTAGTGGTACTTTGCCATATGAACTATTAAAATTAGCAATTTTTCCCACCAACTATCACTTTTGTTGCAATCGATCATTTTTCGCTTACGAAGTTATCTTTGTTAACGGTAAAAACTACACATGCACATCACGTGAGATTTTTTGAGGGCATAATGGTCATTTTGCATTTTGGCTCCACTTTTGTCAATTTTTCCGCCAAATCCACACGCAACTCGTCACCATGGGTCTTCACTCTCACCCATTCTCTCTCTCTTCCAACTTTACCTCTCAAACCCTTCTACTTTGTCCCACGTATGCCACCACCATTTTCCACTAAATTCAATGACCGAACTCCCAAAAATGGCATCTCATGATCCACAAGCACACCTCATATGGTAACCCTTTACAAGTAGTATCATTACTTAGACAAATGTTAACTGAGACTAATCCCGGTAACCTACTTGAGGATAACCCATTCATATATGGTTCATTGATCAAAACTTGTAATAAGGTTGGGGGATTCACAATGGTAAATTGGTACATTATCATGTTCTCAGGCTTGGTTTGGATAGTCATTCAAATGTTTTGAACAGTCTTTTCCATTTTTATTCAAATTCAAAAAACTTGATGATTAGTGCTTGCTATTATTTAATAGAATTCTTGAGAGAAAAATTGTTACTGTTAATTGTATGATATCTGGGTATTTGAAAATAGGGCTCTCTATATCTGTTTGTGTTATCTCTATGTATGCGTTCTCTCTCTCCTTTATGTCCTTGCGTTCTTTCTTTTTCTCCCCGCTCTATCTACCTATTAATAATAGATATACGTGTGTTTAGATATCTATATATATATTATATAAAATGTGTGTGTCTTGTTTTTAGTGAAAAAATTGACAAAAATGGAGCCAAAATGTAAAATGACTATTATGCCCTAAAAAATTCTCCCGTGATGTACAATTATAGATTTAGGTAAAAATGGTCAATTGCAACAAAAGTGATAGTTGGTGGCAAAAATTGCTAATTTTGATAGTTCATATGGCAAAGTGCCACTACTCCTATAGTTAAGAGGTGCAAAATGCAATTAACCCTAAAAAATAAAAATAAAAATAAAAATAAAAATAAAAATAAAAATAAAAATAAAAATAAAAATAAAAATAAAAATAAAAATAAAATAAAGCACACGGGATTTACTAGATGAGTAATGATGCTACACACATTTCATATCACAAATACTTCTTTTATTAGTTATGCATAATATAGTATACTATACACGCATTTCACGTCGCATGTACATTAAACAGAGGAACTTTAATTCTTTCATTTTATAAGCTATTATATGGGCGGTGTTATTTACATCCCCATATTTGCCACAAAAACCCCTCTAAGATAAATTTCTAATCACGAACACCCCCTAAGATTCACCTAATGAAGGTGAGTGCAGTCATGCACACTCACCCCACTTGGGGACCGAGAGTTTGTTTGTAAGAACTCGCCTAAAATCAAGCAATGTATTACTGGAGTGTTTTAATTCCAAATAAGGCTCACTTAATAAGAGGTGGGTACACTTATATAAACTCGGCTCACATGAAGAAAGTATGTTGCTAAACACTCACCATGAGGAGGGTGTTTGTGATAAATAAGGGATATTAAAATATGTTTTTAGTTAAATTTTGAAGGGGGTGTTTCCGACATATTTGGGGTGTAAATAACACCACCTTATTATGTAGATGTAATTGGTTTATGTTACTCAAATTTTAATTTGCTACATATAATTCTTTTAAGCAAGCGATGATATAAAAAATATAGGTCAAGCTACAAGAAAGTTTAGCAGCGCATGCATTCCTCAATTCCGCAGTCTCGAGGGTTCTTCCCTTCATCGCCGTCGACACCCTTTTCAGGTAAGCAAATAAGCAATGAAGCATAACAATGTGATTTTGAATGGTCATTTCAAAAAGCACTTGCAAAAACTATGTCAAGGCCTGGTTTAACCGGCCTGCCCTCAAGACCAGAAGAAAGAGTCGTAAGGCAAAAGAAGGCCGTGAAGATCTTCCACATACGGCCTACAGTTGGGCCTCTTCGCCCTGCTGTTCATGGTCAGACATTGAAGTACAACATGAAAGTAAGAGCTGGTAAGGGATTTCTCTTGAAGGGCTCACGCTGGCCCCAACAATTGGGATATCAGTTGATCATAGACGCCGCAACCGTTCGCTAGAGGATATATAGACTAACATCCAGAGGCTGAAGATATACAATGCCAAGTTAGTTGTCTTCCCAAGGCATGCTTGTGACTTCAAGGCTGGTGAATCAGCTCCTGAGGAACTGGCCGGCAACGGCAACTCGATCAAGTGCAAGGTGATTACATGCCAATTGAGGTCGAGAAGCCATATGTGGAAATTATTAAGGTTATTGATGAAATGAAGGTTTTCAATGCTTATTCTAAACTAGGCTTCGAACGGATAAATGCTCGCCATGTTAGTGCTAGCTAGAATGAAAAAGGCAGCCGAGGCTGAGAAGGAAGAGAAAAAGTAGGAGGGAGGGAGAGTTGGCATTTTGGCTTTCGCATGAAGTTTTATTATATAAGATTTGTTTTAAATCGAGGAGGCTAATATTATTAGTACTCCATCCGTCCCAAATTGCTAGTCCCTCTTTCTTTTCTTGGATGTCCCAAAATAAATGTCCACTTTCCATAAAAGATAAATACATATCTATTTTGCCCTTTTGTACTTTCACTTTTTAAATAAAAGTTTTGAATAAAGAAAAGGGTAAAAAGGAAAAGTCAATGCAAATTTAGCAAAAAGTGTAATGATGATGTTGAGTCTTTAATAAGTTGGATTTCCCAAAAGGACCAGACAATTTGAGACAGAGGGAGTAGTTTTTATTTGTGTTTGTCTTTGAATTCTTGCTGCGAACTGCTGAAAGTTTTGATGATTACTAGCTGTTGTGGAAAAGTATTTTTTGTTTGTTGGCCTCTTTCATACTTTGTGAAATTACCATGCTTTCTGGGAATAAATGGGTTATGTTCGTTGGTAACCAGCATTAATTTTTATTTATTTAAAAAAAAAAATTTTAAATTAGTCAGCAGCGCATGTAATAAATTATGGGGATTAACAAACTTATAGCAACATGTTTCCGCCATACACGTTTCTCCGAAATCGGCCACACTTGAAAAGGCCCGAGATCGTTAGAAGCGGGCAAGGCACACGTGGTAATCCACAATAACAGCACAACCTCAGGGGCATTTACGTCATTTCACTACATGAAAAATTTCGCGGGTCAGTTCCATTTCCCTCATGAAATATGAAACATCTAAGCTGATAACAATCCACAATTCCCACTTTTTCAGTTGTTAGAGAGAGACAGAGAGACTCCAATCGTCTCAAAGCCGAGAGAGAAAAAACATACATTCGATTATATAGATACATATATATATCTATATAGAAAGAGAGAAGATATAGAGATAGAGACGTAAATTGCTTTTTGATCGAGGAAAAGAGACTCCATTATATATATATATAGAGAGAGAGTGTGTGTATGGCGGCGTCGGATGGAAGCGAGTACTTTGAGTTAGATTTGGAAGCGGGGAACGAGAACTTTGCGAGGGCGTCGAACGCGGAGGTGGTTGCGGAGGATGAGGCGGAGCTACGATGGGCGGCCCTCGAGAGGTTACCGTCGCAGAAGCGGTCGAACTTCGCGTTGCTTAGGCGAATATCTTCGAGATCGGCGAGCAGTGGAGAGGATTGGACACGAACGGTCGATGTAAGAAAACTTGATCGGGACAGTCGAGAACTCGTTGTCAGGAATGCATTGGCTACGTCTGAGCAGGACAATTTCAAGCTCCTCTCTGCGATCAAGGAAAGACTCGATCGGTACTAATTAATACCAACTCTCTCTCTCTCTATATATATTTGATTCAACGATTGTGATTGTAGAAATGGAAGATGCCATGTTTATTTATGCTTGCAGTTCTTATTATTTGCAAACGGTTTTCTGTTAGTTTTTGTAATCCGGACAATTTCAAAGCTGACTTGATTTTCAGTAATTTTTGAGCATTTTGTCCACTGTGAAATTTATTTTGATGATAGATCAACTAAAAATCTTTGAATGTTTGTGAAACTGGACAACACTCAAGTGTTATTCACTTCTATATCTCAACATATTATAGAATTCCAGTGCAGGGAAGAGAGATGAAAACTCTTTAACTTCAAGATTTTTGTCATCTCTGGTAGAAGGGGAAAATGGTGGCCTAAAAATGCTAAATTCAGCATACCATTTCGAAGGATACTGCACTGGAAAGGGAGAGCATAGGGAAAATATACCATAGCCGATTTAATGAACATCAGCCATGGAATTCTTCTCCACGGCTGTGGTATATCCAGTATTTTAAATAGCGTTTGGTTGCACGCTATAGCGTGATTTTTGCCCAAAACGCTACATAGTGTGCACCAGATAGCGTAGAGAACAAAAGGCATTCGTTTTTCTCTGACGTGGCATGCTATCAACGAAAGCGTACGCTAAACACGCTATTAAAAAAAGCGTGCACTATTTGGGAATAACAAGTAATGTTGTATTCTCCTAAACTACGTTGTTAGGGAGGGAGA
Source organism: Lonicera japonica (assembly GCA_021464415.1). Classification (NCBI taxonomy): domain Eukaryota; kingdom Viridiplantae; phylum Streptophyta; class Magnoliopsida; order Dipsacales; family Caprifoliaceae; genus Lonicera; species Lonicera japonica. Next base: position 100,860,284 of record CM038464.1, read on the forward strand.
TATTAGGTCTAAGTTACACAAGCCCCTCAATACCTGGTAGAAGAGAGATCTGAACCCTAGGCACCGTCTTCTCCTCTGTCAACGGTGGAAGAAGAAGAAGAAGCCAAAAACAAGCTAGGTTAAAACTTAAAATGGAAGAGGAATGAAGGAGAAGTGAGATTGAGTGAGACCAGAGACGAGAGACCAGAGAAGTGAGGAGGGACGACTGAGGCGGCTTGCAATTCCGAATAAGTGGGGAAGAAGATATGAGATATGTTATATTTAGGTTTTTGTAAAGGTTAAAATGACTTGTGTGCTCTTAGTCATTTAAAACATTTACACCGTGGCTTTTCCTAATTTTTTTTTTATTGTGAAGGCCTTTTCTAATTTGAGTAATGTCTTATTTATTAGAATTATGTTATTATAAATAAATAATATGTATATATAAATAGTTATTTAAAATAATATATATATAGTGATTTAAAATAATATTGTGTGTTTTTACTAATATTCTTTAGTATAATATTATTTTTATTTTTTTTATTATTACGCTATTCGTGTCCCGAATAGCTTACGCTAACGTGCTATCTATTTGCACTACGCAATTCCAAACCAAAACGCTACGCGTTACGCTACCGTTATTTAAAACATTGGGTATATCCCATAGACATTGGCTGTGTTTATTTTCCTTGGCTGACATTTAGCATATTGGCTCTGGGCATAAAAAAAAACCACAGCCGATGTTCATGCATAGACGATCTTCTAAGCATCGGCTTTGGTAAGTGCTTGTTGCTTGCTACATTTAGCCTTCCTCTACAATTCCATTCCCCATTTCCCCATTTTATAAGAACCGCTGCATGCTTGGTATGGTAAATTTTAGACATTTAGTATAGCAATGGAGATGGTCTTATGTTGTTAAGTTTCTTTGCATTGAGAGATTTTGAAAGCAATTTGATCTCCAGTTATTTTTGCAAACTTTCATTGTGAGATTAGTTTAGATCCCCTCACAAGATTTTTTTTCACTTGATTGTTAGGTCTTACTGTCGTGCTTTGGACGATTATAAAGCTTCTTTTATCTTCATTTTTTAAAAAACTTTTGTGAATTAATTTTATCCGCTAATAATCTAGTGAAATTTGCAAAGCATTTCATCTTTATTACATTTCTCAATAGAAAAATATGCAGAAATGTAATTAGGTTGTTATTCTGATTAATGACTGTTGTTTGAACCGTTCATCATGGAAAAGAGCGGGCATAGAGATTCCTAGTGTCGAAATACGTTTTGAGAACTTGAACATATCGGCCAAAGTACAGATTGGCTCCAGAGCGTTGCCGACCTTGCTGAATTTTGCTCGTAATGCGATTGAGGTTTGTGTAGTTCATCTGATTTTTTATTTGTTCTTTGCCATTTGAAATGTGCTTTCAGATTAACAGAAACATTTTCTTAATGCGATGCAGAGTATCTTTACTAGTTTGAAGATTTTTCGTCCAAAAAGACATTCCGTAACCATCCTAAACAATGTCAGTGGTATTATCAAACCAGGAAGGTAAAGCATCATCTTCTTCTTCTCTCTTGCCATTTAATAACATTCTCGATCTGGTTGCATGGTTAACCACTTAACCTCCTGTGTCTACCTATTAGTTTGTGTAAGTAAATGTGGTCATAAACTTGGTGCATTAACTGATGTATCAAATATGTATATTCATTGGTGTGACCTATATGCGAACCGTGTGTCCTACACTCCTACCAATATATTTAACCAATCAATTATGTGATACACATTTAGTTAACTTGGGCAAGCCAAGTTTGCTATCGTAATCCTTAACCAGTGAGAGATCATAGATTTCACTCTTGCCATAGGCCGAGTTTGAAATCAATTCTTGGTAACAAGTCATAAATGAGTTTGTAAAGTAGTTCCACTTTAGTTGTTAGCTGCAGCTCTTTCCGCCATTTTTTAAGAACATGTTAGAATTTATCAAGCAGTACATTCCACACTTTAAAACACAGAAATGACAGGGAAGTTAAAGAGACCAAATCATGTTTCATACAAGGCATTGTGAAAGTGTTTTGACTGCTAAATCGCAAAGGTGTTAAAAATGGTAGATCATGCATTTGGCATAGGTTTGCTACTCTCCTCCTCGAGTTAAGAGTCCCACATTCCTATTGTGGGACTTCTCAAACTATGAGTTTCATCCAAGATCAACATATGAAGTCTCATGATATCATTGATATGCATCAAGTTTTATGATAGTTAAACATGATTTGGTTATAACCGAACAACGGACTCTATTCCCACTTTTCTCGTAGAAATGAGCTAGTTATCATACCTTTCTCTATATATCCAAATTTAAAGGAGTGCATACACATCGTGGACCTCTCTCGGCTGTGCGAACAACGTTTCAATTAAGTAAATACAACTAAAAAAGTTACCGGTCCTGTATTCTAATCCTCCATAAATATCTTTTTGTCGATCCATTGTCTATCGATAACAATAATAATTATTGGTCGGCAGCATGATCAATATAACAAGGAGTTTGAATTAATATAAAAACAATACAGTATGGGAAGTGGAGTGAAGCGGGTTTTAGGTGCATGGGTCTAATTAGAAAAAGGTATAGGATATATCATTATTTTTCTAAAATTTTGAAGTCCTTTTTTGTCATCTTATTTTAGGACGTATTTGAAATGAAATTTTTTATAGGTGGGAATAAAGAGAAATTATGTGTATAAATAAAAAAATTGAATTGGTGTATTCCTAAAAATTTTATAATTCCCTTGGGGAATTTATTCTATAAAAGGTAGATATTTCGGAGTAGTGGGGCTGAAGGAGAATGCCAAAAGCTACCGGTGAGGACATGGTTTTGATTGATTTGAGTAACTTTTTTATAGAATGTGACATGCTAGCTGGTATAAAGAAACTCTTCATTTGTCCACAATGATGCTAACTTTTTTATAAGTTTTATGTTTTATTACATAAGTATTTAATTTTAGCAAATTATAAAATTGCTCATAGTTACATAAAATTTTGTTATATTTATGTAAACCTGTTAAGGACTTAAGGTGTGTACTACTATTGCAGTTTTGCTAGTGAAGTATACTAGTTGTATTCCCTCACTAATTAAAACTGCTAAGCAATTCTTAGATAGCACAAGATTATGTTCTCAAAATAAGTCTTTAATTAATTGTATCTCCAAAAAAATTATAGAAATTTGATTGCATGGTTGGGACATATTCGGAGTTTGGCATTTTGGGTTTGTAATGCTTTGGTCCTCAAAAAACTGAATAGTTTGGGAAATCTTTAGAAACCGTCTCCAAAGGATTTACAAGCTCAAACTAATAGGACACTCTTCCTATTAACGTTTTTGATAGAAGCATCGATATAATAATGGGGAATAATTTTAAATCCTAAAAATGTTTATGAGATAAAAAATTGAATGATTGAAATTGTAAAATGTTTTTTCAATAGTGGATAATGGCTTTGGTATGGATTATGACTACAAAATTTGTGCATATTTCATATGTGGGTATAGCTATTAGCACCCTAAATAAATTACTTAATACTCCGGCCAACATGATATTTTGTGACACATGCATCTCGTATTTTTCGAAAAACTTTATTTACATTTGTGATGGATTGTAGAGTATATTAATGTATCAATAGTCATACCATATTTTATGTGTAATGTGATTTTTTGCATGAGTTTACATCAATACTTCGTATTCTAATTGTATCATTGCAAAAACTTTTGTGCAAATTTTGAACTTTATGCATGCTTAACATGTTAGACTATAAATCACACATCAGGAAAAATGATCATCCCAAAACGATATGAAAGAATGAGAGGCTGCACCACTCATTGCCAATTAGTTTTGGAGTGGATATTTTGATCTCTAATAAGGATTAAGTAGTTCCTTAGTCTATCTGGATGATTTTCATAGCGACTTACCGTTTTAGGTTCCACTGAGTCATCCTAACTCCATCTAGTCTGCTACGAATATTGTTCCAACCTTGTTGATATAATCGGCTATAATACTAGTCGTTGTGCTCACCAATACTCAAGGTTGGGCCTACCTCCTGCGATAGCCAAACGAGCTTGGCCCACAGGTTCATAACATATTCACAATATTGAATTGAGATTATAGATCCCACAACGAGAAATGAAATCTTCCCAAAGCATATACAAGAATAGGGGCTACTCCATCCATTGCCAATTAGTTTTAAGTTGGATATATGCTCCTAAATCTAATATGGTATCAGAGGGTATGATATTCCCTATGTTAAGGCCTGACAACCACACAGGCTAAACGTCACTTAGTATAAATGTTCCACATATTAGGCTCAAAATCACGCCACATGTGAGAGGTCGTGTTGAGACTAGGAATCCCATCCTCCCAAAGCAATATATTAGAATAAGGTTTAAGGGATTACTCCACCCATTATCAATTGACTTTGTTGGATATTGTGAACTCTAATATGTCAATAATTTCTTCTTTTCTTTTTTTTCTTTTTTTGTCAAAAAGGTGTATATGCTGTTACTACAGTACTGACTTTTTTTTTATTAGAAAGGTGTATTTGCCGTTAACACAGAAGAAGAACAAAAAAAAAAAAAAAACCTCCAAGTGAGACTCTTCCTTTACTATACAACAAGATTTTTGCATATAAGCATTTTAAAAGAACAAAAACTAAGAGACTAGTAAGTTACCCAGCGGTTGAGTGCCTTATATAACGCTTGCAAGTGCAAAGGATCAAACCATGTCGCTCATGCCAATATTATAAACTTTTTTGTGAAATTAAAGCACAAAAGGACAAAATTGAAAGAGCTCTTTTGGCTTTGTATAGTAATAGATAACAAAAAAATCCCTAACTCTAAATGTGACTTGAACTAGAGTTCCAAATGTCCAGTTACCATGCATCTAGGCTAGTCCACTGGCTCTTGTATTTGTTAATAGTTCTTTTAAACAATTTTTTTTATATATTTAATCTTGTATTTATAATGGATTCACTTCATAGATTTCAACAACTAGATTTTGATATATAAAATTACCAAAATCACATATTTTCTCTGGAAAAAATGTCACTCTGTGTTGCTTTTATTTCTTGTATTGATTTTTCTTATCAATATAGAAAGAAAGTTAAAGATAAGTTTTATTGTTAAAGAAAGTTTTATTAAAAGAAAGGAAAGATTAAAATGTGACATTTTAATCTTTTTAACTATTGTTGAATTTTTATTTTTCTTTTACACCATTACGTAAATTTTAGAAATCGTTCACTCTTACATTTAGATTTGAGATACTGTTGGACCAAGTACCTCAAATCACATGGTGGTGGAATGTTTGCAGTTGAATCGGAGAGTGACATCTATGTGTGTTAATTGGGGAGCTGCAAAGTCCCCGTAGATGTGAGAGTGAGACCAGAGGCGGACTCAGGATTCTTTCGAGTTGTGGGCTAGTAGTATAGATAAAATTAAATTAAATAACCAGTATAACCAATAGTGAGTTATATAAATTTAAGAGAGTTATATAAATTAGTGGGCTTATAATATTTGAATTGGGTTAAGGAATAGGCTAAAATTTAACAATGGGGTGGGCTTATATTAATTTTTTTTTTTTTTTTTAATAGTGCTAGTAGGTTTTTAAAAATTTTACCATGTACTGTAGCCTGTTTTTTCTGCCCCTGGTCCGCCCTGTGTGAAACTCTGTAAGAGGCTAATGGGTTGTAAGGTGAGCACCTCTTCTAAAGTAAAGTACGTGGGAGAGGGGGGAAGTGGTTGTTGTACTCTTAGTGAGAGTTTGATATGTGAGGGACATTGCGTGCTTCACCATAAGTTACAACCAGCGATCGTGACATATTCTATACGTGTGTAATATTTAAATATTATTTTTGATATGAAACATAACTATTATAGTTCATTTACAAGGTTTATGGTTCAACAACTTTCTCAATTTTTTATCCTTTCAGATTAGCTAAATTAATTAAGGTTTTTGTAGATATTTATGCACATACGGCTAACTCTTCATATCATAAACACGTTGAAGACTACAAATAAGTCCTCCCATTCAAAGAATCTATAAATATTATTTACTCTTCATACATCTTTATCTCTGTCCTAAGAAATGTCTTTGGTTTCATACTGAAACTTTCAGGCAGACATATTTTCAGATTCAAATCAATGTTGTTTTTATTAACTGGATGTAAATTTAACATCAAAAGATGCTAGATGCTCTCAAATGGCATAGTGGTAAATTTCTCATCATAATTGGAGTGGTTCGTTACTGGAGCTACAGAGTGGGTGAGGAGTTTGACTGACAAGGACTGCGAGAGATGAAAGGACGTGTTAGTATTGAGAAAGTCGATGGTTCATTGGCTATTCGGAAATAGACCATGCCTTGTTCTAAATATTATAAGTCTAGTATGAGTTTGTTTTTTCCTGCATTGCGTATAATTGGTAGAAAATATGTTTACACTGAAGTTTGCTATTAATTTTGTGTTTGGCTCTTGTAGGATGACATTGCTCTTGGGGCCTCCGGGTTCCGAAAATCACATTGTTCTAGCTCTTCGGGCTCTTTCAGGAAACTCGATACTGGTTTAAAGGTTAGTACACATATACTTGGCATGTATTGATTGGTCACAGTGACAAGACAATGGAAGAGTTTGAAGTATTGCTTTGCAGAGTATGCAGCTTTGATCCGTGTCCCATGATGCATTTGTCTTGTTTTTATTTTGTTACAGTGATAATCACTATGAAGTACAAAACAAAGAACATATATCCTTAGCTCTATTAACTTGAATAAACAGAACTGCTTAGACAGTAAAGAATTCATGCATTAGTCTAGAGTATAAGACTTTGTTGAGTAGGTATTACCAGTTTTTACTATTTAGGACTTGAATGTTTGGGAAACCAGGATAGTAGATGTATTTTGCTTGAATATGTTGAGATTTGTTATATATGTTATTTATAGAATGTGTATATTTAGGAGATAACTAGGAAATTTTATTAAAAGGAAATATCCTTATTTTTAGGGTCTCTTTTTTATATATTGATGTACTCCTTTTCTCAATAATCAATAACAATTTTCTCACAATCTCTCTCATAATCTTACATGGTATCAGAGGGATTCAATTCTCACCTAGTAACAAAACCCTAGCCGCTGTGTTTATATCTCAGCGTATAAACCCTAGCCGTCGTGTGTAAAAAAGGAGGAGTCACTGTTCATCGTTATTGTTCACAGGGCACTGTTCACTTACTATCACGTTTTTAGATCCATTTTGTTTAGATCGTCTCTCCAAGATCTGTGTTCCATCATATTTTAGTCTATTCCCAGCTAGTTTGGTGGTGTTTTTGGCTTGTATTGCAAGTTTCTAATGGGTACTCCAAGCAAAGAATCAATCCTTATGTTTTTTGTATCTGCCCTAAATACACTGAGTTCTACAATCTAAGAGAACAAGTAGTTCATCCCCATTGCTTATATAAATCAAACTAGTAATCTATTGCCTACATCTCTTAATCATATATCTGGATATTGGGTTATTGAATTCTGTTATTCTAATCACATGTCTCAGTAAGAATTTGTTTTTTCTATTACCTATTCTGATTCATTGTCTACTGTTACCTAGCCGATGGTTCCTAAACTAAAGTTAAGGCATTAGACAGGCCAAACCCTTACGTACCTTGTCTTTAAATTCTATTATTTTTGTGACCAGATATCCTTTTAATTTGATTTCAGCTAGCAATTTAACCCAAACATTGCCTTATTCCGTTACCTTTGTGGCTAATTCGGTCCTTGTGCATGAGCGAAGTATTAGGAAGTTAATTGGAGTAGGATATAAGTACCGCGGTTTATACTACCTCACCCCACCACCAGCCCTTGTAGCATGTGGTGTTAGCGATCCACCTACACTCCTTCACCGGCATTTAGACCATCCCAAGCTAAAAAAACTACAAAAATGTGCTGAGTCTTTTTCGTGTGTCATCTTTAGAGTGTGAGTCTTGTCAGTTAGGAAAACAAGTTCATAGTTCTTTTCCCAGTTGTGCTAATAAACAGGTAGAATCACATTTTTCTCTAGTTCATTTTGATGTATGGGGTCTTAATCGTGTCAAGACAACTTTGGGTTTTCAATATTTTGTCACTTTTGATGATGATTTTTCCTGATGCACTTGGTTATTTTTAATGAAAAATCGATCTGAGCTATTCTCCATCTTTCAAACATTTTGCTCAGAATTAAAACCCAATTTGGTACCACTATTCGTACTTTATGCAGTGACAATGTACGAGAATATTTTTCTGCACCTTTCGAATCGTTTATGACTTTTCAAGGCATACTTCATCAATCTTCTTATGCTTATACTCCTCAACAAAATAGAGTGGCTGAATGAAAAAATAGACATTTGATTGAAACTGCCTGTACTTTCCTTATACACATTCATGTTCCGCAATGTTTTTGGGGAAACGCGGTCCTCACCGCTTGCTATTTAATTAATAAGATGTCATCCTTAGTTTTAGAAAATCAGGTACCTCATTCTTTATTATTTCCCACCCAGCTTCTCTATCCCGACCATCCTCGTGTCTTCGGTTACACTTGTTTTGTTCATGACCTCACTCTAGGAAAAGATAAGTTACATGAAAAATCTCTCAAATGTATCTTTTTGGGGTATTCTCGCTTACCAAAGGATTATAGTATTTTTTCCTGGACCTTAACGATACATTGTTTCCACAGCTGTCACCTTCTTTGAGATAACTCCCTTCTTTCCCTCTTTAGAGAGTGCTGCCTGTCCTCCTGATATTAGTGAGTCTCTTATATCATACGCTAGTTCCACAGGTTGTGTGCTTTCCTGCTCCTATGTCTCTTATCGTAGACTCGCCACTATCTCACTCACTTACTCATCTACCATCGCCGATCTCGACCTTATCAGTTGAGAACCCCACCACCAAGCCTACCACTGAGACTATATCTGAACCCATCAGTCCATCACTAGATCCATCGACCTCATCTCCTATTCCAATTACGCCTCCGGTTTCGGCTCTTGACCTAGATTTTCCCATTACCGAATGCAAAGATATTCGTTTTACTTGTAACCCTCATTTGATTTATAATTTTGTGAGTTATCATCGCTTATCTTGACAATATACTGCCTTTGTAGCGTTTTTTGTCTCTTGTTTCTATACCTAAAAATATAGGAGCCGCTATTTCCGATCCTAGATGGCACCAGGCTATTGTTGATGAGATATTCGCATTGCATTCGAGTGGCACATGGGACCTTTTTCCTTTTCCTCCTCGTAAATCAACAGTGGGTTGTCATTGGATTTACACTGTCAAAGTTGGACCCGATGGAAATGTTGATCGTCTAAAGGCTTGGCTAGTTGCAAAAGGGTATACCCAGATCTATGGGCTTGATTATGGTGATACCGATACGTTCTCTCTGGTGGCTAAGATATCCTATGTTTGCTTATTTTTTCTATGGCGACCATTCGTCACTGGCTCCTTTATCAGTTGGATATCAATAATACTTTTCTTCATGGTGAATTACAAGAAAGAGGTATACATGGAGCAACCTCTTGGTTTTGTTAATCAGGGGCTGTCCCCACGGGCTAGGTTCGGACGCTTTGGTTCAGTTGCTTGTCAGTTTGATACTCCCGTCTTTTACTTCCATTCATCTCATGACAAATGCATCTACTTGATTATTTATGAGGACGATATTGTGATTACAGGAAATGATCAAGAAGGCATACAAAAACTCAAGCATTTATTTGACCATTTTCAGACAAAAGATTTAGGGAAACTTAAATACTTTCTGGGAATAAAAGTTGTTCAATCTCGACAAAGTATCATCATTTTCCGGCGGAATTATGCCTTTAGATATCTTAGAAAAAACTGGCAAGACGAATTGTAAACCTGTAAAGACTCCGATGGATCTAAATGTTAAACCACTACCTAATTAGGGGAGCCATTATCAGACCCTAGTAAATACCTGGACTTGTTGAGAAACTCAACTACCTTACCGTGGCACGTCCTGACATAGCGTTCTCGATGAGTGTACTCAATTAGTTCCTAAGTGCTCCGTGTGATAGTCATTGGGAGGCAGATGTTAGTATTTTGAAATACATATTGAAGGCAATAGGTAAATGCCTTCTGTATAAAAGTAGAGGCTACACTGAGATTGTAGGCTACACTGAGATTGTTGGCTATTCTGATGCTGATTGGGCAGGCTGCCCATATGATAGAAATTAAACCAGTGGGTATTGTATCTTCGTTGAAGGAAATCTGGTCTCATGGAAGAGCAAGAAACAATCAGTTGTTTTCTTGTCCACCATTGAGGCAGAATATCGTGTTGTGTTTGGCTTGTAATCAATGCCAAGCAAGCAGGTATGGTGCAAAACATTTTTTGCACCAAAACAATGCATGCGGATTGGTGCAATTAGTTTTTGCACCAAAACAGTGCATGCGGATTTGGTGCAAATCAGTTTTTTTGCACCAAAACAGAATACTCGGCGGAGGTGCAAAAAGTGTTTTGCACAAGTCAGTGTACTCGAGAATGGGGTGCAAAATGTGTTTTGCACTGGCGGCGGAGGTGCAAAAAGTGTTTTGCACCAAGTCAGTGTACTCGAGAATGGGTGCAAAACGTGTTTTGCACCTGGGCGGGTAAAAGGAAATTGTCTTGTTTTTTCACTTGGTATAAATAGAAAGGCTTATTTCTATTTTAGATAGACTTGCAAGAGAGTTGCTTTGTGAGAGTGAAAGAGAGAAAGACTTGTGCTTAGCTAGGGTTTAGCTAAGGTGAGAGGTGATCTTTGGAGGTTGTTTCCATTGATTGAGTTAGGGTTATTTGTGAAGAATTGGTTAAATTCTTAGTTATCAATAAAGTTTCTCCTCTTGGTGGAAGACAAAAGGGTTCCACAAAAACACGGTGTGTTTTTTCTTGCTTTATTTTGCTCTTGATTGTCATTGCTATTTATCTTCCATCTATATTTGCTTGAGTTTGTGTTGGTGATTCTTGGTTTGATCAAAGATCCTATTGCTTGACGGTTCCGCCCGCCAAGTGTTTTGTGGAAATTCCCGAAAGGGATTTCTCGGGTTTATTGGTGGATTTGGGAATTGGTTATTGTTCCCACGTTCACAAAACAGTGGTATCAGAGGATTTGGTTGGTGCCTAGTGTTTGGTATCAAGGTTTGGCTATTGGGTGCAAGGTTTGTGCGCCAAGTGTTCGATAAATGGCCGAAGGGACTCAAACCGGAGTTGTTGCAACACAAGCTAGTTCTTCTACCATTGTAGGTGTTGGAAGCACTATGGAGGTTAAGATAAAGCCTTATGACGAGGTTATCAATTTCGGTATTTGGCAAAGGCGGATGCGGGGGGTACTCGTCCAATCGAATTTGCAAGTTGCATTGCTTGGACTTGAGAAAAAGCCGCAAGATATGTCCGAAGACAATGGAATGAGATTGATAAGAAAGCTATGTCCGCTATAGAGATGCATGTGACCGACGAAGTGTTGAGAAACTTGATGTCGGAGAAGAATGCAAAGGATATGTGGACTAGAATGGAGGAGATGTACATAGGGAAGTCTATGTCCAACAAGTTGAACCTCAAGAAGCAACTTTTCAAGTTGGAAATGAAGGAGGGGCAAGATTTGAACAAGCACATCAATGTCTTCAAGGCAATAGTGCATGACCTTGAGAGAATTGATGTTGTATTTGATGAGGAGGACCGCGCCTTATTGTTGTCTTGCTTCATTGCGGGACTCCTATGATCACTTCGTTACTATTTGATATTTGGCAAGACAACGCTCAAGTTTAATGAGGTTGTCAAGGACCTTCAATCGCACGTGGCCATGAAAAAGGGAGGTAACGGGGCAAGCTCTTCGTCAAGTGAGGGCTTGGTTGCCAAGAGTGGTGGTGGTGAACGAAGTGGGCGGTCAAGGTCACGAGGTGCCGAGAATAGAGGCACGGGTCGGTCTCAATCACGAGATCGAAGTAATTGGGAGTGCTTTAAGTGTCACAAGGTAGGCCATCAAGAAGAATTGCCGGAGCTAAAAGGTAAGAGGGGACGCGCCAAGGGAGGTTGCGGGAGTTGCGACCCAAGAGGTGGACAAGAGGTTAACACCGATGTTCTTACTTGTTTTTTAGCGGATCAAAGTAGTGGGTGGATTCTTGATTCCGGATGCTCCTATCACATGTGCCCGAATCGTATTGGTTCGTTGACTATACGGAATGCAATGGAGGGGAAATCTTCATGGGCAACGATGCTACATGCAAAGTTGTCGGTATTGGCACGGTGAAAATAAAGATGTGGGATGGCGTGACCCGCACGCTAAGTGATGTTAGACACGTACCCGCTCTCAAGAAGAATTTGATCTCCTTAGGCACGCTCGACTCAAAAGGGTGTGTGATTCATGCCGAAGACGGGGTATGAAGGTGAAGAAGGGATCAATGGTGTGATTTTGCGCGGCACAAAGTCATCGAACAACCTTTATAGGTTGAAAGGAACCACGGTGGTTGGTGGAGCGGCGGTTTCCACGGAAGCAGAAAGGGATGAGCTTTTGTTATGGCATATGAGGCTTGGCCACATGAGCCAACGGGGCATGGAGGAGCTTCATCGACGAAATTGTTGAAGGGGGTCCATGGGTGCAAGCTCGATTTCTGCAAGTATTGTGTGTTGGCAAGCAAACTAGAGTTCGATTTGATACCGCGGAACACAAAAGCCGAGGTATGCTTGATTATATTCACTCCGATGTGTGTGGCCCTTTAGAGGTAGTTTCTTTGGGCGGTTTCAAATATTTTATGACTTTTGTTGATGATTTTTCACGTCGAGTTTGGGTTCTACTACTTGAGGGAAAAATCCGAGGTTTTCGGAAAATTCAAGGAGTGGAAGGCTATGGTGGAAAATCAAACGGGTCGGAAAGTAAAGTATTTGAGAAGTGACAACGGAGGGGAGTATAAGGATGGAGAATTCGTGAAGTTTTGCAAGAATGCCGGCATCAAAAGGCACTTTACCGTGAAGAAAACTCCACAACAAAATGGAGTTGCGAGAGAGAATGAACCGTACCATTATGGATAGGGCGAGAAGTATGAGGATTCATGCGGCTTGCCGAAAACATTTTGGGCGGCTTGTGTTGATCATGCCGTTTACTTGGTCAATAGGTCACGAATGTGAATCTTGGTTTAAAATGTCCGGAAGAAGTATGGTCGGGGCGAGAAGTGGACTACTCTAAGTTAAGAGTGTTCGGGTGCCCGGTATATGCTCATATTCCTAGCGACGAGAGATCAAAGAATGACCCGAAGGCTCACCGGTGTATCTTTCTCGGTTTTGGGGGAGAGGTGAAAGGGTTCAAGCTTTGGGATCCGATAGCGAGAAAGCTTTTGTTTAGCCGGGATGTGACATTTGATGAGGGGGCTATGCTTAAGGAACGGGAATACAAGAGATTCAATGATAACGGTGGGGTTATTACGGTCAAGATTCCAATTCTAGTTCCAAGTCCGTCGGTTACCGAAGTGGTGGAGCATCTTCAAGCGGTAGTAGAGATGATTCTCATGAAATTCAACCGAATGACGACGCGGTTGAGGTGGAGCTAGAGGAAGAGGAATCCGAGGAAAGACGAGGTGAGGTGGAGCCGGAACCATCGATGAGCACGAGATAGACCACGACGGAAATCAAACCACCCTCAAGATTTGGTTGGGAAGACGAGGTCAACTATGCCCTTATTACAAGTGAGGGTGATCCAACTAGTTATAAAGAAGCCATTAGTGTCGAAGACAAGGATAGTTGGATGGGTGCTATGGTAGAGGAGATGGAGGCTTTACGAGTAAAATTTGGTTCCTAGGCCTAAGGACCGGAGTATTATCAGTTCCAAATGGGTATTTAGAAAGAAAGAAGCAATCAACAAAGATGAAGCACCGAAATTCAAGGCACGGTTAGTAGCGAAGGGGTTTTCTCAAAAGGAAGGGGTTGATTATGATGAGATTTTTTCCCCGGTTGTGAGACACACTTCGATACGGGTTTTGCTTGCTATGGTAGCTCAATTTGATTTGGAGCTTGAGCAAATGGATGTAAAAACGGCTTTTCTTCATGGTGATTTGAAGGAGACGATTTACATGGCGCAACCGGAAGGGTTCAAGGAAGTAGGTAAGGAAAAATTTGTTTGTCGGCTTAAGAAATCCTTGTATGGACTAAAGCAGTCGCCAAGGCAATGGTACCTACGGTTTGATTCATTTATGTTGCGGATTGGTTATCGTCGGTGTGATGGTGATCATTGTGCCTATGTTCGAAACTTTGATGATGGCTCATTTATCTTGTTGATGCTTTATGTGGATGATATGCTTATAGCGTGTCGAGATATGTCAAAGGTGAAGGAGCTCAAGGTGCAATTGGGCCGGGAATTTGACATGAAGGATCTTGGGGCCGCACAAAAGATCCTTGGTATGGAGATTCGGAGAGATAGAAAGGTTGGCAAGTTGTGGCTTTCACAAAAGAAATATATTTCTCATGTCATTGAGAAATTCAATATGTCGAGTGCGAAACCGGTTTCTACTCCGTTAGCTCCTCATTTTGCTTTGTCCGCAAAGCAATGTCCTTTCTCTCTAGATGAGTGTGCCGAGATGTCGACAACACCGTATGCTTGCGCGGTTGGTTGTCTTATGTATGCCATGGTGTGTACAAGGCCGGATCTAGCTCACGCGGTTGGAATGGTTAGTAGGTATATGTCGAATCCGGGTAAAGAGCATTGGAATGCGGTTAAATGGGTTCTTCGATATCTACAGGGTACCAAGTCCTTGGGTATAGTGTTTGAGCGAAAAGATGGGGCTGATAGTGTTGCGGGATTCGTAGACTCCGATTATGCGGGGGACCTTGATAAAGAAGGTCAACCACAGGTTATGTGTTCACTTTGGCAAGTGGGCCGGTTTCGTGGAGATCTATGTTACAAGCAACAAGTGCTTTGTCTACGACAGAGGCAGAGTACATGGCACTCACGGAGGCGTCGAAGGAGGCGGTATGGTTGAAAGGCTTAGTGAGCGAGTTGTGCTTGAAGCATGAGAGTATTTTGCTACGGTGTGATAGTCAAAGTGCACTTTTCTTAGCTAAGAATCAAGTGTATCATGCTCGTACGAAGCACATTGATGTACGGTATCACCGAGTTCGGGATTGGGTTAATTCCGGGGAAGTCGTCCTAGAAAAGGTGAATACGGATGAGAATGCGGCCGATATGCTCACAAAACCGGTAACCGCGGAGAAGTTTAGGCATTGCCTAAAGCTTCTTAATCTCACTTCATGTTGAAGGAGGAGGGTGTGACCTTGGAGGTGTCGGGATAATCTCTAAGGGGATGCACGGTTCTTATCCCGAGGTGAAGCAATCGAGGTTGGCTTGGGATTACTCGCCAAGGTGGAGATTGTTGTGTTTGGCTTGTAATCAATGCCAAGCAAGCAGGTATGGTGCAAAACATTTTTTGCACCAAAACAATGCATGCGGATTGGGTGCAAATTAGTTTTTGCACCAAAACAGTGCATGCGGATTTGGTGCAAATCAGTTTTTGCACCAAAACAGAATACTCGGCGGAGGTGCAAAAAGTGTTTTGCACCAAGTCAGTGTACTCGAGAATGGGTGCAAAATGTGTTTTGCACCTGGGCGGCGGAGGTGCAAAAAGTGTTTTGCACCAAGTCAGTGTACTCGAGAATGGGTGCAAAACGTGTTTTGCACCTGGGCGGGTAAAAGGAAATTGTCTTGTTTTTTCACTTGGTATAAATAGAAAGGCTTATTTCTATTTTAGATAGACTTGCAAGAGAGTTGCTTTGTGAGATTGAAAGAGAGAAAGACTTGTGCTTAGCTAGGGTTTAGCTAAGGTGAGAGGTGATCTTTGGAGGTTTGTTCCATTGATCTAGAGTTAGGTTTATTGTGAAAGAATTGGTGTAAATTCTTAGTTATCAATAAAGTTTCTCCCTCTTGGTGGAAGACCCAAAGGGTTCCACAAAAACACGGTGTGTTTTTTTCTTGCTTTATTTTGCTCTTGATTGTCATTGCTATTTATCTTCCATCTATATTTGCTTGAGTTTGTGTTGGTGATTCTTGGTTTGATCAACGATCCTATTGCTTGACGGTTTCCGCCCGCCAAGTGTTTGTGGAAATTCCCGAAAGGGATTTCTCGGGTTTATTGGTGGATTTGGGAATTGGTTATTGTTCCCACGTTCACAACATATCGGGCCATGGCAAAAGCAACATGTGAGCTCATATGGATGAAACAATTACTCTATGATCTGAAGTTCATGAAGATTCAACAAATGAAGTCGATATGCGATAATCAAGCAACTTTCCATTTCGCGTCTAATCCGGTCTTTCACGAAATGACTAAACATTTCAAGATTGATTGTCACTTATTTGGGAAAAAATTCTTTTAGGAGAGATCGCTACTAGCTACGTGAAATCGAATGATCAACTAGCTAATATCTTTACTAAGTCTCTTGGTGAACCTTGAGTCAATTATATTTGTAACACGCTTGGAACATACAACTTGTACGCTCCAGCTTGAGAGGAGAGTGTTGAGATTTGTATATATGTTATTTATAGAATGTGTATATTTAGGAGATTACTAATAAATCCTTATTAAAAGGAAATATCCTTATTTTTAGGGTCTCTCTTACATATATTGATGTACTCCCTTTCTCAATAATCAATAACAATTCTTCTCACAATCTTGATGCATGTACAAATTTAAATGACCAAGTTAATAAAGCTAAGACGTTCCTGAACAAATTACATTGTCTGAGAGTCTTATCACCTCCTAGAAAGTATCTATTGTGCCTTTGAAGAGACAATGCCTCAATAGGAGGTGTTGGCACCCAATCCTCCATATACCTGAAACAAAGATGTTCAAAGCTGCCAAAACCACTAAGTAATGAAGAAACAGATGTGAGTCTCCTTTAAAAATCGGCACATGATGCAAACATTTGGAGACAAAGTACACCAAACCTCTTCTCTGTCACGGGCAGTCCACTGACCCCTTATGTGTCTGATGATTTCTCAAGTGATTTTCCAATTTGACCATAACACTTTTTACCCCCCAAAACCTTTAAGTTTTTATATGTAATGTTCTACGGCAATACCCAGAGTTTCTTAAAAGGAAAAATGTTAACCTGTCATGCACACATCAGATCTTGTGTAAAACTTTAAAGGCACAAAGTGAATATTTTAGACATTAGAAATCTTGTTTGTTGATCTTTGTAGATTGGATATATAGGATATTATTTTTCTTTTTACACATTTTGCTCCCAAAGCCAGAAGAGCTCTGCTTTCTGACAAACACAAAGAAGCAAAAGTTAATTTTCTCTAATTTTTCAACTTAGAGAAGAACCTAATGTTTATTTACAAATCATTTTTGGATTCAGAAAACTGGGAGCATTACATACAATGGTCACAAGCTTGATGAGTTCTGTGTACGGAGGACTTCAGCTTACATAAGTCAGACAGATAATCATATTGCAGAGCTAACCGTTAGAGAAACTTTAGATTTTGCTGCTAGATGTCAAGGTGCAAGTGAAGGCTTTGCAGGTTGGTCTTTCATATTAGCAAGAGTCTTCTTTTGTTTTCAATTTGATTTATTTTACAATTTAGTTTAAATCTGAATTTTTTATGTTAGAATTAATTTTATAATAGTTCGAGTATATGATCATGTATATATGTTTATTAAATGAAAAAGTACCTGAATAGGTTTTACCACAACTCACATATATATAGTGAACATTTTCTTTACAAAAATATAGGTACAAAGAGTAAGTTTCGTCAGTTTTGTTTATCATAATTCCTGTATTGTGTTGATATTTACTTTGACACAATGTTTTTTTGTACAATACATTGTTTTTTCATATTCTGTGATGGTAATAGGTTATTAAATACAGTTTTGAGTTTGGCAAACTTTATGAGAAAAAGAGGAGCTTACTCACAATCATGAAGGACTGCTACATTAAATATTAAGGATTAAGCATTTTGTTGCTTTCAACGTGGAATTATAGCAAGCTAGACATACATTAGTAAAAGACTTACTAAGAAGAATCGAATACAGTGGATGAGTCAGCAAGAAACACAACAAAATCGCCAACACAAATAATTGACATCAAAATCCTAGTATTTCCTGATCGCACAAAGAACTCTCAAATATAGCGAAATTGATGTTAGGATTTGCAAGAGACTAGAGACAGGCTCTATGGTGTTAAATTAGAGTTCGAATGGCTGTACTTGACATTTGAAAGCTATTTGAGAATGTAAACTCTCAATAGCAAGGTTAAGGGTAGTTGAGAACAATTTTGGGGTCTTTCTTTAGAAGCATTGGTTAGGACTTCCATGTGTTGGGTCTAGTTAGAAATAGTCAAGGACCATGGGCTGAGCTTTCTGTCAAAATGATATTGCCTACGCATGGAAATACAGGTCAATGATTTATTGTAAATGGCTATTTAAATAAATAAAAATGAAATTGTGACCAAGTACTTAATATTTCGGTATCTCTTGGTACATACATCATATTTATAGTAATTTGATGATTAGATTTTAATGTGGCATCATGGTTTTGGAGTTCATATTTTGATCTTTTCTTTGCAGGATATATGAACGACCTTACTCATTTAGAGAAGGAAAAGAATATACGCCCCAGTCCTGAAATAGACGTTTTTATGAAGGTTGTATATTTATGATTTTTGTAGCTTGTCAAAACATTCCATCTCTTATCAGTAAAAGCAGTTTTACTAACCTTGTCAATCCTTTATAACTAATCAGTTATTTCTAATTTTACCTCAAAATAAAATCTACTTGCTCAGGCATCAACTGTTAGTGGTAGAACGCACAGCGTCTCAACAGATTATATTTTGAAAGTGCTTGGTCTAGATGTATGCTCGGATACAATTGTTGGTAATGATATGCTCAGGGGTGTCTCTGGCGGTCAAAGAAAAAGAGTTACTTCAGGTCTCTCTCTCTTCAAAATCGTGCGTTCATTTCTCAAAATTCTCTATTCTATACCCTGTGTCTGTATGCGTTTTGGCAGGCTGGGAAGACTTTCCTAAGTTTTTAGTTCTTGTACTTCACACTTTTATATGCAAATTAGCATACTTGATGGCTCCTATAACTACTATAGCATATAGCTTATGTTTAGTTGGAGTTCAAAAACCCAATGTACCATGGTATTTTGATCTCATAATGGACTGTCTTCTGGTTGTACCTTATAAAGAAACCATAATTGTTGATGTTAATGGAAATACAGAACTTTCAAGATATGAATGGCCAATTAAATTAGTTAACTCAAGATTTACTGGTAAATAATGATAGTTGTTGATATTGCCAATCTAAATGAACTAATAACCATAAAAAACAATGTCTATGGCTCTATGCTATAGAAGTGTGAGGAGTATCTGTGATATAATGGCATATGACAAATAGTAAGCAGCTTTGAATTTATCATTCTGCACAGCAAGCCATGTTGGGTTCGCTTATAATTTTCAACTGTTTGGTTTGAGGAAATTGTGTTTCTATTTATTGCTCATGGGGTTCTATATGTGCTCATTGCATTTGATGAGAACATATAAGAAGAAAACAAGGAGCATGAATTTAGGTAGCGACATGGAGGGTTATGGAGAAGAAGATTTAAAGACCTAGTTGACTGTTTGTAATATTTTAGTGGATTTTTCTTTGGGAAGCACTCTTTTGATTTTGAAATATGGGAAGTGTTTTTGGTTGGAGAACTCTATGCCGTTTTATGGAGCAATGTTTGAGTTATTGTAGCATTGTATTAATATTTTCAAACCATGCAGCTAGTGCATGGACGGTCTACTTGCCCTTCCACCTTCTGCCTAGTGCCTTTTAGAACATTGGCATTTCTCTTCAGATTTAGCTCGCTTCGTGTGGTGTTTTCCATTATGAGGTTAGGAGGTTTGACATCCAATCCGCACACTCACCTAGTTATAGGTGGTTTTATTTTCAGCACACCGTCTATGGCTTAAAGCCTATTGAATAGTTTGTTTTCTTTGGGGAGAAAGACAAAGGGAAAAAGGTGCCTATGCAGAAGAAATGTATATGTGTGTGTGTGTTTCAGGGAAACTCTTCTATCAAATTTAACGGTACATTGGCATATCCTTGTGTAGGAGAAATGGTGGTTGGGCCCAGGAAAACACTTTTTATGGACGAAATATCTACCGGACTTGATAGCTCTACAACATACCAAATTGTAAAATGCACAAGGAATTTTGTTCATCAAATGGACGGGACAGTTTTAATGGCTCTTCTTCAACCCGCACCTGAGACATTTGATCTGTTTGATGATCTGGTGCTATTGTCAGATGGATACATAGTGTATCATGGCCCTCGAGCGGAAGTAGTTGAGTTCTTTGAATCACTAGGTTTTCAGTTGCCACCTCGTAAGGGAGTTGCAGATTTTCTCCAAGAGGTATTATTATTTCAGAAAGCTTTGGACTTATGTTTTTACTAGGTAGCTGCCTAACTTTCTTCTGTAATCCTAGGTTACCTCAAGAAAGGATCAGGAGCAATACTGGGCTCATTCTGGAAGACCATACGTATTCCTCCCTGTTGAAAAAATTGCTGAAGCTTTTAGAAATTCCAAATATGGAAAGTCTCTGGAGTCCTCCCTTTCAGCTCCATTTGATAAATCTAGGAGTCATCCTTCAGCTTTATCGAAAACAAAATTTGCCGTATCAAAGTGGGAGCTCTTTAAAGCATGCTTTTCAAGAGAATTACTTCTGATTAGCAGACATAGTTTCCTTTATATTTTTAGAACATGCCAGGTACGCTCTAACTTATTAATTAATGATCTCATGCATTTTCAATCTTTTCGGATTTGAACTTCAACATGTTACAAATGAAATTTTTTGAGCACAAGAAAGTTCTAAGTTCTCTGAGACTTGTCCTTCTGCCGTTCTAAGCATTGAGAGTTCCTAAGACAGGCAGAGTAATTCATTCAGGCAGGCGATGAGAAACACAATTATTTTTTGGGTGGATATTTTTTTTTGTTTTGTTTTGGGGGAGGGGGATGTCATCAACAATTTGCATATATTGCTCCAGGAAAATAGTCCCTATGTTATTTGATGACATGGTCACTTTGGTCTGTTGGTGGCTACTTTTTGACCTTCAATGGGTTTATGGAATCTGCTGTGTTCTACGTTGTATCTTAGCCGTTTGACTTCTATATAGTGTATTTATATCATACTTTTCTTTTATGTGCTTCACAGGTTGCATTTGTAGGATTTGTCACATGCACAATGTTTCTGCGAACAAGAATACATCCGACAGATGTGTTAAATGGCAACCTCTATCTTGCTTGTTTATTTTTTGGGCTGGTGCATATGATGTTCAATGGATTTTCAGAGCTACCTTTGATGATATTTCGACTTCCTGTGTTTTACAAGCAAAGAGATAACTACTTTTATCCGGCATGGGCATGGTCTGTTTCTAGTTGGATTTTACGCGTACCTTATTCAGTTATTGAAGCTATTGTATGGTCGTGCATTGTATACTACACTGTTGGATTTGCTCCTAGTGCTGGGAGGTATCTCCTATTTGCTAACTATACTCCTTTAGATTCTCATTCACAATTTCATCCAGCTCATCTGCCCTTTCATTGTTTCAGGTTTTTCCGCTATATGTTTTTACTTTTTTCAGTACACCAAATGGCGTTGGGCCTCTTCCGGGCAATGGCTTCAATTGCGAGAGATATTATCATTGCCAACACGTTTGGGTCGGCTGCGTTGCTAGTTATCTTCTTGTTGGGTGGATTCATTATGCCAAAAGGTAAGCATTTTAGTTTTGCTTTATTACAGTTCGGGGCATCCAACTCAAAACCAATTGGCAATGAGTGGAGTAGCCCCTCCATCTTATATGTTGCTTTGTGATGATTCTTTTTTCCCGATGTGGGATTTGTAGTCTCAACATGCTTATTATAATTTAAGGTTACATTTAGTGACCTGAGTTTCGGTTCTTTCAGGAATGATCAAGCCATGGTGGCTATGGGCTTTTTGGGTGTCACCTTTATCCTATGGGCAGAGTGCAATTTCTGTTAATGAATTCACCGCCACAAGATGGATGGAGGTATGTTCTTTCGAGTTGTAAATGTCAGGCTGGACTTCGTTAATTCATCCAAAGTCAAGATATGCACTGCATGTCTTGAATACATTTTACCGGAATGATGAATTAATCAGACTTTGGGAATAATATGCAGAGCTCTTCCCTTGGAAATGCTTCAGTTGGATATGTTATTCTCCAATCACATGGTTTACCCAGGGATCGCTATTGGTATTGGCTTGGAGTTGGCATTTTATTAATTTACGCAGTGTTTTTCAATCTTGTATTGACTTTGGCCTTGACCTACCTGAAGCGTAAGTCTTCAGACACTTTCCATGTTTGATTTTCCTGTAATGGTGTTCGTATGGACTAGTAATCTAATAAATTGAGTTTCTTGTCCTATATAGTTTTTAAATAGGTCCATCTCTTTTCGTCTTTTTTTTTTGAGCCTGCAGCTCTCACAAAAGTCCAGACAATGATTCCCGCAGAAGCAGTGGAAGAGGATGCTGGTTAGTTATCCATGAATATTGGCATTGAATATTTATTCATGTTTTGAATTGGTAGCTCTTTCAACGAACTTTTCTCCAAGGAGTTTGTAATTTTTTTATATTTGAAATTCTCTTCAATTTTCTTTTCTCTATTTTTGGCATGGATTTGGCAGCAAACAGCCAGGAATCTGGGTCAAAACCAGTCTCAGTTCAGGAACCTACAAGAAAGAAGGGGATGATTCTCCCGTTTCAACCATTGACAATGACTTTCCATAATGTCAATTACTTTGTTGACATGCCTAAGGTGTGTGTTTGTTATCCATTTCCCCCCTTTAGAGCTTGTTTAGGGATGAAATAATTCACTCAGGTGAAAAGGTAAATAGTGAAGTATATATTTTCCTCATTGGCATTGAACATTTTTTTAAAGCAATTCTCTGGGCCTTAATAAGCAGGCCTAGAGAGAAATATCATAAAAGTAATGGTGGATTTGAAGAGCCCAAATCCCTTGCTGTACTCAAAAGATAAAGGGTGGAGAAACCTAACAATCCAAAATGAAATAAATAAACAGAAACTGTAAACTTGAAGCTGGGCTTTATAGAACAAACCTCCCCAAATCAACAGCTAGTTGGACATTGTTCATTGTTCACCATTTGTTTCTAAACTTGAATAATTATTGCTTCTGCGCATAATTTATATCAACAGAGAACTTGCTTGAAATAGGTGAACAGAAGTGTCATTTAATTTTTTTTACCTAAGGGAAAATAATTCACCTCGAAGTCTCAAACCAAACAGGCTTTCTCGCATATTTGAACTGATGAAACACAGCTACATTATTGGGTGACCCAGGAAATGAGTATGAAAGGTGTACCAGAAAAGAAGTTGCAACTCTTGTCGAATGTAAGTGGAGTATTCTCACCAAGTGTCCTTACTGCATTAGTTGGCTCAAGTGGAGCTGGGAAGACCACTTTGATGGATGTGCTTGCTGGTCGAAAGACTGGTGGATACATAGAAGGAGACATTAGAGTATCAGGTCACCCCAAAGAACAGCGCACTTTTGCGAGAATTTCAGGATATGTTGAACAAAACGATATACATTCTCCTCAAGTTACAGTTTTAGAGTCTCTCTGGTTCTCTTCTTCTCTACGCCTTCCCAAAGAAGTTAACAAAGAGCAAAGAAAAGTTAGTTTTTTCAAATGCCTTCATTCTATTTTTATTTTTCTTGCTATTCATTTATTCTGTTTTATTACAAACAGCATTTCACTGCCTCATTCTTCAGGAGTTTGTTGAAGAAGTGATGAAATTAGTTGAGCTTGATACTCTAAGGTACGGTTTGGTAGGCTTGCCAGGCAGTACTGGCTTATCCACCGAGCAAAGAAAACGGTTAACGATTGCAGTAGAGCTTGTTGCAAATCCCTCCATAATTTTTATGGATGAGCCTACATCTGGACTTGATGCACGAGCTGCAGCCATAGTGATGCGAACTGTTCGTAATACTGTTGATACTGGCAGAACGGTTGTTTGCACAATACATCAACCAAGTATTGAAATTTTTGAAGCATTTGATGAGGTCCGTTGAATGAGTTTTGTGATATGTGATGAAATAGTTGGTATACTACACAAGATGTGCTAGGCTAATAACTTGTTTTACTTTTGGGGTTTCAATGAACAGCTACTTCTTATGAAACGGGGGGGCAGAGTAATATATGGTGGGAAGCTTGGTGAGAAGTCGCAGACTATGATAAACTATTTTCAGGTAACTCTTATCTGATTTATCCTTTAATTATATTGTTGATAGAAACGGACATTATACCTTTTACCCGTTAATCGGAGTCACCAAGTTCTGGCCCAGTAAAACAGCACAATATTTTTCCCATTACATCCTTGTAAAATGTTTCTCTTTTGCGCACTATTTTTACCCTATAATTGAAGTCGCCAAGGTGCTTGTTAAATCTAAATCATTTTTTAGTATGCAAATTGAAAATTTGCAAGTTTCTTTATTTCTTTCTTTTCTTCTCAAATTTTTTTTGGCTTTTCCATCTTTCTGTTGCTTTTGGGAAAGGAAAATAAGATATATGAAAGCAAGAAAGGTGTTCATAACATGATTTAACTGGCTGGGGGAGGCTAACTAATTTCAGATGCCAATTGTAACTTTTATGTACTTAATCTTGACTATCTTAAAAATTGCCGGATCCTCTTAGGTACCATGGTTTGAGCTCAAACTGAAGGTTTTTGTATTGCTTTATCAGCTGGACTTTAGGCCCATCAACTTGCACTGTGTAACTGCTCTTGGGATTGTCCTTGTCAACCCTTAGATTAAACACCAACATAATTTTCTAGATGGACACCAATGATCCTTATTCCTTGCTATGAGTGTCTACCATGTGTAGATATCTTCAATGAATCCCGTTTCCAAACTTTGTTTTCCTAAAAATGTTTTCGGACTCTTTGTTTTCAGAACACATGTTTCGGTCAGTAATCTCACTAGCAATTTCTGGAAATAACTTAAGTTGAAATTACTGAGAGTAAATAATTTATTAGAGTTCAGAGCATCACCCAAAACCAATTGGCAATGGGTGAAGTAGCCCCTTTATCTTAAATATTGCTTTGCGAGGTTTCCATTTCCCGATGTGGGATTTGTAGTCTCAACATAAATAAAAGAAATTAATACGCACCCCATATAGCGGACTTGAGGATGTTTTCTACTCATTTTTTACCCCACATGTTTCAGAAATCAGAATAATTTTTTTGAGTCAGTATACATGAAAACAGAAAACAATATCCGAACATGTTATATGTGTGTCAAAATGAAAACTAAAAAGCGCTAGAAAACAGCCAGGTCATTTGTACCTTTTCTTTTGTTTTATGTTGTGTAATATTTGACTTTTCCTTTCTTCTCTAACGTTCTTGGGAAAAAGGTATCATGCAGAATACGTGTCCCCAGGTTTTTTTGTTTTTTTTAATAAGGGAAGTTATAAGTCTCTTCCCTTAACTGACCCTCCCCGCCCCAGGTGAGGGTTCTACAATGTTTTGTTCAGTTGTTTACAGTCTTTTTCGTCATGTGTCTGCACACTGCAGTGTTTTGTTCCTTCTTCATGGTATAGGTTTATTACAGATAAACAGGAAAATTTCTTTCTTTCTTTCTTTCAATGTTCTAAATAGTTCTAGGAGGTCTGGTTGCAGGAGGTGTCCTAGCGCTTGGAGTGCCTAGGCTGATTAAGAAAAAGGGAAGCTAACTTTACTTCTAAAGGACATTAAGAATTCATGAATTTAACAATTCTCATAACTCAAAAAAGAAAACAATAGTTTTCAAATAAAAAAGGAGTGAAAAGCTCCAGCAATCCTGTTCAATAGCTATCCCGCCCATCTAGGTGGTCACATAGCCAGCTAAAGCAGTACATCACCATCTAGTGCGTGGGCAGGGATTTCTAGAAAATCTTTTCTTTTGTGTTTTTTTTTTTTTTATTTCTGTTGCCTGTTTACACAAGTAAACTATTGAAAGAATATTCCTGATTCCCACCAAAAAAAAATGATTTTTATAATAAATGTCTTTCAAGTTGATCATAGCCAGCCAGGCAAAGTGGGGATATCAATAAGAGATGAAGTCATTTGTTGTTGGATTTTGTATGATCTGATCATAGATTATACGCTCAGCTATTATTTGGTTGCACTTTCCTTGAACAGGGAGTTGATTCTCATGTTCCTTTCCCTTGTTTAGGCTATTCGCAGCATCAATCCTATACCTGCTGGTTATAATCCAGCAACTTGGATGCTTGAAGTCAGTACACCCGCGGCTGAAGAAAGACTTGGACTAGATTTTGCTGAGATTTATAAAAATTCTCAGCAGTATAGGTGATTTTTTTGTTGAGAAGTTGCACCACCAAGGAAGATCTTGCTTTTTTTTTTTAATAAGTCCTCTATGCCTAATAAAAATCCTCTCTGCTTGCTCATTGTATTTCCTATTTATTGTCTCCCCTTTCCCCCTAATCCAGGGAAGTTGAAGCTTGCATTCAGCAGATGAGTGTTCCAGTTGCTGGTTCGCAGCCCCTGAAATTCGATTCTACTTATTCTCAAGATGCAATGTTTCAATTTAGAACTTGCCTTTGGAAGCAAAATCTAGTATATTGGAGAAGTCCACCATATAATGCTGTGAGGTTGTTCTTCACTACAATGAGTGCACTGATAATTGGTTCCATATTTTGGAATGTTGGTTCAAGAAGGTATTTTTCTGATCTCCGCATTATTTAGAAGGAAGTTCTGTTTTGCCGTTTGCTGTTTGCATACTTGTGTATTGGTCACAACTTCATTTTCTTTTGGATTCTTGTTTGGACAATTAGAGGCAGCGCTAACCTTGACAGTGTATATATGAATGCTATATACCGTATATCTACGCATACCGGCATACGTATGGATAAATATTGATCGTACCCCCTGTTTTCATATTAAATTTGATGAATGCTATATATCGTATATCTATGCATACATAAAGATAAATATTGATCGTACCCCCTGTTTTCATATTAAATTTGACTCTACCTTCGGTTTTGGCTTTTCTCAACTGAACGTCTAATTTTAGGTTCTCGTAGGTGTTATCTACTGATCAGAATAAGAGTATGAAATACTATTTGTTAATTCATTTATTGGAGCATTAAAGTGTTAAACACATGTTAAGTACCCATTTTTTATATATTAATTAATATTTAGTATTTTATGTTTTATTTTGTATTTTGTATTTTGTTGAGGATAATAGTAGTGGGTAATTTTAGGTGAATTATTAGGTATTGTGGTTGGTTGCAAATTAGATGGTTAGTAGATGAGGAAGTGGAGGTGGTTAATTCTATGTTATCTTCTATATATACTCTGTCTCTGTCAAATAAAAACTACGTTGAAATATATTGAGTTTACAGAGAGTTCTTTTGACTCTTTTAATGGAGGTTCGGTTCTCCTCGAAGTGAACCATTTTGGAGATTTCTCCCCCTTTGAAACAGGTTTCCCTTCCCCGTTCTTCTTTTTATTTTTTTCTTGAAAACGGTATGTATCATCTGGTATCAAAGGTGGTTCTTCCTCAGGTCATCTTGACTTCTCAACAAGTTAAGATTCTCGAGGCAATGCATGAAGATTTCAAAAAATTTGAAAAACATATCCTTGAACACATTAAAGGACTCGAGAGCACAAGCATAAAAAATCATCTAGATCCTGAGATTTCAATGGCTATAATGAAAGCAAAACCTTCATCACATCCTTTTCAAAGTTTGAGTCAAAAGTGGATTGCTCCAAAATTATTTTCAAGTTTCCACCCTTGTCTAAAGAAATTTCAGAATTTCCGCCAACAAAGGAGTGCTTCAAAAAAGAGAAAATATCGTCGTAGACGTACTTGTTTAAATGCAAAGTTTTACCAGCAACAATTTTGGAGGAAGGATTTTTCATGGCTTGGTGGAATGAACCTCAAGGGAAATATCTTTGAAATTTCTTTACATGCCAAGGTTTACTGCTGTGAAAATTTAGAAATTTCAAGATTGCATAGTCCAATTCAATGCATCAACATTAATTTATGAACAAAGAAAACACATTCAGGTGGTCTCGACCTTGAGGACAAGGTCGGTTGCAGCGGGGAGGAATGTTACATACCTATTTTTTATATGTTAATTAATATTTAGTATTTTGTATTTTATTTTGTATTTTGTTTGAAGATAATAGTAGTGGGTAGTTTTAGGAGAATTATTAGGTGTTGTGGTTGGTTGCAAATTAAATGGTTAGTAGATGAGGAAGTGGAGGTAGTTAATTTTATGTTATCTTCTATATATACTTTATTTCTGTCAAAAAAAAAAACTACGTTAAAATATATTGAGTTTACATAGAGTTCTTTTGGCTCTTTAAATGGAGATTCGGTTCTCCTCAAAGTGAACCATTTTGGAGGTTTTGACCCCCTCGAAACGGGTTTCCCTTCCCCATTCTTCTTTTTATTTTATTCTTAAAATGGGTACGCATTAGTACACCACTTTTTTAATGACTCAATGTCTCAATCAATAAGGTGCGAGGGCATGGTGACCTTCCTCCAAGTATTGTCAACGAGTTTAAACTATTGCACATCTTTACATAAGTTGTACATATTTTTTGATCATTTTCAGCCATTATGTGTAAAATGATTAATACTTGTTGAACGTTATTTAACATGTGATGGATTTTAGATTTTGGATTTTTTTTAATAAATTGGAGGACTAGAAATTCAATTATTCTTAAATCTTCCCCCCCTTTTTTTTAAACATGCAGTTTACCAAGTCAGTTTAAGTGATACGGAAAGATTTGTGTGAAGATTTGTCCAATTGAAAAGTAGAAAGGACTAATAAAATGTGATTCAGACAAAAGATATTAACACTGTTGGTAACAAAATTAATACATCACGAAGATTAAGGATAATGTATGCTAATTTCTCTGTCCTCTATAGAATTCGCGTATATTGTAGATGGTCTCATAGATACCGGCGAATTGGTTAAATCCCACAAATCATGAACTAATATGTGGAGTTCCATTTAGATTTTCCTTATTTCTTGCAACACCAGGCATAAATTGATCCTCCACTACACTCAAGATTCTTTAAATTGATCCTGCAGGGACAATGCTCAAAACTTGTTTGTTGTTATGGGGGCTCTTTATTCTGCAGTCATGTTTCTTGGGGTCAACAATTCTTCTTCAGTACAACCAATTATATCGATTGAGAGAACAGTTTTTTACAGAGAAAGAGCAGCTGGAATGTACGCTCCATTCCCTTATGCGGCAGCACAGGTATGTAACTTGATTAACTATCGAACCTCGTAATATTCTTTGCACCTAATTTTCTATTTCAATGAACCTCATAATTTTCTATTTAACAGGGACTTGTGGAGATCCCATATATTGCAGTGCAAACAATATTATATGGTGTCATTACATATTTCATGATTAACTTCGAAAGAACAGTCGGTATGATTCTTAATTTTCTCTAAAGATAATTTTGTCGCATTTGATTTCTTGATTATATGCACCTACTTCTTGTTGTTGCAGGGAAATTTTTACTTTACCTTCTGTTCATGTTTCTCACTTTCAACTACTTTACCTTTTACGGCATGATGGCTGTTGGTCTCACACCATCTCAAAACTTGGCTGCCGTCGTTTCTTCTGCATTTTACTCCCTGTGGAATCTCCTCTCCGGTTTTCTCGTTCCGAAACCGGTAAGTATTACTGTTAGACATTCTTCAGCCAATGCTTTTGCTTTAAATAGTTATCAAATCGTACCAAATTACGTGTTTGATTTGAACTTCTTCAACGCTAACGCCCAAAAATTTCGGGTAAAAGTTTTCATATTTTCCGTCTTTAGTGGGTTTTTTTGCATATAATCTTTTCATGGAATCAATGTCTAGGCAGTATAGTGCATTATAGTTATAGCTTAAATATCTTATTTCCATGAAAATTAAAAATCACCTCCCACCTAAGTACTGTTTCTCGTGAAATTTTTTCCCAACAAAAGAATTCCAGGAATTTCTATTCTTTCCCACGGAAACACACTCATATTTTTGTGTTTAGTTGTGCTTGCTTGCATTGATTTTCTTAAGGATCAATTTCCATGGTTGAACTTGTATTATCTTGAATTTTTTACTTCTTGGAATCCGTAACCCCCTTCCCATAAGACTTTTTTTAAAGATATTTTTTTCCTTATAAAACGATTCTAAGGCGTTCAATTATGTTCCATGCAAGCCAACCAATAAATTCTATGCATGTGTAATTTTCTTTTCATAAAATGTACCCATGATTCTATAATATTCACCTTGGTGAAAAACTTATTTTCCTATACAGCATTTGAATTAACTCTAGTAGTTTTGTTCATAATCTTGTATGAACATAAATCCTTCCCAAACTAGGTGAAATTTGAATATGACAACTGAAACTCATATTCTAAAGCCTTTCATATTTGAACAAGATCACTATGGAAGAGCTGGTGAAAAACATATTTGCCTATATAGCATTAATAGTTTTGTTCCAACTCAGAGACTTGAGATGACTCGCATGAATGACCTAGCTTCAAACACCCTGACTCTTAACCATAGACAAACGGACTTGGTGCTGCTTAATTTTACTGATTTTTTAAGCTAATATTTTGAAACCAGAAAGTTACTTTTTCCCCTCTAAAAAAAATTCAATTATTTCTCATGTAAAACCAGTCTAAAATATTTAACATTCGTTGTTATATAGAATATCCCAGGATGGTGGATTTGGTTCTACTACATCTGCCCAATTGCATGGACGCTGCGCGGTATCATCACCTCCCAACTTGGTGATGTGGAAACAATAATCGTAGCACCCGGTTTTGAAGGCAGTGTGAAAAAGTACTTGGAGGTCACTTTTGGCTATGGCCCTGGTATGGTTGGTGTTTCAGCAGTAGTTCTTATTGCTTTTAGCGCCTTATTCTTTACCTGCTTTGCTGTTTCCGCCAAAGTTCTTAACTTCCAAAGAAGATGATTTGGAAGAGGGACTGAAAAAATAGAATATGAGAGAGAAGATAAAGAGAAATAAAAGAGCAAATGATTAGATATTTTAGTACGAACAGAGCGGAGTTATGTAACCTGTTGAAACATTCTTTTGTGAAGGAGAGGAAAAATAAAAATAGGAGGAAAGAAGAATCAAAAGTTTTGTAGTGCACTGATTATAGTATCAGTTGTGATCTAGCTGTTATTAGCGAATATGTGCGTCAATTCGTATCAATTAATTTGTAAACTAGATTCCTGCAAATTGATCGTGCGCTCTCTTAATTTTACACAATAATTTTAGGTGGACATAAAAATTGACATATTAAATGTGGTTACTATGTATCAGTAAAAAAAACATCATATTATGTTCTAACTAATGAGCTATTGACACATTGATATGTCAATTTTTTTAAGTCCATGTAGAATTTCTCAATTTTACAACATTTTTGGTTGGAGACGGAGTTTTACACAAAAAAGATTATTTTAATTTTTACATTACTCGTCTGTCACAAAATAATAACTACGCTTTGTCGTTTAGGGACATTCAATTTCATTTTTGAGGACTGTGCTAGGATTGGAACTTGACTCATTTTCATTATCTTTTCGATCCAATTATGTCAATTGGGGTCTAGTTTGAGGGTGAAAATGGTGAATTTTCAACACTAATACGATATGTTTATTAATCGCGTTATATGGATTGACACACGTAATCCGTTTATTAAAATATTAGAAGTCATTTTAAATATATTGCATCAAACCAAAATAAACATAATAAAATTACATACCATCAAATTATAAATAAAGGCTTAGACTAGGCACTTGATTTGTCCTAGTAGAGGTGCCAAGAAGGGTCATTCGGTTATAAACCCCTTAACATTACAAACTTTCGATACAAAGGACACGACGGAAACTTGATTTATTGGGAATCATTTTTTGCCGACTTGACAATAATTTGGGCAACACCACCCATTCTATAATAGACTATGCATCATTTAATGTGTGTAGTTACCCTATTTATTTTTAAAATTTAAGCATCATTTAATATATGTAGTTATAATATTCCTTTTAAACTTTCCATGTAGATATGTAGTTACCATGTGTATTTTCGATTTTTATGAAATTCCATAAAACATTTATGGTTAAATTATTTACAGTGAAATTTATCTATATTGCAAGTTTTTTTTGCAAACTTGGAAGAGAAATTCCTAAAGAGTGTTTTCACCAATTTATGCAACAAGAGTTACAAAATTTATCTATACATTTGTAGTGAAATTAAGTAAAATTTAAAAATTTCACTACAAAATTATAGAGAAATTTATATAATCAGAGTTATAAACGTCTACAAAATTTCTCTACTAAATTTTCACTACTAGCTTGTGGGAAGTTTGTAATAAAACTTACATATTCACCTTAAAATATCAATAATATTTGTAATATATTTTTACATACTTGCAATTTGTGTTCTAAACATGGTTAACTTTCCAAGCAATTGTAAGGTAGTAAATTTCTTTGCAACTACAAAGTAGTAAATTTCTCTACAACGGTGATAGTGAGGAAGAGAGTGAAGAAGGAAAATCAGAGTGAGAATTGGTGGAGATCTACCATTTTTGGGGGGTAGTAGAAGAATGTGGAAATGTTTTAAAGAATAAAGAGAGAGAATTGAAACTCTTAGACTTCCCATCGACGAATTCGGTAAGGTTGAATTGAGGCTTAGTAGCTTTTAATGGTCATTGGTTGTGGTGGCAACACGGTGGAGATGAGGGAAATGGTAGCGGCTTGATTTGGAGGTTGGTGGAACCATTGCCAAAACCAACGAGATTGGTATCATAAGAAAAAGGAGATCGAGAAGATGAAGTATCCATTAGTTGATCATTCGAAACAATGATGATTGAGTAGGAAAAAAACAATCTCTATTAACGAGAATAAGAGATAAAAAATCATTTTTCTTTCAATAACAATGCAAACTCAACTTAATCATCAAATATTATTTATATAAAATATGTATTATATATATACACATGTACATAATTTATGTTGATATGGGTATAATTTTATAATCTTATGTCAACTGATATTGATTTTGTCTTTATCATTAGTTTTGAAAATAAAAAGTATCCTTATTGAGTTAAAAGACTTTATGCTAGACCTTTCATAAAAAAGTGATCTTATTAGGGATTTTTCGCTCATTGTCCCAAGAAAGTATAAAATATCATAATGGGAGGTTAATATTTATACACTAGATATGTCGTGCCTATGGCACAATGACTTGAACTCGTGCCGAGTTTTCAAAAGCACGTCCTAAATCCGACTCATTAAGGAGATATTATAGGTCGTTGGAGAAAAAATGCACCCCGTTTATTTTCAATATTCATAACCCGAACTCGATACTCGGTGTTAACCCACTTGGCGACGTTGTAATTATAAGATACCATAAGCCATATAATATACATTTATAACCCGTTTATAACTACCTAATATGGTTTCATCCATACCTAGAAAAATTCGTGCCCAATTCATGTTAGGTTATCATGGTGTGTAATAAATGAGCAGGCCTAATATAAAGGTATTTAAAGATAAATTGTTATATTTAGGTCAGATTAGATCAAACATGTTATATATATACGAACCTGAACTCGACCCAAGCTCGTTTCCAAAAACCACAAATTGTTGGAAAAAATAGACATTAAAGTCATTTTTGAGCCATTTTGAGGATAATTTTAAACGGGATTTCACACTCGGTTGTGAAAGAAAGTAATAAATTCATGTTCTCCTCCGAGAGTACATCGAGATTATATATTTGTATGCTCAAAACGGATATGGGGTGAATGAGAAATTGTCACCCAAAGTGAGCAACTTTAGATGGAAAATGGAATGGGAAAGGTTAAGTCCAACATTGGAATTTTGGAAAAAAAAAATTATAAGTTTATAAAGGATAACCTTTCACTAACTTATAAGCTTCTAAGAAAAATAAGGCTCTCTCTTTCACGGACTGAATTTGGCTTGACAAAAGCTTGGCTTGTGTGCGCCTGCACCTATGGACACAAATGTCGCTTCGAAAATGACCAGCCGCGCGAGGTCAAGTTTTGCACCTAAAGCAAGTTTATTTTTCTTTTTCTCCATTTAATCTCTTTAGTGACACCTTTATTTTTATTTAATTTTCTCTTAATGAGAGATTTAAAATTCAAAACGTTTGTATTAATTCGTATTAAATCTTAAAAAACGGTTTTGTTTAATTATTGTAATTAACACTAAAAAACGATTTTTGATTAATGCATGAATTAATACAAAGGCTCCTCCCCCTTGTATAAATTGAACGCTTTGGGACCTCATTCCACAACACACTACACTCATCATCTCTACTCGAATTCTCTCCTTTATTATTATCAATTTAGCTTCGTTTGGTGATAAAGCTCATACACATATAAGTTCGTTCTATGAGTGACGCCCAAGTGCTAAGGTAGACACTCTTTACACCGTTTCATCCTGAGAGACAAACGCTGTAGCAAGCCTCAAAGCACCACGAGAGGTGGCGTAATTGTTTTAAGGAGATCGTGTGAAACACGAGACTCGGTCTTACATTTTATTAATTTATTCTCGTTTTCGATAACAATCTTAAAACAATGACTGCTAATATTTTTGTTTGCGAAGGTAATAATTTTGGCATTTTCGAATTGTTAAACAGCTTCGGAAATAAGATTTTAGTTTCTATCTTTTTCCTTGTTTCCAGTTTTATGAGGAAATTTTTTTATTTTTTGGAAAACATTGTTTTTTGAAAAAAAAAACAACCTTAGGAATATGGTGTTTCAAAAACAGTTTTTGCAAATTATTTTAAAAACAGTTTTCGAAAAATTGTTTTGTAACAGTTTCTGGGAAAAAGAAAAAAAACTGTTTCAGGAAAACAATTTCTGAGAAAGGAAAATCTGTTTGAAAAAAAATGTTTTCTTGATAAAACAGTTTTAGAAAACCTGTTTTGAAAAAAAATGTTTTTTTTAGAAAAAACAGTTTGTGGAAAGGAAAAAAAACAGTTTCTGGAAAAACTGTTTTGGAAAAACTGTTTTGGAAAAACTGTTTTGGAAAAACTGTTTTTTTTTTTTAAAAAAAAAACAGTTTGTGTTTCTAGAATTTGACATTTTTGTTTGTATGTGCTAAGGTACCATGACTACAGAAACGAATGTCACTCCTAGTGCTTCAGCCGCACCATTGAACCCTACCGTGACTACTTCCGGAACTGTTCCCACTTCTGCCCCTATGACTGCTAATGTAGTAAAAGGAGAAAAACATGAAAAGTTTAATGGCCAAGATTTTAAGTGGTGGCAACAAAAATGATGTTTTATCTTACCACTCTTAATCTTGCTCAATTTCTAACCGAGGAGAGGCCTAAGCTCAAGGAGGGTGAGCAAGATGTCTAAGCCGTTAGTGATGTGGATGCTTGGAATCATACCGACTACTTGGCTAGAAATACTATAATAAATGGCTTGGCCGATTCTTTATACAATGTGTACATTGAAAAGAAAATGGCTAAGGAACTGTGGGAGGCGTTGGATCATAAATATAAAATCGAGGATGCCGGTGCCAAAAAGTTTATTGTTGGCCGGTTTCTTGATTTTAAAATGGTTGATTCAAATACTGTAATAAGCCAAGTACAAGAACTCCAACTAATTTTGCATGAAATTCACGCCGAAGGAATGACTTTGAGCGAAAGTTTCCAAGTAGCATGCATAATCGAGAAATTGCTACCGGCGTAGAAAGATTTTAAGAATTACTTAAAGCACAAACAAAAGGAAATGGGAGTTGAATACCTTATCTTGAGGCTTCGAATTGAAGAAGATAATAAAGGGTCGGAAAAAAAAGGGACCAACACCACTTCTTCTGCTGCCAAAGCAAATGTATTGGAACATGGTCAAAGTTCAAGGAAAAACAACAACAAAGGCAAAGGGAAAGTGTTGGGGCCGAAAGGAGGAATCTCCAAAAAGCTAATGTTTCAAGGCAAGTGTTTCAACTGTGGCAAATTGGGTCACAAATCTTCCGATTGTAGGCTGCCCAAATGAAACCGAAACAAAGAAGCAAATATGATTGAAGGGATTGCTAAAGATGTTTCGAATATCAATTTGCCGGCAGTCATTTCTGAGGTGAATTTGGTGAGGTCGAATCCAAGAGAATGTTGGATTGATAGTTGTGCCACTCGTCATGTGTGCTTTGATAGGGGTTTATTCTTCACTTTTT
The DNA here is from genome assembly GCA_021464415.1 of Lonicera japonica. Taxonomy (NCBI): domain Eukaryota; kingdom Viridiplantae; phylum Streptophyta; class Magnoliopsida; order Dipsacales; family Caprifoliaceae; genus Lonicera; species Lonicera japonica. The sequence continues at coordinate 100,896,509 of CM038464.1, forward strand.
AACCTATCGAAAATGGGAAGAAGATGTATATGGGGAACTCTGTCACATCCGAGATCAAGGGCGAAGGGAAAGTGTTGCTAAAAATGACGTCTGGAAAGATTCTGACTCTGAACAATGCGGTTTATATGCCTGAAGTCCAGAAGAACTTAGTGTTGGGTTCTTTGCTTAACAATCATGGGTTTAAGCTTGTGTTCAAGTCTGATAAGTTTATTTTGTCCAAAAGTTGGATGTATGTGGGAAAGGGGTATATGACTGGAGGTCTTTTTAAGTTGAATGTAATGACTATTGTCAATAATGAGAATAAAGCCACTTCTTCTGCTTATATGCTTGAGTCTTTAAATTTATGTCATGGTAGATTATGACATGTTAATTATGATTCTCTACGGAAATTAATTAACTTAAATCATATACCTTCTTTTTAAATTGATTCAAAACACAAATATGAAACTTGTGTTGAGGCAAAACAAACAAGATCATCATTTCCTAATGTTGAAAGAAACACTGGACCCCTTGATTTAATCCATAGTGATATATGTGATTTAAAGATGACACAAACTAGAGGTGGTAATAAATATTTTATTACTTTTGTTGATGATAGCACGAAATTTTGTTACATGTATCTACTTAAAAGTAAGGATGAAGCAATAGAGAAATTTGTTCTCTATAAAAATGAAGTTGAAAATCAACTTAACAAGAAAATCAAAGTACTTAGAAGTGATCGAGGGGGTGAATATGAATTTCCATTTGCTGAGTTCTCTGCACAATATGGACTTGTTCATGAAATGACTGCACCTTATTCTCCTCAATCTAATGGAATAGCTGAACGAAAGAATCGTACATTGAAAGAAATGATGAATGCAATGTTGATTAGTTTAGGTTTGTCACCTAACATGTGAGAAAAAGCCATTCTTTCGGCTAACTACCTTTTAAATAAGGTGCCAAAAAAGAAAGAGGAGAAAACTCCATATGAGTTACGGAAAGGGAGAAAGCCATCTTACAATTATTTACATGTGTGGGGATGTCTTGCTAAAGTAGTAGCACCTCCGTCTAAAGCGGTGAAAATATGACGAAAAACAGTTGATTGCATTTTCATTTGATATACACAAAATAGTAATGCCTATCGATTTCTTGTGTATGAGTCTAATATACCTGATATACATAAGAATACAATCATAGAGTCGAGAAATGCATCATTCTTTGAAAAATGTGTTTCCATGTAAGAAAGAATAAACGAATTCTTCTAAACGAACACATGAGAATATCAACGATGCTCGTAAGGAAGTTGAGGTAGAGCCTAGACGTAGCAAAAGGGCTAGAACGGAAAAATCTTTTGGTCCAGATTTTTTGACGTATATGCTAGAAGGTGAACCTCAAACTTATGAACAATATGTGAATTCAAATGATGGACTTTTATGGAAAGAAGCTATTAAAAGTGAAATTGATTCTATTTTGCAAAATCATACTTGGGAACTTGTGGATCTTCCAGTTGGGAGCAAATCTTTAGGTTCTAAGTGGATATTTAAAAGGAAAATAAAGGCAGATGGATCAATTGATAAATATAAAGCAAGACTTGTGATCAAAGGATATAGACAAAAGAAAGGTCTTGATTACTTTGATACATATTCTCCTGTAACGAGAATAAATTCCATTAGAATGGTACTTGCAATTGCCGCTCTGCGCAATCTTGAAGTGCATTAAATGGACGTGAAAACTACTTTTCCGAATTGAGATTTAGAAGAATAAATCTATACGGAACAACCTGAGGGTTTTTCTGCTCCTGGTCAAGAAAATAAAGTTTGTAAATTAGTAAAGTCTTTATATGGTTTAAAGCAAGCACCAAAGCAATAGCATGAGAAATTTGACAACGCTATGATTGCGAGTGGATTTAAAATAAATGAATGTGACAAATGTGTTTATGTCAAAGATACTGAGAATGGATATGTCATTGTATGCCTATATGTAGATGACATGCTTATTGTTGGAAGTAATGATAAGATGATCAAATCTACAAAGAACATGTTAAATTCAAAGTTTGACATGAAAGATATTGGACTAGCTGATGTTATTTTGGGAATTAAAATTGTAAGAACGCCAGAAGAACTCATATTGAGTCAATCTCATTATGTAGATAATATTCTTGGGAAATTTGATAAAGATAATTCTGGGGTGGCAAGAACACCCATAGACTTAACTTTACATTTATCCAAGAATAAAGGAGATAGTATTTCTCAAGTAGAATACTCAAGAGTGATAGGCAGTCTAATGTACTTAATGAGTTCTACAAGACCAGACATAACATATGCAGTCAGTAAACTGAGCAGATATACGAGTAATCCTAAAGCCGATCATTGGAAAGCAATTGTTAGAGTACTAAAGTACTTACGGTTTACTTATAATTACGGACTACACTATACAAGATATCCAGTTGTACTTGAAGGATACAGTGATGCAAATTGGATATCTAATGAAAATGACTCCAAATCCACTAGCGGCTACGTATTTATGCTAGGGGGTGAAGCAGTATCATGGAAATCCTCAAAACAAACTGTGATTGCTAAATCCACTATGGAATCTGAATTTATTGCATTAGACAAATGTGAGGAAGAGGCTGAATGGTTACGCCACTTTCTAGAGGATATTCCAAGATGGTTAAAACATGTGCTTCCAATTTGCATACACTTTGATAGTCAATCAGCTATTGGTAGGGCACAAAGCAATGTGTATAATGGTAAGTCTAGACATATTCGTCGAAGACATAATACCATTAGACAACTACTCTCAGCTGGAGTTATCTCACTCGACTTTGTAAAGTCAAAAGATAATATTGCGGACCCGTTAACCAAAGGGTTGAATAGAGAGTTAGTTAACAAGTCATCAAGGGGAATGGGACTAAAGGTCATGAATAAATAAGTCGATATAATGGATACCCAACTTACGTGACTGGAGATCCCAAGATCTAGGTTCAAAAGGGACAACTAAATTGTAAAGGCCACGTTGGATCACTGTAGGGATTTTTTCCATGTCCATTCCTATGATTAAAACAGTGATACCCGTAAGGAAAAAGATAAGCTAAGCTTTTAATGATTCTTATGTGTCGACAAAATCAAACGGAGTACTGCGGGTTACTCTTAATTAAGAAATCACCTACCGCTTCCAAGAGAATTGCTTAGGGCATATTTCTTAGTGAACTCTTGCAGAACCAAGCGTATGTTCATGGCCATAAAGAACATAGTAGTGAGAACTAAAATGTGTTAGGAAGACTTCTGTATGAGATATGTCGTCGTTTACACAAATGGGAGAACAATTCAAGGACATCGCGTCTATTATTTAGTTAGTAAATTAAACATATCTTCATAAGGGAAGGTTCAAGGGGTAAAACCAACCTATCTTATGCAGATTTCAACCGCCGAACATTATCACCTTGTCTATCTTGTCTTTGGTCACCAATATTCATTCATGTGGGGAATTGTTGGAAAAAATAGACATTAAAGTCATTTTTGAGCCATTTTGAGGATAATTTTAAACGGGATTTCACACTCAGTTGTGAAAGAAAGTAATAAATTCATGTTCTCCTCCGAGAGTACAATGAGATTGTATATTTGCATGCTCAAAATGGATATGGGGTGAATGAGAAATTGTCACCCAAAGTGAGCTACTTGAGATGGAAAATGGAACGGGAAAAGTTAAATCCCACATTGGAATTTTGGGAAAAAAATTTGAGTTTATAAAGGATAACCTTTCACTAACTTATAAGCTTCTAAGAAAAATAAGGTTCTTTCTTTCACGGACCGAATTTGACTTGACACAAGCTTGGCTTGTGTGCGCCTGCAACTGCGGACACAAATGTCGCTCTGAAAATGACCAGCCACGCAAGGTCAAATTTTGCACCTAAAGCAAATTTATTTTTCTTCTTCTCCATTTAATATCTTTAATGATACCCTTTTTTTTATTTAAATTTCTCTTAATGAGAGATTTAAAATTCAAAACGTTTGTGTTAATTCGTATTAAATCTTAAAAAACGGCTTTGTTTAATTATTGTAATTAACACTAAAAACGGTTTTTGATTAATGCATGAATTAATACAAAGACTCCTCCCCCTTGCATAAATTGAACGATTTGGGACCTCATTCCACAACACACTACACTCATCATCTCTACTCGAATTCTCTCCTTTACTATTATTAGTTTAGCTTCGTTTGGTGATAAAGCTCATACAAATATAAGTTCGTTCTATGAGTGACGCCCAAATGCTACGGTAGACACTCTTTACACCGTTTCATCCTTGGAGACAAACGCCGTAGCAAGCCTCAAAGCACTACGGGAGGCGGCGTAATTGTTTTAAGGAGATCGTGTGAAACACGAGACTCGGTCTTACATTTTATTAATTTATTCTCATTTTTGTTAACACTTACTAAGGAGATTTTTCAAAAATCCCGTCCCAAATTTGATCGTTAGGGAGATATCATAAGTTGTTAAATATTTATACAAAAATTCACTATAAGCACGAGTTAGAAAGAACCCACCAAATCTATACATTTTTTGTTTTGAAAAACTTGACCCACTTTTTTTCAATATGCATAACCCAAACACGATTCATCTAACAGCGTTGAAGTCATAATATGCCATAAGACTTATAATATCCATTTATGACACATTTATAATTACTAATTAAGGTTTCACCCAAATCTAGATAATCCGTGCCAATTTTAGATTGTGTTATTGAGTTGAGTAATAAATTGTCAAGCCTAGTATAAAGGTATTTATATTTAAATTACTATATTTAAGTCAAATCAGATCAAATAGGTTAAATTTATGCCAAACTAAACCCCGCCTAAACTCGTGTCGAGTATTTGTTGTGGAATACATATTCGTATCGGACTGAAAAAATCCATTTCAACCCTGGCTTATTATAACACCCCCGTTTTAATTATTGCGATTAAACTTACAATTAAGGCATAAAGTGTTACTAACCCATCTTAGACTGACTAAAATGGGCATAAGATAAGTCAACCAAATTATACAAGCGTTACGAAGCATGATTTCAAACTCACATCTACTAAAACTTATACAGTTCTTTTAATTTACATTACTACAAAGTTCATATAGCATCTAAAAGTTAATACAAACACCAAAACCATACAACATACATGTGAGTTCGAGTATTACTAGGCAAACCTTGGCTAGCCCTAACTGTTGTATTTATAATAAAAAAAATGTAATAATATTAGAGCTATCTACGACGTCCCAAAACCCACTGCATCTTTAGTGTCATTGTCATCATGTATACTTACATTATTTTTAAAAAAACGGGGTGAACATGTCGATCAATAAGGGGGAGGGGGCATAGGGGTATAAGTTACCTCCCCCATGTCAACCTATTTCCAAACCACTGATAATCCATACCGACGATAATCCGAATTAAAGTCACAATATGAAATTCATCCGATCTATAAGAATATACCATGATCGTAGTTATAGAATGGGACAACCCATCCACAGTCATGGAAATAAATATAACTCATACTGCATTGCCATTTGTCTAAATTCCTGGGCTTCTCATCGGCAGCTCTAGATAGTTGAGCCTTACTTCTCTAAGGGCTTTAAGGATTTTCATCCCAAGGGCGCCAAACCTTACCTATCTTCACCCGATAAGTACCATTCATATAGAGAATTCTCATCTCCATAAACATGCCACGTGGGTAGATAGAGTTGATGACAATAACTTAGTAATCGAATGATACCGATACAATAATAGAACCTCTATAAGCTTACTAAAAGAAATAAGAATTCATATAACTTCCGAACTAACATAGACAACAAAGCTCCGATGTATCCGAGAACCTGAATTGACACAATAATAATGCATATTAAGTATGCTTATGATGCCAATAATCTCCTTCTTGAACAATCTATGTCATATAAACTTTAATAGCTCACGTTATATATTCCTTTGTGTATAATATATACCACAAATTACCCAAGTCTCATCACATCAAAAAAATTCATATCCAAAGAATATAGAGATATAATTCAAATACAAGATGGGTTTAGAGTTTAAATGACATATATTACTTATAACCATGAATTAAAAAACTCGACAATTTAAGGATATCATCATATTGAACATAGATCTCTAGTTGATAGCATGTATAAGTAAGACATGATAATTTATCAATCTTTATAATTAATTTATTAAGTCTTAAAGCCAAGAAAATCCCTACCTCAAGTGTTTTATTAATTAATTTATTAAGTTTTAAGAACGGTGCTAAGATTGTTGTTTAAATAAAGAATTAAACAAAATCGGATAAACGAGACTTTATTTCAATCACAAAACGAGACCTCGTTTTAAATTAAGCGTAAAAATATTTTATTTAAAACATAATGACTTTGGCCATTCTAAAAACATGTGGTATGGCTAGATTTGATACATTAATTACAAAAAAATAAAAATAAATAAATAAAAAAGGGTGACAAAATTAGCGGAACAAAAAACACCTTGTCAAAGCAATGTTGACAATTGTAATGAAACTAGTTTGTGTTTAAAAAAAATTTAAATGAAACAAAATATACAAAAAAAAAAAATTCACAAAAAAATTTGTCCTCGTTTTCAAAAAATTGTTGTACTTTTCTTTCTTCCTTGATTGCCCTTTTGTATGATTTCACCACTGTCAGCACACATTGAAATTGTGCAACACACTTTCTCTCGTCCCTATCCAACCACGTTTGTTTTACTACCTTCTCCAACTTTACCCTCTGCCTCACAATTTTTCACCACACACTCACATATATCCAAATTCTAACTTTCATCAAAAACTTTTATATACGGTAACAAGCTAGAGTCCTTCAATTTTTATTTGGTGACCTTTGCTTATTTAATTTTATGTTTGTTGTATGTGTTTACCATTTTCTTTTGTAAGGTATTATTAGAATAAGACTGATTTTTATGTTTAATATAACTTCATTGATCTTAATTTTCTAATGTCTAATTTTGTAGTTATTTTTCCCTTTAATTAATGTTTTTTTTGTCAAGAATGTACTTCTTATTTTTTATTTGCATATAAATTATATAAGTGACTTAAAATGAAACAAAAAGTCATTTTAAATAGTTTATAACATTTATTTTATGTAAGGTGGGAAAATGGTGCACATATTTTCTTTGCATGCACATAGATATTAAGCAACAAAATAAAAAGGCCAATTAAGGAACAAAAGAATTAGTTATGAAAGCTACTGACTTCTATAGGAGTTTATGTGACGCTCCGGATCCCGTTATGAAATTTTCACCTCCGAGACCCGGTTAATCACGGATGCTTTGCGGGACGGTGGGTTTAAAATAATAAGATCACGACTTTTAAAAAAAAATTCTAATAAAAGATGATCCAAGGAAAAGCCTGTTAAATTTAAATCCATTTTCATACAAAAACAATCCAAACCAATCCACACTTTAAATTTACCCCGCATATATGAAAACCATTTACATAAGCCTCATCACATGTCCTTAATACATTAATACCAAAATCCAGTTCTTATAAAAGAGCTTATATACATTACAACAAGATCAAAATCAATTATACTATATAGTCCTTCTCGAGGAAGACTAAAAGGTTCAGGGACATTAGAAGCCTCTAAACTCGTGAACCACGCGCCACCCGAAACGCTAAACCTGCAAAACTGTTTAGAAAATGGGATAAGCCAAATTCGGGCTCAATGGGAACTATATAAGTGTAGTAGGGAAAATATACCTAGCACACGAAAGCACGTGTAGCTATTATAGAAAGTAATTACTTTACTTTAATATAATAGTTAAAAACAATGAGATGCAATGCAACCCACACCCAATTGCATACCGAGCCCCACTAGGAATCCCACTCTTATGGTCGAAATCTAACTATCCGGATTATTGCTCTCGATCCCACAAATTCCCATATACGTCCTTTCAATAATTGCACATTCTCCTAAGGGGTGGGTTTTAGGATTACCTGGATGAATTATTAGCCTCCAATGGTTCGACATGCTAAGGCGGATTCTTAATAATATGTATATCAACCCTGTTCCCCAAATCATCTCGTACCTATCTCGGAAGTCGGTAACTATGGGCCAAGTACTCATTATTTTCTCTTTGTTATTAATTTATTATGACTTCCTTACTTGACCAACTAACAAGTATTGCTACTTAATCCATCGTCCCAATCATCATGGTATGATGTTCTCCCATCTAACCATTTAATTAACTATGGTTGCCACTTCAATTATTAGTATATTATGTTTATTATGAAAGGTCAACGGTTTTTTATGTGTATTATGTACCATTCAATGGAATACGCGTTTAATCTTATATTATCCACGGTATATCTAAGACAAAGTATATATAAGATAGTTATAAGATATAATACAATAACATTCATTAGAACCACCATAATAATACAAATAATCTTCAACTTCGGTTTGCATTTCGTGGCCTTTCACCCACGCGGCAGCAGGGCCTCCAGTTAGTTTCCGTATTCTCAATATCCAATCATAATACCAATAGTCGTCCAAGCATTACTAGGTCTACATTTCGTGGCCTTTCACCCACGCAGCAGCAAGGCCTCCTGTTAGTTTTCGTGCACGGTTTTGGGTCTTTCACCCAGGAGACTGTGTCTCAACTTCCGGCCCCAATTGTTAGAAACCAAACCCGGGACCATCATGGACTATGAAATCCCACTATCATATATCATATCCACAACAATCATATAATGTATATATTTCTCAAAAATCGTGTAATCCATCCTACAACTAAGTCATAATAAGATATTAAGGCATATAACGTTGATAAAGCAATTTTCATCATATACATTATCATCATTCGTATATATATTTGTGTAAGTAACAAGCTCGTACATAAGGGAACCAATGTGTACGTCATTCATATATATACATATATTCATGTATAATAAACCCACACAATCCATTGCACTTGGAATTTAACTTATCTCATTTCATTTTGCCAACAATGTAATTCACCTCACAGTTTGTTCACTATTCATATATCATCATCAAAGTATCATTAGTCTATCAGTATTAGATTGCCAACCGATTTGTATCATCATAATCATCGATATTGGGCCATTCACCCAATGCCTGACCGCTTTGTAATTATTCTCATGTACATAGTCAACCGGTTCATGATAAATATCTTATGTCATATATAATTTCATGTATGTAGAACCCGAGCCGTAATATTCTTATGTCATTCTATCAAACCAGGTGTTTGTTATTGAAATTCTTGCCTAATTAATAGACTAACGGCATTACACTCTTTTATGATTGTGGCCAGGACAATCTATGCCCTACCAAATCATGTTCATCAAATTCCTAACATGTACCAAGATTATCTCCCCATTACTAGTCCTATTAATGTTCTACATAAGGCAACCAACCCAAAGGTTATTGAGTATAGCTCCGCCTTAATGGGTTTTTGGTACAAATCTCATAGATAGCTTTCTAACCGTACTTCTAATGTTATATTTATATGTATCCATCATCCATAACTCACAATTAAACATTTTTTAAGAAAAAAAACCCAAATACCCAATATCTAGTTCATACGCGTAGCTACATGATGGGTTCATGATAAATTTTTGTGTATGTGAGCTAAAACATGAATTTAGATGCTCAATCATGCAATAGAAATGATAATCTACCAATATCAACCCCCAATCGCAACTCAATCTAGCCCAACCCATTTAATGAGCACATAACCTAGGGTTTATAGGAAATTTCCCCAATTTGATTTCAAACTCCTAATGCAATAGGTAATTATTTGAAAAATAGTTTAATTAGTAGTGTTCCTATCTTAGAGAAGTCGAATTATGATGAAGCGTGGAAATCCAATCGCGAAACTCTAGCTCCATGCTCAAGCTCCAAAGGCAGGAACCAAGGTTGGGGATGATGAATAGTGTTTTGGGTGACGGTTTGTGTGATTGAAGATTAAATATTTGGTGGGTGATGAAAGATGAGTAAAAATCTTCCAAATAACTCTCTCCCACGAGCTCTCACCTCTCTCTAAAGTTGTGGCTCAAAACTGGGGGAGGAGGAGGCTTAAAATGGTGTATAAATGGTCAAAACTAGCTTTCTGGTGTACCATGATCGATCATGTTCTCCCCCATGATCGATCATGGAGTTCACTTCCAGTACAGACATTTTGGATCTGGAGCGCTGTTCGTAATTCTGTCATAACTTCTTGCTTGGAACTCTGATTGAGGTAATCTTTATGTCCACAGAAAGCTAATTCAAATATTTACAACTTCTTAAGAGGAACTTTTCTCAAATTTTGGATGGATAATTCCCAAAAATTCACCAAAAATAGCGTTTTGACGAAGCGCTACTAAACGAACAGAATTTAGTGATGGGCCTACTTTAGACCCTGTTTTGACCAACGAGGAATGCGAATTGGCTTTTGGTCAAAACATGAAAGTTGTCCTTCTTGGTATAAAACCTAGACATAAAAGCAAATGGATAAGAGACGAAGAAGTTACAAGGCCTAAAAATTAGCCAAAAATAAATAATCACGTAAGATTGAAACTTACGATTTACGAGCTAAATTCTATTCAAACCACTCGAATCATGAAACGATCACTCATACGAGTGTAATCATACTAATATGACTAGTATGAAGCACTAGGACACTATGAATCTCCATAAATCATGATTTCGCCACTCAAAGTGAAATGGGCGAACAAACAGAGGTGATTACGACAAAACGGATGAACGGGGTGTTACAGTTTCAGTATTCTAATATTAGGGTCCATTTGATAACAATATAAATAAGAAAATTAAAAATAGTTGATTTTTGTGAGAAATTGAAAAATAAATTAAGACATGTGGTGAAATATTTTATTACTTTGTGACTTTTTTCATTGAAATTTTTTTTTTAATGGTTGAGGAAGAAAATTTTTTCACAAAAAATTAAAAGATGTAAGGCATATTATACACATAAAATAAATATGACATAAAGAGCATTTTATCTAATGCCTTAACTTATTTTTCAACTTCTTACCAAATCAAATGTTTTTATTTTCATTTTTCATGTTGTTATCAAGCAGAACTTTAAAGTAATAAAATTGCTCTAATAAAGTATTTTTTATTTTGTTAATATTGTCACCCTAAACTCTTTATTTGAAATGTGAGATGTATAAGTATAAGAGTAAAATAAAATAGAATTAGCATACACTAAGGTTTTTCTTTCACGAAAATTATAGGACTTTTTTACCCAATTATTTAAATTAAGCCCAATAAAGAATGATACAAAGAGTAGTGACAAAACTCTTAGCAAATTTTTCCTTCTAGTTCATTTTATAATCCCTATAATATTTTTTATTCTTCCATACCATACTATTGTACTGGAATAACATTCTCTATAATCATTTTGTGTAAGAACAATAATCTTAGACATTCAAGTGTAAGCTACATGACTACATACATAAACAAAAACATAAGTCTCCAACCTTATAAATAGGGTTGTTAACAAATTCTAGCTCGTAACCCAAATTAGACATACTTATTCTATTAATAAATATCACTCAAATAGTTGGGAATCATAACCCAAATTAGACGTAAATAACTAGGGATGGATTTGCCTTTTGATTTTCCATCGCTCCATTTTAAAACAATTTTTTTACGTAAATGAGTTAAAAAAAATTATACATAATAAACTAATAATAAAGGCAAACCCTATAAACCGCCATTTTAATGAGTCGGTAGTTGTCATTTTCTGTTAACCGCCTACCTCACATTTGCTTTCTTCTTCTTCGTACACAAATAATATTCCTTCCATTAATTTATGAAATTATTATTGAGTACTAAACTATTTCTTTCTTTCACTAAAAGTAAACTCAAATATGAAAGATGGTAATCTAAAAAATTTACACAAAACACCTTTAAATCTCTTCGTTAATACCAAATACAATAATTACTACAAACGCTTCAATGAAGATAACATCGAACAATACGATTTAAATACCTTAAAATCTCTTCGTTAATACCAAATTCAATAATTACTACAAACGCTTCAATGAAGATAACATCGAACAATACGATTTTGACCACTACTTTAATGAAGACGATGCCCAACAATGCGATTCTGAGAGGTACAATTAGTTTTGGATCATAATCGAGTTTTGATACAACAAGTAAACGAAAATCACCAATAAAAGATTCACCATAATCTGGTGAAGAATGTTGCCCTAATTCTAGAGATTAATGATAATATCTCGAGAGTTGCCTCTATTTATTCGCATATATCTGTTGATTTTGTGAACATTTTCAACCAACAACGTGCCAAGGAGCACTGAGTCTTGAATTCTTCACTCAACCAATTCGAAGTTTTATTAATTGTTTTAGCAATTTCAATTTACTTATATACACTTAATTTTTGTGGCTTTTTGTAACAATATTTTGGTTTAAGGGTTTTTATAAGAATTTCAATTTATTTATCTGAACGTAGTTTTTGTGACTTTTTGTAATGCTATTTTGGTTTATGGACTTTTATAGGATATGGCCCGGAGATGAAAATTTTGAAAAATACAGTCTATAAAGATACGATTTATGGCAGATACAAATACAAAGTATCTACCTTTGGACTGTGAGGCAAATACACAATATTGATCGATATTTACAAGGACTGCATCATTTGAAAAAAAAAATCATGTGGATCAACCCTAATTTTTTTATTCATTTAATGATAATTCAAATTTGTGGTAAGGCTTATCTTCCCATAGTTTTGTGGTATTTAGTTTTGCTAATCAATTAATGAATTCCTCATTCAATCAATTTGAAGGTCAATATTTACTTATCTCTGTGTAGTTGTTGCAATGCTAGTTGATTAATGATATTCAAATTTGTGGTGTTTTTGACAAGGCTTGTTTCTTGGTTAAGATTTATTTTTGAATAAGATTGTGTTTAGTTGTTCGATTTATTAAGCTCAAATACATTTTTTGCGGGGAGCATTCGGGTGTGTTTGATAGCATGCATAGAATTAGGGTAGATTATGTTTAAATTTTAGACAATTCTTTTTGTAAGCAATTGAATTTACTTTTGAAGTTTAAGATATATACTTTTTTCATCGAATAGTGGTAGATTTCCAGCTGTTGGTGCTCGATTGTTAACTTTTTACCTAAATTGAACTTTTTCCACCTTACCTAGAAATCATTTTCCTAGTGGACGCTAAGAATTTAAATTCCTAATATTATGCATCATTAATTATGTAGAAATTTAGGCAATCAAACACTACCAAAAGATGGAGACGTATAAAATTCCAAGTTTTATGTGAAAAATTTTGCTAATCAAACAAATCCTTAGTGTTTTTACATTGTGATTCTTGTTGTGAATGTGGGAACAAATAACCAAGTGCCAATTCCAACAATAAACCCAAGAAATCCCTTTCGAGAATTTTCACGAACACTTGGCGGGCGAAAACCATCAAACAATAGGATCTTTACTCAAACCAAGAATGGCCAACACAATAACAAGCAACAATGGATGAAAGATGAAGAATGATGACAACCAACTGTAAAGCAAAAGAAAGAACACACCAGATTTTGTGGAACCCTTCGAGTCTTCCACTAAGAGGGAGCAACTTTATTGATAACCAAGAATTTACACCAATTCTCTCATAATAATCTTTACTCTAGATCAATGGAACAAACCTCCAATGATCACCTCTCACTTTAGCTAAACCCTAGCTAAACACAAGTCTTTCTCTTTTTCACTCTTATAAAGCAACACTCTTTCAAGTCTTTCTAAAATATAAAAGAACCTTTCTAGTTATACCAAGTGAAAAATAAGACTAGTTACCTTTTACCCGCCCAAGTGTTGCACCCATTCTGAGTGTTCTGCCTGCTGCAAAACATCTTTTGCACCCATTTTGAGTGCACTGCCAGAAGCAAAAACTCTTTTGCTTCTTCACTGCTTGTATTAATTATAAGCCAAACACAACAATCTCCACATTGGCGAGTAATCTCAAGTCAATCTTGATTGCTTCACCTCGGGATAAGAACCGTGCATCCCCTTAAATTATCCCGACACCTCCAAAGTCACACCCTCCTCTTTCAACATGAAGCAAGATTAAGAAGCTTTAGGCAATGCCTAAACTTCTCCTAGGTTACCGGCTTCGTGAGCACATCGGCTGCATTCTCATCCACAATTCACCCAATCCCGAACTCGGTGATACCATACATCTATGTGTTTCGTGCGAGCATGTTACACTTGATTCTTAGCCAAGAAAAGTGCACTTTGTCTATGACACCATAGCACAATACTCTCATACTTCAAGCATAAGTTTCTCACTAAGCCTTTTAACCATATAGCCTCCTTCGATGCCTCCGTGAGTGCCATGTACTCTGCATTTGTCGTAGAGAAAGCACATGTTGCCTGTAGCATACGGTGTTGTCGACATCTCGGCACACTCATCAAGAGAGGAAGGACATTGCTTTGTGGATAAAGCAAAATGAGAAGTTAACGGAGTAGAAACCGGCTTCGCACTCAACATATTAAATTTCTCAATGAGATGAGAAATATACTTATTTTGCGAAAGCCACAACTTGCCTACCTTTCTATCTCTCCAAATTTCCATACTAAGGATCTTTTGTACTACCCCAAGATCCTTCATGTCAAATTTTAGGTCCGATTGCACCTGAGCTCCTTCACCTTTGACATATCTCGACACGTTATAAGCATATCGTCCACATAAAGCATCAACAAGATAAACGAGCCCTTATCAAAGTTTTGAACATAGGCATAATGACCACCATTACACCGACGATAACCAATCCGCAACATGAATGAGTCAAACCGTAATTACCATTTCCTTGGCGACTGCTTTAGTCCATACAAGGATTTCTTAAGCCAACAAATAAATTTTTCCTTACCTACTTCCATGAACCCTTCCGGTTGCATCATGTAAATCGTTTCCTTCAAATCACCATGAAGAAAACCCGTCTTTACATCCATTTGCTCAAGCTCCAACTCAAACTTAACTACCATAGCGAGCAAAACCTATATCGAAGTGTGTCTCATAACCAGAGAAAAAATCTCATCATAATCAATCGCTTCTTTTTGAGAAAACCCATTCGCTACTAACTGTGCCTTAAACTTCGGTGCTTCATCTTTGTTGATTGCTTTTTTTTTCTTAAATACCCATTTGGAACCTATAATCCTTCGGTCCTTGGGTTTAGGAACCAAATTCCAAACGAAATTCTTTTGTAAAGCCTCTATTTCTTCTACCATAGCACCCATCCAATTATTCTTGTCTTCAACACTGATGGCTTCTTTATAACTAGTTGGATCACCCTCACTTGTAATAAGGGCATAGTTGACCTCGTCTTCCCAACCAAACCTTGAGGGTGGTTTGATTGCCCGTCATGGTCTATCCCGTGCTATTGATAGTTCCAGCTCCACCTCACCCGATCTTTCCTCAGATTCCTCCTCCTCTAGCTCCACCTCAACTGCGTCATCATTCGGTTGAATTTCATAAGAATTATCTCTGCTACCGCTTGAAAATGCTCCACCACTTCCAGTAACTGACGGACTTGGAACTAGAATTGGAATCTTGACCGTATTAACCCCACCGTTATCATTGATCTCTTGGTATTCCCGTTCTTTAAATATAGCTCCCTCATCAAATGTCACATCCCAGCTAAACAAAAGGTTTCTCGCTACTGGATCCCAAAGCTGGAACTCTTTCACCTCTCCCCCAAAATCGAGAAAGATACACCAGTGAGCTTTCGGGTTATTCTTTAATCTCTCGTCATTAAGAATATGAGCATATACCGGGCACTCGAACACTCTTAACTTAGAGTAGTCCACTTCTTGTCCTGACCATACATCTTCCATACATTTCAAACCAAGATTCACATTCGGTGACCTATTGACCAAGTAAATGGCATGATCAACACAAGTAGCCCAAAATGTTTTCGGCAAACCCGCATGAATCCTCATACTTCTCACCCTATCCATAATGGTACGGTTCATTCTCTCCACAAATCCATTTTGTTGTGGAGTTTTCTTCACGGTAAAGTACCTTTTGATGCGGCATCCTTGTAAAACTTCATGAATTCTCCATCCTTATACTCTCCTCCGTTGTCACTTCTCAAATACTTTACTTTCCGACTAATTTGATTTTTCACTATAACCTTCCATTCCTTAAATTTTTCAGAGACCTCGAATTTTTTTCTCAAGTAGTAAACCCAGACTCGACGTGAATAATCATCAACAAAAGTCATAAAATATTTAAAATCACCCAAAGAAACAACTTCTAAAGGCCCACACCAATCGGAGTGAATATAATCAAGCATACCTCAGCTTTCGTGTTATGCGATATCAAATCGAACTCTAGTTTACTTGCCCATCACACAATACTTGCAGGAATCGAGCTTACACCCATGGATTTCCTTTAACAATTTTTGTCGATAAAGCTCTTCCCTGCCCCATTGGCTCATATGGCCAAGCCTCATGTGCCATAACAAAAGCTCATTACCTTCCGTTTCTATAAAAACCGCTGCTCCACCAAATACCGTGTTTTCTTTCAATCTATAAAGGTTATTCGACGACTTTGTGCCGCGCAAAATCACCATTGATCCCTTCTTCACCTTCATAGCCCCTTTTTCAGCTTGAATCACACACCCTTTTGAATCGAGCATGCCAAAGGAGATCAAATTCTTCTTGAGAGCATGTACGTGTCTAACATAACTTAGCGTGCAGGTCACGCCATCCCACATTTTTTTTTCACTGTGCCTACACCGACAACTTTTCATGTAGCATCGTTGCCCATGATGATTTTTCCTCCATTGCATTCCTTGTAGTCAACGAACTAATTATGATTCGGGCACATGTGATAGGAGCATCTAGAATCAAAAATCCACCCACTACTTTGATCTGCCAAAAAATAAGTAAAAACATCAGTGT
Source organism: Lonicera japonica (assembly GCA_021464415.1). Lineage (NCBI taxonomy): Eukaryota > Viridiplantae > Streptophyta > Magnoliopsida > Dipsacales > Caprifoliaceae > Lonicera > Lonicera japonica. Next base: position 100,913,450 of record CM038464.1, read on the forward strand.
TAACCTCTTGGGTGTCAACTTTCGTAACCTCTCTTGGCGCGTCCGCCTTCTTACCTTTTAGCTCCGGGCAATTCTTCTTGATGTGGCCTATTTTATGACACTAAAATCACTCCCATTCTTGACCGCCCACTTCGCTCACCACCACCACTCTTGGCAAACAAGCCCTCACTTGATGAAAAGCTTGCCCCGCTACCTTCATTTTTTATAGCCACGTGTGATTGGAGGTCCTTGACAACCTCATTAAACTTGAGTGTTGTCTTGCCAAATATCAGCATAGTAACGAAGTGATCATAGAAGTCCGACAATGAAGCAAGCAACAATAAGGCGCGGTCCTCCTCATCAAACACAACATCAATTCTCTTAAAGTTATGCATTATTGCTTTGAAGACATTGATGTGCTTGTTCAAATCTTGCCCCTCCTTCATTTCCAACTTGAAAAGTTTCTTTTTGAGGTTTAACTTGTTGGACATAGACTTCCCTATGTACATCTCCTCTATCTTAGTCCACATATCCTTTGCATTCTTCTCCGACATCAAGTTTCTTAACACTTCATCGATCACATGCATCTCTATTGTGGACATATCTTTCTTATCAATCTCATTCCATTGGTCTACGGACATATCTTACAGTTTTTTCTCAAGTCCAAACACTGCAACTTGTAAATTCGATTGGACGAGTACCCTCCCGCATTCGCCTTTGCCAAATACCGAAATTGATAACCTCGTCATAAGGCTTTATCTAAACCTCCATAGTGCTCCCAACACCTACAATGATAGAAAAATTAACTTATGTTGCAACAACTCTGGTTCGAGTCTCTTCGGCCATTTATCGAACGCTTGGCGCACAAACCTTGCACCTAATAGCCAAACCTTGATACCAATGACTAGGCACCAACTGAATTATCTGATACCACTTGTTGTGAACGTGGGAACAATAACCAATTCCCAAATCCACTAATAAACCCAAGAAATCCCTTTCAGGAATTTCCAATAACACTTCCTTAACGAAAACCGTCAAGCAATATGATTTTCACCCAAACCAAGAATGGCCAACACAATAACAAGCAACAATGAGTGAAAGATAAAGAGTAATGACAACCAAGTGCAAAGCAAAAGAAAGAACATACCAGATTTTATGGAACCCTTCGGGTCTTCCACCAAGAGGGAGAAATTTTATTGATAACCAAGAATTTACATCAATTCTCTCACAATAATCCTTACTCTAGATCAATGGAACAAACCTCCAATGATCACCTCTCACCTTAGCTAAGCACAAGTCTCTATATTTTTCACTCTTACAAAGCAACACTCTTTCAAGTCTTTCTAAAATAAAAAAGAACCTTTCTATTTATACCAAGTGAAAAATAAGACTAGTTACCTTTTACCCGCTCATTGCACCCATTCTGAGTGTTCTGTCTGGTGCAAAACATCTTTTGCACCCAGGTGCAAAACGCATTTTGCACATATTTCGAGTGCACTTCCATGTGTAAAAACTCTTTTGCACCTTCACTGCTTGCATCAATTACAAGCCAAACACAACAGTTCCTAATTATGGCTATGTTACGAATAAGATGCTTATTTGGTAAAAGAAAAAAAAATGTGATGTTTCCCTGTCACAAGGATTGAATACTACGGGGCTGCCTATCTTCATTTTTCTGCCTGTGAATGTAATGAGGTATTCTGTTTTGTTTGCTTATCTTACTTGATTCTGCACTTTCCTTTGGTTCTTTGGGTAATGAGAGTAAGGAAGAATTAATGTTTGCCTGAATTTGACAGAGTTCTTTTCTTCAATGGGACCTAGAGATGGTGATTGTAAGTATGAAATGAATCAATCTTATTAATGCAAAATGTTAATGTACTATGGCCTCTAGATATTGTGTAGGGAAACTGAAGGGACTAGCGGATACATATACTAGCCAAGTGATGCATAAGAAAGTGCATAGGTTATGTTTTTAATGGACTCCACACAATAGCCAATGCATTTTTTATACATGTGAATTATTAACTCCGTCATTTAAATTAGTATATATATCATTACTTAGCTAGCAATTGGATCTTTTTAAGCGTGTTTATTACTTAGCAGTATACCACTGGTATATCTGGGGACCTTTAGTAAAGTCCATCATATCCCTCAGTGCACAGTGCAAAATGCTTGTTCACCGGACCTCCTCCGACAATACTATATAATGCATTTAGTTTCACTGTGAAATCGGACATATAATATAGTGAATACCTGAAATTTCAATCTTATATAGGCATCGACTGCGCTTCTTTGATTTTTCCATACATGCATTGCTTGGCTGCTAAAGGGATTTATTTGTATCCTTGTCCAGGTTATTTCTGAATCTAGTGCATTTTGGTACCGCGGCTATTTCGGAGTTTGGTTGTTTTAGCTGGTGTTAATTTTTGTATTTTTAATTTGTAATTTTAGGCGTTGGAAATGCAAGTGTCATAATATAACCTTTAAAATTGCCCTCTTAGTGATGAATCGAATACTATTTTTTTCCCATAACCCCTCTCCCCAACTCGCCTTTTTAGTGATGATTCTCAAATATTTTAAATGGTTCTTAATCTTTTCGTTAAATGGTTCACAACTTCCATGCATTTCATTCTCATGCTAAAATGCCAACTTACTTTTTCTCTGTTTTACCAACCTTCAATGCACACTAAGATTTGTTGGTGAAATCTTATAATTTCAATACTAAAGTTATTAGGTTAAGGAGTTAGAGAATGCCATGTTTAGCAACTTGACCAATACTATTAGGCAAATCTTACATTTTGTTAAAATATGATTAAGATTTGCTAGCTATCAAAGATTGGCTTATGTATATATTAGAGATTTGCTAGCTATATGTCAGGGATCTACTAGTTGACTTGTATAGATTTTTATATTCACAGTTTCCATTTTATTTCCCTTATGCATACTTGTACATATCCTTATATATATAGGGATCCTTGTAATATTATATATCAATCAATAATACAATTTATCTATTTCTCTAATTTTCTACATGGTATCAGAGGATTAAGTTGTTGAACTCACCAATGATCTCCTCACCGAACTCAATTTCATTGCCGCCAGTGACATTTTCGTTCACCGGTGCCATTTTTGTCCCCTCTGTTTCCCTCACCCACCGTCATCCACCACTTACTCCTTCACCTCATCACCACTGTTCAAATCACCATGCCTTAAATCATCATCATCCTCATTTTCATTCTCTATTTTTTTTTCTCCCAAACCTTAAAAAAAAATAAAAAAATTTACACCAAATCCCATCCCTTCTTCTCCCATTAATCCCTGCCATCACCGCCGCCGCCATCGTCCTCATCAGAATATACCTCCTCACGATCTCCTTCTTCTCCTTCCTCAACCATGGTCGCCGCCTCCTCACGAAGACACACGATATCCCTCTTCTCCTCCTTCAATCACTGTTGCCGCCTCCTCACAAGGTCGTCGATACCGGTAGCGACTTATCTGGAGTTGGGTCTGTAATCTAAAAAGAGAGGATATGAGATTTCTTGAGAGAAATGAGAGCGAGTTGGAGAGAGCAAGAGAAAATTTCTAAAGTCCCACTTTTTCATTTACCCAATACTTTTCCCCACCTCACTTTTCCGTTACCCCAATACTTTTCCCCATTTCACTTTTATATATTTTCTTTTTTCTTTCCCACCGCACTTTTCCCTATCTAAAAAAAAAAGAGATTAATTCATATTGATAACTTTTTTTCCATATTGACCCTAGTCTTTTCCATTATTTTCATAGTTGCCCTCATATTTTACTAATTATTTTCATATTTACACTAGAAGTCTATGTTATTTTTATATCAACCCCTAACCTTCCAATTCACCCCAAATCAAATCCAAATCTTTTGACTACCTACAGAATCATCCTCTGTTTTGTTAGATCAAGCATCCATATTCCAGTTACAAATGGATCGACCTTCACCAAATTGCGCCTATTGCCATAGATCAAACCATGATCTTTTGAATTGTCACCAAAGAACATGCAAAGTATTGCCACAAGAAGGGACCCGGTCATTATCAAGATGATTGTGGCAAGAATCATCACAGATGCAGTCAACAACATATACCACCATCTCAGACAACCAATTCAGGAAACTCTACTTCATTTGTCTCTCGAGATGAGCTTTCTATGCTTCTTACACAGGTTTTATCCTCCTCTAATTCTACTATGTCCATAACTTCAGGTAATTCTTAGTTCATTGACTCTGGCTGCTGCAATCATATGACCGCTGATTCTACTATATTCATAGACAAAACTTCTGTCTCACACTCATCTCCTATTAATACTGCTGATGGTTCTCATTTAAATGTCAACCATATAGGATTAGTATCAACCTCAACCCTATCCTTCCCTGCAACATTTTATGTCCCAAAATTAATAATTAATCTTATCTCTGTTGGCCAATTATGTGAGCTTGGATTCAATGTAATATTCTCCTCTTCTAGTTGTTTTGTGCAGGATCCACAGACGGGGCAAGTTATTGGGATAGGCCGTAAGGTTGGATGTATGTTTAAACTTATCTATCTCCGTATCCCTCCAACTTCTAAGATTTCATCGAACCCTTCTACTTCATCAGGTTCTACTGTGGCTTTCACTTCTCCCTCCAGTTCTTCATTTTCACTATGGCATTCTCGCTTAAGACATGAGTCTGTTGACCGACTTCGGTCCTTAATGTCAACTGGTCAGTTAGGATCCGTCAAGTCTGAAACCATTTCTTGTTTACCTTGTCAACTTGGAAAGCAACCAGCATTACCATTTTTTAAAAGTGCATCTATTTCCTCTGCTCCATTTGATTTTATTCATTATGATATTTGGGGCCCTTCTCCTCATAACACTATAGGTGGTTCCAAATATTTTGTTCTCTTTATTGATGACTATACTCGTTTTACCTGGATATATCTCATAAAGGCTCGCTTAGAATTACCCCAAATTTACTACAACTTTGCCCAAATGATTCAAACTCAATTCTCACTATCTATCAAAGTTTTCCGTGCTGATAATGCTATGTAATATAAAGAAACAAATTTTCTTAAATTCCTTCGTGAATAAGGAACTATTTCTCAGTATTCATGTTCAGGTACATCTCAACAGAATGGCCGTGCTGAACGTAAACACAGACACATCCTTGACATTGTTCGCACTCTTTTTATTTCAAGTGGGTGCCCTGAGCATTTCTAGAGAGAAGCAGCACTTACGACTGTTTATACAATGAACCGCATTCTGATATTCAGTCTTAAAAACCAATCATCTTATGAAAGGTTATATGGAATTACTCCTTCCTATAGCCTCTTGAAGGTGTTTGGATGTGTTTATTTTGTGTTGCTTCAACCACATGAACATTCTAAACTCAAACCACGGTCTCGTCTTTGCTGTTTCTTGAGGTATAGGATTGAACACAAAGGGTATAGATTATGGGATCCTGTGTCTAAACGCCTTCGTATTTCTCGCCATATCATATTTTGGGAGTACAAAATATTCTCATCTCTTTTCAAATTTCACATTTTTAAGGATTCTCATCTCCCTTTCTTCACTAGTTCCTCATTCGATCCTTCATCGACATCAGGTAATTTAGATATTCTGTCTTCTAATCTCCATATCCCTGTCTCCTCTAATGCATCCACCACTGATCCTGATACACCACATATATTAACCATTGATTCTGATACACCACATGATCCACCACCATTCCAAACTTCATCTTCAAATGAGCTTCCAACAACGGATCATCCCACTGATGTTGTTACGCATGTTGATCATGTCAGTCAAATAACCGTTCCACCACTTATACGGCAATCCACCAGGGTAAGAGAGCTCCCACATCATCTTCGTGATTATCACTGTTACTCCACTATATTCTCTCATCATAAGCCTTCCTCTTATAAAGAAGCTAGTACTAATCTATTGTAGCAGCAAGTTATGTTTGACGAATTACAGACCTTGAAAAAAGTTCAAACTTGGGAATTAGTCACTCTTCCCCTAGGAAAGACAGCAGTTGGATGTAAATGGGTTTACAAAATCAAGACTAAATCTGATGGATCTATTAATCGATATAAAGCTTGACTTGTCGTAAAAGGGTTTAATTAAGAATATGGCATCAATTATGAGGAAACCTTTGCTCCTGTTGCTCGTTTAACCTCTATCAGAAGTCTTCTTGGTGTTGCTGCAATAAGAAAATGGAAAATTTTCAGATGGATGTCAAAAATGCTTTCTTAAATGGCGATCTTTCTGAAGAAGTATACATGAAACCTCCTCCAAGGTATCCATATTCCACATCTCAGGTTTGTAAGCTTCATCGAGCTTTATATGGTCTTAAACAAGCACCTCATGCCTGGTTTGAAAAGTTTAGCTCTACTATTCAGAAACTGGGTTTCAATTATAGTACGTATAACTATGGACTATTCATTAAAAAAAGGGCTGAAGGCATCACCTTTCTGATTCTTTATGTGGATGACATGATTATCACTGGAAATGATACCACTGGTATTTTCGATCTGAAACAATCTCTCAGCCATCATTTTGAGATGAAGGATTTAGGCCGACTAACTTATTTTTTAGGTTTCGAGGTTCTCTCTGATTCTGCAGGTTATTATTTCTCCCAGGCGAAATATGCTTCTGATATCCTTACTCGTGCCGGTTTCACGGATTACAAAACAGCTGTAACTCCGTTAAAAGCAAATCCCAAGCTCACTCCTCTCGACGGAACACTTCTCAATGATGCTACTTTGTACCGATAAATTGTTGGGAGTTCGGTTTATCTCACCGTCGTCCAAACATTGCATATGCTGTTCACATTGCCAATCAGTTTATGTCAGCCCCTCGATCCACTCACTATGCAGCCGTTCTTTGCATCCTTCAATATATCAAAGGGACAATGTTTCATGGTCTTCATTTTTCATCCACATCTTCTTTTCATATCTAAGCATACTCTGATTCCGATTGGGCTGGTGATCCAACTGATCGCCGTTCTACTACAGGTTATTGCATTTTCTTAGGAAAATCACTTATATCTTGGCGCAGCAAGAAACAATCACTTGTTTCTCGCTCGAGTATAGAAGCAGAATACCGCGCTCTTGCTGATACTACTCAGAAACTCATTTGGCTAAGCTAGCTTCTCTCCAACATGGGAGTTCCCCAACATCTTCCACCTACCATTGGATGTGACAATCAAAGTGCAATTCAAATTGCTCATAATGATGTCTTTCATGAACGGACCAAGCATATCGAGATTGATTGCCACTTTATTCGTCAACATGTGGCAAGTAATTCCATACGTCTTATCTTTATATCGTCCATTGATCAGTCGGCTGACATCTTCACTAAAATCCATTTGCCTGGCCGATTTCATGATTTACGTTCCAAACTCAAGATGGTTTCTCATTTGCCACCTTAAGTTTAAGGGGGGATGTTAGAATATGATTAAGATTTACTAGCTATCAAAGATTGACTTATGTATATATTAGAGATTTGCTAGCTATATGTCAGGGATCTGCTAGTTGACTTGTATAGATTTTTATATTCACAGTTTTTATTTTATTTCCCTTGTTCATACTTGTACACATCCCTATATATATAGGGCTCCTTGTAATATTATATATCAATCAATAATACAATTTATCTCTTTCTCTAATTTTCTACATATTTCAATATTGAAATTATCACGTTGTTTACGAAATTTAAAAATTAAATAAATACAAGGATTGCATCTAGTTGGGGAAATAGCATGTCCTAAAAACAATCCTCAAGCTAGTGCGTGAGGACCCAGAATTAAATAGAGAGATGGCCTAAAGAGGGCTAGAGACGGGCTACTTTTTTTTCTTTAATGCATGACTAATAGTATACTCATTTTTTATTTTTTTTCTTTTGTGTTTGAGCTAGAATAGAGCTTGCTTTGTCAGGCTGCAATTTTGGCTCTGCTTCAGGCCATGAAAAGCATAGAAAAATGTGCTTTTTGTGTCAACTTAAAGCCATGAGAAGCATAGAAAAATCTGCATTTTTTGTCTCATATATATTCTTGTGTTTGCTAACATGTTAAGTGGTTAGGAAGTGTATTATAGTTCAAGTCTTTAGGCCCTACTGCTAGTTTGCCATGCCTCAAGGCGACAAGAAGGCTTCAACTTTAGTAATACAAGCATTTCACACTCGAGAGTGTGCAAATGGACGAGACGGATTTCTTACTTGAAATGTCAGGTTCGTGAAAGGTTTAAGTCAGCTCTCGTAGTTGCCATAAAAATTTCTGGTGGGGACTGCAAAAAGAGTGAACTTGAGATACATAAATTATGTACTAAGGGTCCGTTTGATAACAATATTAAAAAAAAAAGACAATTGATTTTTGTGAGAAGTTAGAAAATAAGTTGACACATGTGATGAAATGTTTCTTACTTTGTGATTTTTTTCATGAATTTTTTTTTTGATAGTTGAACAAGAAAAAAATTTCAAAAAAAAATAATGAATGACATAAAACATCTAATCATAAAAATGAGTATGAGATTTAGAGTATTTCATCACATGTATCAACTTATTTCTCATCTTCTTGTTCAAATTAAGTGTTTTTATTTTTCTTTTCTATATTCTTATCATACAGAACTTAAAAATTATATGTGTAGTAATTAATCTAAGTATATTTTAATTAATGTAATTTAGGATATTCTTGAGATTATTAATTAAGCTATTAAAAGAAACGTGTCGTACCTCGCAAATCTGCCCCTCTACTGAGCCACCGCCTTGGGGTTAAGAAAGAAAAACTTATATGTTCGTTTTTCTTTCGAAGCAGGTAAATTAGTTGGGCTTAGGTTACATCCCTTAATAGCTGACCCTTCGGTTCTCGTATCAGTAGGCAGATTATTGGGCAAGAGATGCATCACTTTACAATTTTCGCTGTCTATTCTAAATTAAGAATTTATTTTATTTTTATATATTTTTTTTTAAATTTATTAATTCTAACAAAATGTCAAAAACAGATATTTATCCGTTATTATAAATTTGGTTCATTTTTTATACTCAAATGAGAAATTGAATTTTTTTCTCTTAATTTGAAAGTCTTAAAAAAAATCTTAATTTAAAATGAATAAAAATAATATATCTTTTTTGGTTGGACAACTACATAATTATACTAAATGAAAATGTTTTGAATCAAAGGTATTTGAGCTTTATGTGATTGTTGTGTTCATTAATTTCTTTTTATTATTTATGTCTCTTTCACAATCATTTTTGGTTGCGTCTCAGAACTTCCTAAAATTGTAATAAACCAACTCTGAATGTTTTTTAACTCTCTACTGACTCTCTATATCTTTAATAAAGAGGCAAAAGCAATTCCGCAAGATAGTGACTAGACTTGGCCATGTGCCAATTTGCTAACAATTATCAAAGTCTGTTTCTTTTTCGAAATTGAAATTTCACTACCAAAAAAACGAAAAAAAACAAAAAAACAAAGGTAACTGAAAGGAGAACGAAAAAGGAGAAGAAAGTCGCACAATAAGATTTTGAGTTGTGCGAAAATTGGCCTACATATTTTATGATTTAGATTAAAAGAAAGTAGAAGAAGGATATAAGAGTTAGAATTTGGAGATTTAAAGATTTTTTTATGGAATAACACTTAGGCACTAGTAATAGGAGTGAAAAACATATTTCACACCGTTCGAACCATACCAACAAGGTATATTTATTGTTTCTTCTCCGTCCTTCTCTCTTAATCGGTCACTAGGTATATTTATTTATAACTTGTATGAAAAAGATATTTTATGGAATAACTCATTTATTTTAAAAAAAAAATTACCCCCTCAATTTCGAACTCGCAGCCTATTAGTAAGGTTAGGATGCATGCTCAACTCGTATATAGGACTTCAAATGAAAAAATATTTAGGTGATTTATTGATTAAGCAGAATTTTTAATTTATTTTTTGAGTAAATTACATATTCAATTTTGAATCCGCAACTTTTTAATTTTGAGAGATTTGTATTTGCCATCAAGTTAAAAACTGATGTGCAAATTTTTATTTGTTTAACAAATTTTTTCGGGTTAACATTTGTTTAACACGTCAACATGTAATGAGCAATACAAAACCGCGATGAATGCTTGTTTTCATTTTTAGAAAAATTATATATAAAAGAATTTAAGAAAAAAAATTAGTAATTACATAAAATTACATCTAACAGTGTTTTTATCTTCTTGACCTATATACATTAATTAGGTCGTAATATGTACCAAAGGTATTATTATTCATTTAAAAAATATTTTTAATTTTAACCACATAATTGTTTATCTTCTTACACATTTAAAAAAAATTCATTGCCCTTAATTATATATAGATAAGACCTTGCTAGCGTGAAAGACAATATTAGTTTTTAACCCTTAATTATAGGTGCTTATGTTTAATGCCCCTTGTTGGTATGGTTTTTGTTTCGGTGTTTTTTTTTTTTTTTTTTTTTATTATTATGTTTCAATTGGACAAAAAAATAAATTTTGATATGTTTCAAGGTATGTCTTATATACATCGGAGTAAAGTATTGACAAATTCAAACCTATTGGGTAGCATAGTTCATTAGGTTCTTGTGATAATCGATCTATTTAGCGAGAGATCCTGTGTTTGAATTTCTCCAAATGTAAGTTGTTCAAAAAAAAAAGTATTAAAAAATTCAAAAGTATGGTATTGGTTCAATTTTAGAATACGCCAACACCAATTAATGAATTGACCAAGACCAACCAAACAAAAAAAAAGTGATTATTGGAACATGCTTGATACACTTTTAATTGTTAAAAAAAATAAAAAGAACAATTGTAAATAATTTTACATCCAAATTATTAAAAGCCACATTGTATTACTTCAAATGTATATTATTTTTATAATAACTTTTTATTTTTTATAATCGGGTTATGGGTTGTATTTTACTATAAATTTAGAATGTTTATGAAACAAATAAAATGAAAGTCTAGTTCATAAGTTAAAAAATAAAATGAAGGACCAATTCATAAGTTAGACCGAAATTAGTTTTGTAGATAATTTCTAGTTATAAATTAACTGTAAATTTTAAATACCCACATTATCTTTGAGTTAATCATTTTTCAATATGGATATAGATGTTACGCCACCGGTCGATTGGAGATGCTCTCTCACTTGCCCAAACAAAAAAAGGTTGGACGTGGCGCTATGTTTTACTTTAAACACATAATTTTAGTCAACTACTAATAATAATTCAAATTAACTTGAAACAATCCCCCAAACGGGCACCGTTAAATCCCACCCAACAAACCTTCCAAATAAGACCGCTGGTTGTCGCGCGCACACACTCACCCACCACCCTCGTCTATTCTTCACTTTCCCCCCAACTTGGATTTTCCTTGAATTTCAATTTCATGCTCAGACTTAAGTTTCTCAAATTTTTTTGCTTTTTAAAATATATTCCCACTTTCATTCCATTATCTTTATCAAACAAATAAACCTCCTTTATTATTATTATTATATGTTATTATTATTAGTTCTATAACCCTTTTTATTCTTTGCTTCCTTTACACTCTGTCCCTCTCTCCAGATTCTTATAGCAACAAAAAAAAGGCTCCAATTTTATTTTAGTGGCATATATGGAAGAGGAAGGAGATTACCGTAGTAGAATTAGTTCCGATTTTACTTCTACTTCTACTTCTACTTCTTCTTCTTCACAGGTACACCAACACCAAAGAGAAGATGAAGAAAATGATCGCCGGCAAGATGATCCTCCGCGGAATCGCCGGCTGGCAAGTGTGTCTTATCGCGTTAACATATCGCTGTCTAACGTCACGTCAGTGGCTAATATGATGGATGATGTGTGGCCTTTCCTCATCGTGCTCGTTATGTTTTGGTTCTTCGGTACCTTCTCCATTACTTTCTCATTAATTATTTATTTCTCTAAAGTAGTCTACTAAGTACATATATATTCTCTTCTGTTTCTGTTTGAGAATTTTTTTTTTTTTTTTTTTTTTTTTTACCTCTTGTCTGTTTTTCTCATCAGACTATCTCCAATCCTTTCCCAAATACTTTTCTTAAATTTGAGAATTTTTTTAGCAAAAAGTTAAATTTGAAGAAAGACTCGAATGCTGAACTTCATATTTCCCTTGTTTGGGGGAAGTTTTAGCTCTCAAAGAGCATCTTTGACCTTTCCCTATACTTTTCTCATAATTGATGGAAAATTTGAGCAAAATGTCTCCAATGGTTAACTCCATCTTCTCCATCATTGGGAAACTACTAGGAAAAATGCTCTCCAATAATGTTTTTCCTCAAATATGGGGATAAAATAAAGTCATTTCAAAATAAAAATTTGCTTTGGAGGTCCCTATCCATTCTCTCAAATTTGGGGAGATTTATGGGGACTCCTTAAATATGGAGCAAAGGATTGGAATGAGTTTTTATAAGGTTTCTCCCCAAATTACACTTTAGGGACGGAGGCTTGTAGTTGCTCTAATAGTGACTTCTTAATTACGGGGATGAGTTTGATGGCATAAAAGTCATTTTAAAATAAAACCATAAGAATAAGAGTTTGTGTGGTGTGCATATATTGCTTTATTTGACCTTATTTTAGACTATCAATACGAGTTTGTTTGTTTGTGGCTTGGAATCCTTAGTGATTTGATTTGGTTCTTCTTTGGCAATGGAATTTCTACTTTTTTGGCCGGTAGCATCCTTGACTTTGATACTTGGCTTCTACGGATCAGTGAATGTTCCTTTGGGCCCATATTGCTCACGCCTTGAACAAGCTAACTCGTTATTTGTGCAGTCAATTAAGGTTCTTTACTCTTGTTTCTCATTTGAACTTACCTTTGCTATTGCTGCTGATATATTTTATATACAACTATATAGTAATTTCAGTTGCTTTCTTTTGAACAGGCTCAAGAATTAGATGAGTTATTACATGGGCCAATGCTATATGGATTTCATCGTACTCCTCCACTGGATGTTGAGATCACCTGGTCTGAGTCGTATGATTTAGTTGTAGAATCCAGCTACCACAAGGCAAAATTTCACAACTTCCTGCTTTGAACATTTTACTTGAAAATTGTTAGGGCCCGTTTAGGTGTTTCTTGTATTCAAATGGGGGTTTCAGTTTCTGACAGCAATCAATTTAGGGAATTTATAAACTTGAATTGAGACCTATTGCTAATTATCTCAAGATGGAATCTTGAATATAACCATTTCAAGGAACGTAAAAGGAACCATATTACAAAGAAAAAAAAATTGGTGAATTAATCGTTTTTGAATTAAACTATTCTAGTTTTGCAGGAGTGGCGATACTTTCTGAACGAAGGTTCTAAATTGGATATTTCATACAGTGTGAAATCGCCAAGTTCCGTCCCTCTGTCTCTTGTAATAGCCCGAGGTAGATAAGATCTCTGATAGCAAAAAATTGCAATTAGTAAATTATTCATCTATTTCTAGATGTGATTGTGCGTATATCTGATAATTTTCAAGTATGTGGGCTGTTTGGCATTATGGACAATTTTAAACTTACACAAATATAGGCATATTCTTTTTAACTAATTAACTGCTCTGCTCCTACTGGTAATCTTAAAACACCGTATCGAATTCTACCTTGAACAATTCTCTACTATATGTATTAGGGCAGGAGAATGTATCATTAATAATAGTTACTTACAATAGATGGTTACAAGTTTAATATTTTTTCGGGAGAGTGGACAAATAACTTGATCCCAGTTCATCTGTATTTTAAACTTATCTTCTTCATCATCAATTATGCAGGTAAAGAAAGCCTTGCTGAGTGGATAGAGGATCCATCATACCCCAATACAACTTTGTCTTGGAATATTATTCATGGTAATGAGGGATTTTCTGCTGCTATTGTTTGTTGCGATTAGTCCACTATATTAATCTAATCCGTCGAATATTTATTATACCATTTATATCAATCTTATACATTCTTTTCCAGGAAGTGGTGAGATCCAACAGAACATTTTGACGTCTGAAACTTATTACATTGCATTGGGTAACTTGAACTCTGAGGCTGTGGAGGTAATCATTTAATTCACATATCATTACATTTAAATAATTATCATTTTTGTTTGATAAATAGTTTTGCATATACTTGCTGATGCTTTCTGTTTTAAACTTTGACTTATATAAAACATTTGTGTTGTATAGGTTCAAGTAAATTTCACATTTAAGGCTTTTGTATATAATACAAGCCAGGCATATTATAAGTGCTCTTTGAGTAATGGTGAATGCAATCTGAAGCTTTTTCTTATGAGGGCAGAATCTGCTATCCTAACGTCTCCAGGTCCAGAACAGGTAAACGGCCCAATTGACTCTTGATTTTCGTTTTTGACCTGAATATTTGAATATATTAAATAAATCATAACTCTGTAAAACAATCTCCTCAGAAAAGTCTAAAATATTCAAGTTTGTTCTCCAAGAACACCCCCCTAAGCATGATTTTTTTTTTCATTCCTAGTGAACTAGGGGTGCCCATCTGATTTGATCAGGTCATTTTAAACCATCCGCATCCGATCTGATCCGATGTCGGTTTTAGGTTTTGGCATCCAATCCAATCCAATACACTTGACAAATCCAATCCAATCCAATCCAATTAAATGTTGGATTGGATCGGTTTCGATTCGATTCGATTAGAAGTTTAAAATAAAATATATAAAATTCTTGAAATGTTCAATTTTAATGTATAACAAGACAAAAACTACTTGTAAATTAAATAAAATTCATTACAAATAAAGTTCAAGTGTTCAACCAAATAGCTTCAAGTTAAAATGTCTACTGTCTAACCAAAAATACAAAATTAAACCATACATGATTAAGCTAAATATTAAATAACAAACTAAGATTAAATGATTTCAAAGTTACCCCTTGTATATATTAAATTATGCCACCAATGAGGGAGAGACATGTGACAATTCTAATAATTGATTGGATTGGATTGGATCGGTTCCTAGAACACATCAAACCGGAACCGATCCCATTTTTTCCGGTTTTCAAATTTTGCATCCGATCCAAACCAATCATCCATAAAATCCAGGAAAAATGGATTGGATTGGATCGGTTCCTTGGTTTGGATTGGATTCTGAACAAGTAAACTCCTTCATTTGCAAAGTACTCACCCTTGTGGGTTTTGGTGAAAATATCAACAATTCCATCTTCTGATTTCTCAAAGTTGAGCTCCTTATCCTTTCTAGCAACTCTTTCTTTGATGAAGTAATAATACCTTGTGCCAATGGTCTGCAGGATTTCATTGTTGAAACTTGAGCCTTTTCTTTTTCCACATGATAAATCATAAACGGATATACAAGAGGCAATTTCACAATCTGCGGATAAGTCGACTTTTGATTATGAATACACTCCCTTTGTCCCAAATTAAGAGTCCACTATTCCTTTTAAGGATGCCCGAAATTAAGAGTCCACCTCCTTTTAAAGGCATAATTGACTTACTAAAACGCACCTTACCAAAATGTGAATGTTAAAAATGGACTCTTAATTAGGAACAAAGAGAGTACTTTATATGGCACTGGCAGTATGCATTCCAACTTGAATCCTTAAGGAGAGGCATCTTCTAAAGAATGAGAATTAGTACACCCGTTCTTCAAACAAATGTTATTCAAAATCCTGGATGGAGTTTTATTTTTCTTATTTGAACATGTTTCTCTTCTTGTTTTTGTTTTCTCAGGGGGGCAATTACGAATGGGATGTAAAACTGTCTTACGGTCCCCGATGGATCACATATCTTGTTGGATCAGGTTAGTTTTGTTTTCCTACCTATTCCCTTGTGAAACCCAAATAAACTTTCTTCCTTAAAGATTTTTCTCTTTCATGTAGGCGTGATGTCCATTCTCGTGATATTGTCCTTCAGAATCTGTAGCATGTTCAAAATTACCAGAGAGAATGGAGCCAGGCATCAAACACAAGAAACAGGATCTGAGCGGACCCCACTGGTTCCCCCAAAAGATGATGATCAATCAAGTTGGGGTTCATCTTATGATTCTAATTCTCAAGATGATGAGGAACTTGATAAGTGGCTTGCAGTTGAAGGAAATCAACTAAAGGAGGGAGAAAGTATAAAGGGTCCCCAGCGTCTTTGTGTTATATGCTTTGATGCCCCTAGGGACTGCTTCTTTCTTCCATGTGGGCATTGCGCTGTATGCTTTACATGTGGAACAAGGTCAGTAAAATTACCCTTCTCTTGCACTTCAAATCAAGGAGTTAGGAAGGAATTTGGTTTCCAAACCAGCAACTTAGCGTGCCTTAAGTTTAATTTTTGTGTAGGGTCTAAGATGTAAGTATTTATGGTGACTCTTGTTGATAAACTGTGCAGGGTTTTAGAAGAGGGCGGTAGCTGTCCCGTATGTCGTAGGACAATGAAGAAGGTGAGGAAGATCTTTACTGTATAAGACTAAGTACAGCTTGTACAAACTCAGCTATGCAGCAACAATTCCAGGTTTGGGCTAGCCTTAGCTTAATTTTTCTGTATAAACACTTCTCAACTTTGGCCGACGCTGCAAAGGGTTTATGTTTTTTCACACTACATTGCCATTGGAGGAGTAGGGTCACAAGAAGGTTGAACATCAGAGTTCAGGAATTTGACTGGAGATATTTTGCTCGTTTTGCGACCTTCATTGAGACACTTGTTTCGTTGTGATTGGCCAAAAATGTACAGTTTGACTGCCATCATGGATAATATAATGGTGCTTTATATGGGTCTGTTTGAATGTGTAGTTGAAACCAACTGATTTTTTTTAGAATATGCTGAAAGAATTAGAGGGTTCTTGTCTCACCAAATCAGTAGTATCATTTCCATCTTGAGAAAAAACAAGTTGTTTTTCTAATCAAATTCCAACTTTACAACAAATTGCACCCTAAGGATATGATTAACATTAGTCTTTGCTGTTTTGCGATGATGATTGTGTTTATAGTACTGGGAGAAAGGTGATTATGATGTGCTCAACAGTTTGCGTACAAGTAAATTTTGTGTTCAAAGCAATTTCACTTATCAATTCGTATTTCTCCCCATGAAAATGAATTTACCTACCCCCTCAGAAAAAAGTACATTATCTTTTTCTTTTTTTTCCTTTCCTTTCCACTTTTTGTTGTTTTATTTTTTT
Source organism: Lonicera japonica (assembly GCA_021464415.1). Classification (NCBI taxonomy): domain Eukaryota; kingdom Viridiplantae; phylum Streptophyta; class Magnoliopsida; order Dipsacales; family Caprifoliaceae; genus Lonicera; species Lonicera japonica. The sequence continues at coordinate 100,930,560 of CM038464.1, forward strand.
CTAATGAGAAGTGGCAATCTCCCTCGAGTGGTAGGTGACTTGATCGAGAGTGTATTTGAAGTTGAAAATTGTCATCATTTTTTAAGCAATCAATTGACTTGTTATAATAGTAAAAACTATTATTATTATTATTATTATTATTATTATTGTTATTATTATTATAGATAGTATTTGCAGATTGAAACATGAAAATTGATTGGAACTTCAATTTTGTGTTCCATCAAAATGCAAGGTTCTAAAAGGCACTAAACGGACCTAGGGCGGTGACCTAGTGCCTAGTCAAAGTCCAGGCATCAGGCAGTTTTTTTTAATTATGTTTTTAATTTTTAAATATATCTAAAATTATATATACAAAATAAAGTATTGAAAAATCATCAAATCAAACATATAGTACTCACATAAAAATAAAAAGAAGTTCAAATGTTCAATTAACAAGCGAAACATAGTTATTGGATTCACTATCCAAAACAAAATTGAACACGATGTCACATTTATATGAAATTATTAATTTTTTTTAAGCAGCAGTAACAACAACAATAATAATAAGCTAGTAAAAAAAAGGCAACAATAAAAGAAAAATAAGATTGAGGAAGTAAGATAACATGATGTATTTATAATTAGTTAAAGCGTTCTTCTTGAACGTCTTCTAGCGATTGCAATTGTTGGCTAGGGTTTTGTTTCAATCAGAGGACTGAAAGATGAATTTACTAATGATAGTTGATAGATTGTACCCATTTTTTTAATTGGTAATTTTTTAACAAAAAGAGAAATAAAAAAATAAGTAGCTCCTTTAAAACAAGAATAAATAAATAAGTTTATCTGCTTATCTCGCCAAACCCTCGCCCAGTCCTCCTAGACCTGTCTAGGTACTTGCCTAAATCCGCCTAATTTATTCAGGGGCTTAATCACCTGCCTAGACAATAATCGAGGTGCTCGGGCGCCGCCTAGTGCCTAGGCCCCACCTAAACTGCTGCCTAACCCGCCTTTTAGAACATTGTCAAAATGTCACTAGAGTAAAAACAATAATTCTGATAGGCATAAATATATAGTGAGTTATTACAATCAATGAGTTGTCAAAATAACTCTACTCTAAGGTTGTTAAAATCCTGGGCATTGATTTATAATGAATGGTATTGATTCAAACACATCTTATGACTGCTTAAAAAAATAATAGATGGCCAAGTGAAACTAAACATTAACAGCGTCCTTTTATTTGCTCTGCCTTTGTTTTGCATCTCGTTTATCTATCTATCTGCTTCTGAACACCACTATTCTGGAACCAAAAATTTAAATATTCTCCTCAAATTGACGTACTGTCATCCCAGATTTTCCAAATCTTGAGAATCATTATGAAAGATTTTGAAAAAATTAAGCCTCTTTCTTCTCATCCATGATAACAACAAAATCAATTATTCTTCCCATTAATATGTTTCTTTTAAGTCCCCATTCAAATCTAAGCTGTCATAAAAAAATTACCCTAACATGAATCCACTTATGATTGGGATCTTAACTTTCTTGTATTGTAATTTGAATTTGAAATGGGGTGCACACAGCACACATATGTAGATAACTATTATACATGTGAGCATATATGTTATAGTAAAGACTACAAATCTTCTTCGTTCAAAGTGAAATAAATAGTGAAAAACTTTTGGTTTCCCACACTCTGATCTGATTTTGACATCTATGTGCTAAGTTTTCTAACTTAATGGGTAGTTGTTCAAAGGAATAAGAAGATGGGTTATAGTTTTTTCTAGAGAAGAGAGGAAGTAGAGAGTGACAAATTAATGAAATGGCGTTAATCATGATGTTATAGAAATGGAAAATTTTTAATTAATTTAGTGAATTATTTTAAGGGACTTTTTGTGTTTAGCCCAATTAATTTAAATTATTTTGCAATTAGCCCATTCCGAATTAGAAATTAGTAAATAGTCCAAATGATTGGACAATTGTTAATTAATATTTTTTTAATTATTTTTGTCATTTTAAAAATTATTTAGTTGATTTCTGAAATTACCCTTTTGTTGACATAACAATTAAATATTCAAAAATAATTTTTTTGTTGACTAGATAAACATTATTTATATTTTTTTAAAATAAATAAATAAATATCTATTTATAAATGATCTAGTTTCATTTTGAATTTTAAAATTTTTAACATCTAACCGAATTATCTAATCTAATATGAATAGATATATTATTATTTTTTGGGAGACATATTATATAGATAGTTTTATTTACATGGTAGACATATTAGTTTTAATACATTAAAAATATTTAAAATAGGCATATCAATGTGATACACCATAAGTAGGCATATTAGTGTGATACACCCTGACTATACTATGAAAATGATATATGCCACAAAATAAATTGATATTATAAAGACAAACCTACCGGCCTAATCATCAATCAACAAAAAAAAATGCAACATATTATAAAAAACCAGATTTATAATGAAATAATGTGACAAAAATTTTGACCGAATTGTAAGGAATATTTCTAAAATGCAAACGTACATCTGACCAAAGAAGACAGTTGTAGTAAAAAAGTAAAAAGATGATGTGTAAACCAATACAAATGATGAAACTAAAAAATAATTGTTTTATGTATGGATTGAGAATAAAATACACCACCAACATTATCCTATACTTTAGGTGGTTACCATAATCTATTTATTGTAATTGTAGCAGTAAAAAATAAGGAACCATAACCGATTCAATCAAAAATCAGGACAAGAGGGTCATATCATGCTTAAATCCCTATAATAATAATTAAATTAATTTTTAAATAAAACCGGCCCAAATGTAAAACAATAAGGGTAAAAACAAAAAAATAGGTTAAATCCTAATTTCTAAGGCGAACTGGGTTTAAGTAAAAATAATCCCATAAAAATAAGTTAAATATTAATTTTTTATTATTTTAATTTCAATATTAATTTCCATGTTATTATCAACTTTAGAATAGAGTTATTTCAACTCCATGATGTCAGTCCCATCCGTATTATAATTATAAAAATAAAGAAAAGGTGAACGGCGAAACAAATAAGGCATTCTTTTATTCTTCTTTCGAATGGTGTCTAGAAAATCTTTAGTCGAATGGTGTCCTGGAAAATTTCTTTCGAATTACTTTCTATCTATATAACAAGAAAAGTTTTTTTTTGAGCAAAGATAATTTAACAAATCAATTCAACTAAAGGTTTAGATGAAATTTTAAAAAGTTATTTTTTATTTTAACCACACGATATGGTTTATCTTAAGAATCAATCTATACCATTAGATTTTTTCGATTCTACACAATCTCCAGCACTCAATATAAAGTACACATAAAATGATATACATTATCACACACAATCATATACACTCAAACACATTAACTTTCTCTTTTCTCACATTTTTAGAAAATTTTGAAAATATAATAACTTTTAAGCCAAATTTTAAAATTTAATAAAAATTATATATTTTAAACATACTCATTGAAATCTATAAAACAAGATCCATTGTGATTATAAAATTATGTAAAAAAAAAATATTTTCTAATAAGAATTACATATAATGAATTTATTAGAATTACAATTTCAATCACATTATTAATCTTTAGTAATTACAAGCTATATATCGATACACATATTGACATCAACTTTGGAAGAACGGGAAACGTAATTAGAGTTCTCAATGCTCAAGTTCTGGTTGGCTGGTCGAGAAATCGATCTTCTTGCCAACTTTATTATACTCAACTGAATATATCTTTAATAATTTTTGGTAGCAAAATATTAAATTAAATCATGTACTTTTTTTAAAATCAAATGCATTAAAAAAATTCTAATGAAAAAATTCTTTAAATTTTATTCTTTTACGTGTAAATTTTTTAAATACATCTTAAATTAGATGAAACATTCTAAACTTTTTTGATGAAAAAAAAAATTGGTGCGTCTCGTCGGATTGCGGGCAAACGTTAATATGATAAAAGAAAAAGAAAAGTCAAAAGCTCCCATACGTTAGGATTGAAAATAAATAATACGGAGTATACTCTACTGGATTAACGTCAACAAAAAGCGCGTGAGGGCGGGAGAAGAGCGAAGGATGGGCCCATGCGAAATACATTTTGTTAGAGAGAGTGAAGGAGAGAGATGAGAGAGAAAAATTAACAAAAACAGAAAAAGTAAAAAAAAAAAAAAAGAAGAGAGAGAGATGATAACGCAGCTAGCAGCTATTCAACACCACCTTCACCAGCAACCTGAAACACTATGGGGTTGCTTTCAAGGAACAACAATAAATCATCTCGCTCTTCTAACACATTCTTCACTCCTCGTATCGTCATTCTCCTCTCCTTCTTCTTCCTCTCTCTCCTCATCATCTTCGAGGTCACCTTTGTCTCACTATCTTTCTGTTAATTATGTAATTCTATCTCTAATCTCTATATGTTTCTGTTAATTATATTATTGTATCATACATTTCTGCTTGTTTCTGTAATTGTATATGTAATTCTGTACTTGCATATACATATTTCTCTTTTGTGTAATTGTATCTCTAATTTGTATATGTTTCTGTAATTATGTAATTGTATCTGTAAATCTGAATACATTTCTGTTTGCTTGTGTAATTGTGACTATAATCTGTATATCTTTCTGTTCATGCAATTGTATGTGCAATTCCATATATACGTTTACACGTTTGCATATACACGTTTCTGTTTGTGTAATTATAAATCTGTATATGTTTCTTTTATTTATATAATTGTATCTGCAATTCCGTATTGTTTACATGTTTGTGTAATTGGATCTGTAATCTGTTTATGTTTCTGTTCATGTAATTGTATCTGTAAATCTGTACACATTTCTGTTTGTGTAATTGTATCTGTAATTCCATACTTGTACATGTTTGCATATATATATATATATAATATACATATACATATAAATATATGTTTCTTTTCGTCTAGTTGTATTGGTGTATATGTTTCTGTTATTTGTATAATTGTATCTGTAATCTGTATATATTTCTGTCAAGCATATAATTGTTTTGTTAATTCCATATGTATACATGTTTGCGTGATTTTGGTAAAATTTTTCGTTATGGCATTTGATCGAACAGGTAGACCACTTTGCATTTATTTGCATCTGTTTGTGTAATTGTATCAGTGATTCCGTATGTATACATGTTTCTGTTTGTGTAATTGTAACTCTAATCTGTAATCTATAAATGTTTATGATAACTGTGTAATTGTGTTTGTAATTCTGCCTATATACGCGCTTACATGATTTTGGGTGGTTTTTTCACTGTGGCATTCAATTGAACAGGTGGACCACTTTGCATCTGAGACCAAAACTATCGTAGGTCACAACTTGGAGCCAACACCATGGCACGTATTCCCCACCAAGAAGTTCGAGGACGAAACCAAATACTCACGAACTTCGAAGATCATTCAATGCTCTTATCTCACCTGCGGCCGTAGCAGCCTCGACAATGTACAAAGGAAGAATAATGTCTCTGTTTCGAGTCCTAAGGCTGAAAAATGTCCCGAATTCTTTCGCTGGATACATCGGGACCTTGAGCCGTGGTCCAAATCTCGGATTTCATTCAATCACGTGATGAAAGCGAAGGAATTCGCTTCCTTGCGAGTGGTGATTATTGGGGGGAAATTGTATGTGGATTATTATTATGCTTGTGTGCAGAGTAGGGCTATGTTTACCGTTTGGGGATTGTTACAGCTTTTGAGAAGGTACCCTGGGAAGGTCCCTGATGTGGATTTGATGTTTGATTGTATGGATAAGCCTATTGTTAATCGGACGGAGCATGGCTCGAAGCCTTTGCCGGTGTTTCGGTACTGCACCACGCCTGATTTCTTTGATATTCCGTTTCCTGATTGGTCCTTCTGGGGTTGGTACGAATTCAAAGCCTTTTTCTTGGATTTTATACTTCAGTTGATTCATTTATGTGAACCAAAACATGTAGAATTTTTGTTTCTTAATGTGTTTGAGGTAAATAGTATCTCATGTTCTTTGCATGGATCCAAGTTAGGTGCATGTTGAAATGTAAAAGTTGATCCATTTATGCGAATCAAAACAAGTTATTTATTTTTATTTTTTTAAAAAATATGTTTTGAGGTATATAGTGTCTCCATGATAAGAACCTGACCTCGATCAGAGCAAAGCTTCAGGATTTTCTTACAATAGGCCACGTCTTAATTTATTCATTAGAAACCACTAGCACTAAGACCACTAAGTGGCGCACTGTTCAACCAAGAATGTTATTTGTTTAATCCACTAACATACCACTCGGCTAGCCGTTGCAAATAAGGATCAACCAATGGATATAGGCGCATAATGAACCCAAGATCTTGTTTACCTGAGTTGCCAAGTAAAACATTTATGTGTGAGGTCTCGCGTAAATAAAGTGAAGTTTCAAGGCACATGGTTCCGACACCTTGCCATGTAAGAATTGAAGATTTTTGGCGCAAAAACATTGAGAAATCTTGCTCATAATCTTATGGAATGCTGTGATTGATAATTTTGACCGCTTTTCTATTATCATAAATGAAAGTCCTTAAATGTACTAACAGAGAAGAGTTATCAGTGGAAGACTAAAAATCAGCCAATGTCAAAAGGATGAAAGAGAGGAGGTGAAGACGAAAAGGCTAGACAAAATGAACAAATCACGGAAATGAAAACAGACTGCTTCATTTTCGTACACGGTGTAGGCTGGTCATTTTACTTAACTGACTTGATGAGTTTAATTTGATATATTGTTATTATGATAGGCAAGTATGATGCAGATCACTGAGGATACGAAAGCTTTGGGCTTCCTTGATTTGCACTGAAAAAGCATAATGTGAGTGACTCTTTTACAGGTCAGAGATAAATATAAAGCCTTGGGATTTAGAATTCAAAAGCATTGAAGAAGGTTCAGGAAAACAAAAATGGCCAAAGAAGAGTCCTTTTGCATACTGGAAAGGAAACCCGGATGTTGTTTCACCTATTCGTACAGAGTTGCTGCAATGTAATGACACGAACCAATGGGGAGCGCAAATTATGCGTCAGGTTCTAACAGCAATTCATTGTAGACCTTCGAAAATAATATTTGATTCATTTGTTATTGAAATATAAAAGGACAAATTGTGGGCTCTTGTTTTTCTTTTATTTCTGTTCTTATTTTGGTAATGAATTTGCAGGACTGGGTTCAAGAAGCCAAAGCTGGCTTTGAGAAGTCCAAACTATCAAACCAGTGCAATCATCGGTAAGTTCCTTTTCGAAGTGTCTATTGACTAGAATAACACCATGGTTCTGGGGTTTATGTTGGTTTCAGCTGGTTGAAGAACATTTTTGAAAGCTCACTCTTTCAGTGATACTGAAACTCGGAGTTTAATTTAATGAGTAAGAAGGAACACTAAGAAATATAACCATTAATGTGTCAATAAACTTGACCTTGGATGGAAACTGCCTTGATTTTTAACCCAATCTATCTTCTCTTTATGCAGGTATAAGATCTATGCAGAAGGTTATGCTTGGTCTGTAAGCTTGAAATATATCCTGTCATGTGGTTCGCTTCCCTTAATAATAACCCCAAAATATGAAGATTTCTTTAGTCGCGGTCTCTTTCCCAAGGAAAATTACTGGCCTATCCCTCCTTTTGATTTATGTCAATCTATAAAGTTTGCTGTCGACTGGGGTAATTCACATCCAACTGAGGTATAGTTGCACCCTTTCTACCTCCTGCATTTTTCTTAATCATTTTGCTATTGAATTCAAGATTACGTGTAAACTAATACATGTTTAAATTTGAAGTCTCTATTTGACATGTCAAACCTTAGAAAATGAACTAATTTCAATGTTCAAGATCATAACTAAGTTAACTATCTCGAGATTTAGTACGTCTGATTAAAGTAGAATAAATCTGTACCGTTTATTAGATAATTTAGATTTTGATAGCTGGTGTTTGTTTAAACGAGTCCTTGTCAAAGCAAACACTATCTTTCAAAATCGAAGCCATCCAGTTTTAAATGAACGATCCAGATTTACTACTCCTCTAGAGTAAGTAGCCGGATCACAGATTGATTCTAGAAATGTGACTTGTAATTTGGGAAATGAGACATTTTCTTATCGGTCCTTGGGTGTTTGCCAGAGAACTCGATAAACCTTCATATTGAAATACAACTTTGCAGGCGTTTAGCATTAGTTTACAAGAAATATTGACGATTATGTATCTTGGAAGGAAGAAGCTCCTGATAGTCTGCTACCTCACCTCCATTCTGATGTACTTACTGTTTGTTGATTGTTATCCGTTTGCTTTCTTTCAAAAAAAAGATCTGTTCAACGATGAATATCTAATTATATATAGTTAAAAATCTTATCTTCCCAGATAATTATTGAAAAATGGCTCCATTTCTTTCGTAAATTTGGCTGAACAGGCTGAAGCAATGGGAAAGAAAGCACAGAATTTCATGAAAAGTTTGAGCATGGATCGAGTTTACGACTACATGTTTCATCTAATATCTGAGTACGCAAGGCTGCTGGATTTCAAGCCCGTTCGACCTTCTTCTGCTCTCGAAGTTTGTGTCGATTCCCTGCTTTGCTTTGCAGATGAAAAGCAGAGGGAATTCTTGGAAATGTCGACTTCATTTCCCTCCCCTTCCCCTCCATGCCAAATCCAGCGTCCTGATAGCGCTGTCATCGAAAAATGGATAGAAGAAAAGAAAAAAATTATTGACAAAGTCCAAGGTGTAGCATAGAAATTCATTGGGTACGTTTCTCTAGGCTGTTCATCAAATAAATTAATATTCTTTTTTGAAGTGTTTGAATTCCTTCCTTGTACTTCATATGGAAATTAGAGGGAGGAAAATTGAAATTTTTTCTCCTCACAATTTTACATTTTTCCATTCTTTTTTCTTGGGGGAGTTAAATTAGTTATTATAACCAGGAATCTTGGATATATTTGTAATGGGATATTTTATTTTATTTTTAGCTTTGTTGAGCTTTTTTTCTTGTTCCAGAATTAGGGGAACAGGAGTATAGCATATATAGAATGTATGAACAATTTTCCATATTATTTTCATAAATATGAACCTACTTCGAAAGCAGAGGTGCACCGTAAAGACAGACTCTAGCTAGCTTTTAAACGGATGAAGCCTATCGATCTGCCAATCAAGATTTTGAGAATAATTATGTACGTTGTTATTATTATTAGTCTATGTTTTCTGCTCTTCCTACTCAAAATGTCTTTATGTGACACCTTGTGATGTTTTTCAGTCTGATTTAAAGGGGGCTGTTTCCTTGACTTCAATTATAATTCCGGACCCCGGTTTTCGTCTAGTAGTGGATTCTTTTTCTTATAAACTTACGGGTGGGCTAAGTTTTCCGGATTCAGCTATGTTTGGGCTAGACATTAAGGTAGGCTAATAATTCGTATAACTACTGGATTATATTTATTTTTATCCTGGGCTGAAGCTCTCGATCTGCCCTTGCTTGAATGAAATCCAAACCAAGAACTAATACAAGTTTGTTCATGTAAAATATTTGAACTGCCTATACAATTAACACTCCGATAGTCCCAAAATATATCTATTCGTTGTTACCAAAAATAAAATAAAAAATACGTCTATTTGCCGCAAACCGCTGAATTAATTGGAACAGAGAGGAGGGGGAGATTATTTGCACTTTTGACGAGTAATAATATATATGTTGAAATTTAAATGATCAAGTTAATAGTTTAAATAACGTATTGATGTATTGAACAGTATTTTAAATAAATCTTACATATGTACTTTATAACCTATCATTTAGGACATTAATGTAATAGAATCTATGTATTTGATGAAGGAGAAAAGAAGAAGAATATCACAACAGTGTAAGTAATAATTCTACGTATTAAGATCATATGATGGCACATGATCCAGTGGTATATGTATATGTATATGTATATGTATATGTATATTCTTTATGTCTAAAGTCATGGGTTTAACCTTGATTATAATATTATTTTTTTGTAATTTTTGATGCCAAAAAGTTAATTTCATAATTTTATAAATCTACCAAAACCTCTCATCATGATTTACATATACTTTAAAATTTCATAAACTAACCAAAACTCGAATTAAATGAACAATCAATATTACGACGTAGAATTATTTCATAATGATATCACTATTTAGTTTTGCCAGGCCAGCTAGTTTTCAATTTATACAATAGTTGCAAGTCAACAATTATATCTAATTATTCAAAAAAGGTCATTAATATACAAAGACTTCTATTAAAAGACTCAGATTAATAGCTTTATATATCTTTTTCGCAGTCCAGAAACCTCCATTCAACCACTCACATGCACAGCTATTAAAAAAGACCGAATCCGATTTTTTATTGTGAAATAATTAATTTAATCAATATGTAAGATAGTAGTAAACAATCCCGATCACTTTCACATCATCTTAACAAAACCATTCTTTTCATGAGTTTTATTTAATTAATTAATAATTATTAGGTGGTATCATATCGTCTTGACTTTTGCGTACACACTTGGACGTTTATTAAAAACGGGTAAAGGAACCGCATTCCAACTTGAACCACAAGTTAGGATTAAAAAAAAATAAAAAATAAAACTTGAGCCACAAGTTTACATTTTAATTTGAGTAAAAGTGGTTAAACGTACAAGAAAAATTCAATTCAAATTCCAGCTCTTTTTAATGTCCAAAAAGGAAATTCCAACCTTTTTTTTTAATTACTCGAATTTATTCATCGCTTATACTAAAAAGAAAATTTAAACTATAAGTTTAATTTTTTACCAACGGTAGTCACAACATTAATTTCTCTCCTTTTTTAAGAAAATCTTAGCATAATAGTGTAAGGAAAAAAATAGAAAAAGTGACTGGCCACGCGGCTCACTCGAACTTGGTGGGCAACAATAATCTCTTATATCTTAACTTTTCACTTTCTTCCATATATGTTTGATTTCTTACTTTTAAATTGGAAGGGAAAAAAGTATTCCATCTTAATCATGGAACAATCCTCGTAAAGGGAATCTATGGTTTTTCCAGAGCTACAATATATGCATGTGGAGAAAGAAGAATAAACTCAATATATAAACGCCATTCAAGTTCTATTTTATTTTATTTATTAAAATATATATTTGAGTCAAAGGACTATCATAGAATTTTATTAAAAAGTGGTAATAGTTGTTTGCATGAAGAAAAATATCTATTATTTATCAATTGTCCCTAAGATGAATTTGAAGCTGCTCCTTGATGGAGTTTGATTCTGGTTCTAATAGGCCACTATCTCTACCATCATCAAGCAAAAAAAACATTTCACTTTGGATATGTAGCGACGACTCTCGAGTTTCAACCTCGTAACTTATTGTTTACGAAAATATGCATTTACCATTTGACATAGAAATTCTGATTTAAACTACGTAAAGTAGTTTAAGCAAAGTCAATGGTCCTAATGTAACTGTATAAAAGCTAATATTCAAATGCTTTAATATAGTCTCTCGATCACCTATGTAGTGTTAAAACAGGTTACTACTTTATAGATTCTTAACGCTTGAATCATATCAAGATATGAAATAGGGCGAAGAGAGGGTTCGAGCCGTAGTACTAGTACGTATCAATCAACCAACAACTCGATCAAATGAAGACTTCTTCACGAGAAGGCAATATATTTATATTTATATATATAAATAGCGAGGACTAATTAATTGCATTAAATTCAGTCAGTAACTTTCTGCAAGTAACCATAAATTAAACAACATTATTGTTGGCCTTTGATGTTGAGGAAATGGACCACGGACCACCTATGGTGTATGTAAGTGTTCTTGTGCGAGGACAACAGATCCAATGAAAATATATATATATATGTACCTATGGATTTTCTTTTTCTTTTGATTTATTAAAATAGAAGAAATATTACCAACTTCATTAATATTCTCCATTTTTTTTTACATTGAAGGCTTTCAATTAAATCAATAAATCCCAACTACATTTAATAAATTTATAATTAGAGTACAAACATCAAGAAAATATTAAATTAATAAAACTCAACATATATATAAAGTGAGGAGAGTTTATGAAATGATACTTATATTTCTCTAATAATAAGTATAATTATTTTAAAAATAATACTACTCTAATAAAACTAGTAATGATTGATGGTTTAGCCCAATAATAATAATAATAATAAAAATGTTGACAATTGAATAATTATAAATTAAATAACATTACTGTATAGAAAAAAGGCACGAGTTGTCAAGTTTATGTTATTGACAGCTGTGTAACCTAACTAAAACAAGGGATGAGAACGAGGAAAAGAAAATGCTATGAATGATAAAAGCCGTTCATGTGGAGTTATGAATGAACACTCTTTGACTTTTTTTTTGGTTATCTTTGTTTTATAATTTACACTGCCCATGTGAGTCTCTTAAATGATCTTATTTACTCCTATTAATTAAAAAGTAATATTATTGACAAATTAATTATATTTTTTATTAAAATAAAATATAATTTTAAAAATAAATAATGAAATTTCTTTTTTTTTTTTCGACTGGTTAACGTAAACACACACACGGTTCAGGGAACCAACACACACCTTACAAAAGCCGGTAACTTAAGTAAGGTGTGGAATCGGTTATAAACCACGCACACACACCACAATCAACCGATGTGGGATCCGAAGACCAGTCCACGATCCACAACCACACACCTTAAATAATGAAATTTCTTAAAGTAACATTATTCTTTAAATAATGCTGTGCGTTGGCTGGCAAATTAGGGGTGTATATCTCGTAAATTGTGGCTCTTTGATAGATATAGTATATAGTTAGATTGGATATGAATAGTTTACCTTGTATCATAGAGCTGGAGAATTGATGTGTATTTCACATTTTTATTTACTTTTAATAAAATTTAGGGGCATTGTCCTGCTTTGCAAAAAAAAAAATAGATATTCTTATTATACTCCGCCAAGGAGATAATATATTACTTTGACAATATAAATAGCTTAATTAGTACTAATTTCATAGTAATCACTTTATTCAGAACATCTATATTGAATGTGCATGATTTATATTTAATACTCGTTTAGTTTGGTTTTTGTTGGTTTATGGAACTCGAAATAATAATTTTGTTGATAGTAATAAGTAAGGTAGTATCACTATATATAGTAACAAGGGATTTTAAGATAAAACCATACACATGTGGTCCACAGGTGTTGAAGTTTGGGACAATATCGTAACAAGGACTGGTAGGTCCAGTTGGTGCCCTGGGCCCAGCTATGTGCTAGTGAATACAACAACTAGTATCAGAAGGATGGCAAACCCACAAGTTTGGAGTAGAATATCTAGCTAGATTCGGTGGAATCAGGGACGACTCGATGAGAGCATCATGGTAGTTAGACTAGGGTGGAAGCCTATGGCGGAGTTAAACTCGGAGGACCAAGGGTGGAGTTCTTACATAGCATATGTACACCGGAGTACTATTGTCAAGTGGTTATGCAAGTTCTTCGAGTAAGGTGAAATTGGTGTACCTTGAGATGTGCATTGACCAAGGTGGATGATCTTGCAAACAGTGTTGGGTGATGAACTACATGGATAGTCCAAAGGTGGACTAGGGTATAGGTCCAAGTGGAACCAAGGTGGATTGCTGGATTGGGTGACAATCCAAGGTGGAGCCAAAGTGAATCGGAGTGAGTTGAAGGTGGAGCCGAATATGAACTGGTTTGGTCCAATGTGAAGATTATTGAGAATGGTTAGCTCAAACTAATGATCTCACATGGAAAAGTTGTAGAACACAATATGGATTAATAAGTAGGGTAGTGTTACTACATAGTAATGTGAACTTTTAAGATAAAATCCAACACCTGTTGCTATGTGTGCAGATCGGTGAGCCCGGTTGGTACCCTAGGTCTAGCCCATGTACCGGTGAGCACGACATTTGGTATCAAAACCGATGGTAAATTCACAAGCTTAGAGTAGTACCAATAACTAGGCTTGATGGAGTAAAGAAGAACTCGGTATAGTTTAAGATGTTAAATCACTACAAAAATCGTCTCAGTAGCCGAACTTGGTGGTTTATATAACTATTCACTAATCTTTCTAAAATAGTTGTATACTTTACGCATTGAGTAATTGACAATGTGGTTTATACAACCATTCACTAATCTATATACATCGTATAATTTTATGCAATAGTGAGTTGTCAATCCATTTAAACAATCATTAGATATTTTGTACTATACATAAATAATGCCTAAAAAATAAATCAAAGTTTAAATTTAGGACAAAGAGAGTATCCATGTTCTTTAAATGTAGAGATGCACTATTCGGTTATGACACCAAATTTTAAGTGTATTTTTTATTTTACCCATTAATTTAATCCTTTTTCAATAAAAAAATTAATGGGACTTATTTTGCCCTTGCCATTTGGCTATTTTTTTTGTTTATCAGAGCCGATCCTGATCATTTTAAGGCTCTAAGTGAAATTTTAAAAGGTGTAATCTTATAACTAAATATATTAAATTTGAATATCAAAAAAATAAATTAATTTTGTTTTAATAATAAGTGTTCATATGCCACCAAATACACGTAACAATTGCAAATTTGCAAAAACACTACAATTAAATATTAAATTATCTCTTATTGTTTTGAAAATCAATATGAGTGGAAGAAAAAATATTGGAATCCCCGAATTCTCTCTTATAGAATGAGAAGATTGAGAATATTGAACATGAGAAGAAAGAATCAGAGAAGAACTGAAGAGGTTGTTTCCCTACACGTTATTAGAACTTTGGAAACCCGAGTTTTCTTTTTCTTGAGAATTTGCATTATTAATTAAAAAGTGTTTTTATTTCCATTTTTAATATATATATAAAGAATTAAAATATTGGTATCCCTCTTAATTTTTAAATCATGTGTGGTCGCCCTGCCTGTCCTCCCTCAAGCCCTGCTCTATTGTTTATTAAATATTTTTCATTGTAATATAAATATCTGCATACATAAAAAGAAAATGTGTACATATATCGCATGTGTTAAGTATCTAATTATATAAAATAAAAAGGTCGGTCCTTGAGACCTTGGTGCACCACTTAGGCTTTGCACTTTGTTATACCATTTATTACTATTTATGCGCATTACAGACAATAAACACATGCAAATATGCGATATGTATGTGGATATTATTGTTAATCTGACCTAGAGGCGTGATATAATTCATTCATTTACATAGACATATGTTTAGGATTTCTCACGTTGTTAATTTGATTATGAAGAAATGTCTTTCGGTAATAAAAATGAATTTT
This sequence comes from Lonicera japonica, assembly GCA_021464415.1. Classification (NCBI taxonomy): domain Eukaryota; kingdom Viridiplantae; phylum Streptophyta; class Magnoliopsida; order Dipsacales; family Caprifoliaceae; genus Lonicera; species Lonicera japonica. The sequence continues at coordinate 100,945,837 of CM038464.1, forward strand.
TCAAAAACACATTTAGGCCTTGTTTGGTTCACGGATTTGAGCATTCAGGAAATGAAAGTCTTTCATTCCTTTGTTTAGTAAGCACAAATTCTGGAAACATTTTCCTGGCAGAAGGGAAAGTAGGGGGGTAAAGTCATTCCTCTCAAAACTCATGGAATTGATTTTCCCTTGTGATTTCTTAGCATTTATTACAAAATTTTTGGATAACAATACCCTTACCTAAATACTTTCCATACTTTACCAAACACGAAAAATGAAACTTGACAGAAACTTTAGTTTCCCACCTTCATAGAAAAGGCAAGGGAATTGATTTCCTTTTCGTGAAATAAACGAACCCTTAAAAATAAGATATTTGCAATTAAACCTTTCAAAAACTCTTATTTTCACACACATCACCTTTTCATACATGATTCTTTCGAGCGTGACTTTCACCCCGAACCCTCGAAAGTATTATAAATGAGTATGAAGTTGGCTTGTTTGAGCCAACATAAATCGAAAGCATTTACTTCCACTATCTTTGGTCAAGTACGCCCCCAAAGTATATCGAGTCACAAGAACACTCACGTATCTGGAAAATATATCAAAAAATTCTTACACGTACCCGTTCATAGGGAATATCATGAGGTCTTGCCAAATATGACGGAGCCTGAAACATTCACCTTGTATTATACCTGTGTTGCATGTAGGAAGAGTCAAGATATAACACTCTTATCATTTTTATATCAACCGTGAGGAGTTTGTACCACATGGGGCCTTGTCATGTAAATCACCCGTAAATATTGACATGTACAGCTAGACGCTGACCAACCTCTGTTGTAGAAATTTACATCGATATCACTTTATTGTGACTTTATCCTATACATCTCCTGTGAAAAGTAATTAAAGAGGAAAGATATTCTTAATTTTTACAAAAGTCAAAAGATAAGTTTTTCAAAAATTTGGGACAAGTTGGGTAACCCAAGGAGCACTTCGCTGCCTACCTTAAAAAGTCTCACTGAGAATTCTCTTCAGTGTTGTTGACGTGTCTTTACAAACACCTGAAAATTGATTTTCATTATTTATTTACCTACCTTTTTTTTGGCAAAGGAGTTTGCACCATAGTAATGTGTGTAATTGGGAGTTAAAGACATTTGTCTCTGATTTGGAAAACTGGCAAGGCAGCGATCACACCAACAAATTACTCAAACTAGAGTCTCCTTCAATAGCAGAAAGGTTGCAGGGTAACCATCGACTTTAGATTAGACAAAGCCGTTAAGGCCTCTATTAACTAACAATCCGACAAGACCACAAGGGGCTCCTAAACCTTAGATCAGATAAGGTTTTCAAGACCTCCACCAACTATGAAGAGTGCAAACCCACCAAATTGGCCATTGATCAGATAAGACTGACAGGGCCTCAATTGCACTCAAATCGGCCAGAGCAGTAAAGATTTCCATTGACCTTAGATCGGGCATAACCGTTAAGACCTCTAGTGACTATAAATCGGATAGGGTTGTCAAGAACTCCACCAACTTCTTATCAGACAAACCCACTATGGTTTCTGTCAACCATATTTCAAGCAAAGGCCACTAGAGCCTCCATTTACCTCAAATCGGACATGACCATTAAAACCTCCACTGGTTCTAAATCGGACAAGGTTGTCAAAAATCCCACAAACTTTAAATTAGACAAACCCACCAGGGTTTCCATCAATTATGTTTTTGCGCAGTTGAGACCTCCATCAAGCTTAAACCAGGTAAGGATGTTAAGAACCCCACAAAATTCATATTATACAAACTCACCGGGACCTCAGTCGACCATGTTTCAAGCAGTACCGCAAGGCTTCCATTGACTTCAGATCAAACTGGGCCATTAAGGATTCCACCTAATTTAAAGCCAAACAAAATCGTCAACACCTACACCAGATATATCAAATTATTGTTGTTTTCTGAGAGTAAAAGGTTGTACACACTTGCCATTGATCATCATTAGACTCGATAAGGTTTAAGAGATGTTCGCCAATACGGTATTTCACGAGTTTTGAGTATAATTTTCTTTTTATCCGATATATAAGTCAGAACTACCAACCAAACCAAAGTATAGGTTTTTGGCCTCCACAACCTTCAGTCCACTATGGGCAATAAATAACACCTCAAAATACTCCTTTACATTTTTTAGTAAGCCATCCGGGCCAGCTCGAACAAGAAATTGACAACTGGGCTAGGTCATTTCAGCAAATATCGAAGACCTCTTCTCGAGCCACCCACTCAACAAGCCCTCTACCCTAGGCGTACAACCACTAAGTCCTCTTCCCGAGGAATACACATATGAAGCCCTCTCTCTAAGACATTCACAAAGCCCTCTTTTCGAGTCACACACACTGAAGCCCTCTTCCCGAGACACACACAGTATCCCTTTTCTCGAGGTACACACACTGCATGGCCTCTTCTCGAGCCACCTACGCAATAATCCCTATTCCCAAGACACACAAAACATAAAGTCCTCTTCCCAAGGCACTCAAGCACATAAGCACAAAGCCCTCTTTTCGAGGCATTCAGGAAGCCCTCTTCCCGAGGCATACATATAAGAAGCCCTTTTCCTGAGAAGTATATATACCAAGCCCTATTTTTTAGAAGTATATATACCAAGCCCTCTTTTTGAGGTACACGCACACCAAGTCTTCTTCTTAAGGCATACATTCATGAAACCCTTTTTTCAAGGTACCCATGCACCAAATCTACGTCCTTAGGCGTACATTTACAAAGCCTTATTCCCGAGACATATACATACACCATAGTCTTTTTCTCGAGATATACACACAAATCCCTCTTCTCGAGGCATACACACACCACAACCCTCTTTTTGAGGCACCCACGCACACAGTATCCCTTTTCCCAAGGAGTAGACACATTGAAGCCATCTTTTCGAGGGATACACACACAAAGCCCTCTTCCCGAATCATTCACAAAGCCCTATCCCTAAGGCATATACACACAAAGCCCTCTTTTTAAGGCATTCATGAAACCTTCTTTTCGAGGCATACAAGCATTGCAGCCCTCTTTTCGAGGTATACACACAAAAAAACCCTCTCTTCGAGGTATTCACAGAGGCCTCTTCTTGAGGGATACACGCACCACAACATTCTTCTCGAGGCACCCGCAGACACCGTATCCCTCATCCTAAGGCACATATGAAGCCGTCTTCTCGAGGCATACACACGTAATCCTCTTCCTATAGGACACACAAAAAAGCCCTATACTCGAAGCACACATAAAAAAGTCCTCTACCCAAGGCACGCACGAATCTTTCTTCCCGATGCACACGCGCGCCCATCTTCTTAAGGCACACCCATATCCTTTTTCCTGAGGCACACACATAGCCCACCTTCTTCTTGATGATATTTTCCATACATTTAATAAAATGATATTTTCATGAACAAAACTTGATGGTATCTTTATGTAAATATGTGAGAGAAACTATAGGGGGTATTTTTATATGTGAGGTATATAGATAAGAGGGTAATTTTTATGTGATTAATGAAACCTAAGGATATTTTTGCGAAAATGTATAAGTTGGAGTGATAAGAGGGTATAATTATGTAAATTCCAAAACTTGGGGATATTTTTGTGTGAATAAGAGAATTCTAAGATAAAAGTATATTTTCATAAACAAAACCTAAGGACACATTTATGTAATTATGTGATATATATATATATATGCAAGATGTTATTTTCATGTTTAAACCCTATGGATGTTTTTTCAAAAATTAGTTAACCTGATGGTGCTTTTACATAATTTAGAGAACATTCAAGTAGAATTACAAAACCTACGGTATTTTTCTAAATGTGCAGTGATATTCTATAAAGATGATAGAGCCAGAAAGCAGTTCATGTGAATTTTTTAGCACGAGGGTTAAGTTAGCGTAAGTCTTTTGCAGTTCATTGACATGCTTTAGCAGTTTTATTCGGGGTTTTCCTAAACATTGCAACCAGAAATTTTAACTGGTGTTTCAGCGCATGACTCATCAACCTATAAGTAACATAACATGCATAAGATTTTAAAATAAAACAAACACCATCACAAGCATACACAATTTTAATGCATACATGCATAATTTGTCGTAACTGACTAGTATTGGGCTTTTATAAAACATGCCTATGAGCAGCATCGGAGCTTATGAGAGGCTGACTCCATGAGAAGCCATAGGATGTCTGGAACTGGCTGACTCGTTCCATATTTTAGTAGAACACACTGAATTAATGGTTCAACCTATCATCCTTGTCATTTGCATGGGGATTATATCAAAGAATACCCTAAGTATTAATGTATGTGACCTTTTTCCTGGTCACCTTCTAAAGATCCAGCTGATTACCTTGTGCATGATACATACAAATTTAGTAAAGATGTTTAAGAAACAGGAAAACGCGGGAAATAATAAATTAGAGAGAGAATAAGATAATGAGAACAAAAGAACCTACTCGTGGGACAAAACCTTCTCAATTGAACTGCCGCATAACAAATCCTACCATGATTTTAAGATTTTTTAGTAGGAGAAATTCAAGGTGACCTTTCTTGACCTTTGTACAAAAACACACACTCACACGATAGTATCGAATGCAAGATTCTAACTCGTTTCTTCAATTGTGAAAGCAAACAACCTACAAAAGAATCTCTAATTTTCAAAATACTGAAAACCAACAATAAAGATGGGAAAATATTAGAATAAAATGGGAATAAAAAAAATTAAAATAATATAAAAGAGAAAATCCAACATAAATTCCCATGGCGAGCAAGGAACACATAAATCTATAGAGTGGAAGATAGAGTCATAGCAAGAGTGACAGTTAGGTCAAATCGACTCAAGGCTTTAAATTGGGTGAGTAAGGCTCTTGATCAATCCAAATAAAAAAATAAGCTCCTTGCCAATAACAAAAAAGGCAGGAAAAGTTTTCCTAAGCGAGGGATAAATAAGGACGTCAACAAATAGAAAACGATGTGTGACTCGGCGAAAACAACGCAAGTTATTACACCCAAGTGCAGGTGGTCGATCAAGTAATAAATACTCGGTAAGTCCGAGGTCGATCCACGGGGAGGAGGGTAGTTCTTTGAGGTAGGAAAGTCTCTTTCAAGAGAAAGATGAGAAAAATATAAAAAATATGAACTATGGAAAGAAAGGAATGTAGATCGTTAACTAAATTAACATAAAATAAACATGCAAGAAGACTCAATAAAATCAAATTTGAACTAAAACGGGCGGTGAAAACACAAAATTGACGATTTTGTTATCAAAAAGTAAGGATTAAAATAAATACCAAAAATAACGCACTCTCGTTTAAAATCGAAAAAGGTATATAACCAATTAATTTAGAGAGTATAGACCGCTCTCTAATTCGACCGGTTAGGGCTTACTGCAAAAACAATGATTCAAACTAGTTTAGTTCTTTTGTTGAAAATATTTTTAAAAATTTCTTATAAAAGTATGTGACTAGCATACTAGGATAATAATTTAATAAAAATTATATTTATAATGACATATTAACCAATAGAAAATTAATTAGAATTGAATTCGGGTCCGAAAAATTACCGCGTCGGCATACCCGGTTCTTACAGATCCCTAACTAACGAACTAGCTAAACATATCTAATAAATTCATGAAAAATAAATTAATTAAATAAAACAATGCATAAAAGCTCATGAATTGAAATCTAATTAAAATCATAAGCATGCAAAATTTCAAGGCAATTGCAACTAAAGAACAATCAATAAATGAAAAATACGGTTTGAACAAATTTTAGTAATAAAACACACTGCCAGACACGAAATACACCCACTGGTCCTGAAAATTTAGGCATTTAGAACTCCAAAACAATATGATTTTGTAAAAAAATTTATGATGATCGTTTTGATAGGTGGATCATAAAAAACGGTCAAGAAACGAAGAAGTTATAATCAAAATAAAAAAAAAGCAAATTTTTAGGATTTTACGCAGAAATTCCAAAAAAAATTATAAATTAAGCATCAATTAAGATCATCAATCACATTCAAACACATAATTAAATAACAATCTAAGCATTAATGAACATTAATTGAAAGAAATTAATAAAAAGATTGAAAGAAACTTACGGTTATGAAGAATATCAAAAACTGTGCTGCCTATTAAGTTGCACTTATTTAACTATGTCTCTTTTTCGATACAAGCCAAAAAGGAAGAAAGAAGTTAAATGTCTCTCAAAAACTCTCTATGATAATCATGGGAACTCTGAAATTATTAAAGATGTCGACTCTATATGTCAATTGTGCTCTCAATAACCGGAAACCTAAAATACAATCGACATTTCAAAATTCAAAATAAACTAACTAATTTATTAATAAATAAAAAAAGAAATAAAAGAAAATAATCCAAAAGCTAAATATAGCTTTTATTGTCTATCAAATCGTTGGCTTGAGAGACTAAGTCTTCCGACTCAATTTCTCGAGTCAGCTTAAAAATAATAATTAAAAAGGGACCATAAACTTGTTGGCACTAGACTAAGCAAGAGTAGAAAGCTAGCCACTTGACATCTAGGCTAAGTACTACATTCAAAAATTACTGCATCATGAACTTATCTATTCTTTCGCACTTAAACCTGATTCACTGGCGCAGTGATTGTATTTATGTCATAACTTTGTGCTCCGAACTCCGATTGATGCAAGGTTTTTGCCTTTAGGTAGCTAACTTTACAACTTCTATTTCTGGAGTTTTATTCAAATTCTACATAGATAAATACCATAATTGGCTGGAACATCAGCACTGCGCGCAGTGAATCTCTTCTTCATTCGAAAATTTTTCGGTTTGATTCAAATGACTATTCTTTGCTTATGATTTCTCTATTGGCTTCTCTTAATCTCTTTCATCCACTCCCTTCATTCTTGAGCTTCGGATTTTCTTTCGGTTTACCTCTTGAACTTAATTTAGCTCCGAATTTGACCAGCAATGACTAATTTTGGGCGAATTTATTTATGAATTCGTTCTTGTTCATTTTTAACCTGTAAAAAGGGTAAAATGAACTAGAAAACAAAAATACTATCCTATTTCATGATTAAAACTCAATAATTTAGGAAAATTAAAATCAAATTCATGCATATCAAGCGATTTAAATATGTATAAATATGAAATATTTTAGCTTAATCAATGTGGGCCTACAAATTTTCTTAGAATATCTGATAAACATCACAAGATCAGAGACTTCTACAAAACATATTTCTTTCTCAACTTAACTAAAGAAGAAATGACCAAAAAATAAGCAAAAGATTGAATTATCACTATGCATGAAGTACGTGAATCAAAAAAATCCATTATGAAAACTCTTTTTTTCCAAATAAAATGACTTACAAAACAAATTTTCAAATTTCCCAAGGAACAAAAAACATTCTACAAAGATGTGAAAAGAGAAACTTCATATCCGAACAAGGATCTCTCTCTATTTCTCCCTCTCAAAACTCTCTCTCTGCAACTCCTTATCAAATGAACAAATTGTTGTTTTCGAAGAACAAAGCCGATCAACAAATCCCAGCATTCTAACTTGAGATGGACATCACTTAAGAATCTCCAACAACACTAAGCCCTCGCTGAAGGCAAACATATAAACCTATTCTTAGGCAGAAGCCTTTTTCGAAAGCAAATCACATAAGCCTTTTTTACTAGCATAAGCCCCTTCCGGAGGCAAATCACATAAGCCCTTTTTTACAGGCATAAACCACCTTCAGAGACAAATCACGTAAGCCCTTTCTATATGCATAAGCCTTCACCGGAAGAAAATCACATAAGCTCTTTCTACATGCATAAGCCCTCTCCGGAGGCAAATCATGTAAGCTGTTACACCCGAACAACAAAAATAATACTTACTTAAAAATACTATTAAATTAAGATAACATAATAATATTATCATTCCAAAATCAACATCATCCTATATCTATGAATTTTTTTTAAACAATATTGTCTTAAAAAGTAATACTAACAAATATTTACAACTCACACACATATAAGGATGTCTAGTCAAAGTATCCAAGACAAGACTAGTAAATATTTACATCTCAAAACTTATCATTTGTTTGTGCTTAACATATTGACAAAATATACAATAAATAAAAACGACGTAGTGTCTTTTTCTATAAACATTCCCACCCATCCTAGACCTGGCAATGGACATCTTTTTTTGATACCTGTAAAGAGAAACATATATAGGCTTAGCGAATGCACAATTTTCTTTAACAGTAATCTGTAAAAGTATATATATATATATATATACATATCATATATAATCACATTCAATTTCCATCATCTAGCCATCATTTAAGGAATCAAATGTACCACACACATAACCGCTCTCTAGCCTAAATTATTAGGCATCAAGCATTCATACCATATACCCATCCTCTAGCCCTATATATATTGGGCATCAGATGTATCACACACATAACTGCTCTATAGCCTCAATTATTAGGCATCAAGCATCCATTCCATATACCCATCCTCTAGCCCTATATATATTGGGCATCAGATGTATCACACACATAACCGCTTTATAGCCTCGATTATTAGGCATCAAGTATCCATTCCATATACCCATTCTCTAGCCCTATATATATTGGGCATCAGATGTATCACACACATAACCGCTCTATAGCTTCAATTATTAGGCATCAAGCAACCATTCCATATACCCATCCTCCAGCCCTATATATAATGGGCATCAGATGTACCTTTCCATACTCTTCTTTCAATAAAGTCAAGACTCAATTCCACTTTACCAAGCATGATAATATCAACATACATATTCCACACCAACCTTCACATTTATACAATCAAATGTATATAAATTCCAAGTGAGTACACTCACCTCAAGTCCACACCAATGTAGTTCCAAGTTCTATTTTCTCGGTGCGTTAGAAGTATATGTTCCTTCATCTACCAATCTAACATAATTAGTATTCCAATTCTACATCAATATAATCATTTATAAGTGTGCAAAATACACTAACAAATACACAAATGTATACTCCTTATGCACTTGTTAATTTATAACACATTACAACCTTTCAGAATTAGGTGTAGTCCGAATCCCCTGCACAGACTAGGTACTTTCCGTTCTCCGATCATTCCCAAATTTTTATAGTAGTTACACAACATGTTTATAAACAATATTCCAAAATTTGAGCATAATTCAAGGGCTAAAATATCGGATATTCATAAAATAACTCAGTACAAACATGTTGTCCAGAATATAACTTATGGCAATAGTCCAACTTCATGGATTAAACTGTACCAATTGGCTGATAGCTAGGTGCTCTACCATGTATTTCTGAAAATCTATGTGTGTCTACTTTTTAATGCAATTTACGGTGCATAAATTGGAATTTTCTATAAGGAGTTATAGCAATTCTCCCACAGTGACACCAATCTGCCAAAATTATAAAACTTTTAAATTTTTAGCATGATTTCTACTTATATCATCTATTATTATTATCTCTTCATGATCAAGAAAATCCAATTATATCATCACAACACACAAGAACACCAAGAAATCAACTCAAAACCATGTTCTTTCATTTTCAATCATAATTTTTCAATTTCAATTACTACAAACACAATAAAAAGATGATAAAAACATAAATAGCATAGTTTAAACTTACCAAAATTTAATTCTCTAATTTTCCTTATTTTTCTCTTCTTATCCTTGTTTTTCTATTCTTCTCCCTAATTTTTTTTTTGATTTTCTCTTATATTTCTAAGATTATCAATTGATTTAATCATACGCATGTTATGCCATTTACACACTACCCCCTCTATTTATATTTCAAACAACTAAATCCACTTACATACTTTATTTTCAAATAAGTTCCTTATGAATTATTATACTAACATGAGTTCTTATAATATAAACAAACCTAACTCACATTCTTCCTACAAAATCAAACATCATGGCAAAATGCACAATTTCACTATTCATCACACATTAGGAATAAATTGATATTATCAAATGCACAAACAAGATTGAAAATACTAATAAATACTTAAATATATTTAAATGATACTAAAATATTTGTTTTAAGATTTGGGATGTCACAATTCTCCCCCCGTTAACAAAATTACGTCCTCGAAATTAAGCTTACCTCCACTTGAAAATAAATAAGGGTATTGTGCCTTCATATTCTCCTCAATTTCCCATGTGGCTTCCTCTACTGAATGGCTCCTCCACGTGCCTACATTTTCTACCATGCAACGCTTCATAAGTTGCCATGCCAATTATAGATTGGTAACTATTATTATATGCAAATTCTATCAACGCCAAATGGTCATCCCAATTCCCCTGAAAATTTAATACATAAGCCCTCAACATATCTTTTAAAATTTGAATAGTCCTTTCCGATTGCCCATCTATTTGAGGATGGAATGAAACATTGAATTTTAATTTAGTCCCCATAGCATGCTGTAAGCTTGGCCAAAATCTAGAAGTAAACCTTGGATCTTTATCAGACACAATCGAAACTGGAGCCCCATGCAACCGAATAATCTCATCAACATACATACGGGCATATCTATCCATAAAATAACTCATATCTAATGCTAAGAAATGTGCTAATTTTGTTAACCCATTAACAATGACCCATATGGCATCATGTTTCTTCTTTGAACGCAGAAGTCCGGATACAAAATCCATAGTTATATGTTCCCATTTCCATTCCGAAATCGATAAAAGCTGTAACAATCCTGCAGGTTTCTGATGTTCCGCTTTCACTTGTTGGCAAACCAAACACCTGGCCACAAATTCAGCAATTTCACGCTTCATATTATTCCACCAGTAGTGCTCCTTCAAATCCCTGTACATTTTGGTACTCCCTGGATGCATTGCGTACATAGAACTGTGAGCTTCGTCAAGAATATCCTTTTTTAATACTGAATCATTCGGTACACATACTCGATTCCTGAAAAATAAAGTACCATCTTTTGTTGTCACGAACTTGGTATCCTTACTTTCTTGAACTTCCTTCTTTTTTTTCTCTAAGAATGCATCTTTAACTTGTAATTCTCGAATACGGTTAATCAACAACGGCCTCATTGTGATATGTGCCACTAATGCTCCTTTAGCTATCACTGCTAACTCAACTCCCATTTGTCGCAATTTCATAATATTTTCAACACGTGCACAAGTAATACATGATAGTCTTCCTGAAGATTTCTTACTCAATGCATCTGTAACCACATTGGCCTTTCCCGGGTGATGATGAATTGTACAATCATAATCCTTAATTAACTCCATCCAGCTCCCTGCCTCAAATTCAATTTCTTCTGTATAAATAAATATTTTAAACTTTGATGATCTATAAATATTTCACAAGTCGCTCCATATAAATAATGTCTCCAAAGCTTTAAATCAAAAACAATTGCAGTCAACTCTAGGTCGTGGATAGGATAATTATGTTCATGATTCTTCAATTTCCTGGACGCATATGCAATTACTTTTCCATTTTGCATTAATACACAACCCAAGCCTTGATGTGAGGCATCACTGTAGATTACAAAACCTTCATTGCTGTAAGGAATAGTCAAAACTGGAGCTGAAACCAGTATATTCTTCAATTCATTAAAACTTCTTTGGCACTCTTCATCCCATACAAATTTCACATCTTTTCGAGTCAACGTCGTCAATGGCAAAGCGATGATTAAAAATCCTTTGATAAATCTTTGATAATAACCTGCTAGGCCTAAAAAACTTCCACCTCAGTCACACTAGAAGGCTTTTCCCATTGCACTATTGCTTTTACCTTTTTTGGATCTACCAATATTCCATCCCTTGATACAACATGCCCCAGGAAAACGACTTTGTCGAGCCAAAATTCACATTTACTAAACTTCGCATACAATTTTCGTTGCCATAAAACTTCTAACACAGTTCTCAAATGCTTCTCATGTTCCTCCACACTTCGAGAATGTATCAAAATATCATCAATAAAGACAATAACAAATAAATCAATGTAAGGGAAAAACACCCTATTCATTAAATCCATAAACACTGCAGGAGCATTGGTTAACCCAAACGGCATTACCAAAAACTCATAATGACCATACCGTGTTTGAAAAGCAGTTTTAGAAATGTCACTATCCTTCACCTTCAACTGATGATATCCAGACCTCAGACCAATTTTTGAAAACACTTTGTCCCCCTGCAACTAATCAAACAAATCGTCAATTCTTGGCAAAGGATATTTGTTTCTGATAGTTACACTGTTTAACTGCCTGTAATCGATGCATAACTGCATTGTACCATCCTTCTTCTTAACGAACAACACTGGTGCTCCCCATGGCGAAACACTAGGCCGAATAAAACCTCTGTCAAGCAAATCTTGCAACTGTGTCTTCAATTCCTTTAATTCTGTTGGCGCCATTCTATAAGGAGCAATAGAAATTGGAATTGTTCCCGGTACCAATTCAATTAAAAATTCAACCTCTCTATCTGGAGGTAACCCTGGTAACTCTTTTGGAAATACATCTTTAAACTCTTGAACAATGGGAATGTCTTCAATCTTTCATTTCTGTTTATTGGTATCTACCACGTAAGCAAGATAACCCTATCAACCTTTCATTAACAATTTTCTAGTTTGAATAACTGAGATAAGATAATTAGGAATAATATTTCTTTCTCCCACAAACTTGAATTCTGGCTCGCCTTTAACATGAAACATGACTTTCTTTCGAAAACAGTCTATTGATGCATGATGAGCAGGCAAACAATCTATACCCAATATAATATTGAAATCCCGAATATCTAATGGTAACAAATAAACATTCAACTCCCGTTCACCCATATGCAGCACACAATTCATATACACATGATCAATTACCACTACTACCCCCATTGGTGTAAAAATGCATAAAGCATAATCAAGTGGTGAAAGTGGTCTAGTCAAATATGTGGCAAATAATAATGATACAAATGAATGTGTAGATCCAGGATCCATGAGCACACAAACATTTCTACCAGATATAGCAAGTGTACCTGTAACCACCTCCGGTGTAACTTGAGCATCATGAAGCGTCATGGCAAATACCCTTCCTTGAGCTTGTAAAGCACTAGAATTTCCCCACATCCTCTCGAAGAGCTCCCTGGTCCCGACCATCTATTAGGAGTAACATTGCCCATTGATGAAGCTCCAGCTAATAAAGGACAATATCTTTGTACGTGGCCCAATTGATTGCAGTTATAGCACTTCATTATATTAAGTTTGGGACAATCTTTCTTCGCGTGACCTTCCACCCCACAGTGAAAACAAGTAATTGAAGTAAGTTTAGGGCAATTTCTCTTTGTATGACCTTCCGATCCACAACTGTAACAAATAATACGGCCCACACGTTCTCCAAACCTACTTTCTTATGTAGATCGTTGCCTTGAATATCCTTGTCCGGCTGAATTATTCGAGAATCTGCTTTGATATCCTCTGCCCTGTCCTTTACCCAGTGAATTTCCCTGACCACCTTATTGTGATGAACTGAATTCCCCTACTTTAACATATGGTTGGTCAAATCTACGCTTCTTGAATTGTTCTTTTCTTCTCATTGATTCTTTTATATCCTTTTCTGCGATCATTGCCTTGTTTACAAGTTTAGCATAATCCGCCACTTTAAGAGTTGAGACCCTCGACCCGATGGATAATTCGAGGCCATCCTGTAACCTATTGCATTTATCTGGTTCATCTTGTACGAGTTTAGGAGCAAATCTCAACAAGGCTGTGAACTTTGCTTCATACTCAACCATGTACATTTTTCCTTGCTCTAACAAAATAAATTCTCGCTCTTTCTGCCTTTTATATGTAGGAGGGAAGTATTATTGATAGAAAGCTTTCGTAAATTTATTCCACAATATTACGTCTCCTCCTCCTGGCGTGATCAATAAATGCTTTATAGCTTTCTACTAACAACTTGCTTCGTCCTTCAAGATAAAAGTAGCCAAATTCACTTTATAATCATCTTGTAATTCCATGACTGAAAAAATAGATTCCATCTTTCTAATCCATCCCTCTGCCTCTGATGGCTCTATAGAGCCTGAGAAAATTGAAGGTGCCAACTTCATAAACTTCTCGTGTTTTGAAGCTTTCTTTTCTTATTGATTTGCTACCTGCCCTGTATGAACCTTCGTTTGTGCCTTAAAATAATTTGCATGTGTTCTGCCATTTGAGCCATAGCTTGTAACATTCTTTGCATATCAGTTGGCTGATTTTGCCCATCTCCCACATTTTCCTGAATAGGGTTGCCCAACGACAACATTAGTAGGGACAACAGAATTTTCTCTATTACCTCTTTCATTATCGTCTCCCCTTTCTATTTCTTATTATATCTGCAATGAAACTCATTTATAACAACATATTTATATATATATATATGCAACAAATATTTTTCAATATATGTTAGTATCATTTTTAAGAAAACTCTAACGACTCAATCACACCCTTCATATGTCCACTACCAGTCTAGACATTATTTAACTTGAGAACTAAAAAACCTAACCTCTGATACCAAAAGTTGTCACACTCGAACAAAAAAAATAATACTTACTTAAAAATACTATTAAATTAATAGAACATAATAATATTATCATTTCCAAAATCAACATCATCCCATATCCATGATTTTTTTTAAACAATATTGTCTTAAAAAGTAATACTAACAAATATTCACAACTCACACACATATAAGGATGTCTAGTCAAAGTATCCAAGACAAGACTAGTAAACATTTACATCTCAAAACATGTCATTTATTTGTGCTTAACTTATTGACAAAATATACAATAAACAAAAATGATGTAGTGACTTTTTCTATAAACATTACCATCCATTTAGACTTGGCAGTGGACATCCCTTCTCGATACCTGTAAAGAGAAACATATATAAAGGTATGAGCTATAGGCTCAGTGAAGACACCATTTTCCTTAATAGTAATCTGTAAAAGTATATATACATATATATATATATACATATCATATATAATCACATTCAATTCTCATCCCATAGCCATCATTTAAGGCATCAGATGTACCACACACATAACTGCTCTCTAGCCTAAATTATTAGGCATCAAGCATTCATACCATATACCCATCCTCTAACCCTATATATATTGGGCATCAGATGTATCACACACATAACCGCTTTATAGCCTCAATTATTAGGCATCAAGCATCCATTCCATATACCCATCCTCTAGCCCTATATATATTGGGCATCAGATGTATCACACACATAACCGCTCTATAGCCTCAATTATTAGGCATCAAGCAACCATTCCATATACACATCCTTTAGCCCTATATATAATTGGCATCATATGTACCTTTCCATACTCTTCTTTCAATAAAGTCAAGACTCAACTCCACTTTACCAAGCATGATAATTTCAACATACATATTCCACACCAACCTTCACATTTATACATTCAAGTGTATATAAATTCCAAGTGAGTACACTCACCTCAAGTCCACACAAATGTAGTTCCAAGTTCTATTTTCTCGGTGCGTTAGAAGTATATGTTCCTTCACCTACCAATCTAACATAATTAGTATTCCAATTCTACATCAATATAATCATTTATAAGTGTGCAGAATACACTAACAAATACACAAATGTATACTCCTTATGCACTTGTTAATTTACAACACATTACAACCTTTCAGAATTAGGTGTAGTCCGAATCCCCTGCACAGACTAGGTACTTTCCGTTCTCCGATCATTCCTAAATTTTTATAGTAGTTACACAACATGTTTATAAATAATATTCCATAATTTAAGCATAATCCAACGGCTAAAACATCGGATATTCACAAAATAACTCAATACAAACATGATTTCCAGAATATAACGTATGGCAATAGTCCAACTTCATGAATTAAATTGTATCAATTGGATGAGATCTAGATGCTCTACCATATATTTCTAGAAATTTATGTGTGTCTACTTTTTAATGCAATTTACGGTGCATAAATTGAAATTTTCTATAAGAAGTTATAGCAATTCTCCCATAGTAACACTAATCTGCCAGAATTATAAAACTTATAAATTTTTAGCATGATTTTTACTTATATCATCTATTATTATCTCTTCATGATCAAGAAAATCCAATTATATCATCACAACACACAAGAACACCAAAAAATAAACTCAAAACCATGTTCTTTCATTTTCAATCATAATTTTTCAATTTCAATTACTACAAACACAATAAAAGGATGATGAAAACATAAATAGCATAGTTTAAACTTACCAAACTTTAATTCTCTAATTTTCCTTATTTTTCTCTTCTTCTCCTTCTTTTCCCTTTTTATCTTTGTTTTTCTATTCTTCTCCCTGTTTTTCTTTTAATTTTCTCTTATATTTCTAAGATTATCAATTGATTCAATCATACAGATGTTATGCCATTTACACACTACCCCCTCTATTTCTATTTCAAACAACTAAATCCACTTACATACTTTATTTTCAAATAAGTTCCTTATGAATTATTATTCTAACATGAGTTCTTATAATATAAATAAACCTAACTCACATTCTTCCTACAAAATCAAACATCATGGCAAAATGCACAATTCCACTATTCATCATACATTAGGAATAAATTGATATTATCAAATGCACAAACATGATTGTAAATACTAATGAATACTTAAACATGTTTAAATGATACTAAAATATTTGTTTTAAGATTTGGGATGTCACATAAGCTCTTTCTACGGGCTACGAAGACAATCACGTAAGCATTTTCTACAGGCATAAGCCTTTTCTAGAGGCAATCAATAAGCCCTTTATATAAGCAGAAGCCCTCTCTAGAGGCAATAATATAAGTCATTTCTATAGGCAGTAGCCCTCTCTGGAAGCAAATCACATAAGCTCTTTATATAGAAAAAAGCCCTCTCCAAAGGCAAATCACATAAGCTCTTTATATAGAAAGAAGCCCTCTCTAGAGGCAAATCACATAAGTCATTTCTACAAGCAAATCACTAAGCCCTCGCAGGAGGCAGATCAAAAAAGTCCTTTATAGTGGAAAAACACAAAACCCTTGTACGTGGAACACTTATTCAATCCTCACAAAGAAACCCTAGTGATGTTCAGATGACATAGCAGAGTTAAAGCATAGGAGCAATTGTTCGAATCTGGGTTACCAGAACTAAGGATGATAGAAAGATAACGTGATTATATGGACTGGCCATCGGGTAGATTAAATCACAATTGGTTTCACAGGAACGGTTACAGTCAATCGGGATCCAAGATCACTTTGATTATCTTATAATATATAGTTAAATCTCATAGGGTTTTTCCTAAATGAAGCATTTTTTTTTCGAAAAGCCCAAAGCTTTATCAATTAAACAGGTGTTGAGTCTTCATGCATTCATTAGTATTCTTGCAGGAGCCACAAATCGAAATATATTCAAAACGCCTCAATTATTTGCAAGTAAAGAGCTTGAGTTGAGAGGGTATGTAGACACTCCAATTTGCGATTGCCGCAAGAACGCTTATTTTATTACTATATTATTTTCTATTTTTAAGGTTAGGATTTAATTTGGTGGAGTGGCTTCTTTTAAGCATTCATGTGCCTTAATTTGCTTATTTTTGTTTTTTACCCATTTTTGTCCATCCCATATTAGATGGGAGCCATAAAATGATGTCTTGGGTCTCCTTATAAATAAAGGCTTAAGGCTTTTTTTTAAGAGAAGAAAAAGTGAGGAGGTGAATGATCATATAAGAGCATTAAGCTATTGACCAAATAACTCTCATTAGCAAAGACTCTCTTAATCTTTTATTAGAGGTGTTAAGAATCATGCTCCAATTAATTTTTATTAGGTTATTAACAGTGATAAACTTTTCAGTATAAATTTTACACCTAGAGTATCAGCTTTTGTCAAGCCAGAGGTTTATCCACTGCGCCGGGAGAAGTATCAGTGCCTCGTCGGATATATGCCCATCGGACTTTTTCTATGATATTTACGTTATCGTCCAGAAGGTAATCATTTGACCCTTTATTTTAATTAGGTTTATTATCTGCATACTTGTTTAGTTTTAATTAATTAAAGTCAATTTTGTATATTAGAAATTCTCATATAGTTCATATCGATTCCAAAACTCACCTACACACTAGAACATGCTTTATGGGAGTTTGTAGCACAACAAACAATCCTACTAGATAGGTTTATCGCACGACAAACTCATTAAACACATACCAACCGCTTTCTAACACATCAATCTGTTAGAACCCATCACTTCAGTTTTATGTCGTACGACAAATGGCACATTGTTGTGGTTTGTTGCACAACAAACCCTCTCCAGGAATATAAATAGGCCAACACCCCCACTAGTTCAAAGAGATAGTTTTCGCACCAAAATTCCTTATTCTCTTTCTTATTTTCAATCTTCAAGCATTCTTTAGAAGCACATTTGATAATATTTATTTTCGCAAAAGTCTTAGATCAAATCTTGGCATCCGGAGTGCCACCTTCTAGAGTCTAATCGCTGAAAATATTTTAAAGAGGAAAACAAATACATATCGGAGGTTTCTTTACAATACATTATTTTTCTTTTATTTATATTATATCAACAATGAGGTAATCACCTAAACTTATTTTTAAATTAAGTTATATATTTACATACCTATTTTTATATATCTGTATACCTGTTTTATCATAATTGTTTAACTTTAATTATTTATAGATCTACACATTTTAAATCTATTGTTCTGTCCATTTTCTAATTGGATAAACTTATTGTCAAGTTACCGATATTCTATTGTTTTTAAACAAAACTTCTTTTCAAAACCCTGATAAAAATCATTTGTAAAATCAGAAAAAGTAGAGTCATTATCGTCCAGATAAAACCAAGTTTTAAAAACTCAGACTGGTAAGCTTACTTAGGAATTAAAGTTGGATATATTATGTCTTCCATATACACTGTAATGTATCTAATGCACTCTCCTCAAAAGTTCAATTCCATATCAAATAAATTTTGATAATATCTAATTTATTCTAACAATAAACCAAACGAGATAATTGATATTGTCGGAGGAAACAATACTGAATCAATCTTGGGATTTTAAAATAAATAAAATAAACTTTTATCACTAGTAAGACTTTGACAAAACTAAACATCGGATCATAGAATACAAGATCTTTATCAATTTCTCCCGTTTTTCGCAAAATCAGGTTTTCATGAGATATTTTCAGAAAGTAGTATAATATCAGTAGAATCATCCAAATTTGTCAACATAAAATAAACATATAAATACCATTAGAGACTAAAAGGGCGGAACGAATGCGTAACACCTTTCCAATCCGGAATACAGTTTTGGAACTCTATAGATTCTTGGTTTCGTAGATAAATGTGTAAAGAAAATGTTTATCTATAGCCTTTCCCTTTACAAAACCCTTTTGTCCGTTTTTTTGTAAAATGTACTGACGATTCTGAATAAACCTTTTTGCATTTATAATCAGATAGATGAATACACAATATGAATTATCATCATATAGATGCGAATGAATCGACGAAATTTCTTCTAATAATTTAGACCCTTAAACTAGAGGTTGAAACTCAGGGGTCGCATTTGTAGATACTCATAATAGTCTAATATTTTAACAATGTATTTATTACAAGTCTACGCCAATTTAGAAAACTTGTTATAAGATAATGATATGTTAATGTTTATATGTGTTCTTAATATGTTTAATCTGTTCTACATTGATATTATTGGTAAATGTGAATAGCACATATTATATATATATATATTATTGTTGTACACGAATTTTATATAGAAATAAAGGATTAACTCTTAGTATAAATAAAGTTGGCCCTACCCATATTTTAAATTAATTCAATAAGATATCTCTTATTCTCTTGTTTATCTCAATTATTCTAACAAAACTCTTATTATTATTGTGGGCGGCCAAAATTTTGGACAAACCCACAAGATGAGGTTCTTAGCAAAATCAATGGAGTAATATATGGAGATGGTGAAGGAGACAAGATATTTTTTTGGTATGGTAGGTTCCCTCCGGTAGCGCTTATGCTATTCCGGCAGTACATCCTCCATTTGTGTGTGTGTGTTTGATTATATTAGCTCAAAGGCAATTGAAATGAGAATACAAGTTGACATTTTCTCTCTCTAAAACAATTCTTCTAATTTTATGTTCTCTCCTCTAGGATCTAGGAGGCAGCCCCCCTTCCTGGCTATCCTTCATTCTATTTATATTCATAGATTTACGGTTACATATGTTACATTAGGGTTAAGGGTAAAGGACTAAAAAAGGCCTACTCTATCTTTTTTGCAAATTCTCTTATAGAGTTTGGGCTGGCTCATGTCCAGGCCCATTATTACTTCATAATTTTTAAACTCCCACAATTATTGCCCTCCAAGCACGTGAGCTCGGCGGCTAAGGTGAGTTCATGTGCTTGATCCATCAGCTTTCTTATCCTTGTAATCTTTGAAATAATTTCTCCAAGTGTTATAACAAAGCTTTCCCGAAGGCATCAAAACTAAAGACCCTCTTAAACAGAAGGCAAAACGTGTAAGACCTTGCTCGGCCAAGGCATCAAAACTAAAGACCTTCTTAAACAGAAGGCGAAACGTGTAAGACCTTGCTGAGCCAAGGCATCAAAACTAAAGACCTTCTTAAACAGAAGGCAAAACGTGTAAGACCTTGCTCGGTCAAGGCATCAAAACTAAAGACCTTCTTAAACAGAAGGCAAAACGTTTAAGACCTTGCTCGGCTAAGGCATCACAACTAAAGACCTTCTTAAACAGAAGGCAATACGTGTAAGACCTTGCCCAGCCAAGGCATCAAAACTAACAAAAGACCTTCTTGAACAGAAGACAAAACGTGTAAGACCTTGCCCGGCCAAGGTATCTAAATTAATAAAAGACCTTCTTCAACAGAAGGGAACATCATAAGGCCTTGCTCGGCTAAGACGGCAAACATACATATATCAACGCATCTCGACAACAGGTACTTCTTGATTTACAACAGTTGGTCTAACAGCCCGGTCAACAACAACAAACAACTTGTTAGGTCGGCAAAAGAAGATGATTTAACGCGCCGACCATTCATATATCAACGCATCTCACTTCCCCGCCACAAGATTTGAAGTTTTTCGGGAAAGCTTTGTTATAACACTTAGTGAATTATTTCAAAGATTACGAGGATAAGAAAGCTGATGGATCAAGCACATGAACTCACCTTAGCCGCCGAGCTCACGTGTTTAGGGGGCAATAATTGTGGGAGTATAAAAATTATGAAGTAATAATGGGCCTGGACATGAGCCAGCCCAAACTCTATAAGAGAATTTGCAAAAAGGATAGAGTAGGCCCTTTTTAGTCCTGTACCCTTAATCCTAATGTAACATATGTAACCGTAATTCTATGAATATAAATAGAATGAATGATAGTCAGGAAGGGGGGCTGCCTCCTAGATCCTAGAGGAGAGAACATGAAATTAGAGGAATTATTTTAGAGAGAGAAAATGTCAACTTGTATTCTCATTTCAATTGCCTTTGAGCTAATATAATCAAACACACACACACAAATGGAAGATGTACTGCCGGAATAGCATAAGCGCTACCGGAGGGAACCTACCATACCAAAAATATATCTTGTCTCCTTCACCATCTCCATCTATTACTCCATTGATTTTGCTAAGAACCTCATCTTGTGGGTTGGTCCAAAATTTTGGCCGCCCACAATTATTATTATTATTATTATTATTATTTATGAGATGAGGTTCAAATTCGGGTATTCTCAAACTCTAAAGGGTGGTTTTTTTTATTAACAAAACACTATTGTTTCAAATGTGAAAATTTAGAAATTAATTCATCGGATCCAACCCTGAAATTTATTCGGGGGAGTTTTCTAGACTTTTGTATTTGGTGTCGACCTTGTTTTTTTTTTTTACTGGGTTTTAGTGCTGTCCCTAACCCCACTTTGATTCCCAAATTTCAACTCTCTCTAGCTCACACACTTTAATTTTTTATTTTCTTTTCAATCATGTGCATCTCCTGTTAGATAATATATATATATATATATATAGTCTATGATAAAAACCCTCTTTTAGTCTTTTTTATGCTTTCCTTTTACATGACTCTTGAATTTTTTCCCTAGAAAATTAGTTAAATTTCACACCAATAAGTTAATTGCATTTGAGAAAGGGGTGACTAAATTTTATTTTTAGGGACAAAATTAAGTTCAAGTAATTAAAGTTATAAATATTCAAACAAAATTTCAGGTTTCATCTATTCATCAGTATAATTTAATATTATATAATAGAGTTTTATTGTTTGATACTTAGTATAACTTTTTTTCTTCGAATCGAGAATTTGTGTTTATTTGTTCGTAACAAGGAACTCTCGAGTTTGATCTCAATAAATGAAGTTGTTAACCATTTATTGTGGTCAGACTCTGTAATTTGAAATATGAGATAAATTAACATAAAGTTATTAGATATGGGTCACTAAATAGTAGATCTAGTAGTAGAGGTGGATTCACGATTCAAGATTTTAGATTTTTTTTTTTTTTGGGGGGGGGGGGGGGGGGGGGGGGGGGCACAAAATAAAATAAAATCAAGTAACTAAAAAAAATAATAGGTTCCAATCAAATATTGACATAAATATTTGAAAATTCACAAACCAATTCTTAGTACCAAAACTAGTAATCTTACTTGTTGTAAAGTTTTTATTATCAAATTATATGGCCTTCTTTAAAATATATATATATATATATATTTTATGAAATTGGAATTAGGGTGTGTTTGGCAACCCTAATTCATCCAAAAATATATTATATGGCCTTCTTTACCAAAAATATATTACATCCTTTAAAGTTTTGATTTCAATGACCGAATTATAAAAGCACCATAAATTAATTAATTAAGGGTGTATATAGCTACCCTAATTCTATTTTATGAAATTGGAATTAAGGTACGATTTTCGAATTTTATTGGTTGGATGGATTAAATGGTCATAGTTTTGAAGTTCTGGTATAATTTCAAAATCTTCATTTTTATAAAATTGAATTCCGTAGGGAGGGTGGAGTTTTATCCAATTTCACCTTTGAATTGTCAAAAAAAGAAAAAAAAATCCTCAATTTATGACCCCACATACCCCAGCACCCCTCGTCCCCTTTAACACCCCCATGCCACACCAATTCACCTGTTCCCACCCATCCGTTCTTTGCTCGCCCACTATGTCACCCACTTTGACACACACCCTCCCCCACGCGACCCCCTTCCCGTAGCTGAAACCCACGTGATTGTTATGTATGTAAACGAATGTATATATATTACCTATATTTATATCAAAGCACTACCGTTATAAGCGTCACCACTAGTAACCGTCGGAGTTTCTGATAGCAGTCGCTTATGAAGTACGGACACGATACGCAATTCACAAATTTTCCAAAATATATAATTTGACACGTGAGAATACGTTCTTAGTTATATATATATATATATATGTAAGAAACATTATAAATATTTAAAAAAATCATCAAAATAAAACTATATTGCATCAATAATCCAAATACTCAACATGATCATTGTTACAACTCACCACATAATTAAAGCAAAAAAGCATACATAAACTAAATTATTACGCAGCATAAGAGCAAACAAAAGGGGAATATAGATATAACAATCATAATCGACTCAATATCACTAAGTCGACTCAACACCAATCACTTCAACATCTTCAACTATATCCCCAAATACTACCGACTCCAACTCCGACTAGCTAGGACTACCCATTTTGAAGTTTTAAAATTTACAAAAGGACCCCCCAATGTAACGGATTAACATGTTGAGACGTATCGGCATTAAAAAGATAAAATAAAATATACTCAATACTCTTTGATTCGCATATCAAACATGTATCGAGAAGGATTCATGACCTACAAAATAGCATCCGTACTTTATATGTAGTCGCCGAAGTTCCTGTAGGGATTCTTTAAACACATTGTTTTTTTTTTAAATTTTAAATTAATTATATAAATTAGTCAAATAAACAAATTGAAAATAGTAATAGAATTTTAAATAAAAACTACGTATCATCCAAATAATAATATTGCAAATCTAAGAATTATAAAATAATAATTTTAATAAATTTATAAAACTGTATAAGTCTAAATTAAATAACTTTTAGAAACAGTGCGTAAAAATTGAAAATCTGTCGTCACCGACCATACGTAATCATGCTAATTAAAAAGAGAAAGGGCGGGAGAGTAATAGTGATGTAGTAGTTGCCGTCGACCAAGAGCATACCAAATAGACCAGAGATAGAGGGGGACACATCATCTACAAAAAAAAAACAAAACAATTTAAAGTACAACCATTCACACCCACAACAAATCATCAGAATAATATTAAAGCTACACCTAACAAGAATAAGTATAAATTATACACAGCTATATTATAAAGAGTGCTTTCACTTTAATAGAATGGAAGTAATCCATTCATCTTTATAAATTTTTTTATAAAAAAAATTGAAAATTTTAACCCCTATATATATGGTTAAATTTTTATTTTTTTTAAAGTGAGATAATATATATATACATACGTAAATATCTAAAAGAAGGTGTATTGAAAAATCGACTTCGATCGTTAAATCATGTTATCGACTTCTAGGTTAAATCTTACGATAAAATTTTGTGATATAATTTGCTTAATATATAGATATATTTGCATATTTTCATTAAAAAAAATTTATTTTACTTTTTCAAATGATAATTCCTTTTTTAATTAAAGTAAATAAATACTTTTTGTAACTTAACTTTATATACTAATAGCCTTGTAATTTAATGATTTTTTTTTTATATATTAAAAGTGTCACGTGTTCAAAATTTATATATATAATATTCAAATTTAATAAATAATTTATTCGGCCTTACTTATTCACCTTTTAGTCAACCATATAAAAAGCAGGAAATGAACGCATGAACTTAACTAAATATAATAAAAAAATTAAAATGATTAGATACAGTATTAATTACACGCAAGCATAGTATATATATATATATATATATTACATGTCGACGCATCTGAAAATCACATCGATCGATCTGAGACAGTGAGACCAGCGTTGCAATCAAAGTTTCCGCTTTTTACTTTATCTCTCTTCTTCACTATCTACGTTGTATATTTATACTATCCATAACTCATCACTGATTTCCGATATATATAGAGGAAAATGGGGAGTTATAGGATATGTATGTGCTTTACTAGGAAATTCAGAGTCCATGAAGCTGAGCCACCTGCAGATGTGAAAGAGGCCTTCAAGTTATACTCCGACGATGGGCTCCACATGACGGCGGAGCAGCTCCGCCGCTTCCTTAATGAGGTCCAGGGAGACGCCGGAGCTACGATCTCCGATGCCGACCAAATAGTGCAGCAGATTCTGCATAAGCGGCACCATATTGCCAAATTCACGAGGAATACTCTCACTCTTGATGATTTCCATCACTATCTCTTCACTTCTGATCTCAATCCTCCTATCAGATCTCAGGTATAACATCGCCTTTTTTTTTTTTTTTTTTAATATATATATATATATACACACACACTAGAATACACTCTACTCGTATTTATACAATTTAAAGAGAAATATGGTTTAGTAGTTATTATCAGTGTCACTCATACAACACTTATTAAAATAGGCATTCCAAAAATTTGATGCGGCTTCGGTGGCAGCTGAAATAGGTCTTCTAGCTCTTTATAATACAGTATAGATAGTATACACGTTGAATTCAATTGATTTGTGTTGTAGTTCAATTTCTAGTCATTAATGATTGACCAATTTAAGAAATTTATCCAAGTGTTAATAATTTCCTTTCACGGAAGATATAGGGGGAATCAGAAAGTACACACTTTCTGAGTTACTGATTATTCTTCTTGAAGTGGAACAAGTAGAAGAATGTGAGATTATAGTTGTTAAAGAGTTCATTTGTTGCCATTGACAAAGTAATTGAGCCTTTAATTGTTTCTTTATTTGGATTGAAACAGGATTTGGTTGGTTAATTTGTCTCTTTTAGGGTACTTTATGACTTCTGTGAGTTTTCCACTTTTGTTTTGTACTATGCATAGAAGGGGGATTTGCCAGTGAGCTGTCAGTGCTCATCAACCAATCAAGTTATGGAGTCCAAAATTTGTTGCACTAAACAGAGGGCTAAAGTTGAATATAAATAAGCAATATAATTACAAGAGGGTAGAATGTTAAGACTTGTGCTATCTTGATGACACAAATTTATTTCATCTTATTTTGATACATTTTTTTGTTTTTTTTTTGTTCTTTTTAGTATCAATGGTTTTGCTAGACACAGCAAGTTCAATCATGTCGAGTTATTATTTCGCCATTATCACTAAAAAAATTTGACTTTTTTAGGTGCACCAAGATATGAGCCTACCGTTGTCCCATTATTTCATATACACGGGCCACAATTCCTACTTGACTGGAAACCAACTGAGCAGTGATTGCAGTGATGTCCCAATCATTAAGGCACTCAAAGGAGGTGTGAGAGTAATAGAACTTGATATATGGCCTAACTCGACAAAAGACGACGTCCACGTTCTTCATGGAAGGTATAAGCCTTGCATCTACACTTGTAACCTTTGTATTGTACTTGTGCTCTGCTCATGCTGTTTAAGCGATAACTCTCTCCCCTGTTCTTTTTTATTACAACCTGGTTGTCTTTCTTCCAATTATCTTGATGTCAAGTTCCGTTGCCATAAAATTACCTTTTCGCAGAAATAGAAAAAAATAAGAAGTAAACCAGCACATTCATTTAGGTCCACAACATTATTATTTATCATGTTTAAGGTCACTGTTCCTTAACATACTTGGACTTTATCGTGGCATATGGCTAAATCATGTTCTTGGAGTTCACAAGAGTTTAATGGGATAGACACTTATATTAAAAGAAACAAACAAACGTTTGCTAGGAAATTTTCTCACATAGAAAAATGGTAATGTGGAAATTTCAATTAATGATCTATTAAAAATAGTGCTGCAAATAATATTTTGGTTCAATGTTACATGATAAGCTCTAGAGAAATCGGCGTACATATATAACTTTCTAAACAAAAAAATGCTACGTTAACCTTTTGGATACGAACAGATTCACATTTAACATGCAAGTTGTTCTTAATAAGTATTTTTGGGTTCTTCTGTTCACTCCTGTACTCATCGTCTAAGTTGCTTAATGAATTTTAGATCTGGACTTGAATTATAATTTCAATTTATGGTCTTTCCTTCCCCCTTTTTTTTTGCATATGTTTTTGTTTTCTGGATTGTATTTTAATTTAAAAAGTAATACTGTATACTGTTAATTCTAGGACTCTGACAACTCCGGTGGAACTAATAAGATGTTTGAAGTCAATCAAAGAGCATGCTTTCTCTTCCACTCCATACCCAGTTGTTATAACTCTTGAAGATCACCTTACACCCGATCTTCAGGCCAAAGTAGCTCAGGTGAATATTGATTTTCTTCCCTGAATTCAACCATTTTCTTCACTTTGAGTAACTTTTTATAATTTTTTTTGCATATTGTTGCTGAAGATGGTCACCCAAACATTTGAGAAAATGATATTTTGCCCCGAATCAGAATGTTTAAAAGAATTACCATCGCCGGAAGACTTGAAGTATCGCATTATAATCTCGACCAAACCTCCAAAAGAGTACCTTGAAGCTAAAAATTACAAGGACCAGAAAGGTAGCTCACAGAAGGAAAAGGATTCTGATGAAGATGTATGGGGTGAGGAGCCATCAAGGCTTATGGCCGATCAAGAAAATGGTGATAAGGTGCGTGCATAAGAAAATTTTGGGTGTGTTTGATAGCAAGTATGGAATTAGGGTAGAAAATGTTTAAATTCTAGGCAACTTAATTCCTTGGAAAAGCACTTAAAGGTGTTTAATTGTATTTATCTTCTAGGTGGAAATTATGTATCTTTTCGATGCAGCAGTGACAGATTTTCAACATTTTACCTAGAATTGAACTTTTCTGCCTTTGAGCTCTTTTCCGCCTTACCTGGAATTGATTGTTCTTGAGGAGGGAAAGAATTCAAGTTCCTAGAATTATGCATCATTTACTTGTATTGTGGAATTAGATGGGATTGGAATTGCCTAGAAGATTAGGCAATCAAACACTACAAAGACATGGAAAAGTAAATATTTTCCAAGTTTTCCATGAAAACTTTGCCAATGAAACACACCCTTTGTGTTTTTTATAGATTTCCGTTAACACCTAATCGTTAGTTTCTCATTGAAGAAATTCTATTTATCGTGCTTGTAGAGTGATAGTGATAAGAGTGACCATAATCAAGAAGTGGAAGAGTGCGACTATGATCAACAGTTGCAGCCTTCACTCGCATACGAGCGTCTAATTGCTATTCGTGCTGGGAAACCAAAAGGTGGGTTAAAGGAGGCGCTAAAGGTCGAAATCAACAAAGTTAGACGCCTTAGTTTGAGTGAACAAGCGCTTGAAAAGGCTGCTGAATCTCATGGAGTGGATGTCGTGAGGTATGAAATTAACTTACTATATAAAAATTATAGTATTAATGGTTTCACTCAGCTTATTGAGCATCGTCAACATGTTATTATGATTTTGATTCTGGTGCCAAATGTTCTCAATGACCAACTCTGATGGGTGCTTTCTATATCCAGGTTCACCCAAAAGAATATTTTAAGGGTATACCCTAAAGGAACTCGGTTCAACTCCTCTAATTACAAGCCACAAATTGGTTGGATGCATGGAGCTCAGATGGTTGCATTCAATATGCAGGTTTGCTACTGTACTTGTTTGTGGTTTCCTGATATTTTTTCCTTTTTGACCCCTTGGTTTAAATTTTGTGCTTCTAAAATTTTATCTATCAAAGGTGTGGAAAATGATGTAATTTTAACTTTTTTCAATGGCAGGGATATGGTAGGTCACTCTGGTTGATGCATGGGATGTTCAGATCCAACGGAGGGTGTGGCTATGTGAAAAAGCCTGATTTCTTGATGAAAGCTGGTCCACATAACCAGGTTTTCGATCCTAAGGCAAAGATGCCAGTGAAGAAAACTTTAAAGGCAAGGCAAACCTAAATAAAAAAGAAGAAAAGTATATGTCCCTTGCCTCCAAAGAAATGTACTTATTTTTAGCACTATTTTACAGGTGAAAGTATATATGGGAGACGGATGGCATTTGGATTTTAAGCAAACTCACTTTGATTTGTATTCCCCACCAGACTTCTACACCAGGGTAATACACTGTTTAATTTGACATATAAAGTTTGAGCTTAGCAAAGGAATTAGCATCCTGTGATTTGAACTCTTGGTGTGAATTAGATACAACACAATATGGACACCTGAGCATGCAACTTTTTGAAAATTAAACTATGGATACACTGGGATACGTTACTATTATATATATATATATATATATTATACATATTCAAACAAATGAAACTAGGAACCAAAATTCCATAAGATTTCAAAATAAAGTTTTAACTACCAACATATTGTCAACAACAAATTCAAAAAGCTCTCTAAGTTTGAAGAGAACTCAAGCTATATGTTTTCATTAGTCCAATATATATTATACTAATACTAATAGTCTAATAATAATCTGTTAACATTTGTTAATTTTTTAAAACCAAAGGTTCTCATTCATTTCTTGATGACCTACCTCCCTTTCTACTTTCAAAATGAAGATGACATCAAATACGTGTCTCAGTGTGTCCTTTATGTGTCCTGGCCTTATCCCGAACCTGTCTGATTGAAAATAAAACCTAAATTATACTCCCCATCTTATTTAACTAATTTTCATATTCTATGAAACAGATTGGTATAGCTGGAGTGCCCGCAGACGAGATAATGAAGAAAACAAAGAAAAAGGAGGACAACTGGACACCAGTGTGGAATGAAGAGTTTACATTCCCATTAACCGTTCCTGAACTGGCTTTACTTCGAATTGAAGTACACGAGTACGATGTTTCTGAGAAAGATGATTTTGCTGGCCAAACTTGTCTGCCCGTTTCCGAATTGAGACCCGGGATCCATGCAGTGCCCCTTTGTGACCGAAAGGGAGAACAATATAGCTCAGCAAGACTTCTCATGCGGTTCGAGTTTGTTTGAGATTTTCATATTTGTAACCTCTCAGTGCAATTACAGTACGGATGTGTATTATATAGTGTTTTTTGGGGCATTGAGAGCTGTTGTTAATATTTGTTGTAGGTGATTATGTTATTCATATATTTGTTGAATCAACTCTGTTGTATATTTTTTTTCTAAAGAGTTCATTTTCTTCTGCGTATTTTCTCCCATTCGTGATCTGTCTCTCTGTGCTTGTGTATTGTCAAAGAAAACTGATATCTTGAGTGGATCAAATAATTATTCCAGATTCACATTTTGCGCGCAAATAGGATTCTTAAAAACCCATTTGGCAGAAAGGAAGGAAAAGAAAATTAGGAAAGATCAATGTTCTGTTTACAAAGGAATGAAGCCTTCTTCTATCTCTCATTTGTTTCGTTGGAAGGACCGAAAATAGGAGGGATATAGTATTTCTTGTTTACTGTGTCAGAAGATTGAAAAAATCATTATACTAAATGTCTCGTGTTTTGGTGAAGATTATTTGTCGTGGATTATGTAGTAATACCAAAAGAAGCCTTGTCCTACATATGTGATGCAACGGGTTGGAGGGTGAAAAGGTAGGTTTGATAATTAGAGAACAAGTAAGGTTAATCGAATAAGGGTCAACTAACTCCTTGTGCTTGGAGCGGCCTGAAAACCAAGTGTTTAGTCTCTTAGTACCACCCTACAAGTCGTAGAGAACTAGGACACAAAAAAAAAGAAAAAAAAACCAATCTCAGTATCTCACAATCAGAGAAGGTACACTAAAAATAAGATTCTTGTTTGATTAATTTCCAGAGTACTTCATATCTCTTTTGCTTTGCAATATGTACTTCATATTTATGTAGAGCCTTGTAACATTCTACCCGCCATAGATACATGCATAACCATTAGTTGGAAACCACTAATTAGACTAGAATATTAAATACTCGGTAAGCCTAAATGCATTAGAGACTTTTGGAGTGCCACTTGTATACTTTGAACCTAGATTTCTGTAGGTCATTAGGGCAGTAATCATGCATCGCATACACATATTTACGCATTAATCTTTAAACCCTAAGATCTATGTTGTTCAATATAATCGACAAAAGACATACTTTATATGCGATTTGGTGTTAATGAAACGAACAGGGTGGATCGGATCCTTCTGTTGTTGTCGTCCTTAGCGTAGAAACTACGACGCCTCTACGGTATGCACACACGAACGAGGTGAGATCCTTGCTTGGTGTACTAGCGCCTTCTAGGGTTCTCTCAATTATCCTCTCTGAGTTTCCTTGACGGCCAAGATGAATAAAGGTTCCCTTTTAAAAGGGAACTCTAGTGAGAACCCTAAGCAACAGCCCAAGTCCAACTTGGCCCGTTTTAATTCGTTTTGATCCAACTCGTTTTGGTGTGCGACCCTGTAGGTTTTACACTCTTTGGCAGTATAATTAAAAGCCCGTTTTATTATACGAATAGTAAGCGGTCTCTAGTAAAACATTACTACTATCCAAAGGGTATAAAGGTCAAAAACGACACAACTTTAAATTGATATTCCACATATTAACTCCTTTTTGTCAATCGATATCTAGATTGAACACAAGACTAGGCAAGTGTCATTCTTGTATAGTTTAATCTTTATTTCTTGATCTCTAAGTATAATTAATCTAAAACAAATGACATCTCATTTGTGCATGGCCATGCAAATATTAATTACATTTATCAAGGGGCCCAACGACATCTCTCTCAATATATGAGAGTGACAAATCCCATCTTGATCAACCACATACCTCTACATAGTTCATAGTATGCTCGGTCATCATCTTTATAATTACTCGATCAAGAGTAACGTTTAGTAATGCCTGACATGCTAATCCCTATGTTGGTAACCATGGCGATCTCAGGTCCGAGGATAATACGATATCACAAATGGGGAACATCACTGATGACATTATGTAACACTCCTCGCAGTGTCCCCAAAGCGGGTCAGTCTAATACTTTGTTCCCTAACAAGTATCAGTATGTTCAGCTTGATATTTCCATATCCATGACTTGTGGAACATAATCATCAGCTGACCCATACTCTAATCATTATATCAATGTGAGCCTGGGATATTGACACATGATTAGGGACATCTAAATAATATTATTATAACATTACTAGCATCCCACAATCAAGTCACGTACTTGATGAACTAGTATTAATATATATTATTTACAAGAGAATATAAAGTATAATAAATAAACTTTATTAATAACAATAAGCATAAAATATCCAAGTACAAATCATAATCTATGAATAGTTCTAGGACATATCTCTTTCAATTTCTACTTTCTTCTTGTGATAAATAACCCAAATAAGATGAACCTTTGTGGAATGAGATATTATGACTTGTTTAACCCATAAGTGTCAATTTGGCTGTTCACGTGAATATGTTATCCTATAGTCTTCTAACATCTTATATAAAGTGCCATATGCAGCCTTAAGATTTCACATATCTGCATGTGAAAATGGTTATTATAACATGGCTTTACATAGCCAATGTACCATCGATCATGCCATTGATTATCTTTAACCATCTTTGGAATGATGCAGATTTTTTCTGTCTAGTTTTACCCAGCGGAATCTGCTGACGGTATACCCCCAAGGGTACGCGCCTTGACTCATCTAATTACAATCCCTTTGCTGGTTGGACACATGGGGCTCAAATGGTTGCATTTAACATGCAGGTACTACATATGTACAATATGCTCTCTAATGCCCCTACCCCCACCATGTGTGTTATTTATTACTTATCCTTTTTATTTCCTACTTATTTCCAGGGATACTAGAAGGACCTTTGGAAGATGCAAGGAATGTTTAGATCCAATGATGGCTGCGGTTTTGTTAAAAAATCGGATATTCTATTGAACACTCACAAAATTTTCGATCCTAGCCAGACCTTACCAATTAAGACAACTTTGAAGGTATGTGCATAAATTCGTAAGTTTTCTTAGTATTGATCAAATTTCCCTTACCTTTCAATCTATATATTTTACGGAGTTGATAACTGGTAAAGGTATATATGGGAGAAGGTTGGCATTCGGATTTCCACCACACAAACTTCGACCTCTATTCTCCACCGGATTTTTATACTAGGGTAAGCTGTAGTATTTCTATAATGAGTACTCCGTACATACTTTTGACTTTTGAAAATGTGATAAAGTTTGAGCTAAACTGAAAAAAATATCATTTTGATGTTCTCAAATCCCGAGGTTCAAGAATAAGTTTAAATAAATGCCACTTAAAACCTCTGCGTTTTGACAAAAATCTAATTGGACTTACACGTTTTGAAAAACATCACGAACCAAGCTACTTCGGTTTTATAAAACCTTCGCTAGCTATACCCTTCTCTCCTCTTTCTGCTTGTTAGAGGACAAAGGCACCATGCTTTCGACTAAGAGTTGGTCATGTGCTTCCATTAGTAAGGCAGAAAAGGATGCAAGGAAGGAAGCAGTTCTCTGGACAATTAACGAAAATCCTGCCCTTAACTTTATTACAAATTACTTTAGAGCATCCATAGCAGTGTTGATGATCTTGTATGGTAAGTAGTATACTATATGCATTCTGCAATGGAATATAATTTGTCTTGCTAAATTGGAACGGATAAGAGCTGTCCAGCTGATCACCAAACGGTGAACAGGTGTCTGTCTGTCTGATATACACCAGACAGACAACTGATTAGAGGTGTCCAGAGAATGTGTTTATGTATATGCATTTATCTGTCATGTGGTGCAGGTGGGAATAGCTGGAGTTACTGCTGATACTAAAATGGAGAGTACGGAGGTGACAGAGGATGAGTGGGAACCAGTCTGGGATAAGGAGTTCGAATTCCAGCTTATGGTGCCTGAATTAGCTTTGCTCGGGATTGAAGTTATGGAGTACGACGCCACCAAAAAACACAACTTTGGAGGCCAAACTTGTCTGCCAGTATCAGAGTTGAGAAGGGGGATCTGATCCATTCCATTATACAGTCGCAAGGGAGGAATTTACAAATCTGTAATACTTCTTATGCGCTTCTCATTTGTGTGCGTACATACTTAGATCTTGCATTATGGCTTCTTCTTTTTCTTTTTCTGTTTTTTTTTATATACATTCATCATTATTATTTATATTAATTGATTAATCTTCTACAAGTCAAGTAAGTTGGATGTATCCTAGACTTTTATCCGCAAACGCTTGCATGTTCAATCTTTAAAACCTTGCAAATCTACAATGGGGAAATCCACTGTAGAGGTAAAGTGGTAGAATCTCAATCATTCATTTTCATACAAGTATAAGATTTTGACACATAATTAAATTAATTAGAGAGAATTTTATACTATGTTATTTTAAATAATCCAATCTAATGTCACTCCCTCACTTCCTTCTCAATCTCTCCACAACTCTGTTAATGTTTGCAGCACCAAAAACCAATCACTCGTAACAATAGCAAACCGTCTCCACTCGCATTCATATTCTTAGTGTTGGTAGATGCAAAACAAAAGAGGAAGATAAAAAGGAAGAAAAATGAAAAGCATGAAAATATTGTCCATATTTGTATAGTTGACTTTATATTAGTGTCCTTATTTACTTATCTCAAATCCCTTGATTTATGCATAGAGATCAGGGGTACATATTTTCTTTCCTCTCTTGTACTATTCTTCATCCCTTTATTAAGGGCTCTCTTGTATTGTTTTAGATTATCAATATATTTATTATCTTTCTCCTATCTCTTTCATTTATTTCTTAATATTTCTCAAGTTAACATGGTATTAGAGCAAGGTTAATACATTCTGCAACCACTTTCCGGCCCTAGTATTAACCTTAAACCATTAAACCTGCTATCGCCATATCCACTAAACCCACTGCCGCACAACCATTCAACCACCTCCATTCAACCAATCAAGCCAAATCAAACAATACCCAAATTCCAATCCGACCAAATACAACCATTACCCCCACATAATGAAACTTCTAACTCTTAACATAGCTTTCGACCCTAGTGATTTTTTAAATCATTTGACAAGGACAAGATTTGCATGTTTGTTGCAAAATTCTATCCAACTTATTTCACTACTCAGGTTGGTCATGTATTGAGATCTCAACTAATGTATCACAAGTTTGATGTTGTTTGTGATCCTAAGTTTCATAAGTTTTCTACCTTTGTTGAGTTATTCTGAGAACTAATTATGGGAAGAAAGTTGGAGGGTTATACTATACTTGATAGATTGATTCGTCTTGTATTGACTCTTTTGTTTCTACAATAACTACATAAAGAGTATTTTTCAATACGAATAACATCAAAATAGATATACGTAGCTCAATAGGAGATGTTAAAATATATTATGTATTTACTATTCTACTTTCCTATTTGTATTGATTGTGTTCGCATTATACTTTCCTAATTGTAGCCTAGATTATAGCTTTGTCTTTTGTATATATATTCATTCTCTATTGTACATGATTATCAAGAAAATAATACAATTCGTTATACTCTTTCAATCTGTCTTTCAATTTTTATTTCGTAACATGGTATTATTATTTCGTAACATGGTATCAGAGGGATTCATCCTCCTCTAGAACCAATCTTCATCCATCTTCAACCAAACCTAAATCAATAAACCCTAGCATCATAAATTCAAGCAACCATACCAATCATCAATCCCTTCTACTGTCGCTCCACTGCCGCTCAAATACAGAACCTAAATCACCCAAACCTATAAACCAATACCTTCGTCTCTTCAATACGAAGAGAACCCCCGCCGAAATCACCCCCATCGGAGGCCTCACGCTCCTTCACGCGCCGCTTCTTCATCCTTGGGTTCCACCGCATGCGCCCACGCACCACCTGCCTTTTCCCTTGCAGAAACTTTAAACCGGTCCTCTCTGCCGATTCTTCTGAACCAGTCCCACTTCCTTGCATCGGTTCACTTACCTCTAAACCGGTTTTCTTCGACCTAAAACCGGCTCCCTACTAAATCAATCGTTTCGGATCCGTTTCTGGCCTCAGATCTCTCAGAATCCGATTATTTGTTGCTGCTGCTGTGTTAAACTACCCATCGTTTTTAATGGAAAAACACGAATTTTCACGCCCAATCTCTATCGTCCTCAATGGAACCAATTATGTTCAGTGGTCCCAAGCCATGACCAGTTTTTTGAAGTCTCGTAAGTCCTGGAGAATTGTTACTGGAGAAGTTGTTAAGCTAACCAAGAAAATCGACGAAACTGATGATAAATTTAATGACTGACTTGATGATTGGGAAAGCAAAAATGGTGATATTATCACATGGATTCGGAATACCGCTATATCTCGTATAAGACAGCAGATTGGTCGCTTTACCACCGGGAAGAAAGTTTGGGATTTTTTAAAATCTCGGTACACCCCAAAGGATCTCTCTCATCAATACCAGTTGCTTACTGCTCTATATTATAAACCCCAATAACTCGATCAGTCAATTGATGATTATTTGTCCGATCTCCAAGCTATATGGGATCAGTTAGCCCAATCTGAACCTACATTTGGTGAGCATGATGCTAAAAAGTTTGAAACATACCGCGATAATCAACGTGTTATCACTCTTCTGATGGGACTTCACGATAAATTTGAATCAGTTCGGGCTACTCTACTTCATCGCAATCCTTTACCATCTCTTGATTATGTCACGACAGAGCTTCTCTCCGAAGATACATGGTTCGCCACTCGGGCCCACAATTCTAATTTTGTTTTAGCTGTTCAGAGTTCGAGACCTACCAAAAATTTATCTTCACGAAAATGTGCATATTGTCATGCCACCACCCATATGTTATTAAAGTGTCCAATTAGGACGTGTTTCTTTTGTAAAAAGGTGGGACCAGGTCACTTTCAAGCCGACTGTTACAAGAATCCATCCAGGAGATCCTTCACCAAATCCTCTTCCAGCACCATCACTGCTGCCACCACTGATTTATCTAAGTCGGATATTTCTACTGCACCTGTGACTCTAGCTGACATCACAGCTCTTCTTAAACAGGTTACATCTTCTCCTGGTTCTACTATGGCTGCCACCACATGTACATCTTGGTTCTTTGACTCTGGCTGCTGCAATCATATAACTTCTGATCATGCTATTTTCACTTCTAAAAGTTATAATTCTCATACACCCACCATTAAAACTGCGGATGGTTCTTAATTACCTATTAGTCATGTTGGGACGGTTACTACTCCTAGCCTCTCTTTACCTACTACATTTTATATTTCAAAAACTGACTATCAACCTTATTTCTGTTGGTCAATTGTGTGACTTTGTGCTGAATGTTATATTTTCCTCTTATGGTTGTTATGTGCAGGATCCTCAGACGGGACAAATTATTGGGATCGACCGTAAAATTGGACGCATGTTCGAGCTCATACACCGTCGTACCTCACCCACTCTTATTGTTGCATCCACACCAATTGTTTCTTCATTTGAATTGTGGCATTCCCGTTTAGGACATTTGTATTTTGATCGTCTTCGTTCTATTGTGTCATCTTGTTAGTTAGGGTCAATAAAGTCTGAGAAATTGTCTTTGTTTATCTTGTCAACTTGAAAAACAACATGCATTATGTTTTAATAAAAATGATTCTATTTCTTCAGCACCATTTGATCCTATTCACTCTAATGTTTGGGGACCCTCTCCACATTCTACCCTGAGAGATTCAAAATATTTGTTATCTTTTTGGATGATTATACTCGTTTTACTTGGATCTATCTTATGAAAACTCGTCCTGAATTACCCTAAATCTATTATAATTTTGGTCGCATGATTCAAACTCAGTTTTCTCGCACAATAAAAATTTTTCGAGCTGATAATGCCATGGAATACAAGGAAACCTCATTTCTTAAATTTCTCCGTGAACAGGGCACTGTTTCTCAATATTCTTGTCCAGGTATATCTCAGCAAAATGGTCGTGCTGAACGCAAGCACAGACATATTCTTGATAATGTTCGCACACTTCTTATCTCCAGTAGTTGCTTTGAATGGTTTTGGGGGGAAGCAGCACTTACTGCTATTTACACTATTAATCGTATCCCTATTCCCTTTCTTCAGCATCAATCTCCATATGAGAGACTTCATGGTACCTCTCATGATTACAATTTCTTACGAGTCTTCGGTTGTGCTTGTTTTGTGTTACTCCAGCCTCATGAACATTCTAAATTGGAACCACGTGCTCGTCTTTGTTACTTCTTGGGGTATGGGATAGAATATAAAGGTTATCGGTGTTGGGATCCTATCTCAAAACGTTTAAGGATGTCTCGTCATATTGTCTTTTGGGAACATAAAATGTTCTCTTCTCTATTCAAATTGCATGTCCTTGAAGAATATCCGCTTCCATTCTTTACTTATTCGTCTCTTGACTTTTCCACCCTTGAACTAGAGGCTCCAGTTGTTACATTCCCACCGGAACCTGAACCAAAAGCCACACCATCCCCACATCAACCTCTTAGTCCAACATCTCCTAAACCATCCTCATTTAACGTCATTTCTTCCAACGAGCTTCTACATACGGTACCTCACAATGATGATGTCTCACCTGCTGATCCTGTCATACCTCAACCACAACGACAGTCCACTCGGGTAAGAGAGGTCCCTCGTCATCTCCGTGAATACCATTGTTATTATACCATGATTTCTCACTATGAACCTTCATCTTATAAAGAAGCTAGTACTAATCCACTTTGACAGCAAATTATGACAGAAGAGTTACAAGCTTTATATAAAGCGCATACCTGGGATCTTGTAACTCTTCCTCCTGAAAAATATGCAATTGGGTGTAAATGGGTGTATAAAATCAAGACATGATCTGACGATTCGATTGACCGATACAAAGCTCGTCTCGTAGTCAAGAGGTTTAATCAGGAGTATGGTATAGACTATGAAGAAACTTTCGCTCCTGTAGCTTGAATGATGTCTGTTCGCAGTCTTATTGCTATTGTTGCCGTTCACAAATGGGATCTTTTTTAGATGGATGTCAAAAATGCTTTTCTTAATGGGGATCTCACAAAAGAAGTCTATATGAAACCACCTCCCGGTTATTCGTACCAGTCCACCCAGGTCTGCAAACTTCGTCGTGCCCTATATGGACTCAAGTAAGCTCCTCGAGCTTGGTTCGCAAAATTTAGCTCTACTATCACAAAGCTTGGTTATTCCTCCAGTTCGTCAGACTCAGGCCTCTTTATTCGAAAGACAGATTCTGGGACTATTATTATTCTTCTTCTCTATATGGATGATATGATAATTACTGGGAATGATATTTCTGGTATCTCGGATCTCAAACAATCTCTTAGTCAATTTTTTTAAATGAAGGATCTTGGTCGTCTCAACTACTTCTTAGGGATTGAAGTCCTTTCTGATTCAACAGGTTACTATTTGTCTCAGGTGAAATACACGTCTGACATTCTGGCTCATGCTGCTCTCACTGACTGTAAAACTGCATCTACTCCATTGGACAACAATGTTAGACTTACTCTGTTTGATGGTACTTCTCTCTCTGATGGTACTTTATACCGACAGTTAGTTGGCAGTCTGGTTTACCTTACTGTTACTCGCTCGGATATTGCTTTTGATGTCCATGTTATCAGTCAGTTTATGTTTGCCCCTCACTTTACTCATTTTGATGTTATCATTCGAATCATTCGTTATCTCAAAGGGACAGTTTTCCATGGGCTTCACTACTCCTCAAGGTTATCTCTTGTATTAAGGGCTTACTCTGATACAGACTGGGCCGGTGACCCTACGGATCGTCCGTCTATTACTGGTTACTATTTCTTCTTCAGGAACTCCCTTCTTACTTGGTGTAGCAAGAAGCGGTCTGTTGTTTCTCGATCAAGCACTGAGGCAGAATACTGCGCTCTTGCTGATACTTCAGAAGAACTAATATGGCTTCGACGCCTCCTCGATGAATTAGGTGCTCCTCAAGACTCTGCTACTACTTTCTATTGTGACAACCACAGTGCCATCCAAATCAGTCGCAATGACGTCTTTCATGATCGAACCAAACACATTGAGATTGATTGTCACTTTATTCGCCAGTATATTCGCAATCTGTACATTTGTCTTATGCCCGTATCTTCAGACGACCAGCCTGCAGATCTCTTCACCAAAGCTCATCAGCTTAGCCGTTTCCAAACTTTGATTTTCAAACTCCAGCTGGTCTCTCACTTACCACCTTGAGTTTGAGGGGGGATGTTAGAATATATTATGTCTTTAGTATTAATTGTATTTCCAATTCTACTTTCCTAATTGTATTGATTGTGTTCCCATTATACTTTCCTAATTGTAGCCTCAATTATAGATTTGTCTCTTGTATATATATTCATTCTCTATTGTACATGATTATCAAGAACGTAATACAATTTGTTATACTCTTTCAATCTCTCTTTCAATTTCTTTTTCGTAACAGGAGATATAATTCTTACCAATAGCATGTTGCTAAACATAAAGTGGTACCTCAGTTTGAAAATTGATTTAAAGTCTATCATAGAAGAATTCGAATCATTAAAAACTCCTCAAGTTTAACTTTTGTTAGATACTTTTCGTTATTTATAAACTCAAATATTTAAATTATGCTACTAAATTTTCTTTTCACTACATGGTTATTTTTTTATTTTTTTTAATTATTTTTTGGGGAAAGGAGGCAATAGCCCCTAAATTTATTAAAATGAAAATAAACTTTACAAGGTAAGGATACGAATATCCATCAGACTACTTCTGTCAACTTTAGTAATGCCTATTAATTTCCTAGGCATTGTTTCTCTACAAAACACAAGAACTTTCTTCTCCCTAACTCCTAAATTAGCAAGAAAATCGCCAGCTCTATTAGCTTCTCTATATACATGATTTATAGTAAAATCAAAGGAAATCAGCAGCTCTTAAATGCTTCTGATATCATATGCAATAGCCCATGGAATATTAATACCTCCTTTAATTTGCTTGCACCACAACCATGGAATCTAATTCAATCTTAACTTTGAAAATATTTAAATTATGCTACTAAATTTTCTTTTCACTACATGGTTATACTTTTTATTTTTTTTATGATTTGTTGGCTATTATTATTATTCCACCTCTCGAAAGATTCCTGAGTCCGCCCTTGATTATGTCCAAAGTTGCGCTTAATCTGCACATATCCAAGGGTCACAATTTAATCTTGGAATAAGATCATTTTTTTAAATATCCATGACTAATAGCATCTCTAATGATTATGTATATCTTTTGAGTAAAATCCTACGGGTAAAGGAATTTTACATATAAATTAAACACATATCCATTTTGTGCTACGATGGTTCTCATGTGTAAAATTTAAATAGACCAATGAAAATCATACAAATGGAATGTATCAATATAAGTAATGTTTAATAATTTTTTTATGAAAGTTTTTTATACATAATTTCATAGTCACAATGAATCATATTTTGTAACTCATGATAAATAGATTTCAAATATATAAATTATATTAAAAACTATTTTTAAAATTTTTAATTATATCATTTTAAAGTTTTATAAA
Source organism: Lonicera japonica (assembly GCA_021464415.1). Classification (NCBI taxonomy): domain Eukaryota; kingdom Viridiplantae; phylum Streptophyta; class Magnoliopsida; order Dipsacales; family Caprifoliaceae; genus Lonicera; species Lonicera japonica. Next base: position 100,987,497 of record CM038464.1, read on the forward strand.
AAATGAATGAGAGAGAAAGATGGCGTGGAAGTGTAAATTGAGTTTCTATTTTATACAACTCTTTTACACAAATCTCAAAGTTTTTTAAAAGATTGTTGGAGACCATTTTTTTTTACAAAACGTGTAAATTTTACACAAACTAAAATTATACAAGACGGTTGGAGATGCTCTAACAAACTATACTTTGCATTACTGAATTTTTTTTTGTACATAACTATGTCACTTGGAGAGAGATATTTAAAAGGTGTTATCTTTTGTAATTTCTTGAAGAGTAAAAAAACCATTATTTTTTTTCTCAATTTACTGGGTAAAGTTTAGGCTACGCTTTAATTTGACCATTCCATCCATTTTTCACCATTAAAGTTAGGAAAAAACACATGTGCAAAGCACATGTGCTCTAAACAATGGCAAAACCATCATTTTAGGTCTTACCTCACATTTTCCTCCATTTTAGTCCACAAGTTGGCACCAAAAATAGTGTATAAAAGTATATATATATATATATATATATTGAACAAAACAGAGCAAGGTTAAAAAATATATAAAATCCACCAAGAATTAATCTGAAATGGATATATATTGCTATTATGGAATGAGGGCTATCTTACGAACATCCAGGACTCCTCAAAATCTAGGAAGAATGTTATTTACTTGTCCAAACAGTGTGGTAAGTAAAATGTGTTAAAATATGGGTTTTATGTTTTCTTCATCATGTTAACAACAACTTTTCATAATGCAGAATGATGGGTGTGCATTTTTCATATGGGAAGATATGGTAATCTCGAATTTACAAGAATGAACGGAAGGAAAAGAAAGAGGAATGATAAGAAGGGAAAAGTTCTTGTGGATTGCACTGATGATATATTTGCTCATAATTTGGTGTTTATTGACCCAAATTGAGGAAGAGGAGAATAAAGAATTAAATGAATGTAATAGTTTATGCTACTTACCTTTGTGACATTTCCCCAATAATGGTGGCCATTTCCTCTGTATTGTGACACAAAGCTGCCATTTTCCCTTTTTTGTGACATTGCAATTTATTTCCCTTATTTTGTAAACATTTATCTCTTGTACAATTAAGAATTTTAATGTTTTTATCTAACATTTCATAATGAAACATTGAAGAATCATCCAGGTAGTGAAGAAATAATAAATATACACCATAAGAAAATAGTTAAGGATTATATAAAAACCATCTAATCTAGCTAGTTAAGGATTACATAAACACCATTGACTTAGAGGATTACATAAACACCACATAGAAAAAACAGTTGGTTACATTACATATAAAAAACAATGTTGAATCACCACATACAAAAAAAGTTGCAATCCATTTAATTCTTTTAATCCCCAAAAAAAAGTTCCACTATAGCCAATTAATCCTTGAACTGAAGAGGATGGTGCAGATTGACTTAAATCCTGAGTTTCTTGGTTCACGTTACCTCCATTCCTTGTTTTGGCCTATATTATAAGACATATTCAAAGCATTATAATTCTAACACTTTCAAGATTTTTATCAAATAGCAGTTCTCCATCACCAAAGTCATATTCTTCATCAAATAAGCAGTCCTCACATTTGTACCACTGATTTCATCTTCTTCTACCTCATCATCATTAGACTCATCATTAAAACCCTGTGTTTCCTTAACCTTTATTTCATCACCCCCAACCCACTACCACTCTTTGTTTCAGCACCCCCCACTACAACACCACCACCCTCTGTTTTAGCATGTTCCAAATAAACCTCAAGCATCCTATAAGCTAGTACCCATTCCATCATGTCAAGAATATCTCTCTCTTTCTCAAATAACCTCAAACCTCCACATAAGTCCAAAGATGTTACTTTAAACCAATATTTAGAAAATGGTTTGCATCCCACCTCTTTGACAATATATTCAATCTCGATTATCGAAAACATGTCAAGATCAATAAAATCTATTTGCAACCTTGAGCCACCCACATACACTTTAGGTGCTAGTGTGCTACTCTACGTTCTATGCCGACAAATTCCCCTACGATAAAGAATCAATGAGAACAACGGAGATTCGACAGTTACAAAAAAAACCACAAAACCACATTCAAACACACTCTAGGGTTTTTTCATATTTTAAAACCATAAAACTAAAGTTCATTACCAATCAACAATAAACCATTGTTTTCGTAGCCTACATTAAAATGAAAATGGAATGTACGTATGAAAAGAGGAAAAAATATACTTTCAATACATTCTCTCCTGATCATCAACCACTACTACTTGTTAATTCATTTTCGTCAAACATATGCTCCAACAATATTCCAAATTATTCCATTATAAATGAATTTCTTGAGAAATTTGCAGATTCACTATACTTTTGAAATGAGTGAAGGGTTTTTTAGAGAGAGTAAGCCCGTGGATATTGAGGTTCCACAAGAGGATTTGTTTACTTTGAATATGGTAAGAGTATAATAGTGTTATAGTGTGTTTCAATTGCTTTAAGACCTAAAATGATGGTTTTACTCTTGTTTAGAGCACATGTGCCTTGCACACGTGTTTTTTCCTAACTTTAATGATGAAAAATAGATAAAATGGTTAAATTAAAACTTAGTTTAAACTTTAATGGATAAATTGAGAAAAAAAAATTTAGTGTTCAAATTGAAACTCGGGGTAAAATTTAGTAGTTATTTTGGTTTTTTATTCTTTCTTGAATTTATCAGTTTCATTGTACATTAAATATAAATCTAACTTTATAATTATAATATTTTTAATTCGGATTTTTTAAATGAATAATTTTTTACTAAAAAAATGCGCACAAAAAATTAGATATGCACGAGTTGTAAGATATTACTCTAATATATTAGATGCCGAGTTGTGGAGTAGAGTAACTCTTTTTTTATTTTTTAATGATAAGGTGATATTACATTAATTTGTAAGTGTAGTATTAGTGCATACATTACTCTTCTTATATAAATGCATTTGAAGTGTGAAAAATAGAGGATGAATATGTTGATTAAATGATGAAGCTTATAATAAAGTGGCAGTCCATCAAACAAGGATGGGAATTATGGTCTGTACCTTTCTTTTCTCTTCTCTAGTTCTCTTTCATTGTGATCTTATTTTTATTAGCATTTCATTTCATTTCATTTCGTTTCATCTTTTACAAGACAGTGCGTGCCATCACATCATGCTATCCGTCTTATCTCTCTTCTTCTTCTACCCTTTATTAATTCTATTTCTTTCTTTTTTATTTGGCTACACGTACAACTCCTATCTTATCATCTAATCTAATCCCTTTGATAACCATGGAATTAACGTTTGCATCTTTCTTTTCCTTTCCTTTCCTTTCCTTATTTAAATTACTCACTCTATTTCTTACGAGTGGTGTCCGTGTAATTTATTTATATTATAATTTTATTTTTTAAAAAAAAGAAGAAGATAACTTTGTAGTTAAAAGCCCTTGCACCTGTCATTTGGCAACTTGTTACTGGCGGAAAAAGTTAGGATTTTTTTGTTGACGGAAAGTTAACAAATCTAGATGGTCCTCCTTTAAAACTTTTAGTTTCACTGTAATTTGTTTTGGATGATATAGTAATGTATTAAATAAAATTGAAGAAACACTGTAATGAATAGGAGTGACAAGCATGTCACAATTTGCGGGTTGATGTCATATTACAAGAATTTAATATTATTTCAAAAGTCAACATGAATCCGACACGATTGTCAAAATTTTCAACTATAATCAATTTATTTGTTAATCGTATTAAATGGGTTGATATATATAACCCGTTTATTATAATATTAAAAGTTATTTTAAATAAATTTTATCATACCAAAATAAACATATATAGTAAAATTATTTACAAGCCATCAAATTATAAACAAATGTTTAGGCTTTGCTCTTACTTTGTCCCGGTGGAAGCGGGAAATAAAGTATAATGCATATTATAAATGCAAAGCTACCTCAAACTGAAATCATATGTTTGATTTTCATTTAGTACCCATACAATTTATAAATTTCAAAAGATATTATTGTGAATTTACAGTAAATTGATAGCCATTTTCTCATGTCTATTAAAATTTTGCGTGCATAGTGCGTGAGGACATCTACTTATATTTTGATTGAAGTCTAATATATTTTTTACTATAATAACATTTTTTACATGGACTATTACACAATTTATATTAGTTCGTATCATGAAATGCAATTGAAAAAGCCTGATACAATATCAATATTCTTAACTTAATGATTCCATTCCATTTAATTATTTATTTTCACCTACCTTATCCCACAAGAAAATATCTCTGGTTATATATTAGCATGAATAAATATTAAATCATTTGCAACTTTCGACTGCTTATGCATCGCAAATATATAATTAAAGCCTATCTATATCATGGGAGTTTTTTCTTGTTGGTGTTTAATTGAACAACTAAGAATAAAATGCAACACAATGTAATTCGTCAACACGTGGCCATCAAAGTTTTTGACAAGAATAATAATTAAAAAAGGAAAACAAAAACACGTGCCTTTCAAACGCAACCATGATGCATGAAAAATGATATACAAAATCAATTTAATGTGCTAATCTATTTATTAATAGTTTCGAATATAAAACAATTAAGTAACTGATAATCAATTGTCGACGTTATTATTTGTAGTTGATTAATATTTTCTTTATTCTCGTAATAAGAATATTTTAAATTTGAATCACATAAATATGATTATTGAAACTTTTATTGTATTTGTGAGTGATTAAAATCTAATAATGTCTACTTAATTAAGAAGGAATCAATTCAGAATAGGTTGTTTGATAACTAGATTATTAAGTTGTCAATGACAAACACTAAGAATAATGACTAGATGGAAACTAATTTTGTTTTTGGAGTACGTCTTCCCTTGTGTTTGTATATATGAATATAACTATTAGGGTTTTTATTGGGGAAGAAGGAGAATATTTTCAAGAATGAGTGTAGTGGGTTTTTCTTCCCATTTATACGTATAGGATAGAGTTACATTAAGGTTTAGAATGAATAGAAATTAACATAAAAGATAAACTTAAGAACTACTCCCAAAATCCAACTATCCTTGACCCTATAAACATTTGTAAAAATATTTATTTCCTATCATCTATCCTCCAGTGCAGCAGTCTGCGTCAATTGACCAACCAAGGTTAGTCGAAAATAGGTTATTCAATAGTTGTTGATCGGGGTTGATCAAGATTATCTGCAACGACAAGTCAATGAGCCTTTGATTGTGGATCACCTTACAAACCGGATCCCCAAGTTAAATCTTAGTATAAAGCTCATGTTCAGTTTATACCTCTCATAATATCTTTTCTTATCATAATTGATTGTATGTCAACTATCTATCGTAATAATCATAGATTAAATGAAGTGAGAAAAATTAGTGTTATTGTATTGACTTTGCTTTTATGCGTTTGAGTTTGCTAACTTAAAAAATTTGTCTTTGGGCTAGTATGTTGGAAGCAGTTATTAATAAGTAAATAAACATGATTAGGAATTGAAAGTCTTATTAGCTGAAGACCAATTAATTCTAATTGGATAAAGCTCACCTCAACTCAACTCTGCTGACCACGATTCTAATGGATAAAGCTCCGCTCTTATCCGCAGATATATAATCATGATTACAAGATAATCGCATCTCAAGCACTATTTAATTTTTGTGTAAAACATATATAATTTATAATTTATTGTTTTTTTTTTTTGGTATTTTGTATTTTGTCGTTTCTAGTGATCTTTCAGATCTTGTTTGATTCACAGATTTTAATACTTGAAAAGGAAAAATTGTTCCTTTCCTTTGTTTGGTAAGAACAAATTCCGATAACATTTTTCCGAGAGAGGGGAAAGTGGGGGGTAAAACCATTCTTCTCAAAACAAATGAATTGATTTTTTCATGTGATTTTCAAGCATTTATTACAAATATTTTAGACAATAATACCCTTACCTAAATATTTTCCATATTTTACCAAACACAATAAAAGAAATTTGACAAAAAATTTAGTTTCCCACCTCTATGGAAAAGATAAGAGAATTGATTTCCCTTCCGTAAACCAGACGAGGCCTTAGTTTGGTTCACGGATTTTAGTACTCGAGAAAGGAAAGTCTTTCCTTTCCTTTGTTTGTCAAACACAAATTTTGGAAACACTTTTTCGAGAGAGGGAAAGTAGGAGGTAAAATCATTCATCTCAAAAAACATGTGATTGATTTTTCCATGTGATTTTCAAGCATTTATTATAAAAAAAAAATTGGACAATAATAGTCTTACCTAAATACTTTTTATATTTTACCAAACACAAGAAATGAAACTTGACAGGAAATTTAATTTCCCACTTCTATAGGAAAGATAGGGGAATTGATTTCCTTTCTGTGAACCAAATGATACCTTAAAGTAAAGTTTGTGGAAAGTAAAAGTGCACACCCCATTTTACAATACCACATTATTTTTATCTCTCTTTATTTTTTATAAAACCTTAAAATGTGATATTATCAAATGCAAAATACGAATTTTATTAAAATTTATATATTTAAAATCTACTAATTAATTTGTAAGATCCATTGTGACTATAAAAAATTATAGAAAAAATCAACAAAAAATAATAACAAATAGTATAAATTAATATTTAAAACACGAGTTTGTATCTCATTGGTTATTTCAAAATTTACGTGTAACTTTACACCCCTATTTAGTCGCAAAGTAAAAAAATAGTTTTTAATTTTCTACCAAAGAGTATACTTTACTTTCACACTTTTCAAAATTCACTTCACTTTAATTTCTCTCTCATAAAACTTTTTAAACACCACAACCTTAAATCGAAAAATTAAAATTAGATAAAAAAAAAATTATATTTGAGACCTACACATCGAGATCTATAAAATAAGATACATTGTGATTCTTTTTTGAGTTTTTTTCATGAATTTTTTGAAATGATTGAAAAAAAAAATTATACAAAAATCAAATTCACTTCTTAACTTTCTTTCACACTTCCCAACTTAGCTATTTTTATTTATTCAACTCAAAAACTTAACCAAACAACACCTACAAAATTACCATGAAATCATATTTCTTTTAGTGTGCAAATTTTTTGTAAGAATGGATTGGTACATATGATTTATAAATCAATATTGTTCACGCTACAATGGGAGATCGATGTTGGAAGAAACTTTCCCATAATTCTTATTCTATCAAAACTAGGCATTCAAGCATATATGCAATATTTTTATAATTTTTTTAATATTGTGTGAAGACACGTCATCTAAATCGAAAGGAAAAAATGAAAAAAAAATGATTCAGTCGTAAAAACCAAAGTCTTGTAAGACAAGGGACTTTCGTTCCAACCTTTACTATTTACATAAATTTATGCCGATCTCTAGTTTTGGAATTTTTTAGGATAAGGTTAAAATTGAAAATGTCATAATCTTATAGTGTATAGTTTTCTTTCATATATTATGATACAGATATACATTCATTTTTTTAAGAAGACCAAATTTTTGAGGACTAGATGCGGACCAATTATTTTGAGTGGGTAACGGGTGAATTTTTTGATGAAAAATTGTGAAGATGTTTTCTATATATTGTTAGTAGACCACCTCAAAATTTTATCAAAAAATTTATCCAGAAAGTAGGTTTATGCCAATATATATATAGTAGAACATAAAATTAGAAAGAAAAAAAAATATCAATTCCGTACATTAATTGTTTTAGTATTACAGTGATAATTAAATAATGTAATGCTCGATCATTTTCTGAAATGTGAAAAAGAAATAGGACACTAATTAAAAATAAATAATTATAAAATATTGTAAAGAAAAATACAAGAAAGAGGTCTTCTCTATATACCAACAATACATATTAATTAGGGAAGCAAAATTATTATGAATGTTGTGTGCAGTCTCCATCCTTTTCTTTTTGGTAATAAAGATGATGAGATTTGAATGGACAAAATACAACTTATTGGACCCTACTTAATTCACTCACAGCCAATTTCAACATTTATATACACAATAGCTTTCAACACACACATCACACCCTTTTTGAAAATTACACATTTTTAGATACCACCTGCCCCAGTTCAAGTCCCCTTCTAAAAATTAAAATTGATTCTCCGATCCAAAATATCATTAACATGCATATATATACACACGCACCACGGTTTCCTCTTTATTAAAAAGGAAAAAGAAAATAATGTAAGTAGTTGATCTTTCTTTTTCTTAAAAAAAAAGACAATTATTCTTAAAAATACACCTATATCATAAAATTCAACTTATACGTACGTGATGTGAAATAAAGTTTTACCCCCTAAAATAAAAAATTCAAACACATTAATTTATCAATCTAAACTATTATGTGTCCAACATATTTTGTCAAAAGTGCGTCCCTCATCTCAATTAACTCGTTAAGCTAAATTGTGTTCCTTAATTTCTTTAAAAAATATATGTATAATGAGCAAAGTGATCAAATGATTACTAATTTAGAATTTTGGATAGTTGATAAATACATGCGAATATCCTATCTAAATAAAGATAGAAGCTGTGATGATCAATTACAAATGAGAGAAAAATTTATTATCAGTTGTAAGAGTTATGAATCTTAATTACACCGGTGTAAGTTTAACTTTGAGACACACACACACACACATATATATATATATATGTATTATTGAACGGCTTTCTTTTTTTTCTTTTTATTTTTATTGGATATATTCTTTAAATTATTTGCCCATCCTAATAACAGAAATATTTATTCGATACCGTCCCTGTGACTTTATTGTAGCATGATAGTGTTTGGCATTATATGAGCCAATAATTTTAGTACCATCAATTTATCTGATTAATGAAAGAGTTCGATATGCATTTATGTTCATTAAGAATCTGATTGGAATTTATACATTTAAATAAGAAATTATATTATTTGTTCTATTAAATATATTAGGAAAATGCTTAATTTAAAATTAAGCATTCAGTATTAAGAGGCAAGATTGACGGGTAATGTATAATTTAACTTTAATAAATTTAATTTTATTGGTGTTCATATTATTTTTATTCATTAGCTACTGATGTATATGATGACGATACTACTACTACTATTAATAATAATGATATTAGCACTCGCAAATATACTCTAGCGTTCCAAAAAGTGTCTTCAATGCATAAAAGTGTTCCAAAAAATTCATATAAAGTATCACTAAAGATAATTTTAAAGTGTTAGATTACTTTTGTTGATTGCTAATATCACTACCCTAATAATAATAATATTGATGATGACAATGATAAAATGCCATTAATTTATTCACTATTCATGATCAAATAAAATCAAAAGACAATCTTCAAATGTTCCATTAAATTTTAAGTATTCAGAGTTCTTTATTCAAAAGTAAAAAAAGACAAATGTACCCTGAATTTTCTTATACTAAACAAATTTTGCTATTAAACAATGAATATAAGAGATCAAAAAACATTGAATATAAGAAAATAAAAATAAAAACTATAATCTGTTACTAAAAATTACTAAATTTAATCTGAACTCTTAATTTACACCAAAATACACCTTATTGGAATGGCAGTGGGAAAAAGGAGGTTCCTGATTCTTGGGGGTTGTTTGGCTTTAAAGGGAAGAGAACTAAGAAAGAAAGAGCACATGCAGGGAAGGTGGGCACTACTACTACTATTATTATTATTATTATTATTAAATTTATTTATTACAAAAGTATCTTTTAGCAGAAAGTGAGATCTCTGTGCATTGATGCCAAATAAAAAAGAGCAGGACACACGTGACTCGCGCATGCAAATCCACACTCCGTTTTTACTCTGCAAGTTGATGCCATGCCGGTCCAAAAGATGTCATGAAAAAAATAAATCATAATAGTAGTAAATCTAATTTGTTGATTTTAGTGATGATCCTGTTTTTCTTTATTGTTTTTTCATGAAAAAGGAGAATTAGATCATGTTTCTCCTTTAAAATTATATAAGTGGTTCAATTTTTCACATGGTTGTAACCCCATCAATAATTATATCCAAATATTTTAAACTTAATTAGCCCCCTAAATTTTTAAAGTGATATTATACTCTTCTTAATTTATATTTTGTTAACGCTTGACACACACCCCTATCTCTCTCTCACCCAATCCCAAACATAAATCCTCTACGAGCATCCACAACGTACTTCCAAAACTTAGTTCCAAATTTGCAAATATAATGCCAAGTTTTTTGAAAGGATGCAACGAATACAAAAAATACCCATATGAGTGTGCAAAAGCCGTATCAATTTTGAGCTAAAAAAAAGAAAGCCTTCATACGAGTGAGGTACAATCGAATTAAGGCATATTTTTTTTATTTTAATTCTGTTCAGTTAACTCTTGCTCACGGTATGTAGTTGATATTTTTTTAATAATTATGTTTTTGACCCTACAATTTTATAACTCTAATATAATTTCTTCACAAGACAATATATTAGAATGGCTTATATTCAACACAAAAAATAATACCAATTAAAAAAACAAAAAATTGTTTGAAATTTAAATTTTATAAACATATTTACAATTTGACCCCCAAAACTCAAATAGTGCTAACACCAACCAACGGATTTATGGAAGATATATATATATATATATATATGTTCATAACTTGTATGGATTTGAGCCACACTTGTATGATTCATATGAGTGTGACACACCCGTATTTTTTTTTATACGAGTTTAGCACAATCGCATGGCACATACGAGTAAATGAAAGCCGCATAAGTAAAATTTAGGCATATGGTAAGTTTGCTTTCTCTCTACAATAGTAGAAGTTTATGTATAATGTTTTTTCCATCATGGCATAGGCCACGGGGTATGGTAAATTTACCAATTTACCATATCCACTATGGATGCTCTAACATATTTTTCATTCAGAATTATAACATGATAACCATTTGTCATAATTGATAATGATCTCTTTATATATATAAACACACAATATATACATACAACACACACACATACATGCATACACTAAAAAATTGGTGGAAACGAAGGAGGTTAAAGTGGTGGTAATATATATATATATATAATGTCTTCGTGGTTAAGAAGTGAACAAAGTTGTTAAAGTAGGCGTAGTAATCCCCTCTTTTCCAAGATTCATATATATACATAATCACACACATAAATAAATACACCTAAGTCAAAAGTGGGTTTGTGTGATTATGTATGTATATATATATATCAACAGTGGATTTTGAAAAAGGGGATATATTGATGGCAGTGGTACGGGGAAGGGGAATTGATGGCGGGAGGTGGTTTTGATAAAAATGGGTTTAATTGAAGTGGCTGGAGGTGGGTTAAAGAAGGTAACCAGAACTAAGAGTCGTCGGAACTGATAGTAATAAAGGTTACTTAATTGTTAATAAAATATAAATTAAATGGATTTAAGTGTCACTTTTAAAAGTTTAGGAGTTTAAGTGTCAAAGAATTAGATGAAATTATAGACGGAGTTAGAGTTATGGGAAGGATTGAACCACTTATGTAACTTTAGGGAATTATGATTTTAGAACATCAGGGAAAGAAATGAATCCAAATCCAAAATTCATGGTCTGATTTGCCTCTTTTTTTTCCTTGTTTTTTGAATTTAAATAATTATAAACCACCAAGTTTTATTGTTAGGATTTGTGGTTAAACGTGGGTGATTTGCTTAAATAAAAGTTGTTAGTGGGAAGTTATTGAGGATACAGTGAGGTTATGCGGGTTTCTCCACATATGTGTATAATTGAAATGCAAAGAATTGAGTGATACATGAATTGTGATTTGTTTTTACTTGTTCATACCTCAAGTGGGACAATTCTTGTGATTCGTTTCTACCCAAAAGAAACAATGTTCTAACAATTATGACTAATGATAAGAAGAGCCGCCCTTTTCAATTAATGTTTAAGTTCGATCTCTTTTTAAAGTGTTTAGTGGTCTTAAATCTATGCACCATTTGCACCTTTTGGAGGTTATCTTCTTCCTCTTTTTTTTCTTTTTTTTTTTCGAATATTAGAATAGAATATTCGTTTATAATATTAATAGTCTTTATCCTATTTTGTTTTGATAAGAACTATTTTTTAGCTTTAAGAATTAACCGGAAAAAAGAAAAGAAGGAAAAAGAAAGTGATGTGTGTTGTTCTGGGGGGTGGGGGTGTTGTAGTACCAAAATCACCCGTAAGTTAATTTTAACTTATGATTGTTGCATAGAAAGCGAGCTAAACAACACCCTTTGGTTACTCGATTGCGCATCTTGAATGTGGTCCATTTAGCATTTGCCCATCAACCTTTTGTTGTGGGAGACACACTCTGCTTGCATAGCATCCTAATAAAGTATGCCGGTAGATAAAATGTAAGAAAATGTTTTTATTATGATTAACTATATTTTAGTACATCATACTGATATTAAAATTTTATTCGATATAATATATATTTTTTTAATATAACAATTTACTTTTTGTTTGGTTTCAATTTATTACAATATGAGGTTATTTCCATGCAAATTTATATATTAGATTAAAATCGAACAAAAAGTAGATTGCTATATTTGAAAATATATATATATATTGTATTGAATGGAATTTCGGTACCAGTACAATGTACTAAAATGTAATTAATCCTTTTTATTACTCATAATTTTTATCACATATTCTTATCGAATGTATTATATGAATTTTATCTTAATTGTATTTTGTGAAAGTATAACTTATATAATGCATTCTGGCAATAATAAGTAGTAAGAATATCCAATAAATATAGTATTATTGTAAAATGTGTTTCACTATAGAAAAAACCTATGAATTTGAACTACATGTTTATATATAAATTTTCATTTGTGTTTTTTTGAATTTTATTTTGAATTATTTAACACTTCTTTAAAACACGTCTCAAAAAGTTATAAGTCTTAACTCTTTCAAATATTACACATCTCAATTATAATTAAAGTTTTATTTTGGACCAGGGAATCACAAGTACCAAATTAAAGAGAGTTAATCACAAGTGCCCTTCGATGACAGAAAAGAGGTTCGTGAGTTAAAGGACTTGGGTTTAGCATAGCCAAGTTCACTTGAATTTTATTTACAATTGACAACGAGCATCCAACAAAAACAAATAGCCATAAAGACAGGGCTTTTCAACTTTACCTGAATCTCTCTCTGCTACCCATCTCAAAATTATCACTCCTATTCTCCAACTTGGCGACAGTCATAAAAATATCTGATTTCATCCATAAAACCTACCTCCATAGTCCTAAAATTTTCAACCACTTTTTCTTTTAAAAAATATCTTTTCCGTTTTGAGTTTGCATAAATTTAATTCATTTAATTTGACTTTAACTTCAATATAATGTTTCTTCTAAAAATGTAATTAGCATAATTTGTAAGATAATTAATACTATAATAACATAATATTTATTGTCAAAATAATATATACACATATATTTATATATTTCATATATAATATATTACTTTAATAATAACAATTTTTACTCTAACAATATTAAAATGTTTTATTTTGGTCCCGAAAACTTTTGGTGGGGAATGGTGAACATAATTTCCGTAAAAAGAACTTTCTCTTTCAGGGTTTTAAATAGAATCTATGCCCACCATGTGTTTGCTCAATTGACAAAGCCAGGTCCCACAACAAACAACAACAACAACAAAAATGCCCTCTCACTATATCTCTCAATAAATAATTCTAAAGGTTCTGAAGTTTACAGTCTTCCATTTTATTTTATTTTTGTTTTAATTCTGGTTGGAGCTTCATTCACAAAAGCCTTCATTATTATATTCTGTTACACAAACACAATATATACAAGTACATTTACACACGCATATATATATATATATATATATGCTCGCCGGCGATGCCAACGCCGGTCAGTGCAGCCAGGCAATGCTTAACCTCGGAGGCGGCGCGTGCACTAGACGACGCCGTGGCCGTAGCCAGCCGCCGCAACCACACCCAGACCACCTCCCTCCACGCGGTCTCTGCCCTTCTCGCCCTCCCCTCGTCCGCCCTCCGCGGCGCGTGCTCACGAGCTATCGGTGGCGGATACCCCACGCGCCTCCAGTTCCGGGCACTGGACCTCTCCGTCGGCGTGTCCCTCGACCGGCTCCCCTCCTCGAAAACCACCGCCGGCGAGGCTCCGCCGGTGTCCAACTCCCTCATGGCGGCGATCAAACGGTCACAAGCCAATCAGAGGAGACACCCAGACAGTTTTACACTGTACCAGCAAGTGCAGAATCAGAACCCATCGTCAATTGTAAAAGTGGAGCTCAAGAATTTTATACTGTCAATTCTTGATGACCCGATTGTCAGTCGGGTATTCGGGGAAGCGGGTTTTCGGAGCTCCGACATAAAGATGGCGATTCTTCGTCCTCCTCGTGTTTCAGAGTGCTATAGTTCGAAGTTTCCTCCTCCTCCCCTGTTTCTTTGCAACTTATCGGATTGGGAATCAAATTGCAGCAGATTATTTGAGAATGGGGAGGATGTAAACAATAGGAGAATTAAGGAAGTTCTTGTGAAGAAGGAGGCTAAAAACCCGTTACTGATCGGAGCTTGTTCAATAGATGCGCTTAGTAATTTTACATTGTGTGTACAGAGAGGCAAATATAGAGTTTTGGAGAATTTAATTGAAGGATTGAGTGTAATTTCTGTTGAGAAGGAGATTATTGAGTTTCTTTCTGAAGAAGGTCCTACCTCTTAATTTCACATGCTAGATTTTCATTACTTCAACTTCACTAATTTAGTAATGGTGATCTTAATTTGTTTTATGAAAAAATTACCTATCCTGTCCTAGTTTCTACATGTGTAGGATGTGGGATCTGCGGCTTCTTGATTTTACAATATTTGAAGAATATTGTCTCTACAATTCTACCGTATTTGCTTTAATAACTGTGACTCTATTAATATATTATTAACATAGAATACCCGGACCAGACAATATCTGCCTACCTATATTATCAAGTAGACCAGTACTGCAACCTTTAAAAAATAAAAGTAAGGGACCGCACCGCACCGCATCCTCGTTTAAAATTCCCCGTTTTATTGTTTTATTTCAAGTCAATATGCTCTTATTTTCAATTCATTTTGGATTTGGTTGGGTCCATCATGTCATTTATTACGTTGATTTTCCCAAACAGGTGGGAGCGAAGCAACAATGGAGCTCAAGTTTAAGGAATTGATTGATATGGTGGAGCTTTGTAATGGGTCTGGGGTAATTGTTAACTACGGAGATTTGAAGGTTTTTGTTAATGGGGGATTGGGTGATTCTGTGAGGTATGTTGTTGATAAATTGAGTAATTTGGTGGAGAATTATGGGGAGAAATTGTGGTTGATTGGGGCAGCTTGTGATTGTGAGACATACAAGGAGTTTGTGGCTAAATTTTCTTCAGTTGAGAAAGATTGGGATTTGCATATCTTGCCCATCACTTCTTCTAGATCATCTAATGGAGGGTCATACTCAAAAACCAGGTTAGTGGGCTATCTTGTATTTTTATTCTACTTTCAGGTTGTTTTTTTTGGCTAGATTCTGTGTTTTCTTTTCTTTTCTTTTTTTTCTTTTTTTATGTGAAAAGCTCGCTTTGTTTACTTGTTAGTTTATTTAATTCATAAATTAAAATGGACTGATCTAGGTAGTGGAACAATACTTTAGTTTGGTCTTTTAAATGCCAGAGATCAGATAAAGTCATACATACATGACTTAATAATCTCTTCTTAAAGTTATTTTTTCCCCTTTTGCAAGGAAATAGATATTTAAACCCTCCGTACTAAATAATCGCTTACTTTTTTTATGATGTCTTAAATTAATATATATATATATATATATTTATATCACAATAGAAATTAGTAATACTACTCATCCCTAAAACACTCTCAAAAGCACAACCTGATCACTGAAGTTGTTTTTGATAACTTATTGGCATATTGTCAAGAAGTAGGAACTCCTCAAACTATACCAGTTTGTGATTCTTCTTGGCTCATTGCTATCAAAAAAGAAAAAACTTTAATTTTCATAATATTTTTTATTTTTTTTGGTTTCTCATCATAAATTTGCCCTTTGTTGATTCAGCAATTGGGCTGAAAACATAATTAGTAAAAGAATTGTATATTTGTAATAATGGGTTATAATCCAAGAAAAGGTGTAGATGGGGTCTACACCCAACACAACCGATAGGTCAAGTCACAACCGAGAAGAGCAGAGCCCAACAGATCCATGCCTATCTTGGGAAAGCTAGAGTACGTGTATCTGGGCATATAAGGACCACTAGGTTCTCAATGGATCCAGCCGCCGCCTAGATAATAGAGAGACACCACTGTATTACCTCACGCGGGACAGTACCCAGTCACATCCCTCTAACAGCCGTCCATTCACATTAATGGTGATTTAACTAATGGCATATCACTCAAGGCTTATGAATAAGGGCATTACGTTAAGATCATACTATTAAAGCAGAGTCCGCTGTCTGGGAAGGTTGGCAAGGCCCAAAAATTAATATTTTATTTGTTTATATATCTAATTATATAAATAGTGTTTGATAAAAAAAAAATTATACTCTATCTGTCCCAAATTACTGATCTCTTTTGAGGAATCTAACTTATTAAAGATCCAATATCATTATTGCACTTTTTTGATTAATTTACATTGACTTTTTTTTTTACTCTTTACTTTATTTAAAACTTTTACTTAAAAAGTGAAAGTACAAAAAAACAAAATAGGTATGTATTTATCTTTTATGAAAAGTGGACATTTATTTTGAGACATTCAAAAAAGGAAAGAGGGACTAACAATTTGGGACCGAGGAGAGTATATATATAGATGGTAAAATGTTATCTTTTTCTATAGATTTGACACGTCACATTTATTATTATTTTCGTTATTGCTGAATTAATTATTTTTTTCCTTAAAATTAGCTATAAACGGAGCAATTGTTTTTTCATTTGGTCTTCAATTCCATAAATGTGGAGTTTTAATTTCGGTGGTTAATTACTCAGCATCCATCCGTTTTTTAATCTAACTTCATTTCTATAATGTATAAATGCAGAGGCAACTCTTCTTCTTCTTTTTCTTTTGGCTAATTTGATAAGCTATATTTCCTCACTATCTTAATTTAATACATAATTTACATAATATATATATATATATTTCTGTGGGTCAATCCATATATATATTATACTTTCATTTTTATTTATTATATTATACAATTGAATTCTCATTGAATTTAAGTGAAAAGTTGAATAGGGACGAAAATATGAAGGACCAAAATAATTGCGTTGTCCTCATTTATTTTCTCTATATAAAACTTGATTTGCTTCAAACCCTCAGCCCTCACAAATCAGAAGGTGTGCCTTCTCTCTTCCCCCCCCCCCCCCACCCCACCCCACCCCACCATTTTCTCGATTCCCTCTAGAATGACTCCTCCTGCATTCCATGATGTCTATAGTCATGGTTCTTGATGCTCCAGTAAGTTCTACTTTTATTCATACCCCTTCTTTCACTATCCAATTTTATTTAGGTCTATTTCAAAAAACCTTTTTTCTAACATGTCTGTACAAACTATGTATGATTATTGGCTTTTCTTTTCAATGTAAAGATACTAGGGTATGCCCGTGCCGATGGCACTACGGTTTAATTTGTGTAACCACTACGTACCGAAACATTAATAGAAAAACAAATTTTTGTTATACAAAAGATGACACCTAACTTTGCCACCATCATGGAGAGAAATTGATAATTATATTCCTCACCCTTAAAACTATGTACACTATATAATTGACACCTAAAATCATCGATGTTTTCAACAAATTTAAAGTTCACTTGACAAATTTACTAAATCATGTTGTATCATAAAAATTGGTTGTAAAACTTTTTAGATTTAACTTTCAAAGCTAATTTATTTTTTGTTTACTAAATAACTTGAGTGTTTTTTTTTTTTTTTTGTTTTTTTTATATATAGAATAAAAGCAAAGTTAACTTAATAAATTATTAGGGTATGCCTGTGTCCGAGGGAACGAAATAGCGAAAATAAATAAATCTATGTTTATGGATAACAAAAATTATTTATTTTCATCTACTGTACTTATGGCATGATAATTAATTGGTAGTAAAAGCTCAATTTTTACCTTTTTTTTCTAACGTAAAATTATAATAAGCTCAAAACTTATTTTTGTTTTAGTAAATTGTGTTTTAAAAAAAATAGTTAAAAAATAAAAAGAAACAGTTTATAAAAAAAACACAAACTAATTAAAATTAAATAAGTTTTGAGTGCCCTTGGGCATGGGCATAACATAAAATTGTGGGTGATTTATATATTTTATTTACTTATCGCAAATCACAAAGTGATATTACGTTATCGATCACTTTCCAACCGAATCGATCATGATCAGTTTAAAATTAACACAAATCAATAAATCGTATTCGTATTCCAATGTCCACAGCGGTAAGTTTGGCAATGGTTGTGTATTCAGTCGTATTTAACTTAGTTATTTCATATTATTTGTTAAAATAACAAATATAGTTTGAATATTATTTGTTCACCAAGGAATAGAAAGTCATTCATTTAAATTCGAAACGATAACATCTAAAATTTAATAAAGTACTATATGAACACAATCCAAATCAACTATTGACATGTTTAGTGAAAATACCAATTAAGAAATACAAAAGGTTAGTAACCATTTGTGTTGGATATATTTCACACAATAGAAAATATGTTACTTATTTTACCACCAATCAATCTATATTTTTATTACTTTTTTTTTTGTTACAAATTAAGTCTCACTTTTTTTCCTTATATCTCAAATTAAGGGTTTCAGATAAAATATATCATTTTTAGGAAATACTCATACTATTATATTAATTAAAAGTTTACAATTTTAAAAGTTATTTGAATTGACAGGTTCAATGAACAAAAATGCAGCTTTAGTGTAATTAAGTACATTATATTTTATTGGTTCAACAATTCAAAAATGCCATTAAAAGAATTGAAATGTTAACCAGAAAAGTATCGTTTCAGAGTTAGAATAATCAGTCATCATAGCAATAAAATCACCTGTAAAAAAATAATTATTTAAGGTTGAAAACAAATTTTCATTGAATTGAGAGGTTTAATGAACTAAAATACAGTTTTAGTGTAATTATCTTCTATGTAAAATTAACTATTTTATTAGTTTTATTTTCTTTTTCTTTTTAATTTTTTTAGCTAATTTTTTATAACTTTTATTTTTGTGTTTTGGTTATTGGCAATTTTTTTGTTAATTGAGTAGATAAAATTTAAAGCAAAGCTAAGGGAATCGCAACTTAGATATACTAATAATTTTATTTCATTTTTAGACTTTTTAAAATTATACTACGTTTAATCTAAATAATTCCATAAGATAATATATTTTTTTATTTGTTTTTACCATAGGATTTAGTACATTAGTTATACACATCAAAAAAATAAAAATTTAAGACACTTGAAAAGGAAAAAAAACTGTAAATTAGAACATAACTAATTATTCTTTCAATAGCATTTGTCAATTCTTTCAATGGTAATTTTGAAATGTCAAATCAATAAGATATAATATACTTAAAAGTATCGTTTCAAAGTTAGAATAATCAGTCATGTACTAATCATTTATGATAAAAGTAAATGCATAGAAGGAGAAAATGGAAGTTTTTAATTTTACATTCTTTTTCAAACAAATAGTACACATATATACCTAATATTCAACCACAAGGAAGGGAAAAGGGAAATAGGATTCCGTCAAAAATAAATAATATAAATTATTAAGTCATTATATTTTTTCTTGTAAGTCTATCTCAACTGGTGGTTAAACTTAATTAATGGTTGAGATGGATCAATTTAAAGAAATCTCAAAAAGAAATTAATAGTATGAAGTCGAGAATAGCAATAAAATCACCTGTAAAAAAATAGTTATTTAGGATTGAAAACAAATTTCATTGAGTTTTTTATGGAATTAATTAGATTATCTTACGGAATTAATTAGATTAAACTTAATATAATTTTAAAAAGTCTAAAAATGAAATAAAATAATTAGTATATTTGAGTTATGGTTTTCTTAGATTCGCTCTACGTTTTATCTACTCAATTAAAAAAAAAAATTGCCAATAACAAAAAAAAATAGTTAGAAAAAAATAGTTAAAAAAAATAAAATATAAAACTAATAAAATAGTTAATTTTACATAGAAGAAGATTTAAAGAGAGAGTTAAATAAATATCCTTATGCTTAACTCTTGTATCAAAATAGTAAATTACTTATTAATTTTAAATTATGAGTTTTACTTTATATTCCAAAACATAACTAAATAAATTGATATTTAACTAAATAAGATAGAGAGGAGAACATAACTAAATAAATTAATAATTAACAAAAAAATTGCCAATAACCAAAACACAAAAAATAAAAGTTATAAAAAAGAAAAAAAGAAAAAAAAACTAATAAAATAGTTAATTTTACATAGAAGAAGATTTAAAGATAGTGTTAAATAAATATCCTTATGCTTAGCTCTTGTATTAAAATAGTAAATTACCTTATTAATTTTAAAATTAATATTCTAAATATATCAAATTATGTGCCATTGGATTGGAGAATCAATCTTGACCATTGGATTGTTAAATTGATTTATGACCTTTAGATTAAAAAAGATAGTGGTCAAATCAATGAATAGTATTTCCTTTATTTGCATTATAGATATATATATATATATATATTTTGATTATCCACATGTATGGGTTGAATTATTTTAACATGATTTCTACCCTACTTTGTAATGTTTTTAGATTTTATTGTTATTTAATTGTGTTGAATTATTCATATTCAAAAAAATTTCTTTGCAAATTGAAACTAGATAAAAGCTGAAAAGATATGCAATTTCCAAATTTGACTCATTCTTGAAGTTGAAGACACATGAAATGTCAATATATATAGATTTAAGGCGCGATGTACAATAAAAGCCTTTTGATGTATAATTACAGATCAATTCTCAATGATTACAAATGAATGTTTTTATTACATTACTAATTTGTAGTGCGACATAGTTATGAATTAGATTACATTTTTACTCCAATTTAAGAATCCATTGTTTATGTTTCAATTTAAATATTTATTTTCATTTTGCTAAATTTTACAATAAACTGAAATAAAATATATTTCAAAAAGAAAAAATAATTATATATGCATATATTGAATCACAAATAAATAAATTACACAATTTTTTTCAAAAACAAAGTTTATTGAACGCCCGTGCATCGCACGGGTTGCAAACTAGTATATATATTAAAAAAGACAAAAATAATAATTAATAACGCTACTTTCCAAGAAAAATACTCAGGTTTTCAAAGCTTTAACTGCATATAGAGAAACAACTTCTTCAACTCCTCTTTGATTCTTTCTTCTCGTGTTGCAATCTCTATCTTCTTATTATAAGAGAGAGAAGGGCACCAATATTTTTTTTCTTTCATTCATATTGATTTCAAAACAATAAGAGCGAATTAGATATTAAATTGTAGTATTTTTGCACACTTCTTTGTAATTATAATTTATTTTTGTTGACATGTAATATCTTGTCATTGAAACAACATTAATTGAATTTTTGAATATAAAAAAAATTCATATATTTATTTATAGAAGGGTACCTTTAAGGATTTATCCTCAAAATGGTCAAGACCAGGTATGCATAGATCAGTTCTTGACAATCTCTCCTCTGAAATCGACAAACCTGTCGACACCGCCGGCCTGGTGTCTTGAGCGTTGCGCTCTCTCTCTCTCTCTCTAATTGTTTGGGTGCTTATGCCTTCACTCTAAACAAATGATTTAGCATTCTTGATTCATCTTTATCTTGTAATGTACTTCTGATTGTAATATTATTATTATGATTAATGAAATGATATTTTATGAGATCATCGTTTTGAACTTCCATTGTATCGAGTAACACCTCATATACCCTACACCGATATACACGTATCTATTATACTACCCCTGGTACACACTACCATCCTATATACAAAAGGAAACTAAACTTCAACTTGAAGCCAACTGCGCTCTTATTCTGGAAAAATATATACCGAAGTCTAAAATTGGCTTTCTATCATATATGTGTTGAATATGTACATTTTAGCTTCTCATTTTGTGCGCATTGGATCTCACAGTTGCCTGATCATGATATATTTACTTACAGCCTGATGGGGTCCTTTGTGCCATTTGCTGGCTTCTTTCCTACTCCTTCCGAGTTTGAAAGTCTATCGAGCACAACAAATCATCCCCTAACTCATTGTAAACTGTGCAATGAAAAGTACGAGCAAGAAGTTTCTCTTGTTCTAAAGGGAGGAGGATCCACTAATTCAGTTTCTGATCAATACTCGCCAACTTTACCATCGTGGTTACAAAGGGATGAAAGTGACACTGCCCAGAGAGTGAATGCTGTAGAGGTATGTAAACCCTTCCAAGTCAAATTCCTATATAAACATGTACATATATATATACACGTACATATACTACTACTGCCTATGGTACACACTCCACATGCCCCTTTTTGTCATTGACAATTTTCATAATATATGTATACAACAAAATAGTTTAGTCATACGTATACATCTATCTGTATATGTTCATTTTCGGTATGTTTAGATTGAGGCCCTTTTATAAGGGAGACTGAAAATAGAATGTGTGAGTTCTGAGGGAGTGTGGACATTTGTTCTAGTTTGCGAAAGTTTTGAAAGGAGATTCAGAACTTTCCTCACAAGTCATATACACTAAAAATTGTGGCACAGTTGATGCATGCGCAATATTATACCTAGTAATATATTTTATAATATGTGGACGTTTAGTATAATTCACCTTGTGCTTAATATGATAGATAGACTGATTATATATGTATATACGTGCACATGTATTGATATGGTATCAAGCGATTCTTCATGAAACATATCTGTAAACATGCGCTCCATCATTTCAGTGCAGGCCAAAGATGGGAGTGTTTTGAAAGGAAGACTTATGGGGCTGCAAAGAAAATGGAACAATATCTGCCAGCGTCTTCATCATACTCGCTCATTTCAACAAAAAGTCCCACAGGTCAGGTCCCAAGTTTCCGGTTTTGATGGCTTTAACCGCAATACTGACAAGAATGAAACCAACTGTCGTCAAGATTCATTACTGACTGAAACCAGATGTACAAATCTAAGTTCCCCCACGAACTTGCAAAATATTTCTTCCCCCAGAAAAAATATACCAACACTAGTTTCTATTGAAGTCGAGAATGCACGTTTCCAACAGAATCTATGCGTTGATGATAGTTCTTCCTCATCCACTACTTCAGTGACCACGGATTTGGGGCTAGGAACCCTCCTTTACGCATTTTCCAAGAAAGGGCCCAATAAACCTGTATTCGAGAATCATAAAGAAAATCTTCAAAACTTCTCAGGGTCTATTTCTACTGAGGTCAGTAGGATTGTTAAGAATGCCTCAAATCATATAACACGATTTTCTCCCCGTTCTGGTTCTTATTTTGGAGGGCAGTTTGATGAAAAAGATTTCAAGAACCTTTCGAGAGTTCTTGTAGAAAAGGTTGGTTATCAAGTTGAGGCTATTTGTACCATTAGTCAAGCAATATCCCGTTGTAGAAGTGGAAATGGGAGACACCGTGGCTCGAGTCACAGAGGAGATGTTTGGCTCGGCTTTTTAGGACCAGACAAAGTGGGAAAGAAGAGAATTGCTGCAGCATTAGCTGAGATTTTGTTTGGCAGCAGGGAAAACTTAATATCTGTGGATTTGAGTTCTGAAGAAGATAATTTCGGCCGATCAACTACTGTATTTGACCATCAAGGTTTAAAAGGCTATAATGTGAAGTTTAGGGGGAAAACAGTTGTTGATTACATCGCTGAGGAGTTGAGTAGAAAACCCCGTTCAGTTGTGTTTCTTGAAAACTTAGATAAGGCCGATTTTCTAGCTCAGCATAGCTTGTCTCGGGCTATAAGAACTGGTAAATTTCCAGATTCATGCGGGAGAGAAATCAGCATAAACAATACGATATTTGTTACTACATCTAGCATAATGAAGGTCAATCAAGATTTCCTTTCTGGGAAACAACCATCCCCTGAATTTTCTGAGGAAAGAATACTAGGAGCCAAACGGTCACAAATCCAAATTTTAGTCGAAACTTCTGCTGGGGCCATGACAAGAATTAATGGGTCTAATGTTTTTCTATCAACCAAGAAACGAAATTCAAACACATTATCAGTAAATAAAAGAAAGTTTATTGACACTGGCGATTCAACAGAGCAGGATGAGACACTTGAAACACCAAAAAGGGTATGTTTGGATCTGAATCTGCCAGTGGAGGAAATTGAAGAGGGAAATGAATATGGGAACTGTGACAGTGACTCTGGCTCTGAAAACCAGGGACTGTGGTTGGAAGATTTCTTGGACCAAATGGACGAAAAAGTGGGGTTGGAGTCATTTGATTTCCATGCACTTGCTAAGAAAATATTGAAGGAAATCGGGCTAGTTTTCCAGGAAATGGTTGGAATCAACGTTTGGCTGGAAATTGATGAAGAAGTAATGGTTCAAATGCTTGCGGCTGCTTGGTTATCGGAGGAAAAAGGAGGAATTGAAGATTGGATTCAAAAGGTTCTTTGTAAGAGCTTTGTGGAATTGCACCAAGAACATCGGCTTACGGCGAGGTCTGTTGTAAGATTAGTTGCTTTTGAAGGGCTTCTTGGGGAAGATGATGAAGTTCTTCCTCATGTTTGCCTTCCTGCAAGAATTATTCTGAGATGATTTCTAATTTAAGATGTATTTGTAATTAATTTGTATAATGTACGTAGTTAGTATTTTGATTATTTGGGTAGGTACTTTGAGGAAGTAATTGGGTCCTGATTTTTTTTTTGTTGTATTGAGTGCAGTTAGATTTATGCATAATAATACTAAATGCATGATAATATTGTTAGCGCACATGAAACGAATCTTTTTCATATATGAATGCACTTCATTTTTCAAAGATAATTTAATATTCATCTTGGAATCTTGATATAGATCTCCGAGTAGTTTATAGATAGTAAGGGGAAAAATAAAGAAAATATTATGTAAAAAGGGAGTATTTATAATTTAATTTGGGTTATAAAGTTTGAAAAATATATATTGAGATAGAAAGTTGTAGTAGCAATAGAAAGAAATTGGATGCGTTGCAAACTATTCTTCACAAATTCTTGGTTTGTAGTAAAATATAGTTCACCTAGAAAAATAAATGGTGCAAGTTTAGGGAGATAAAATGTCAAAGTAATAGTTCCTTACTAGAGCAATTTTATATTATATTAAAAATATTAAAGATAAGGTGGCTTGCTCTAACTTAATTCGAATCATTTTAAAATCACTCAGAATCTGTTTGTCACTTATAATTAGATTTATTCCTTTATCACATTATACATACGAGCATGTTAATACATCTACTAGGCTATGTTAATAATTTAGTTATAAAAAACAAAGTCTTGGTATATACTGTACAAGATAAAAAACAAAGTCTTGGTATATAGTGTACAAGACACGCATTCTCATACATAGTGACATTATTTTTATTTTAACATTAACCCTTAGAACAAGTTAATTTTTTACGTATTAATTATGGTTTTAACACTCCCTCAAATCTTACCTATTTTATGTACTAAAAGGGAAAAACATTGAACTCGAGAAAGTAGTGACCATCACTTAGATCACAGTACACAACGTAAATCATATATATAGTATACAAGAAACAAGATTAACCCTGTCTCCTTTAAGTACCATGAAAACAAAAGAAAGTTATTGCAACATATATTGATAATGACACTAGAGTTATTAAGTACTTGCAGAATTACACAGTTACATGATATTTAATAGAAATAAAAACAAGGAGTAGCAAATTGATATATATATATATATATATATGTAATTAATCTAAGTTTTTTTTAGGGTTTCCGGCCCACGCTGCCGGATTTGTTTTTAGGGTCATGTCCTTTGTTTGCAGAAGCTTCACGGTAGTCGTTAAGATTCACCTTTAGAGACCTTCCCTCCATCCCTATTTCCATTTCCATGTCCACCAACTCTTCTCCTGTTAGATTTTCAATTATTACATACATAAGTACTTCCCTTTTCACTTGGTTTAACACTAATTTAAAAAGAAGTCTGTCCTCAAAAAATGGAAAATAAATTTTAAATCTTTATCACGTGAATTTTAAATCTTTGCAACTTCTCAAGCTCTTCAAAAATGCATTTGATAGATCAATACAATCCTTTTTCAAGAAAAAAAATAAAATTAAGGTAGTGTTTAGATTAATTGCGAATAAGAGTTTGAATTAATGTCATAAATAAAAAGACCACGAGTTATACCTTTTTTCTTAAGCATTCATTATATATAACCCAAAAATAATCAAATTAATTTTATCATTTATGCTAGCACTATGGAAACAAAAATATTTTATTTATTTCCATTAAAAAGTTTTAATTAGTAACTTTTTTTTTTGGTCGAAAGAGCACCAATTTCCAAGCATTATTCCTTAATGATTTCAGTACTTACAAGTACGACTTTCACGTCAGTTTTTTTTTTTTAATCTGAAAATTTGAACAACATAGGTACTATAGCATATAAAAATTGACGTCGTTTTGCATCCCCAAAACCCTTACCTTTCTACCTCCAATTAAACCATTTTAGACCGTAGGATTACTGTATTAACAGCTGGGCACACTGCACGCACTACCATGCTATCACAGTCACACTACCACCCAATTGATTAATCCGCCGTTAGGTTCCATCCACACCGACCCACATGCATGTGTTTTTTTTTTTTTTTTTTTTTGGCCATGTCCCGGGGTATCCGCACCTTCGGTCCGACTAATCCCCGGTCCTCATACAGGCCACCGCTGCACAAGGCGACTAAACCTCATGACGGACGCATTGGCTTAAGAGTCGGCCCGTGCTCCATGGGTGATGGCTGGCCCCAAGTGATTATGCTTTCGCGGGGGATCGAGCCTGAGACGTGCGCCTCACCACACATCCAGGCCCGCCTCCGCTAGGCCAACCCCTTGGGGTTACCCACATGCATGTTCGATCGATGTTCACAAATATATATTGACACACACAGAGAAATCATGCAACATCAGACGTTCGACTCCGTTGAATAATAAATATTAATTATTTCATACGTTTATAACCTTTTCTAATACGCATATATAGTAAATATATATTTCGGGTGCTTAAATTATACCTAATTATCTATGAAGCGCATGAGGAGCTTATTTTTACTGTACGCACTTTAAATTATATATATTATTAAAACTCAAATACATTAATTCGTACTTTAGAAAAAGAAATTCAATTGGAATAGCTATTTGACCACGTAATCTTAATTAAGTAATAACACATGTATTGTTTACCACTTCACTACATGCCACTAAATATTTTTAACTTGTTTTTAAATTTGCATAACGTTAAAAAGAATATAAATGCATTGAGAATACCGCAAATTTTAATAAAGGAAATTAGTTAGTGTAAGACATAATAATATATTTACCCAAGAGAGAAATAGTGTTTCGAGCGGAAGAGAGAAGAGCAAAGGCAAACAAGATGCACCAGCAGAGTCGAAATCCAACCGCCATCTCTCTCTCTCTCTCTCTCTCTATATATATATATATATAAATATTTTGATCGAGGAAATATGAAGAGTAAATGTGAGCAACGTCTCTATTTATAGGCGCGATGATTTTTTAGAGGAGATGGTACACGTGGCGATAAATTATTGCAAGTTGGAGTTGACGTTTGAAAAATCGTGGGAGCCACGTTTGGCTACACACTGAACAGATTTGCAACAATCTGGGCCGTTTACTTTAGGGTTGCGGGTTGCTATCGCTTACTTTACTCGGAATGGAAACATAAACCTCTTTTAGCCTGTCGATTCTCCCCTTTTCTTCTTGCCTAAGCTTAATTTTAAACTTTTCCTATTTATTATCGTTGCAATTTTTTTTTTCAAAACTGTTTGTTTAATTAAAATTTTTGTGATGCTAAGGCCATCTCTAATGGTATTTTTTTTTATAAATTCATTTATATTTTATGTGTCATGATACTTTTAATACATTTTTATATCTGTTTAACAATGTAATTGTATAGATAGAAAAGTGTCATTTCTATCTTACTTGTCATTTATTTAAGAATGGGAGAGAAATAGTAGATTTATTATATCCAATGAGAATGTGTCATGTCACATTGAAAATTTATATCACCATTTCTACACATATATATATATATAAATGCTTACAGAAATTTCCTATATGAGTCGCCTTTCATCTCGTATAGAAATAGCTATATAAATGATCATTTGAACACTTTATTTCCTTTTCTCTTTTATAACACAAAAATTTACTTGGATAAAAATGACCATTGGAAATGACCTAAGAAAAAAATCTTTGTTGAGAATTTGTCATTAGCATTTATTTTATAGGTTTTAAAATGTGTAATTAGCACACATGTGAATATTGTCTTTTATAATTTTATCATCATAATTTGTAACTGTCGACATATATTTCACTGCATTTGTAAGAAAAATGATATTCTTTCTCTTTGTTTATAATAATATTTTGTAAACAATAACGTAGTGGTAATTAAATAAATTTGCCAACATTTAAGAATTTATTTTCCCTATTATGAGATTGGTGTCATATCTTTTTATAAAGGAAATTCTACAAAAATGAAGTATGTTCGTTTTTATTTCAAGTTAGTCACGTTTTGAGCAAAAAAGAAAGAGTTATTTTGTTTATACCCGCCAAATTATGAAACTCACCCCACTTCCTTACTAAAATTTTACTAGAGGAAAAAACAAATGGTTAACAAATCCCCCACCACACACGCAAACGCACACTCTTCTCTTAGCAAAACAAATCCTCATTTTTTTCCCTCGGTTCATCCAACATATTGGACCTTTAATTCTTAAATTTTTAACATTATTTCTTTAATCAATTATCAAATCGTTCATAAAGTCTCAGTGCTTTTTCTCCAATTGTTGTATTCACTAATTGATTAATCAAGAAATCTTTACATATTTTTCCATACTTTCGGACCCATGCTTTAAGTAAAATATTAAAATTATTTGTCAAATATTGAAAAATTACATATTTTGAGCAAAAATATAATTGCAATTTGTAGTGAAAATGGAGTTGATTAATGTGCAATTTATAAATTTGTATCAACTCTCAACAGATAGAGTGAGCAGAGGGGGATCGCTCGGTGGTCGTGATTGGCCGGTAAGTTAAACAGTGTAGAGGAGATGTATCAATCCATTGCCGGGTAAGAGAGAGTAAATGAATTATATATTCTTTTGAATGAAAGTGGTGGATGGCTTGTCGTATTTGGCAGATGGCTACTCATTTTTTTCTTTTTTTGGGACAGAGGATGGCTCTATTTTTTCTTCTTTTCTTTTGCCATTAGAGGATGATTCTGTTAAATTTTACCAATTGTTTTAATAGACATGAATGTAATTAATTATTCATAGAGATACATGTTCCCTTTGATCTTAATAACATTTAGTAAATTTATTGAAAGTTGTGTTAGTTTAATGAGATATGTTGATTCTGAGTGCGTTTGTGTAGAGAGAGAAGAAGAGACTGAAAAACAATATTATGCTTTGTTTGGTATCCGAGGAAGCAGTGAATGAGTTAAAAGTAACTCAAAAAATATACTGGCATGAGTTTTAAGTGATTAATTTTGTTGAATTTTTTTAAAGCTTTGTTTGGATTTTGTAAAATAAATAGGGTGAGAAGAATATTTTTGGTGGGATGAGTTACAAGTGAGGTGAAAATAATATTTTTGCGAATACGTTTAAAAAGACCCAAAAAAAAATTACTCATGTTAATATTATACCCTCCTCCTAAAGACGTTTGCAATTCATTAATACCCTTCCTTTTCATGACTTTTGAAATTAATAAGAGTTTCATTTTGACAATCATAAATAAAATATTTAATGCCCGTTCATTAAGTTCAATTTAATTTCTAAAGATATTTTACCTAGCAAAAGTATTGGAGCACGGTAGAACAAAATTATTAGACAAGAACAATAGTTATATAACACAAGATCGAAAATATCAAAGAACAAAAAATAATAGCAAACACTTTAACTTAAATATAAGAACTAATCTAATATCCCTCTATTTTATAAGGTTTTTTTAAAAAAATAGTTATATTATTTCACGACTCGTTTTGTTAGAGTTTTTGAACTATCTTAAAATTTTTAATTCATTTACTTCGAGGTTTCTATGTTTGGTTAGAGTTTTGGGGAGAATTTAGGATTCTTAAAGTTAGATTTCCCCATTTGGTTAAAATTTATTCCCTTCTAAGAACAACCACATGGTGATGCTAAAATTTAGAATCAAATTTACAAATTGATTATTAAGTTTTCAGATTGGATACAGTGAATATAGTATAAAATATAGTCATACGAGCGTGTGAAACTCATATATCAATTTTGAGCTCAAAAAAAAATTAAAGAAATACCT
Source organism: Lonicera japonica (assembly GCA_021464415.1). Classification (NCBI taxonomy): domain Eukaryota; kingdom Viridiplantae; phylum Streptophyta; class Magnoliopsida; order Dipsacales; family Caprifoliaceae; genus Lonicera; species Lonicera japonica. The sequence goes on from CM038464.1 coordinate 101,018,004, forward strand.
CATACGAGAAGTGTGCCTCACTTGTATGAGCATTTTTTGATTTTTTTATTTTATGTAAGATAGAATAGAAGATAAAGATAAATATATATATATATATATAGTTCTACACAAGTGTGGTTCACCCGTATGAACAATTTTTACTTTTTATACAAGTTTAGGACAGTTGTATGACTCAACTGGGGGTGTTAAAGTCAATCCGAAAATCGACCAAACGAACCGAACCGATCCGCAAAACCCCAAACCAAAAAAAAATTGAAACTGAAAAGTTTGGTTCGGGTTTAGGGCAAGCTAGTTTAAAACCGAATCGAACCGAAATATGTATAAGAAAAAAAAATGTTAATATATACTCAGGCCTCGTTTGGTTCACGGATTTTAGTACTCGGGAAAGGAAAGTCGTTCCTTTCCTTTGTTTGGTAAGCACAAATTCCGGAAACACTTTATACAAGTTTAGAGGGGAAAGTAGGGGGTAAAAACCATTCCTCCCAAAACACATGGGATTGATTTTCCCATGTGATTTTCCAAGCATTTATTACACAAATTTTGGACAATGATACTCTTTCCTAAATGCTTTCCATGGTTTACCAAACACAAGAAAGAACCGAAACTGAAAATTTACTTTCCCACCTCTGGTTTGAGGCAAGCTATTTAAAACCGAATCGAATTTCCTTTCCGAAATATATATAAGAAAAAAAAAATGCTCTAAGGGCACACGTTAATTAAACTATAATACAAAAAAATGACATTTTATAAGAATATATTTCTTATTAATTCCATATTATGATAATCTTAAAAAAATAGTTATTAATGCATGCCTTTATTATTTAATTAACTACACAATACTAAGATTTTTTTATCACACACAGTTTATCTTTATTTTTATTTTCTTTTTCTTTTTCTTACATATGTTTGCTCCGTAAAAATGATAATTTAACAAGAGGGGTATTTTAGTAAGATGGAAGTAATTGGGAATACTAAGAAAGCAACACATTTATTTAAACTAAACATTGGAAAAGAATTCTAAATTTCTAGAATGATCCTATAATTTAAATTGTCAATTATTTTTCTGCATCTAGAACTAAATGAGCAATAATTATATTTTCTTTTTCTTTGAGATCGTTGGAAATTCAATAAGCTCATCAACTGGTATAGAAAAAAGGAAAAGAAAGTGCTCTTCATATACAAACCCACAAACTAATTTTTAGGTTTTCACCAAATGTTACCACGCCACATGGACGTCGAAGTTGAGACTAGTTCCTGATTGTCGAATTGAACATGCCGCTGACGGCTGACCCAATAAAATTTACACTCTTGGAGATTCAAATATGAAATTTCTCACTAAATAAATATATCCCTCAAGAAAATTTAATGGTAAACAAGCTATCCATAACTAAACTACTCTCGCTCTAAAATCATTAAGAAAATGGCAGCACCACAAAATGCAGTATTTGTTCCACGATGTGTCCTACTCTCGCCCTAAAACCATTAAGAAAAGGGCAACACCGCCAAATGCAATATCTGTTCCACGAGGTGTCAATCAGTAGGATTGACAACTGGTCAGGTTTGAGGCGGGCTTGGCCAAATTTGACCCGCTCATAAATAAACCTGCCTCGAACCTGAAACGGGTTTTTTTATGATGCTCAAACCCGCTTCGCATTAATTTCTCAAAACTTGAACCCGTCCCACCCTGCCCCGAATTGAGTAAAATTGACGTAGGTATTAACTTAAAGGACATAATATATATGTATATAATTAAAAATATATTTATATATACATATACAGGTCGGGTTGGGTTGGTTTTTTAATGGCAAAACCCAAACCCGCCCCGAACCCGATCCGGGTTTTTTTCCCAATAACCAAACCCGCCCAGCCCTAAAAAAAGCCCACCCCAAACCTATCCCACCCGCGTGAAATCGGGTCAGGAACCCAGCAGTTTGGGTTTTTATTTGCCACCCCTATCGGTCAGTAAGTGCAACCTTATATTATTATGAGAAGAGAACAAGTGTTACAATTATATTGGCTAGTACTATACTATTGTGCTTCCTTTCTCAAATTAACATTCTCATTTTAATTGTATTTTTTGAAAATAAAATATTGATTGAAATAAAATATTAAATTCATTCTAATTAATCAAGTGGGAAAAGTTTGACCTACTTTCACAAAATACTGTATATTAATTCTGTTTCAATAATAAGAAAAAAATATTGAAAAAAAGGGACGTTTAACTGTAAGGAAAATAGAATTCTTAACATGATGAATGAAGCTAGCGCCTCACAAGAAGTGCCACTTATTGTAGTGTGTTTTTGTATCCGAGTCAGCACACCAACTTCGAATTGGGTTTTCTTTTCCTTTTTCCTTTCCAGAGTAGCTACTATAATGCCACTATTTAATTGTAATGTAATCCATGATTTACAATAAAACTTATTCTTCCATTTCAAATTAAGAGTCTTACTTGGACAAGTGAGCTAACTTAATTGGAGAGGCTCTCACATGGATCTAGGAAAAATTACAAGTCTCACCGTAAAAATTTGGGAAATTTTCATTGTTTATAGTTAAATGTAAACACTTAGGCTCTGTTTAATTGCAAGTTGAAAAAAGAAAATAAATTTAGTTAGTTTTGGTAAAAAAGATAAAAAATAAGTTGAGTGATAGATGTGATATCCTCTTGATTTTTAAGTTTTTTCATGAAGAAATTTTCTTTACTTGGTAGTGAGTAAAAATTTTCCACCAAAAATATTGAAGGATTGATGATATATACTCATAAAATAAATAACATCTCTCACCTTATTTTCTATCTTTTCACACAAACTAATTAAATTTATTTTTCTTTTCCATCTTTGCAATCAAACGGAACCTTCGACCTCCCTTATTCGAGCTCAACTTCTCGTGGAATATCAGTCAAAAAATCCAACCCCAATCCAATCTTATTAGAGCTCAAACTGAAAAGGAAGAAAAAAAAAAGTCCATATTTAAGCTCCGCTGGGCAGAATTATACCCTTATTCAAGCTCGACTTATGTAATTAGCATTGGGAAACCACAAGTACATTTAAGGCCTCGTTTGGTTAACGGAAGGGAAATTAATTCCTATCTTTCCCATAGAGGTGGGAAACTAAATTTACTGTCAAGTTTCCTTTCTTGTGTTTGGTAAAACATGAAAAGTATTTAGGTAAGACTATTATTGTCCAAATTTTTTGTAATAAATGCTTGAAAATCACATGGGAAAATCAATCCCATGTGTTTTGAGAGGAATGGTTCTACCCCCTACTTTCCCCTCTCTCGGAAAAGTGTTTCCAAAATTTGTGCTTGTCAAACAAAGAAAAGGAAAGACTTTTCTTTCCCAAATACTAAAATCCGTAAACCAAACGAGGCCTTAGATTAATAAGGATAATAAACGCAAATATAGAATGTACTTCAGTAATAAGTAACATTAACAGATGATAAGAAGCTTAAGAAATGACTACCTCTCAAATGGGAAATCCAAGACTTGTGTTTCACCTGAAGTCGTTATCACAATTTTGTTCTCTATAAAATCACCTCTTACACGACTGAATCTTCCCAAGGCAAGGGTTGGTTCTTTACCAATAAACCACTTCTCTTCCTTATTTCCATTTCTTAATCTTCTCATGGTAAAACAGCTATATGCAAGTCAAGTGTGGACCCAAGATTTTTTGGAGGGATGGACTAACGTTGATACTTAATTAGGCTAGATTGGACTGGCTAAAACTAAAAACTTATAAATTACAGCAATAACTAATAACTAAACTTAATATATTTAGCATACCCCAATATTAGTCACAAATTTGCGCACAGACATATATTATATGCAGAAAGCCAACAGAATCAAGTCAGAACGGCAAGGAAGTTAAAGATAGCATAATTGAAGTATCAATCCATAAGGTTTTACAAGATAGAATCCACAAGAGTTTGATTACGCCTACAAGTACAGAGCCAAGATCAAATACTTCTGTTACAACATTACGAATTTAGGGTCAATGCCATATTTGACTATGATAGCACATGAGAGCAAGTAGGCGCATTATGAGAATTACCCAAAAAAAAAAAATACCTCATCTTTTCTTGAAGCCATATTTTTTCCGTTCATAGAACAGGTCGGTTTTGGCACTCCCCAAGTTAACAATTTTGGGACACCCGTCCCTATCTTTCTCCTGCTGGGTACACTCCTTGCAGTAGTAGGCATCAGATATGCCCACTCCTCCACAGATAACACAACGACCCTGAAAAGATCCGTAGTTGCATTCATCACAGACACGGACAAGGGTGCAAGGACGCACATAGGAGTCACAAATCACACATTTTCCGTCACATTTCTCACAAAGGCGTCCGATTGCAATTCCCGGTTGTTTCCGGCACATAATCAAATCGGGATGATGCTTAGCCATTGCAACGAATTTTCAGATCAAGAGTCCCAATGCAACCTGCAAAAAATTAGACTGGTGAATACGGTTACTGTGTGTTTGATTGCCAAGGTTTTTAAGTGGAAAACATTGTAAAAGTTGTTCGACTTCGAAATCCCCCCTCGTTCCCAACTACCTTGTTTCTAAGATCTATAATCAACCACCAAAAAATGAAAAGCACACAGTAATCAAACCCCTTAAATGTCGCTTCCATCTTAAATGGTGCTTGTTTGCATGATTTTCCATGAGATGAATGTTCATGCTACAACTTGGTTTATTTCTAATCTTTGAAATTTTTTCCATGTAAAGAATTCAAATCTTTTCCATACAAATGTGCTGTTACCAGTGTTTTCATTTCCATGCCATGTGGCACGCTATAGCGTTTTTGGGCCAGAAAATGCTACGTAGTGTGGGTCTGTTTACTCTTTTCCCAAATTGCTTACGCTCTTTGATGACGTGGCATGCTATTCTACGCTAAGTTCACACTATTGGATGCAACTGGTAAATTACTCACGCTATTTGGGACCACCAACTTAAAAGAAGGGAAGGGAAGGGGAGGGGAGGGGGTGGGGGACGATAACGTTTGAAACAAACAAACCCTAGCCTTCTTTTCTCTTCTCCTCTGGCCGTTTTCTCTATTCTCCTTCTCTTCTCCTCTGTACACAAAAAAAATGAATTGAAACAAACCCGTACGATAGGCAATTTTTCTAAAATGTAGGATACAACACGTGGGGAGGCACTTTCTTATTTAATTATATATATTATATAATAAACATTATAAATATTTAGGAATTCAATCAAATGATCAAATGAATCAACTTTATCAATTATTTCTCACATATCCACATAATTCAAATCCAAGTGCTCTGATTAATTTTCGAAATAAATAAATTTCGAAAATGATTAGATGAATCGCAGAATCAAGCTCCATCAATTACTTAGTACTAAACCTACCCCATTTAAAAATACCATGTAGAGAGAGAGAAAGACAACTGTTGTAAAACACAGAGCAATTAGCTATGGTAAAACGTTTACAGACATGTAGAGCGAGACGTAGATAGACAGATAGGTAGTGTACCTTTTATGGGATGCTGGAGAGAAGTCGTGGGGCTAGGGTTTTGTTTCGATGGTGGCTGGGGGAGTGGGGGCTAGGTTTACGGGAAAGAGAAAGAAATTGAGATTTGTTATTTAAGTTGTTTTATTATTATTTGAATCCTATATATTTTTAGTTATTTCTAATTTGACACTTTTTTGTAGAAAAAAAAAATTGACCCTTTTTCGTGTCCTTCACATGTCTTTCACGTGTTCTTCATGTGTCCGCCTAAAAAATAATAATAAAATATATGACACTCTCCAACACGCGTGTTGGTCACGTGTCCGAATGTGTCGGAATGTGTTCACGTGTCCAACACATGTCACGCAAGACACAGTCTCCGAGAGAGTGTCCGTGCATCACAGTTCCAACAGCAACGAGATGATTTTCTCTGCTCCTCTCCTTCTCTCTCCATTGGAACGAAGCTGGACAATATAAGGGTGAAACCCTAACCGTTTTTTCCTCTCCTCTCCTACTCGTTTCTCTCCTCAAAAGATTGAAGGTAATAAAGTTTTAACTTTAGAACTTGATGTGTTTTTGAAAATTTGAATGTGCGTTGAAGTTATGTTACTTGGAATTTTATATTTTGGTTATTTGAAATCTTTTAATGGATTTTTACTAATATTCTTTAGTATAATATTATTTTTTATTATTACGTTATTCATGCCCCGAATAGCTTATACTATTATACAATTTATGTGCACTACGCAACTCTGTAACCAAAATGCTATGCATTGCGAAACCGCAATTAAAAACACCGGCTGCTAGTGACAAAATAAAATCTAAAAGGAAGCAAACTACCAATCAAAGTCAAATATTCAAACAAAAAGTGGCCTGGTGACCTGACCATCCACTTGAAAAATCCCACACAAGATTTCCGGCCTTTCATTGATGAGTTCATACATCATATAAGATACATAAAGTACCTTGCTGAAAGGCCAAATTTTTCCCAATTAAAGAAATCTCCAAGTGCCTCCCAGAAACACAAAGAGCTACTGCCTACTCTAAATAGATCCAAGAATTAAAAATCCAACAAAAGCATAATTTGAAGAGACCCCAATTTAATTTAACTTTTCAAAAATTATATTAACTGTGCACTCGACCATATAGTAATTCAAACCCCAAAACTTCAATTTCACTCCGCTATTATTAGGTCTAATTCAGTTAAACATTAAACTTAAGTACACCCCAAAAGCTATGAAACTGAATATAATTTCTCATATAACCCACAAATACCTAATTGTGTGCCTATATATGTATACATTTATAATCTAATTGCATTAGGAACAATTAATGAAAACAAATGGAAAAAGAAAAATTAAAAACAATGAAACTGAATATAAAAACGATGGGGTCTAACCTGCGCCGAAGATTTTTGTTTCTGAAGCTTCTCCTCCAACGAGCAGCGAGAGAGAGAGAGAGAGAGAGAGAAAGCGAAGTAAGAAGAATGCTCGCGAGGAGAATCAAGAAAAAGTCTTTGTCGAGATGGGCCAGGTAAGAACCTGGGCCTTAAAAGTTAGGGCTCTAGAGCAATCAATTAATTTTGCAACACGTCCCATTTCGGGACTAGTAGTCTGCATATGCAATTAACATTTAGAGATTTTTTATTTTTTTATATAAGCCATAAGCTTCAAATATTCAATAATACATCAATGATACAAATATTTTTATATGAGTGAAGGCACTACCACTACAAGGAGTGGATGTAACAAAATGGTTCAATACTACATTTATGTGAATCGAACTTGTAACATCTTTGTTACAAGGACAAAGAAGATGTTAATTAAGACATAGGGTCATTGGTTTCTGTTTTATCTACTCTCTAACTCTCTCCAATTTTGAGAGAAAGTTTTAGTTAATTTTTTCTCCCTTTCTCTCATACTCAATCTGTAAAAAAACTCTCAGACGAGAGAACCCTCTCTCATTATCTCTTTAAATTGAAACTCCCAAACATAAGGTATAATTCTAACATTGATCCCACCCGAATTTGAAAATCACATGTTTGAGCCTCATCATCAGTTATAAGTCTTTTCAGGATTTGCCTCCTCTCTATTACCATTTTTCTTTTAATTTTTCTTAATAGTGTCCATTTTAAAAGTTAAACGGATAAATATCTTTATGAAATTTGATAAAAATTATCTCTACAATGAGTAGATTATTTTCACAAATTTTCATCAAAATACTAAATTTAGAAGTACATGAGATGATCATCTAAAATTTCAGTGGACGAAAATGAACATATATATCAAATTTTTACTACACTCATTTATGATTTGAATTTCTCTTTTAAAATTTTGTGGAGATAATATATTTCATTATAGAGATCTTATCCACCAAGTTTCAAAAAAAAATTATCCCTTTAGCCTTTCAAATAGACACCACTCAGAGTAATTTGAGGAAATGAGCTAAACCCATCTTCTCACGATATAATAATATAAGTTTGTTCAAAGAAAAAAAGGATTGTCACATGGTTCTATACATTGATTACTTTACAAAAAATTAATAATTCAATAAATGCCTTTAAAGTTAAGAAATTAAAAAGTTTCAGAATTTGCAAATATTATATATCATGCAAATTCTATAAAATTCAAATTTGAATCAAAATATGCTAGTTTCGAAATTTTGAAAGATAAACTAATGAACCAATATAGACCAGCTTGGTTTTTGTTTTTTGTTTTTTTATATAGAATTCCGATATGTAATTTTAATTTTAGAGGATTGAGTATTTTAGTAATTTTTGTAAGATAGGTTGAGACTTCTCACTTATCGTTCTTCTTTAATTGAAAATAAGACTATCACTTATTGGATTCAGTGGATTGGTTATTTTTATGGGATGTGCTTACTGTGGATACCTCACTCTGTGACCCTCACAACCCCGTTCCTGATAAAAGCCTTCACAGAAAGTCGATGGTGAACACAGAACGCGTAGAACCAAAATAGAAGGGCTTAAGTCCCAGGAGCACGTAGAAGCCAAAACGGGTAATTGGATAACCCGTGCGGTTTATCTGATTAACCGTACGGGTAATCAGAAAACCCTTACGGTCAATGACCTAGGGCGGTTAGCTCAGGCGGTGAACAATCAGAAAGTGTCGCCCTAAGCGGGAACAAAAGAGGCCAAGACGGCTAATCGATTAACCGAACGGACAATTGGATAACCCGTACGGACAATCCTCTCTCGAGGACAGATTCCATTATTATATAAGCCAACAGAGAACTCGAGATAAAGGTTCAAAAATTCAGTCTCAAATAGAGAGAGAACAGAGGGAAAATAGAGAGGAAAGAAAGAAACTTGTATTTAAAAAGAGAGATTTATACTTAAACTTTGTTGAATTAGTGAAAAAAATTGTAATAGACTCTCATATTTAAAAACAAAGTTGTATCAAAGTTTTGTATCTTCATAAAAGGTATATAGACTTACTCTTATCATGTAATTTCTCATTTTTAATATCATATTATTACTTTTGTATACATTTGTAAATATTGTATACGTACTGTTAATACCTATGTTATCACCTTTGTAAACATGCGTCTTATTATATTCAGACTTAAACGAAAAATGCCGTAACCACGAATTTGGACCGGAATCCTACTTGAACTGAATCCATGCTTAAATTAAAAACTGCCATGACATTCTGTCCATATTCTGCCCAAATCGCTAAACGAATTGAAGTGCCCAGCTGGAAATATCGTACGATTAATCTGATATTCGAGCTAAAACTTCTATGTATGCCTTGTAAACACTCTTGCATTTTCTGTTTTTATAGTATTTTAAAATTTGATGTAGTTTGTACATTGACCGTACGGTCAATTGGATTAACCGTACAGGCTTTCTGTCCAAAGGCCACTTTTGTATCTGAAAACAGTAGGATTATTTGATGCATATTTAGCAACCCGCAAATGTGATTCTGAGGCTAAAAATAGTAGAAAAATATTAAAAATAAGCATGTCCATTTAAAAGCTGAAAGGGCGATGTGGGTGCGTAATACCTTCTCACGTTGTAACATAGTTCCCGAATCCAATCTAGTTGCGCAGACTGCGTTGTACTCCAAAAGGGTATAAAAATACACTTTTATCCGTTTTTTTCCGAAAAACATACTGGCGACTCAAAAACCTTTCCAAATCGAGCCATGCGCCGAAAAGCGTCGGGTGGGGTCCTGTCAGGATTCTCACACTTACTGCTATGTATTTTTTCAGATAAAGTGATTCAGTGGATGAAGCAGTGTTTGTCTACTGTTACTTTCTCTATCAGCATGAATGGGTTTTTGGAGGAGCATTTTCAAGGGAAGAAAGGTTTAAGGTAGGGAGATCCAATATTTCCATACTTTTTTTGCTTATTATGGAAGCCTCATACTCTTTACTTAGAAATAATATTTAGAAGAGTGCTTTCCAACATTATTTGAAATGTGAAGAATTGCAGATGTCTTATCTATGTTTTGTTGATGATCTTTTTCTTGCTTTCTACGACTAACGTATAGTTTGTGCAAGTGTTAAAAGCTACTTTAGAGGAGTTTGGTCTAATGTTTAGCCTAGTTCCTAATATACAAAAAAGTGGTGTGTTCACTGCTCGAACTTCTGTGCAAGCTAATTAAGGAAGAAATATATTTAATCATGGGGATGAATGCTAAAGAGTTGCATGTCAAATACTTGGAAGTTGCTCTCATTTCTATTAGTTTAAAGTAAGGTGACTATGAGGACTTGAAGAACAAATCATTAGGAAAGTACTAAGTTGGCACGGCAAACTTCTATCATATGCATGCAAAATTCAACCCATCATTTATGTCCTCGATAGTATGCATATTTACTGTAGCAGGATTTTTGTGCTTCCCAAAAAGTTAATGAAATAAATTGATGCTATTATGAGGAAGTTCTTATGGGGATGAGCTAATATGAGGAAATGTTAGAACTTGTGTGTATTTTCAAAAAAAATCACAAGTATGTTTTACTGAAAGATTTGAAAAAATAAAATATTTATTATTTTATTTATGCTTTCATTATGTGGTGGTTTCAAAATATTAAATCATTTCTTATTATCTCGTGTTAAAACAATATTAATGTTTTATAACTATTGTTCTAATGACTCATTTATTTTCATTTTTTATGGAGATTAATGGAGTGAATTTATTTTGAACATTATGATATATTTTAATGAATGGTTTAATGGTGATATATGTTTTCATATATATATATATATATATATATGTTGGGAGATGAAAAAAAGAAAAAGGAACGAGCTATTATTCTTTTATAAAATTATTATATCTTCCTCTCAATACAAAGAAACAATTTTTCCTCTCAAAAAGTTTTTCCATACCCAATATATTTTCATTTCATTCTTAAAAAAATTAGCTTTAAAAATGAGAATAGCAAGCAGTCTCAATATCAACTCTTCATTCTGAAAGAGAAAAAACAAATTCCATTACTTTTAATTAGATAATACGGGAATCTTTCTTGTATGAACTTTTTCGTGAAAGAATGTTTCTTCTCTACTTATTTCATTACAAGAATACTGAAATTTGTATATGTAAATCTATATGTGTATTACTGGCCTATCTTCGGTATAAAGAAGGTCGAGACAAAAGTTTAGTTTATGGGATGTTTTATCCTAGGGGCGGCATGACATGGTAAACTGCTTGCACAAAGAGGGCATAATCACGAAACGCCTTAAAGATAGTGACCTAGTCCACAACTCAACCCAAAAAATTCGTCAACTTGAGTTTGACATCTATTCATTTAGTTCTTCATTTACGGTGTATTTGTGGTAAAATTGTTTTGGAGCGTAACCAAAACAATACATGAATTTGTATATTTTGAACTATTATTTGTAATTTTAATTATTATTGTTTTAGACTAATAAAATAATCTTTTTACAGTACTAATTTTGTAATTTCCCTAACAAGAAAACCATTGCTATAGTTGCATGAGCTGAGGTTTGCTTACCTAAGAATAAAGGTGTGTTGAACTAATGTTTTAATAAAATGGTTATTTATGTTAATTTTGATTATTTAATTTAATTGTAATTATGTAATTTGCATAAACTACATAGCTTAAATTGTTTATCTATGTAATTAGATTTAAAAGAAAAACTTTATAGACTTTGCTCAAAGTATTTTCAAGTGATGAAGAAAATCAAAGTGCTACAAGAATTTTTCATAAAGGAGGGTCACAAAAATTCCATAAACTCAACACATTCAAGAGAAGATTTATTATATGTGAGTTCATTTAGGAATTGATTTTATAAAGTTATCTATATTTGATCAAAAATAAGTTAATTGCTCAAATCATTTAAATTTAATTTAAAGACTTTTTAAAAATAACATTTTGGACAAATTAAGAGATCGTCATAAAACAATTTTCAAGAAATGTTAACTTCTATATCTCTTATTTCTTTTCATTAAAAAGTAATGCATCCTTTTATCTAAAATGCATTTTGAGAAACTTAGCTCAAACCTTATTCAAAAAATATTTAAAACTATTTAAAAACTTTTTAAGGTTTACTGATTGAGCCCAGAAATTGCATTTCTAAACCTTTAAATAAGGCTCAATTAGCTTCTAGTTACCATCTAAAACTAGAAGTTGCATTTGAATTCAGTTTAAGTATGAAAAGAAGGCATTGCATTGTATTTTTGTGTTACTAAACCATTTTGAAGGCCTAAAGTGGTTAAGCAACTAAAGTTGTATACAAGATAAAAGGTTGAAAGCAGTGAAGTGCAAAAAGAAGGTCCGAAGAAGAAGTCAAAACCCATTCCGAGACCCGAGACTAGAAAAACTCCGCAAACTATCCCAAATCGCTAGTAAGAAGAGAAAAGCAAGTCCCCAAGCATGAATGAAGTGAATGCAAGTTTCCAAGAGTGGTCCCAAGAGGAAAGAAGCTCAATCGAATCAATTCCGGAAGTTTCTGAGCAAAATCTAAAACTGCCGTAAAAAGCCCGAGATTGTAGCTAATCAAAGTTTTTTTACAATGGGAATTTGAAGAAATCTCCAAAAATAAAAATTATAGAGAATTAAATTACCTACGCGTAAGCGAAAACAGTGCATCAATCAGAGTTCGGAACAAAAAGTTATGAGCGAAAGAAGAAACAACCAAAAGAAAAATAAATCAAAAATTTGAAGATCGATCCCCACATGGTGAGGATCGATCCCCATTTTATTTTTTGGCCCGTTTTTGGTTTTTGACTATTTTCAACCCGTTTCTTCAATGATTCTTCAACCCATGACCCTAGACACTTGTGGGACATATAAAAGACCATATATATCATATTTTAGGGTAGCACCACAGTCATATTACGATAGAACAGAGAGTTGAGAGCACCGTAACTTTATGGAAGCTTTTGCGCTCATCTATTAATTGAACTTTGAGTGATTTTTCTTTATTTTCTTAAAAAAATTTATTATAATAGTTTAATTATCATATTTGAAGGCTGAAATATCAGTGTATGCTACTATTATTCACCAATCAAGTTTCAATTGCAATTGATGTTCTTTATTTAATTAAACCCTAATTTTCTAATTTCTTCAATTTAATTGCTTGTTTACTTAGATATTCATAGATTAGTTGTTAGGGTTCATATATATTCTGGAATTAACCCTAAACCCACGTTTTAGGGTCTGATTCTAGGGTTTATAAACCCGTTTTGTCGTTGTTTCGGTTTTTCATCAATTTATGCTTGTTTCTCGTTTTTCAATGCTATTCATATATGATTCATTGTTAATCATATAGAATTTGATTTTTCAGAATTTTTAGGGTTTTAGTCGAAATTCTTCAGTTTATGTCCGTTTTGAGTTCGTTTACTGTTTTAAGCATAAAATCTTTGTTTTAAATCAAAATTGAGTAATTTTAAAGCCAAATATTTTAAAATTTGATTTTCTATGTTCTTAGGTATGTGCCTACTATTTTTCATGATTCATATGCTTATTTTCTTATTTAATTTGAATATGTCTAGCTAAATTATTAATTAGGAGTCCGTAGTGAAAGATGCAAACTTAATCTTTAAATGTAATCCAATTTAGGTTAGAATCTAATTTGTCCATTAGTTATAGATCACCTACTGAATGTATGAGTAATTTGTTATCTTTGGATGCCTAAGAAACATGTTTCCATAAGTTAGCTCAGAAATTCCACTCGATTAAAAACAGTAAAACTGTCAATTCACAGATTTTTGCACCAAAACCCTAATGTGGCTGATTTGAGGACGGTATTTATCCTCTAATTAGTTAGGTTTGTTCCCTAAGTGAATTGGCTGATTTGGCGCTGTTTTGGCATTTATTCACGTAAGTGCCGAAAAAGTGCTAGTTTTGACTTTCGACGTTCTTTTTAAGACGGATTTGATTTGAATCACGTTCAAACATATTCAAACCTGAGGAGAGTGTTAAGCTACTGATTTTTGAGGAGTTTGATCAACTTGGATTGTTTTTGTCACGCACTAGCAATACTAGGTCTCAAATTACAGATTTTCAAAGTCAAAAAGCTTCACTATCGAATTATATTGCTCGAAGCTAGTCTATATAGTCTTTGTCACGCAGGGGCTATGATATATTTGTAGTAGTAATGTAATTGGATGGTTGGAAGGTCTAGGAGCTGAATCTTAGTGAAAAATCCTTTTTAAACTTAAATTTGGATTATCCGATTATACTAGTTTTGTACTCCCTAACTATGGATATCCCTAACGTTTATTTCTCGTTGAGTTAAGTTCATTGAATATTCTGTTTTGTTCAATTAGTACGCTGTTTTATTTTATTTTATTTATTTATTTTTAGTTCATTTGCATGCTCCCCTAGTGCATTTAGGAAGCCTTTTAGGTAGAAAGGTTGCGCTTGTGGATTCCCTTTAATTTTGCACTCTAGGACTATATTTGCTTTTAATTTTGGTTTAATTTAGTTAGTAGTTTAATTTCATTTCATTTCTCCTTTCTTATTCCCCAGTTCAATCATCTTTTTTTTTCTTTACCCTTCTTTCCCCTGACAACGATAACTAGAAGAAATAGGTTCCTTACCTTTCTTATGGTTCGACCTTAAACTTCCCAAGTATATTATAACTTGACCGCTTGCACTTGGGCAGAATACTTCTCACTTTTTGAGTGTAGTCATTTACTCTAAATAAATATTGCAACATGGAAAAATATCCATGTTAGCTGCTAAACAAGCGCTTATTTAGTGTCCAATAGGCCACTGTTCAGCTGCAAGAGCAGCTTTTGTCTTAGGATGTATTTTTAAACGAGTATGTTCAATCCTAAATGGTCATAATATTTTTCTGAGCTATTTATACACCATTTATAAGTGGTTAAACTTACCTCTTACAAATTTTTTTAATCCTTAAACTTACAATCTTTCAAAGTTTTCAATCCTTGATTTTAATGCTTTCTTGATTTGAGCAACCACAAATTTCTATCCTTTAATCAAATTTATATAACTCTAAAAGCGAGTTTCATCTTATATCTTTTGCAAACACTTTGATATAATTGTAATCCGTTGGTGTGTGTCACCAAACAATGTTATTCTTCACTTTTGAAAAGGTTTTCGCATTGTTTGAGTAAAAGGATACTGTGAGAAAAATTACACTTTATATGAAGGTTTGATTTTCTCCGTAAGAAAACTAAATAGTGGAATTTCTCGATGGCACTACTCGCGTGGACTTATGGTCTAAATAACCAAACCGCGTAAACAAAACGTCGTTAACTCATAAGATTCTATCTTTTTAAACTCAAGTTTCTTACTTATCATTATTTTTAAAATTGAGTTTATATTACTTCTTTTATTGCTTGATACATTGTTAAATATTTGTTGTCTGAATATTTATCGAAGCATTTTTTAAAATCCACATTATTTGTTAAAAACCCTATTCAACCCCTCAAGGGGTGGTTTTTTAACCAACAGGGTGGATTAGGGATACCTAATATGGTGGGATTTAGCAAACAAGAATAATACTCTATGGGTGCAATGGTGCCACACTTACATTCTCAGAAACCAGTGTCTGTGGAATTGGCAGGGTGCTACTAATATGTTTTGGACATAACAAAAACATATGAAATTAAAGGATAACTTTTATTGCTTTATATAGGTAAAATTGGTTAATATTGAGAAAATATACACTTGGTTTGATAATTGGCATAAGCATGGTCCTTTGGTGGCTAATTATGGTGTAAGAATCATGTATTATGCAACTAGCCAATCTATAATACAAATCAAGGAAATACTGTTCACTGATTTGACCGCTAACTTTCACAATCCAAAGGCTACAAATTGTTTAGAGAAATCTAAGAGTCCACTTTTTTTTTCGATTTTTCTCCATTTATAATAATAAAAGATAGTTGTTTTTGGATCCCTTTAATTAGCCCTCTCAAATAAAAACGATCTCTATCGTGAGACATCCCTGGCCACTCATTTACTCTTTTCTCTCTCTTAGCTCTATGAACCCCACCTCTCATTTACACTTCTCCACTCCCTCTTTCTCTTCTCCCTTTTAACTCCATTAGACTACAAAGATCACCTTTTTGTTGCCTTTACACCCTCGCTGGAAACCGTCTTGCGGTGAGGTCGTACAAGTCACTAAACTCTGTCTCGCTTACACGCACTACCACGACATCAATCCACTCCAGCCCCTCCACTTATACCTCCATATCCATTTTGATAACACCATTACAGGGTACTCAAATACTCTCTTTCATGTCTCTGCTTTAGATTTTACTCCAACTTGATAGTGCCATTCTCTTCTTCATCTTTCCTTGCTCACATATGCTATTTTTTTACTATTTACTAGGATAAAATTAGGGCTTTTCATCTATTTTTTAAAATGGAGGGTTTTGTATGGGGTGTTCAAAAGAAATGAGGAAACTGAGGAATTAAAACTTAAAGTTATTTTGTTTAATCTATACAGAAAAAACATTGATATTATTATGGTCTGAGTGACACCAGTTATTGGTATATGTATATTGTTTAATCTATTCAATTATATTATTTTGTTACATGATGTTCTGATGTTTAATATTTAGTATATGTATATTCTTCCACTATTTTTGCCTTAAGATTATATTGGAAGAATAAACTTTTAATGTAGGTGTAATTTCGAGATGTAATTTTGTTACGTGATGTTTTAAGACTATCAATTTAAAATGAAGTTGTAATTTTTTATAGAGTATTCGAAACTCAATATACTTTTAATTTGGAGCGAAGGGAATCTAGAGAAATAAAAAGTTTATTGCTGCGCAAACACTTATCCAAATAGAAAAATAGGTGATCTTTTGCTACGGTAATCTTTTGTCACTCGGAATTGATATTTGGGAAAAAATAATTCGAAAATTTATGCTCTTATTTTCATCTACCACTTATTTTTTTTATTTCTATAATTTTGTTTCACATGGAGTTTACTAATAAACATGTTTTTTGTGTATTAAAAAATTGGATTGTTATATATTCAAGTCAAATTTTGAAAATATGTTTGAGATTGTATTCCATGCTTTGGAGATTTCAAATGTCGAGAAATGAAAGTATGCGAAAGTTCTGGCCTAGCCCTTTTTTTTATGTGTGCAAGTAGAATTATTTTTATTGCTTTGTAGGTTTTATAGGATAAAATCATGTTTATTATTTTTGTTTTATTTATAGTTGCTATTTTAGTTTTGTCCATCTTTTGTATCTTTAAATCAGACTCACTTTATCTCTCTATCAAACTTTCACTCAGTTTCATGGAAACGAACTCTTTCAAGTGACCCTCGACCACCACGGGACCTCCGTCGCAGCCATTGTGCCACTGTAGGTCTACTGTCCAGGTCAATCACGGTCCAACTCCAGCCATGCCACCACTGCCGCTACCAAACCTAACAGTCCAGCAGCGATGCAATGATCCAACATAGCCTCAACATCAGGCACCAAATAAATAGCAGGTTATTTCATTTTCATCCCATCTCATTTTCGAAATTGATAATTTAAAGAAAGAGAAATGGGCTTGATAATCTATTTTTTATCTTAAGGTTTTGAATTTTCGAAATTGATAATCTTTTTATTATTTATCTCTCTTTTTTTTTTAAAAAAAAATTCCTGTTAATGCACTTTTTTTTGTTCAAGAAACCTTATTTTTCTCTACCAAAATTAATAAAGTCATATTTGCAGTTTATAATAGTTCACAGTGTTCATGGAATATCAACTTATTACCCAAAACTCAAACTACATATATAATACTTATAATTCCATTAGGAGTATAAAGCTCAACCAAAATATTATTGAAGAGGAATGGATATTTATTTTGATAGGCCAAAATTTTAGAACCTAGGGGGCGTATAGGTATATATACTACTTGGTAATATCTATCTATCTATAATTCAAATAATGTGGTGTCATCCACATCTAATTCAAATATTATATTTAGTTATATTTATTGATATCTATCTAGAGAATTTATTTAGAAGATGGCAAGTTATTTTCAGTGGACATTACTTTTTGGTTGGGCAATGTTTTAGCCAACATAGACAAGTGGCATTTTTTTGGTGTGAGATGTAGCTAAAAATGTTTTTACTCATTTTTTAGGAATTCATTGTACTCCATTTTTTTAAAAATTTAAATGGTTTCATAAATGATTTTGGTGAGATATTTGGTTTCAAATATATAAATACCGAAACCAAAAATATCAAATTTCTTTGAGGTGAACTTGGTTTTAATGTTTTAAAAGCCGAAAATACCAAAAAGACACGTGAGAAAAAATATAATCACATTCCTTGAGAAAAAATGCTAAAACTGAAATTGGTGAATACCAAAAATATACCAAACTATATATGAAAAATTGAAATTAGTGAATACCAAAAACATTTGAAAAACCACACGGTATGGTTTTGGTTTCATGTTTTGAAAAACCAAAAGTGAAAATAGTAAAATACTAAAAAACGAAAATACCAAATATTATAATTTTGATAATTAGCACTGAAAATACCAAACATCATAAGTTTAATTTTGATCTATGCCAATTACCAAATTAAATCGACCGAATCTCGCCCCCCACTCCTACTATGCCAACTGCCTGCAAATAATTTAAAACATGAATGTTGTGTAATGGAGCATCGATGTAATTATTAGTATTCTTAGTGGACCATTGATATAATTATCGATATTAATTTTAAATAATGCATTTAAATTGTTACTTTCTTTTTACTAAATTTTGGAACAATTTATATATTTCTGAATGTGTTACTTCTTAAATTATTATATTAGTGCAAAGCTTTACAATGGAACCTACACGTGTGATGCCTACAAATTTGACGATATATGGTCATGTAAGATACTTTATTAATTATCCACTTCAAATCATATATTATACCCACCTTAACAACTTGGCCAACAACAAAATATTTAATACATGTACCTAAGGTTGACCAACAACTTGATAGTACCGTCTACACTCTTCGCAAGCAGAATGTTGGCATTGTCATTCACGATGACGCAGAAATGTATCGTATTCTCCAAAAGGTTAGAAAAATACAATTGTTGATAAACTACTTTTATGATAAATTTTGTACTATTATTTCTCCTAGAGGCATATCATTTTTATCATAAATTTCATACTATTATTATAGTCAAAAAATGAAAGCTTGAAGCATTGACTACTTACAACAAGAAAGGGAAGAAGAAGGGGAAGGGCAAAGAAAATCAAGATCCATCTACACTTGTGGTTAGTACTCATCGCGTCTTATTAGTGGTTTAACTTAAATTTTTTTTTCATAAAAGTTAGTGTGAAGGTTTTGCTTTGTTAGAGCATAAATAATGACTATACAATAAATTTTAGTCTGTGAATTAGTGGTACAAATTGTTGAACCTATATAATAAAAAATAACAATCATAAACTTTATGTAATACTATGAGTTTATTTTAATATTAATTACATTGGTTTAAGTAGACCTGGTGTGGAATTTGTATTTTTGAAAAACAATTATCCATAATTTAGAGAAAATATCTTCCGAAATTTGTAAATCTCTGAATTACCTTTCCAGGAATATAAAGATCGTCTCAATCGGAGTTCCGAGAAAGAAGTTATGGCTAAAACAAGAACATGGCAAAGTTTACTCGCAGACCGGTATTGGGTTTTTGGAATACCAGTTAGGCATATAAATGTTGAGGAAATTTTTGGCTGTAGACCGGTATTGAATATTTGACATACCCATCTGGCCTTTGAGAAATAGCAGGTTTGTGGCCTGCGGACCGATATTAAGAAATTGGCATACCTTTCCGCCAGTTAAAACTTGCACCGACTTAAAGTCGGTTAAGATGCAAAAATAACTTATTTTTACCCCAACTTCGACCCAAACACCTAGATAAAGTTCTAGGGTGTTCTAAAGAGATAGGGGGAGATTTATATCCATCTATCCATCGAAATTGAAGATTAAGCTTCAAATCACCCAAATCTCCTTTTCTTTGCACTATTCATCGTCTTCTACCTTGGTTTTCCTCCATAAAAGTAGTAGCACTCCAAGTCTTAATTACGGGTATAATCCTGTCAATTAAGGCGGGGGTGTTACAATTTACCTATAATTCGTTGATCTTATAATTGTTTTTAAAATTCTTTTACTTTTTTTTGGTTTGAGGTTATCCCATGGAATTTTTAGGCCAGTTTTCGTGTACCTCAATTAATTATTGCTCACAATGCGTGACTACCGCCGATCAAGCAATATTTTGATAACGCCAAAAATCAGCCTTGGGGGATCCAAGTTGTCTAAATGGCAATCTTATACCGCTGGGCTAGGGAATATTAATGAACTTAAAATATAAGATACATTAATGATAATATCTTCTTCTTTCAACATCTTTTAACTAAGAAAATTATACTAGCAATATTCTACGAAAGGTACTCTAACACCCTAAAATTATCTTTAGTGATAAAAATCGTCCAACAAGATCCATAATTAATTTAGGGTAATGATATTAGAAGTCCACAAAAGTACTCTAGCACTCAAAGTGTAAATGATTTTGGGATGCCTTTTGCTGTAATAATTTTTTTTGAACATACTCAATATTATATATATTTTTAAATAGATTGTTAAGTGTTAATTAAAAATATAAAAAGAATTTTTTAATAAAAATAGTGGTATACTTTATGATCATTTGTATAGTTAAAAAAGTACAATTATCTAATAAAAATAATGGCACTGGTTTGAACAACACACCCACTTAGACAAATTATGTTGAACATAAATACATATTAATAGTTAAAAATAAAAATAAAAATTAGTTTATTATTTTATTTTCTCCCAACAAATGTGATTAAAATAAGTTTCTAGCACGTTAACGCATTTGCTGACAAAAAGAATGCCCTAAAATATCTGTAAAAAAAATAAACTAAAGATGAATACCTTTGTGGAGTGCTGATATCATGACTCTTTTATTATTAATAAATAAATTAAGCGGATACTTCAAATTAAATAGATATTTTAAATATATCGTGTTTTACCTAATAACAAAAATCAAATATCTCCAATTGGTCCTAGAGGTTGGAGAAAAGTTATATCCAATGAACAAAGTGGAAGAAATTAATTTTGCAAAAGGCTTAGCATGAATGGATCGATTTGGTAGTTTCCAATTATTCAGGACATTGAGAACACTATCAAGATCGGACAAAGTCCACCAATACCACAAAGGGTTGCTGTCACCCCCAAAGTCCACCAATCCTACTAACCTCCATATTATTTTTAGAGAGATTTACAGAGACGCTTAAACTATGTGATGACTATACTATTGGTGGTGTATTCTTGAAATACCTATGCTTATTGCAGTGGGGCCCAAATAATACAACTCCTATTTATATCATAACTTAATTCCTTATTATATAGAGAGACAATGGTAATTTCACTTCAAGATCTATCATCGCCCAACATGCATGACGAGAGAACGAAATGATTGAACGAGCGCTTATAAATACAACACAGGATTTACAACCTAAGTTATTTCCTGGTTTGAATCCTAGATGTTCTCAACGTTGTAATGTTTAATGATAAGTACCCAAAATTGTTATTTAAATCCACAAATAATATTTTGTTAGTATATAATTAATGCTTAAATTATGGAGGAATAATATTTATTTTGTCTTTTGTAAGGAAGAAGTAAATTGTAATAAAAAGTCTAAAAAGGTGGAAGAAATCAATTAAAGATCAGAAAGGAAGATAAAGAAGAAAGAATATTCTAATTCAATATTCTCTCATAATTCAAATACAACTTGTTTTCTCTCTCTTAATTAGAATCCTAATTGAACTCATAATTGTTATTTCTTTTACAATTCTAGTTTCTTAAACCTTTTAAACTTCTATTTCTTTTTTCCATATGTAGATCCATTCTCTACACCTAAAATCATAAAAAAAATAGATAGAGATATATAATTAGAATATAGATATTATTAGAGAGTTCTAAAGAGAAAAAATTCTCCATATACTAGTTGCAGTGCAGCCAGAGTATTGAAGGTGAAGAAATTGACAGCGTAAAGCCGTGCGGTACACACCAGTTCGACCATCATAAACATGAATGCTTTCTAGCTTTTTAATTATCTATAATTTGTATTCAAGTACTTTAATTTTGATTTTAATGGTGAATTATTATTTTATTTTAATGTGTTCTTTATTTAATATGCTTGGCTCAATTCTCTCCCAAAGGGGAGGGATGAAAATGCCATGGATGTAATGGGTTTAATTTAATCCTAATTTATTTTTAATTATTCGTCCCCGAATTAAAATAGATTTTGAAATTAGCATTGTTATAACGTGTGTTTTCTTTCTAGTACTTTAATTGTTTTTAAAATAAAGGAATGATCTCTTGTGATCACCAATTTGGGAATACAGGCGATGCCTATTTTTATTTACATTAGTTTTAAAGAAAGAATGATAGTGATTTTGAATTTATTTATATAGTAGGGATGAATATTAAAAATATAATTAGATACTTTTTGTTTATATCCACGGTAGTGGATTCTCTTTCCTTGGAATTTCTCATTATTGATTAATTGTTTGTTTACTTTAATTTAATTATTTTAATTTCTTAGTTTAGATAATTTCAAAATCAAAATTTAAAAATTGTTTTAATCTAGATTCCTAAAATATTGGATTTCGACAAACTTTCCTACTTTTAAAGTATTAACTTGGATTTGAATTAACTCTTACTTATTCGCTATACTAATTTAATTATTCTACACAAAAGTAGGGTTTTATTGTATTTAAGTGCGGAATTAAGCAACGACAAATTATTTATAAAAATTTCCCTTAAATCATTGAACATGACAGAAAAAGGGCCAGGTTCTCCCTAGATGTCTCATTTTCCCTACCAATGAATTTTTAATTTTTACCACTTATTCAAAAATGTTCTTCAAATAATTCGGGATTGCATACTCTAGCAGTAAATTTGTTTGAAACCGTCTTTGGGCTTGATCATCATACTAATTTGTCGGAAAATGTAGTGCAAACATCTATTGAAATAGAAGCTATGGGCTATCATGTTCAATCTTTGCTTAAGTATGTAAAGCCCCAGTACACACCGAATCCAGTCGTTCATCCAAACACACATACAATTGGGTAATCCCCTAAGTTCTTATTTTTAAAAACTATTACAAATGTTTTGCAAGTATTATATAATAAAATATTTCATTCATAGGTCAATTTAAACACATTCTCAATTTCCTAAACCTGCATTGCTCGAACCTGTACATGGAAATGCAATGACTTCTCCTGATTTAAATTCATGTCGACATGACCTTAATTTAATGAACATGGAATGTCCACATTGTTCAGTCTTACATTGGATGGAGGAAAGGCTTCAAAAGTCAAATGATGAACGTCCTATTTTGGGAACATGTTGTTTACAAGGAAAAATTCGGTTGCCATCACTCATTACTCCACTAGAAGAAATTCAAGCTCTGTATGATAATGATGACCCATAATCAAGGTCATTTCAACATCACATTTGGCAGTACAATGCTGTTAATGCATTTACCAGCCTGGGAGCTCAAATGGATGATAAATTACTTGCAGGTTCAGGTCCACTTCATTCACTATTCACAGTGAGTTGTTGCATCGAACTAGTTTGTTAATCCCTGAGACTAGTCAGGAACCCATATATGCCCAACTATATATATATGACCCCAAACCACCTTTAAATATTCGTAATAATTGAAATCCTCAATTGAGAAGGAATGTCTTAGGAGACATTCAAGATAGCATGAAACAACATAATCATTTTTATTATAAGTATCGAGAAGTAGCTGCGGTGTTACAACAGCCTTACAGATGTTGTCGCTAATGGTTGTGCCCCAAATGATGTTGAAAAACGATTTATCTTACCTTCTTCGTTTATTGGTGGGCCAAGGCATATGTTTGAGATCTTTCAGGATTCAATGGCTATCACACGGTTCAACCAACATCTTGACATCTTTTTGACAATGACTGTGAACTCCAAGTGGCTAGAAATAACGTCTGCTTTGTTACCAAATCAAAATGCTATTGACATACCTGATTTGGTTGCTAGCGTATTTGAATTGAATAGGAAGGCTTTGATGAATGATATAGATGGTGGCGGTGTTTTTGGTGAAAAAAATTACACATATTTTTATAATTGAATTTCAGAAACGAGGACTATCGCATATGCACCTTCTTATCTTTCTTAAGGGTCAAGATAAAATATAAATATACGCTCAAGTTAATAGAGATAGAGTTGTATCAGCCGAATTTTCAAATGTAGTACAAAATTTAGCCCTTTATGATACAATAAAGAATTATATGATACATGGCCCATGTGGTGCTCGAAATCCATCTGTATCATGTATGGACAAGGGTAAATGCACTAAGGGTTATCCAAAACAGTTTGTAGAAGAAATAACAATAGGGGAGGATGGGTATCCTATTTACCGACCGTTGGTCGGAAAATAACCCTAGAGGGGGGTGAATAGGGTTTTTAAAACTAAATGCGGAATTTAAAAATCTTTTCGAAAATGTTTAAGTAAAACAATTTACTAAACAAATTTATCAAGGAATGCAATCAAATAAACAATCAAGCAAATAAACAATCTCAAGCAAACAATAATGTGGCAAGTAAATAGTGAGATTGAATTAGAAAGATTGAACCGATTTGAAGTCCAAGACATTTTGTCCACACGGTTTTGGTTTACCAAACCATAATCCGCGCTCGGTTAGTTCCTCGAGAATTTTCACTAATTCCAATCTCCTTCCGGGTGAAGATCAAACCACTACAAGTGTTGTTGTCTCATTACACTTTTTACAAATATTGCTTGACCACAATATTCCCACAAGAATCTCTCTCTTGCTAACCTTGTGAGATTTACCTCTCACAATATCTAAACAAGAATTTACCTTCTTGTTTTTCCAATGAGATTTACCTCTCACAATTTGAACATAAAAGTTTGGTGATTCACACCAATTTACAATAACTCTCTCAAGTGTTTGTAGAATACAATTTAAGCTCACACTAGAGTTATCTTGAATGATCAATATGATATAGCTCAAATAAAAGATGATTGATCAAAAACAATTTCTTGAATCTTTGAATAATGAAGATAGATGAAGTAGAGAGTATAAGAGTGATTCAAGGTGTTTAAAATGTGTCTTAGATAGTGTATATATAGTCCCAAAAGTGATATAGCCGTTCTAGAGGTTTGGTAGAAGTTTGGTACCAAAAATAGTAAAAAATCAGAAATCTAACGGCTATATTCTGAAGCATCAGTCGACTAAGCAAAACCATCAGTCGACTGATGGGGCCTTAGTCGACTGAGGACAAGCCATCAGTCGACTGATGGACCAGACTGCCCATCAGGCCAAAAGGGCAAAAATCCCAAATTTTGCACTTTTGCATTTAACCTCCGAAATTAATTCTAATGCTTTGGGGACTTTAAAAATAAGTTCCTAAGACACCTATTTTTGAAAAAACTCAAAATATGATCATTTGAATTTAATATGAATTTATTTCAAAACCGATTTTTGCTAAAATGATGTTTTGAAATGATTTTCGATTCAAACTGATTTTGATCAATCTAAGAATCATGAAAGTTCATGTTTGAGCTATATAATCAATCAAATAAGAAACTTTACATAAATCCTAAGCAAACACTCAATTACCGAATAGGTGAGTCTTCGAATGCTTCGATTTGTTTCTTCAAATTGATTCTTCACTTGAAGCTTTTCCCTTGAAGCTTTAGGGCTTGTTTGGTAGCTCTCTTTTTTTTTTTCTAGATAAGTTTTTAAAAATGTGGTGTTTGGTTGAATGTTTTGAGTTAGAGTTGGTTTTTGAAAAGTGAATTTGGTTTTGTTTGATTTTTTTTCAAACAAAGAAAAAAATGCATAAAAAATTTCAAAAAATAGTCACAATGGATCTTATTTTATAGATCTCGATGAGTAGGTTTCAAATATATATTTTTTATTATTTTTGAATTTTTGGATTTAAAGTTATGGCGTTTTAAAAGTTTTTTTAGAGAGAGAAAGTAAAGTTAAAGTTTTTTTTGGAAGTGTAAAAGTAGAGATGTTTGTGAGTTGAGTTTTTAAAATTTGTAGAAAAAAAAATAAAAAGAGAGCTACCAAACAGGGGCTTAGTATATGATCCTTGATCTTTTATGCTTCATGAAATGCATTGCTAGCTTGTGAGTGATGAGATTGATCTTCTTGTCTTGTCCAATGCTTGTAGAAGAATGATCTTGATTCGGATAGATCGGTTTTAGTCCAATGCTTCGTTGACTTGATCGGATATTGATTGAATGATCCTTGTCAAACTTCCTTTGAGCATTCATGCTATTCTTAATTTTCCAAATAAGAAATCTATAATCTTATATCAAGAACATGTTAAATTACACATGATTGATTTATTGTTATTATCAAAATAAGATTAAGACTTTCAAGGTCAACATCGACGACGTGTTAATGGTCAATGCCATGTTAACAATACGGGCTAACCAGTTTAAAATATGGATGTTGTACCGTATAATGATTACTTATCGAGAAAATTTAACTACCACATCAATGCTGAAGTTTGTGCCGGTTTGAGAGCAGTTAAGTATATCCATAAGTATATTTACAAAGGTTATGACCGGATAATAATGGTGTTTGGAGGGACCGATGAGATTAAACAGCACCTAGATGCAAGGTATATTGGACCGCCGAAAGCTGTGTGGCGGATATTTAGTCATCATATAGATGAAGAGATACCGAACATGCAAAGATTGTCACTACACTTGGAAGGAATGCATAATATTATCTTTAATCCTTTAGATACAATGAAGGTTATTGTTGCTAGAGGTGCACTCTAAATGACAACTCAGACTGATTTCTTTAAATTTTGCGAAGAGAATGAATCAACACGACAACTTATATATCAAAAAATGCCGCAAACTTAGGTTTGGCATAAGGGTGAAAAGGTCTGGACACCAAGGAAGCAGGAATAGACAATAAGGATAATGTATTTTGCTAGCCCGAATGAAGGAGAAAGATTATATTTGCATCTACTACTAATTATTGTCAAAGGACCTCGGTTATTTTGAGATTTAGGGACAATTAATAATGTTGAGTACTCTTCTTATAAGGCAGTATGTGTTACAAAAGCCTTTTAAAAGACGATGACGAGTGGATCCAATGTTTATCAAAAGCTGCCATTATGAGAATAGGATTCTAACTTCGGCGATTATTCTGTGTTATTTTAATGCAATGCTTTCCGCAACAACCAAAATTGTTATGGGATTGTTTTTGGGCACATATATGTGATGATCTTCCCTATAAGATACGCACGATTTACGATATCCCGTGCCCTACTGATCTTAAATTGAAGATTGTGGGTTGTATTTTTTAAATGTGTTGCTTCAAGAATCTAGAAAGAATTTAATTGACTTCCTGCCTATGCCCTTGCCAACTAGCGATTAGAGCACAACAACGGGTAATAGACTTATCTTAAAGCATCGACAACTTGAGACTGAAGCGATTCAAAAAAACATTAACACTGAGTTGGTTTACTCAATGATGGATAACAAACTGCTTATGATGCAATTCTTTCATCGATTTTTAACAATGAAAGAACATTTTTCTTTCTGAATGGGGGGTGAGGGAACCAGAAAACATTTTTGTATAATATACAGTGGCTACGAAATGTAGAAGCTTTGGGCATATTGTGCTATTTGTTGCCTCGTCTGGTATTGCATCTCAGCTGTTGATTGGAGGTCAAACTGCTCATTTAACCTTTTGTATTCCTTTAGATTTAGATATCTAAGAAAATTATGTATGTGCGTTCAACAAGCAATCTTTTCATGCCAATTTGTTTAGGCAGACTAAGTTAATAATTTAGGATAAGGTGCCAATGCAGCATAGATACTGTGTCGAAGCCGTGGATCGGACATTGCAAGATATCTGTAATAACTGAAAGCCTTTTGGGGGAGTTATGATTGTTTTAAAAGGTGATTTCAG
Organism: Lonicera japonica; assembly: GCA_021464415.1. Taxonomy (NCBI): domain Eukaryota; kingdom Viridiplantae; phylum Streptophyta; class Magnoliopsida; order Dipsacales; family Caprifoliaceae; genus Lonicera; species Lonicera japonica. The sequence goes on from CM038464.1 coordinate 101,045,912, forward strand.
ACAAGTCTTACCTGTGGTGCCTAAAGGTTCTCGTAAGCAAATTATCGCTATTTCACTTCGACGCTCATATCTTTGTTCTCTCATATCAAATAGTACTATTTGCTAGATCAGGTCAACCCAGCAGGAAACAATAAAACTACCACTAGTAATAAGAAAGTGTCATCACCTTAGCGAGCTAATATCTGCTGTGTATCCCCGCTTGGATGAACCAGATAGGGTGACACCAATTTACTTAAATGAGCGAACCATACTTGCTGCACGAAATGATGATGTTAGTGTTATTAATGGCGAAACTTTAATTTTTTTCTGGGTGAAACCATTACATACTTGGTTGCTCACAAAATGTCTGAGGATGAGGATATTGATCGTAATATGACAAATCGGTATCTTAATGAATTATTGAACTCTCTCAACCCAATAGGGTTATCGCCTTTTAAACTTGACCTCAAAGTGGGTTGTCTAGTTATGTTATTGAAGGAATATTATGCCTAAAGACAGTCTTTGTAATGGAACTCGATTGGTCATTGAGGCTCGAATATTAATGGGGATAAACATGGCAACTTGGTCTTCATTCCCATAATTTCACTGGCACTTTCATTTTCCGAATTAGTTGTTAAAATAAATAGGCAGCAATTCCCTATTCGGCTTGCATATGTTATGACCATTAATAAATCTCAAGGCCAGTCCGTGAAATTTGTCGGGCTTGATTTGCGTACGCCTGTATTCAGTCATGATCAACTTTATGTGGCGCTCACGAGATGTACAAGTTCCGATCACATTTTTACCCTTCTCCCACCAGATAGTGTTGATTCAACTATAAATATTGTTTATCCCAATGTGTTGTTACGATTGATTCAATACGTGGTTAATCATTTTCTCATGTATGAATTTTTAATGCTTATGCAAATCTTGCACAATACATAAATAAACGTTTGAGTTATTTTACTTTATTATATTTTGTAGAACTAGGATGATACAATTATTGAGTATAACAAAATTTACCGTACGAATAGAAGAGGCTGGCGAATGAACAATAAAGTATTGATCAGTGTACTAATAGTTATTTTATTTGAATGTATTGTTATTTTTAATGCTTATTTAATGTTGTATTTCTATGTCACTGATATATGTTCGTACTAGTCTTAGGTGGCATGCAGGTTCAAAGTATTGACCGATATCGATCCGATAGGGCTGATACCGATTCGATATGGCCGATATCGAGTTAGAATAGGGGTGCCAAACCGCTATTATGACCCGAATACGATATGATTAAATTCGCGGTATTTTAAAATATCATCGATATTTTACAAAAATTACACCGAGTTGCCGATATTTTAGCGATATTTCACTTTGTATTGCCCAAAAAAATATGACTAAAGTGACAAAATTGAATAAAGTGACTAAAGTTACAAAATAACAAAAGTTGTTGTATGTTGGACTTTGCAGACTTGTAGTGTAAATTGGAAACTATTAAAAAAAATTTGTTAATTTGTTCCAAAGTAATTTGTTAATCATTACTTAGCTAAATTGTCAACTATTGAAAAAAAAACTGTTGATTTGTTCAATTATTCCAAAGTAATTTGTTAATCTTTGCTTAATTAAGTTGATTTGTCATAGACATAGCATCTCCAGAGGCGGAATATGTAGTTATAGTTTTGGCACTAGTTATGGAGGTTCTACACAGGATTATGCTAATAGTGGAAGATCAAATAATTGTATTACTGCTCGTGGTGGTTATTATGGAAGTGGTCGTGGAACGTATCATGATGGATCTTCAGGTAACAGCGATTATCGGGGATTTGGGTACTATCATCACTATGGCCAACCAAATTTTCCTAATTATGAGTCATCTAGCCATTCCTTTCATCCTTACCCCACAAGTGCCAATTCTCAACCTCCTTTATATCCTCATTCCTCATCGCTGGAGTCCTTAAGTAATGATGATAATTATAATCCATATTATTATTTTAGGCCTAATTGAACTTATATTTAAGATATTTGTGCTTTATAAGATTGTATTATTATATATTTTTTGAATTATGATGTAATATTATATTATCAAGTGCGATAGATGATGGTATTTCAATGTAGGCTATGTAATTTGTATTAGATAATATTATTATGCTTATCTAATTGATATATCTTATTAATCTTATACTTTAGAATTTTTTTATATTTTTTATGATTTTTTGGGCCTTTTAAATAATGTATCAGTCCGTATTACTGAAACCGAGCCAATATCGATATATGAGTTAAAAATTGAGTGGCCGAGTTGGCGTCTGAAACCACGACTTTGAACCATAATGGCCTAGGTACCCTGATATAGATTTCTTGACATTCTGCAGACTAATGTTGAGGATGTTTAAGGCTATCAGAAACGACCTTGGATGCTCTAGCCTTTTAGGAAATTACTAGTTTATCTACACTTTTGGTCTTTTTGTATATAAGAGATTGTTATTTTGTCAATACTTATGATATTTTGGTATATTTTTTGACATGTAGTATTGGCTTCTTTTTTTTTTTGCAACCAATGCATTCCACATTATAGTTAACACATATATCTTTTGTAATTATTGCTCAAGCAAGTAAAAACAATTTATTCTCTTAGTACAATCAATATTTCTTATGTTATCAACATGTAACTTATGTTAGTTTAATGTTGTAACCTTAAATGTATTATATAATGCATTTTTTTATGTGTTATCCCAAAAGAAACATTTATCAACATGTTATAAATTTTAGCGGGGGATAGTTTCTCGACAACCTCTTCTTGACAAGGTTACAACCTTGTTTTTTTCACCTTATTTCATCATATCAAAGTGTTTTACATTTTATTTTTCTCACTTTGTTCACTTCATTTGGATATATTTTTTTTATTTTTTTTAACTCAGTAGCATGGTGGATCAATGCGACTTTTGCAATGTTTTGTGACTTATATATGCCAACCCAAAAAAAGGAGGAACTGTTTACATATTAAAAAGAATGTAAAAAATTATGTGCATTATCTATGTAAATTTGAGTTCCTTATTCCTTTTTTTATTTTTTTTATTATGCTATTACTATTTTGATAGTGCCGGATGGTACGGGCAATACCTAGTATAATTCAAAAGTTAGTGAGTACAATGCTGATAATGAATGGCCTTTGCCCCTCCAATTATGTTGATCTTAGAAGGTTTATTCAAGATCTACCTTAAATTGATACTAGAACTGAGGCTTGCGTTGTTTGGGGACCAAATGGAGCAAGGCATTTTTCTTGTAAAACAGCTAAAGAAGTAATCATAATTCATGGGGATAAAGTTGAATAGTATAATGTGGTATGGTTTAAAGGCTATATCCTTAGACTTGCAGTTATCTTGTGGATGGCTTTTAAGGGGAAGCTAATTATTAAAGTGAGATTGAAGGAATGAGGTTGTATATGAATTGATACATGTAACTTATGTATAAAGAAGATGGAGGACATTAATCACTTACTCTTCTAATGCTCTTTCTTTAAGAGACTTTAGGAGGAAGGGCCGAGAAGAAATATAATCTACAAAAGTGTTGCTAATTGGGAGGTAGAGAAAAGTCGAGTATTGATAAAGCAAAAAGCTCCACCTTTGGAGCAAAATTGGGATGCTTGACTCTAACTGCTATGGTGTATTGTTTGTGGCAAAAGAGGAATGTGAGAGTTTTTCAATAGTAAAGCTTGGGTCTCCCTGGGATGCTACTCAAAGTGGAAGATCCGATTTGGGTTAGGCCTCGAGACGTTTCCACAACTGGGTGCTTTGCAAAGAATGAGTGTGTGTGTGGGGGGGGTTTAAAAGAACATATATAGTGCTATGCTAGGTTTTTGTTTAGAGTTTCTCTTTATGCTTTCTTAATTATAAGGCTGCTGTGTTCTAAGAGTTTTCGGTGGGCCTTCATGGGACTATTTTGCTTATAATATTCTTTTTGTTGATTAATATTATTCAAATTGCACAAAAAAATAAATAAACATGAGAGAGTATTCTTAATTCGGTCTTAATCATTTTGTTAGACTGATAATTATTCGGTTTTTAAGATTTTTAATTTTTAATTTTTTTGGTAGTCTTAAAATAACGTTGTTATTTAGTTCTTGATCAAAATTAACATAACATATCTAACTATACAGCTTTTTTCTTTTAAAATCAATTTTTTAATCCGTAAATATAGATCAACCATTTTAAAAGAGTAAACAAATGAATTTATTGATAAAACTTGGTATAGATGATCATCTCTACTAAATTTTATAAAAAAAAATTAACCAAAACAGAAATTATTTGAAAAATAGATGTATATACAGACAAGTCACTGGCACAACACAATGCTCCCATGTCCCATATGAAGAAGATTGGGTTTACGTACCCGCACACCATAATAAAAGAAAAGAATTACTATATGTATGGTCCAATATATGATATCAATGCCAATTACAATAAGAAAATTGTTTTTAGGTGACAAAATATTAAGAGAAAATATAATATTTTTTACTACAAGTCACATTCAATACAAAATATTTACAAGCAAACAAATGAGTGAATGCGATTATGTTATCAAATAATAGAAATGGATGTTTCTCACCTACTAATGTAATATTTTACAAAATAAATCTTTCATGACGACGTAGGAGTGAAAAAAAATCGGCCACTAAATTGTTTATTGGAGTAACATATCACCACAAAAATCTAATTTTTCTATAATACGAGTGAAGTATATATATTTTCACCCCCAAAGATCAATTCCTAATTCCATCCCGGATCAAAATAATAGTCTTTCTCTTTCGCCAATGCCACTTTTGAGCTGTACACTAATCACCACCGTCGGTAAGGAACTATTTAAATTATTAATGCTTATAGTACTAGTCCCAAGTCTCATCTTGAGGGAGGGAGGGAGGGGGGGGGGACCAACTATACATTTTGTTGACGCCAATTTAAAATTAATTGCATGTGTAGAGTGTATTTCTTGGGGACCAAGTCCTACATACATGTGTGCGTGTTTAATTATACGATAATTTGGATTGAAATTGTATATTATTTACTTTCTTTTTTTGTTTCTTATGAGATGTGTAGGGGGGGCCAACTATACATTCTGTTTACGCCAATTTAAAATTAATAGCATGTGTAGAATTTATTTCTTGGGGACCAAGTCCTACATACATGTGTGCTTGTTTAATTATATGATGATAATTTTGATTGAAGTTATATACTCCGTATTATTCACCTTTTTATTTTGTTTCTTATGAGATGTGCATGTGTTTTTTTTTACATTATCTCAAATAGATAATTTAAAATAGTAAATTAAAGTTATATGCTAAACTTGCCGATACAAAGTCTTAGACTTAAGTTGCCTATTCTCGATAGGGTATTTCAATTAACTTTCAAACTGATTTCGAAAAATGTGCAATATGTGTAATCTTGAAACAAAAAAAAATGCAATTCATTTAGAGATCATAGGAGTGAGACAAAATTGTCCCTTTAATCCCTGAATTAAGCTATATTAATGAAGAATATATTTTAACAATAATTTAATGCCACAGTCAAAGTTGGTTGTATATTAATTGTTCGGCCTTCTTATATCGTAGCACTTTAGTGGAAGAAATGTAGTACTCCGTATTATGTTTTCCGCTGAAATTCTTGTTGGGATGTAAAGTTTAATTTCACGTATTTAATATTTCAGAATCCATTTTCCATTTTTCTTGTCACGTCAAAACAACATAAATGTGTCCAAATGAGTTTCCACCGATGTGACTGGAGGGGTTTTTATCTTTCACTTTCAATCAAAAGTGGCTAATTCTGTTTTGAAAGGAAAAAAAAAATTATACATTAGATCGAATAAAAAAATTAAAAATAAAAGAAGAAAAGTAAAATGACAATTTTACAAAATCGTGCATCCTAATCACATGTTATTTTGTACTTTTTTTTTTTTTTTTGGTGCAGGACACAGTGATCTTTTGGGAAACAGAGTAAATACAACTCACGGTTGCGATGTTTGCGAATAGAGATATTCACAAAACCCTTGTGGAGAAAAGAATAGTATCAAAACGGTACAAACCCTCCCTTCTTATCCTACTCCCGCTACACCGAATCACCCCTTTTTGAATTTACATATTTTTATATTATATTATATATATAGAGAGAGAGAGAAAAATGATATTATATATATATAGAGAGAGAGAGAGAGTAGTGAGAAAGAGCGAAACTGTTGCTAATATATGGGGTGAGTTTCATTTTATTTCATTCCTTGGTAACCAAGTTTAGAGAAATTCCCCCTTTTATTTTCCTCAACTGCAAAACCTCCCGATTTCCACCCGCACAACCAAACCTCACTCTTCTCTTCAATGGCGGCCGACATTGGAATACGCCAAAGAAGAAAGCGCAAAAGACCCAACAATGATCAACGAAAGCTTCTAGAAAACGAAAAAGTTGAAGTAATGTGCCTTAGCTTATCAAACCTCTGTACTTCTCTCAAAATTATTGTCGATATTGTATAAATGTAAATATAATTGTTGGCCTTTTATTTTTTTAATTAGTTTTCGAGTTTTGTGGTTTTTTTTGGGGGGGGGTTCAAGTTTCAATTTTTGTGCTCTCTGCAGATTCTTTACCGTGTTTTGGTTCTATTCTCATTAGGTAATCTGTTGAATTAATCTATTGGATATTTGCCTTTTTTAAGCCCTTGCTTTGATTTCACCTGCATTTCGTACTTGTACTCCGTATCTCATTATAATGTGATGATTCTGTTTGGGGAGGATGAATTGGGGTTATGGGTTTTAAGTAAATGCTTTCCGTTTTAAAGTGTACATGTAATTCTTAATTTGGGATTTTATTGGGTAAAAATGTTCATTTGTTACATCATGCAACAATTTTTTCTTTTTTTGGTTTATAGTTCCTGCAATGTCTTCTTTGGGGTCCTTTTAGTCTGCAAAATTAAATGGCTAGCGTCAAAATACTTTCTTTTTTCGTATTACTTGCTGATTTTGCCGTCTGAAGTTTGGAGAATTTTACATTCTTAAAATAGTGCACAAAAGGAGTTTGAGAAGTTTTATTTATTTATTATTTTTTTTTTGTGCCACATAAAAATTGTATATTGGAGCTGGGACATTTTCTCATTTTTCCGAAATTTTGACAGGTAAGGAGTGTTGAAGAGGGGTTTCTTGGTTCATGGCACTTGGGAACCGTAATTGTCTGCAAACGTCATGTTCGTGAGGTCCAATACGACTCTCTGTTGTGCGACGACGGCTTTGGAAATCTTGTTGACCGTGTTCAAGTTTCTCCGGCTGTTGATGGCATCGGTCTCACCAAAGAGGTGCCAATTAAACACCGCGGCTTTATAAGGCCACTACCACCCCCTTGCGAATTTGGTAAATGGTCAGTCCATTATGGACAGTGTGTTGATGTGCTTTACGAAGATGCTTGGTGGGAAGGTGTAATTTTTGACCACGAAGATGGTTCTGAGGAGCGAGCAGTCTTCTTTCCCGATATGGGTGACGAATTAAAGGCCACAATTGATGTTAATATGTTACGTATTACTCAAGATTGGGACGAGGTTAATGGAGATTGGAATCCTCGTGGGGACTGGTTATTTCTCGAGTTGATCGAGGAAGTTGAACAAGAGTGGCCCGTTGTTGTTTCTGTGAAGCAAATTTGGTATGAAGTTCGGGTGAGAAAGGGCTTTGAGAATCTCAAGGATTGGACTTCTTCGGGGAGGGATGCTTGGAAAGAGTTGGTCTTGCAGGCTGTTATCGATAATTTTAAGATAACTGTGTTGGAACTTGTTCACAATGTGTCCTTGTGGGATGGGTCGTTGCAGGAAATGTCTGGATCGGATCTCGATTCTTTATTGAAATGCAAATCACATTTTGGTGATTCTCTTGAGGTTGTACCATTTAAAACAAATAAAACTACTGAGTTAGTTGAAGAGGAAACTGATTGGCATAATTTGGCATCTCTCATTGAGGGTGGTAGATCAGACATGAATCTGTCTACCACCTCAATCGAGCCTGAACCTGCAGAAGCACTATGTGTAAAATCTCCCGCTTTGTTGACTGTACCTTCTAATCCTGATGAATTATCTAGGATAAGTTCCCATAAAAACTGCGAAGTATCTTCTAGTACAAAATCTGAAATGCAGAAAATACGAAAGGAGTGGCTTCCTGCTGGCCCTGACATTGTTCCCGAAGCTGAGTATTGCCCAGATGCAATTGCTGAATACAACAACCATTGTAAGCTCGGTCATAGAAGCAGTGCGTTAGTATCGAAAGCAAGGATGCATCTCTTGTATATGGGCTGGAAAATTCAGTATTTAAAGGAAGGTAATCAAGTTAGAGTCCGTTACATCTCGCCTAATAATAAGTATTACCATTCGCTCCTTTTGCTCTGTAAGCATTTGAGTGAGCCTTTGACAGGAAGTCCTTCTCGGATCCCCAATGACAATGAACAAAGTTATTTAGTTACTGGAAAACTACTTGCATGCCAGGTGGCACCATTGGAGCCTTCCCCTGATAATGTTGTAGTTATCGAGCCCGAGTACTTCCCTCAGGCTATAGTGGACTATATATCATATTGGGAAAATGACTCCCATACCTTAAAGAGAGATGATAAGTTTAAGGATATGAAATTAAGAGCACAGAAGCACTTGTGTGCTTCCGGGTGGTCATTTTTTTATGATCGGATGCGGCGTAGGAAGGAAATGCAGTACCGATCACCAAGTGACAAGATCTACAAGAACCTTCTTAAAGCATGCGAAAGTCATATAGATGATGAACGGGAAAAGTCGGATATAAATGCATATGCTCTTTCAAGAAGACAAAACATAAATGTCAATGAGGAGCCTCCCGTTATATCACCATCGACAGAGCTTGTGGAAGTATGTAAAGTTAAAGTCCAACGAACTAGAAAACAACGAAGGAGAAGAGACGGTGTACTATGCCTTGCTAGTCACTTGCCTCGCACAAAAGATAAAAATTCTTTCAAGAAGGGGGAGGGATCATTAGCTTTGGTCAAAGTAATGGATAATTTGAACTCAAACAATAATATTTCGACCCGTGTGCTTCGATCAAGCAAACGGGCTCGAACGGTGGTTCCTTCTCCCTCTCACAACACCCCTCGAACCGTATTGTCTTGGTTGATAGAGAAGAATGTGGTTTTGCCCAGGGCAAAAGTATATTACCGGGGCCAAAGGGATGGCCGTATAATGGCTGAAGGGAGGGTAACTCGTGATGGGATAAAATGCAGTTGTTGCCATGGTATTTTTACAATTAGAAACTTTGAACCTCATGCTGGTGGTACAAATCGTAGACCTACAGGCAATTTATTTCTTGAGGATGGTAAGTCCCTACTAGAGTGCCAGTTGCAATTGAGAAAAGAAATTTGTCTAAAAAGCATCAAAACAAAATCACGTGAGGTAAAGGGTAGTCGAAATCACAAGAAGAATGACCATATATGTTCTGTTTGTCACTACGGGGGTGAATTAGTGTTGTGTGATCAATGTCCGTCCTCGTTTCATACAAGTTGCCTCGGTTTGAAAGTAAGTCTTTTTGGCGATTTTTTAGAAACAATACACGAATTATTCTTTTGGTTTCTTGATTTTTGACTGCATTTTCTTGATTATTTAGGAGGTTCCAGATGGTGACTGGTTCTGCCCATCTTGCTGTTGTAGAATTTGTGGCGAAAGCAGATTTAATAAAGACACTGAGCAATTTATGGATAATAGTGCTCTCAACTGTCATCAGTGTGAGCATCAATGTATGTAGAATTTACTGTTTTGTTCACTCTATTGAATTAATATATAGTTTTCCACACTCTGTACCCTAATGCCTCTTCTGATCTGCACAAGAAATTAAATGCTTGAGAGTTGCGATATAAACACTGCAGTTGTGGCCCAATCTATTAGTACCTTGGTGGTTATACGCTCGTATCCATGGCAGCATGTGGTTGTAGGTCCACTGCGACAGTGCTTTTCTTAAGGTTGTTTACCTCTCCCGAGTTGAATTTGTTCCAAGATGCCTCTAGGAGATCAAAAACCTTCTCACATATACTTCATATAGTCTTTTGAGATACTGCTTTTTCTAGAGCACATTTTTGAGCCTCTGATGTAGCTCTCTCAACTGCAGCAAGTTTGCTCAAAGTTTGGCTTCTTGAGAAGCTTTCTGAGAAGAAGAATAAGAAGAAAACTTATTATTAGTTCCAGCATATGAAGAAACCTTTACTCGTGCCTCGCCATGACTCTGTCGAACTTCGGCATTTTGCTCTCTTAACAGCAGCCCTTCCTCTGGCTTCTGCAAATACTCTCTCCCGAGCTTTGCGCATTAACTCTTTTGATGGCTATCCTATCCTTTTTCTGTTCCCTTACTCTCTTTTTTGATTCGTCAATTTCCCTTGGGTATTCTTTTGACGCAGTTTCTTTGTGATCCTGCCATCTCTTTTTTATTCAGCCTAATTGCCACTTCAACTGCTTTGGACTCATCTACTTTGAACTAACAGAAAGCTTTAGAAACTCCCAGTGTTATCACTTACATTGGGAAGTGTCTTAACATTGTTGTCGTTTGAATTTGTTTATCACCGTGTTATATTATTCATGTATATGCAATCATGGTTAATGTCTTTCTACCGTGTGTCTTATTTGATGCAGATCATGTTGGGTGCCTAAGGAGAAAAGGTCTATTAAAGCTTGACTGTTATCCTAGAGGAAATTGGTTTTGCAATAAAAGATGTGAACAGGTAGTCCATAATTATTGCCCGAAATTGTAAATGAGCTTTCTTCTTTCATTTTCTGTTCTAGCATCTGTAGGAACCATTGTTTTTTGAAAGCTATAAGACTGATAATATTTAATATACATACCTTTTCTCCTTAAAAAATAACTTTTAAGAACCCTATTTCTTCAAATCAAGGATTGGAGTTTTGAAGTTGAGGCAGCACTAATAGGAATGCTAATCTTTAATCATTACCTTCTAGATGGGGTATTTATGAAGACCTATTATCGGAAATAAAGTCACTATCATACTATCAGAAAGAGATCTGAAGATGAGAAACATAACTTACTATGTACTCTGCTGGTGATAATCTCTTATTTATTGCTTGAACTGAAGATTTTTTGTGGTCTTCACATATTACCATTTTCGCAGATATCTTTGGGCCTTGGAAAGCTTTTGCGGAAACCAATTCCCTTGGGGGTAGATAATTTAACTTGGACTTTATTGAAGCACATGCCATCTGAAAGCTTCGATCAAGATGGCTCTAATATCGAGGAATTGGCGGAGAGTTACATCAAGCTTCATGTTGCTCTTGATGTGATGCATGAGTGTTTTGAGCCGGTTAAAGAACCTCGGACCAAGAGGGATCTTGTTGAAGATGTCATTTTCAGTAGATGGTGTGTTTTCAGTTTACTTCATGATCTTTTCGAAAAAATTAGGATCCGGTCCCTGTTCTCGAACATTTTTTGGATGCGGTCCTTGTTCTATTTTTTTTTTCTTTTTAAAAAAGCTTGCAGTCCATGCTTTTTTAAAGGATTTGGTCCCTTGGATTCGGCATATGTGATTTCTCAATCATACGTACAATATTAGTGAACCGAGATTTCTTGGTCACAGAGAAATTGCAGATACTCAAGTACTGTATCTGAGTCCTCGCCAAAGGCGGGTACCGTACCTGAGGGTCCCGCAAACTTTAAAAAAAAAAAAAAACTATCAGGTAAAGGCACATCCCTTTTTCAGTTAGAGCACATCCAATTAGGTAAAAACATAAGTTTTACTATATTTATTTAATCTTTTACTTATCACTCTCCCCTTCTCTCTACGTGGTGTCTGTCATCACTTCCTCCATTTTCTTTTAAATCATTGGACAATATGATTTCTTTATCATTATAATGCTAAGTACGTTTAATAATAAAAATGATTGTATTATATATATATATATTATTAGTTTTAATTTTCAAGAATATGAATAATTATATTTTGTGTTAAGCAAATACAATGTATTTTAGAATTTTGAGATGTATTTGAATTTAGATTTTGCATTGAGATTATGGATTTTAGTTTTTCTAAGAAAATTTTTGTTATTGATTTTCAATGGGAAATGATATGCCGTTTTTATTATTGTAAATTCAACTTCTTAAATATGTACACAATTTTTTCGTCGAGAAAGGAAAAAAAAGACTATTTATTCGCATATAGAAGATTTTATACTCGAAGGAATTTATCAAAAATTTTGTGATAGATAAAAGCGCTACTAATTCTTCTTAAATCAATCTTATATTAATTAGATCTGCCCTTACCAATGTTAAAACAAAATAGTAGAAGTTCAATTTTTACCAAATTTGGATGTGCCTTGGGATGTGCCCCAACCATTAACAAAAAAAAAAAAAGTTAGTGGACCTTCCACAAAATTTCATTTGACAGGGACCGGATGCTAAAAGAGCAGATCTTTTCCTTCAGTCATACATCTATTACTATATGTTTTGTGAGGTGAGCACTTTTGGTTTGTAGTTGAAATTATGAATTATGTGGTAATAGATGTATGCTAGCTAGGGACTGGGCATTGAAAACCCAACTCACTAAGTAGTTTGTCATCTTGGAAGCTTCTCTTTGCATGAATATTTGTATTATTAAACACATACTATCCTTAACAATCTCAATTAATCTATAAGCAATTAAGGAAGATCCCTTAAATCTGCCCGAATTTCTGTCTTTGCAAAGCTCCCAGCATATGCGAATTGGAATGTACAATAAGATAACCTTAAACCAAGGGGATCTTACCTTAGATAGCCAATATTCATATTTAATTCATATAAAATTAACCCATGGGGATTGAGAAGATCTCAATAACCACCAGGACTAAACAGCAAAAGCAGTGCTAGTGTCTTCAATTCTTCTAAGACCCAACCCAACTTATTGACTGGAAGGGCATTCTTTCCATAGAACCCAATGATATTCAGGGCCATCATCACTTTGACGGTCAAAAGAAATTTGCAATTGTACGTAGCCACTTGATCAAATATGGTTACATTGTCTTAAAAAGAGTTAAAGTTACAATGGAAATGTTAAGATTTACCAGGTACAATATTGAACACACAACGAGTGTGCCACATGTTCTAGTTTATTATTACTCCAGGGCTGACAGTTATGATTTGAAATCACAGGTCAGAATTAAACCGTTTGAATTTTCAAGGGTTCTATACTGTGCTTTTGGAGAGAAATGATGAACTGATTACAGCAGCTACTGTGAGGTATTATTTGATTGATTCTGTTAAAGTGAGCATCCTTATTCCAGTTGTTTTGCCAGATTATCACAACCATAAATGCTTTTCAATTTTTTATTTTCAAGGGTTTATGGAGAAAAAGTTGCGGAAGTCCCTCTTGTTGCGACACGGTTTCAATACCGGCGACTTGGAATGTGTCGCATTTTGATGAAGGAACTTGAAAAGGTAGCCTGCTCTATGCCTATTTATGTGTATAAGTACCCCCTCTCTTATTTGGGCAATTACCCTCGAAAATTTTATTGATGCAAATAAAATGATTTTAGTTAGTCGATATTGTTTGCACGATTGAATATGCTATTATATATGTTGCTAATATGAAATCTTTTGGTTGCTTTGAATAAGAGATTCAGCAATCCCCTTAGGCATGTGCCCATGGAAATACCCAACAACTTAATTTTACTCTTGAGTGTTCTAAACTTTCTTAAAATTACTTGATGGGTTTTATATCTTATTATGATCCAAACAAATTAATTTGTTCACCATTTATTTGTGTGCTCATTTTTAAGCTTGTGTTACAAAAGGAGTCCAAAGGGTGGTTTTCCCAAACTGTATGGTACTGCTTTTTTTCTTCTCGCATTCTTTCATTACCGTGCACCTCCGATGGCAGTCCAGCAGTGGGAGGCAGTTGGTCAGGGGTGGCCAACGGTGGTTAAATGTATTTATTTTTTGAATAAGACAATGAAAGGGCATCTCTGGCAAAAAAAGAAAAGAAAAAAAGAATGTGTATATATTTGACCATTGCCCTTACTATATTACTTAAGTTACTAAATAAAAGACCGAGTATTTTTTTAGATTTACATAAATGCACACCTTATTTAAGCAATTTTGAAAAAGAAAAAAACTAGCAAGCAAAGTTCAATGACGAGATATGAGTATATATCATTTTAGTTTTCACCAAGGTGAAAATGATTTCACACTGAGCGAAACAAGCACTTAACCTCTGCATTTATTCTATAATATTTAGTTTTCACTGAGTGATACTATATCAGATTATGGCTAAATTTTGTTCTCCTCTACTGTTTTCCATTTTTTCTTTTCAGAAACTCACAGAATTAGGAGTGGAGAGGCTAGTTTTGCCTGCTGTTCCAAGTGTGCTACACACTTGGACGTCTTCATTTGGGTTTTCTCCGATGATAGAATGCGAGAGATTAAAGTTTCTTGATTGCACTTTCCTTGACTTCCAGGGTACCATTATGTGCCAGAAACTCATGAAGATCCCCTCCTCAAAATCAAGTGTATTTAGACGTACATTTCTTACAACCCGACAATCCCCTCCCCACGAAAATAGATGCTCTATAAGAGTATCCACAGCAGTCTAAAATCTAAATCTCTAGGATAAGTTTGTCCTATAATAATGTGTTGTAGATTAGGCAAAAGATAAACTTAAGTTTGGTTAAGTTCCAATTTCCAAATCGACCACATATATCATTTTGGGAATCGAAATGGACGTTCATTATCTGTTTGAGTCCCAAATGGATGTCAATTTATGTTCGGAACCAGTTATACGGATAACAGTTATCCACGGAAGCAATTATACGGACAACAGTTATCCACGGAACCGATTATCTGTTTGGGATTTCAAACAGTCATCAGTTATATGGACATCTCTTTTCCCTTTTAGTTCAACCATTATCCGGACAACTAGTTTTTGTTTGTCTCCTTGTACTACTTAGCATACACAAATTAAGCTGCTGTGGATGCTCTAAGAATCTTGCCCTTTTTAAAAACTAACACAATTATACTCTTTATATGCTTTCGTGCAGGAAACCGGAGAAAACTTTGTGTGGATATAAATAGAAACGATATGATGGATTTTGATGGGAATAGTCCTGTTTCCGAAGTATTTCAAGCAGTTCGAATTGAGGAGAACGGAGTTTTGGACCAAAGAACGGGGGAGTATGTCTCCTATCTCATTTCATCTACTTTAAAAGATTCGAGGAATGAATTTAATGGGGATGAAATGTTTCATTAGTCAGCACACTAAAAAAGACATCCTACTAGCATATTGAAACTCAAACAAGACCTAGTATAATTGGAAGCTTTGTCATTGTAATATATAATTATTGGTTGTGAGATAATGTAAGGAAATTTTTTTATCAATGAACTATAATATGTATAATGTGTATATAGAAGTTACATAATATCAACTTTCAAAACCTGGTTACCAAAGCTTCAGCACTATTAAATGCTAAGTTATCTACCAAATGAATTAGGTAGTGCGTGCTGGCACGCCCGCCCACTCACATACAAGTTATTGATTTATTTATTTTTTAATCTAGATTCTTAAATAACACACCAAAATTTCCATCTTACAATCCAAAAGAACCTTAAAAGGAAGGACAATTCGGGGTTGGAGTCTTGCAGAATCCAGCTCTCAAATAAAGAGATCCCTTCAGAAACAGGAACTGCTAATGAAGCAGTAACTTATCATCACTTCAGCCCAGGTTGCTCAACTGGGAGATGCCGCCAATGGCCCAAGAAAGGTTCAGTAGGGAATCGAACTTGAGACCGTGCGTCTACCTACACAGTCCTGTGGCAACCCTTGGGGTGATCACTTCTTAACCTTTAAAAACAATCATAAACTGCTAGTGTTATTATCTAACAAGACAATCAACAATTGAGTAATTTAATTGGTATAACAATGTTCATCGGATAAATCGTGATCTTGATAAATCGTAATCTCAACGTGAGGAGGTTTTAAAGGAATTCACACTCCAGCAATACTCATCTGATCTTTTGCATTTTTCTCATTGAATTTTTTTGGTTTTTCTTTTAGTGTTTTGAAGATTATTGTTTTAACATAACCTGCTGCTTTTACTGACAATCGTCATGATTTACGACAGTAATGCTGAAGGTGATGACAGAAATGGCTGCAATGTCAGAGCTCCGATTGTTATTGCGGTACCATTTTTGTCTTTCATTCAATTATTTTATTTCATTTTCAGAAAATTGGAGATTATAATACCCATTAAATGTATACAGGTGGACCAACCAACTGATCAGGAGCCTGTACCATGTCGAAGTGAAATAACCGTAGGGTGCTCAGTTAATCACAAGGAAGGTGAGAGCAAGAATGACGGACTTTTCAAATGCTATAAGCGTAGAAGGGTATCCGCCTGCATAGTCTGAGGTTGGTTCAACTCAAAGTTTAACGTGACTTTACAAGCGAATGAAAATCGTAAATTAATTCTACCATAAGATGAAAGTGGGACCATTAGTGGTAGTAAGCTGTGTTGATCTATTGAGGTAGTTGTTTTTTGGGATAGGAGACCATAAAATTTTGCCATGTTAGGAGCAGATTCCTCATTTTCTGAAAAGGGTAGGGATAGGAGTCACCGTAGTTAGGTCTCCAGCTCTTGTACAGTTGTGGAAAGAGCCGGAGCCGGAGCTCCTTCTATGTAAGTTCCAAATTTGTTCATTATTATGTTTTCATGTTTTATCTTTTACCTTTCATTTTATTTTTACTGGGAGCAAATATTTTTAGTTGTTTTGCTTTGGTTGTTAAAAATAGTACCTACAAGGACCAATCATACCGAGGACGTGCTCCGCTCTCAAGTTGCGTGAGCTATAACCTAGTTAGAGCCCTACTGTGTCTCAATATTTTTTTCTTTACAAGTTGGCAAACCCAACTAGAATAAGAACTTGGTCTCTAGTGGAACCGAATGTATCACTTATTAAAAAAACTATGAAAAGACGATCCTATTGATGAACCGGCTCCATTAGACGAGGGTCGACCTACGGGGTCTGCTGGGTTCAGCACTGCGTGTTGCTCACCTTGGCTGGCTGATTTGACTCGCGTGTCCACTCTCTCGCTATTACTCTCCCCTAAAATAGATTAGATCTATATTTTTTTTGTTTAGAGGAAACGAGTCAAGTCAATGTTTACTTTTTCCTTTTTTTCGTCTTTTACGGTCACCTAAAAGAGTATTGCCTTGTCCCCCAAACAGCCCCCAGTTGTTATCATGACAGCCCATTCCTTACCCCTTTTCACCACAATTAATTAATTATTTACAAAATAAAATTGTCTATAATTCATTTTTGTTTGGTACTCCATATATTGCTCTCTCCAGCACCCATATACTTCCCAAGTGTTCATTAAATGCAAGCAACACATTAAAATCCATTGCCTTTCCTTTATTCATTTTTTATTTTTTATTTTTTAAAAAAGATGTACAAAAAATAGGGAATCGATGTTGACCTTTTTAACAATAATATTTGGACAAAAAAATGTAGGATTAAATTATTTGATTTGGATATTGGGTCTGTTCAGATTATTAGCCCTCATCTAAAGAGAGTCACATTAACAATATTGGATAATTGGGACACGGACTATTTGATTTAGATATTGGGTCTGCAAAGCAAATTTTTATTTTTTGACATAACAATTTGAGTACTTTGCGTTCCATGTTTTTGGCTGTGGCAGTTATTGATTTTGTTCTCTCTCTCTCTCTCAGTGGCGGTGAGTGTCTTGTGTGTAAAAATGTAGTGAAAAAAGTTATATATATATATATATATCTGCATGCCATCCTCTGTAACGGATCTATCAAAATCAGGGGTCATCGGTCACGGACGGCTTTAAAGCCTCAATATTTAGTTACGATTAGTTTTTAAAATATTATAAAATAAGATTGATGTTGGTCAGCGTTATAAAAAAATAAATAAATAATTATTCAAATTAATTTTACATTTTTTTTATTCATACTTTAGTATAAATTAATTACACACGAAGGGCTCGTTTGTTTCTAGTTTTGGCAATAGAATTGGCATACTTGATTCATGAAAAGTTTTTTTTCTGGCATTTAAGATGCCATGCCGATGTTTGGTTCAACCCGGAATAGGAATGGAATAAAATATCAATTATAAAAATACCCTTCTTTTTATAAGATGAGAATACGTCACTTACTAATTTTTTTCAAAAGAGACAATTACTATAATAAATTACAAAAATTACACATGTCTAGCTAATAATTATCCTACAAAAATTACAATTTTTTTAATTAAAAAAAATTACAACAAGAAAAAAGAAAAGAAAAAAGTTCTAAATATTTTTTTTTCATTTTTGCGCAGCATCGTAACTAAAAAAAAAGTTCCAAACAATATTTTCATACACGGATGAAAAAAGAATTATTTATTCATAAGAAAGAGTGTTATTTTAGTCCTAACATGAAAAATTAAAAAAGATGCCCATTGGTAATGGTTTATTCCTTACGATTTAAATGTGAGAACTTCGGAGGGAAAGATTTGTTCTTGTAATCATTTATTCCGGACTTAAAATTTGAACCAAACACGTGAATCATTTCGGAATGGAATTTAGTATTCCCGAAATGGTTTAAATCTTGAACCAAACGAGCCATAAAAGTAGTATGCAACTAATTTCCACCATTTAAAAGTTATTGAACTTTCAATAAATTAAACCCGGCTAATGTTTGTTCATAACGAAACAACATAAGATGAACTAGTAAATAAAATAGTACAGTTTATGTTTAATTTTTAAGAATACACTAACTTCATTTGTCATTTGTGTAAGATTTTAATTTAAACAAATAATTTTGACAAATGTTCAATTCTTTTTAACATGTGCGGTGCAACATCAGCAATTCATCTCAACTTGATCTATTTTGCGAATTCAACAACAGATAAATATTAAGTTTATGTATTTTGAAAAATATACAACACATTTCATGTTCAAATACAATTTTGCTTTTTCAAAAATAAAAGAGGGGTAACTTTATGCCCGGTATTTTTTGAACACAATATACATTTTATGATATTCTTTATCATATTTCAAATGAGGTTTGAAATGAATATGTATGTTCTATGCATGCAAGTGAAGGAAAGTAAAGAACAAATACCTTCAACAATTTGGATTTCATTGATATAAGAAGGTTTTATGATACTTGGCTTTAGTTGATACAGCAAGCATTATACATTGTCCCCTTCCGTTAATTAGAGAAAAGAATCAAAGCATTGAAGCACCCACCGTTTATACATATTTGGGCCCATTACGCACCAAGTTGGGAGCGTTTGATCGACCTCACCCACATTTCATGCCCCACCTTTTTCTTTTTAATATTTTCTAGTACTACAGTATACATATATTTATCTCAGCTTTTGTACACTTCTACTAATTTTTATTTATATAATAGTAGTTAATTTTTGATCAAAAAATATATTTTTGGTTGCTAAAATTTAATCAAAAAAAACTTCCGGCCAAACTCAATGTTAATGCTAGAGTCTTTAAAATATAGCCTTGGGGTCTATATATATCTTCACTAATAAAACGTACCCCTATAAACAACGGTCCTCAAATTTCCTGGGCCCACTTACCTCCAACTGGCTTCCTCTAGATTTTTACCTTTTTATTCTTTAACATTTTTATATTTTGTATTTATCAATCTATCTATCTACTTTTCCGCACAAAATCTCCCTCTCATAATTTAATTTGAACCTTATCGCAGGTTCTCTTTCTCTAAAAAAAAAAAAAAACCAATCATAATAGCAATCAAGGAAGATAAGGTATGGAGGATTGTTACTTGGTGAAGTCACATAATATATAATTTTTATGGGTCAATTTATAAGTAAATATTTTGTGGATTTTAATATTAACACGAATGATCTGTTTTGACTTGATGGTGAAAGATATAATTTGAAACTTATGAACCGGCTTAATTTATGCAAAAAATGTTTGGGTTCACAAAATCTCCCTCTCAATTTAATTGTTTAAGATTAACAGTATGGACGAGCCACACAAAGAGCGACTCAGTGTCTAATTACTTTAGGTTCACAAATCCTAACTCCATTTCAATCTCCCTAGATCGAATTCTGACAAATATAAAATTTCTAATTGTTTGAATTAGTTAAAGTGTGTAAAAATGAACCCAAACATCTTTATTATAGAACCAAAAAAAATATAGATATAACAGTGACCAAAACGATGTGAGAAAACATTGGGAATATAGATACAAGTGCCATTCTTGTAGCATCACTCCATAAATTCAACTTATAAATATCAAATATTAGTAGATTAGTAAATGAAAGGAATTGGTTATGCTTATGCAACACAAGAATCGATAATGACTCAATATACAAGTTAAGTAAGGAAACATAGAAGACGTGAAACATATTATTAATAAAGTAACAGATTACCTATAAACATATTATTAAATTAAGATATCTCGAGAAAGAAAAAATAAACTACGACACTGAGAAACGAAAGGATTAGTTAAAGATTTAAATGAGAGGGCCTAAAACAAGCATACAATTAATTTTCTTGATCTCTCTCTCACAGCTGCAAAACAAAGAAAGAAAAAGAAAACACAAGCCACTACTTGCTCACTGAAACAACTACTGCACTTGAAATCCAACTACCCCAAAAGTCACAACCCACCGTCAAATAACACTTTCCCCCTTGTATATATATATATATTTTGATTCTTCATAGGTTGTTCGAGCCAGCAACTAATCCCCGCTTGCGGTTTGTGATTGCCGCTGATCAAACATTATTTTGATAATTCTAAAATTCGACTTTGAGAGTTTAAAGTCAACTTAAGATTGTCCCAGTGACAACTTTATACCACTAGATCAAGAGGCTTAATTTTCCCTTTATATATGTACATATAAATTAACCCCACACGTGAACTTTCTTTCCTGGCACCACTTTCACAATTCACATGCACTTCAACACAACAAAAATCCCCCACAACCCCCAATTGACTCTCTCTCTCTCTCTCTCTAAAACCTCCCTTCTTTTTTTCTTTTTTTCACTTTCTTTCTCTCTCTACCTCTTTCTTCTTCAATGGCTCTCCTCTGTTTCACAACAATTATATTTACACTTTTGATCCATTTTGAAACGGGTTCATCGGTTCTTCTAGTAGGTTTAAAGAATCACCACCATAATCCCCACCATAGAAGGCCAATACTCCAATCTAACGGCACAGGTTGTGCTATATTTATGGGGAGTTGGGTTCATGATGAAAACTACCCACTTTACGAATACTCTGCTTGCCCAATGATAGACCCTCAGTTCAATTGCCAACAGTACGGCCGACCCGACACAGATTACCTCAAGTATCGATGGAGGCCAGCCAATTGTGAGCTCCCCAGGTACCCCTCTCTATAATTATATTTCTCCTATCTTCCCTCTTTACTTCAACAACTAATTTTTTTGGATTCGTTCTCTAAACAAGTTTAAGCACTAACAAAACAATAATGTAAAACTTTAAAATTGTATTTTATAATTTTCGTAACAGTGCTATGCTCCGATTATGTTATAATTGTTGGGCTGTAGGTGCATTTTTAAAAATTAACAAAACAAAAAAATGAAATAGCTTCATTTGTTAACAAAATAATGTACAACCGCAGAAGTATAGTTTTTCGCATTAATATTGTACTTTGGAAAGTCATAGTTACTTTGAGAATATAGTAACAAAAAAAAAAATAGAGCAGGGTGTTAACATTCCATTTGAATACTCTTTTAACATTTCATAATATCGTTTTAATAATGATTTATGTGAAACTTTTAGAAATTTTTTTTATATATTAATAACATTTTTTAAAATGTTTGAGCGATTATTTAAAGTACTAATAGTTAAACCAAAAAAATAGAGCAGTGAACGAATCCCATTCTAGGATTTGAAATTGGAGCAAAATTTAGGTTAAAGCAGTCAACTTTTGCTCCAATTCCAATTTTAACCTTGGAATTTGAGTTCCAATAGCTCGATAAATGTAATATTTTGATATCCAAACAGAGGAAAGAAGATATTTCCTCTTACCAATAATTATAATATGTTTGGCACGAAAGCCATTTCCTCTTTCCAATTTTTTGGTTTACATGGTGAAAGGTTCAATGGGCTACAGTTTCTGTTGAGAATGAAAGGGAAAACAGTGATGTTTGTGGGTGATTCACTGGGCCGCAACCAATGGGAGTCGTTGATTTGTTTGATCTCGGCTACAGTCCCAGCTGGATCTTCCACACAGATGATCAGAGGAGATCCTTTATCAACCTTCAAATTTTTGGTGGGTCATCAATCTCACGGCTGCGATTAAATTTTGATTTGTTGTTGGGACCCATTTAAATACTGGGTTGTGTTATGGTGTAATGCAGGAGTACAGCGTGACGGTGTCGTATTACAAAGCACCGTATTTGGTGGACATTGAACTAATGCAAGGGAGGAGAGTGCTGAAATTGGATGATATATCGGGGAATGGGAACGCGTGGAGGGGTGTGGATGTGCTGTCGTTTAACACCGGTCACTGGTGGTCACACAAAGGTTCTCTCCAAGGGTATGCAAAATTAAAATTTGGTTCTTTAGTCCTATTTTATTATTTGTAAATTAAAAACCAAAATGATTTGTATGCTTTGTTTTATATTTTATACTAGGTATTGCCCGTGCCGTCCGGCACGATAAAATAAAAAAATATTAAATACAAATAAAGAGACATCATGTTCGAATTGTACATATCAACTTTACTAAATTCATATAATAAACTATTATAAATAAGAATGGCATTAAGTGTGGCTTACGGGTTTTTTTGCTAAATCTTGAATCGTAAATAAAAAAGCATATTAATTTGAGTATAAAATGGTTAACTTGAGTGATAAAATGATAGACAACGTTACGGGAGGTTAACAAAATTCACATACATGAAGAGGGGGGGGGGGTTAAAAACCGAACAAAATTATTAGGCAGGGATATCAAAAAAGTATAAAACTCACATGCATGCATGGAAACTTTTTTATTCCTATTCCTATTAACTATAAAATGGATATTCAACACACATAAAGGAAAAAATTCAAAAGCATATGCACTATTCTTAACCTAGGCTACCACTAAAATAAATAATTATCGGATTCTCAACTAAATATACATATCATAAAATAAAGCTGCGATCTCCAACTAACTGAGTTAATAATTGCTAATAAAAAATGAGTACCCATATATACATTATTCAAATGAGTTACATAAACCCATATATATACATTCTTAAAAAAAACACACACACACAAAATATTACATTCTTCAAAAGAGTAAAAAATCTCAAGTATTTTAATGGGTGTTTAGCCATGAAAATCTTGAGAAAAAGAGAATATATATATATATATATATAAAAGAGAGAAATAGTGTTCTTGAAATTGTGAGGGGAAAAAGTGAAAAAATTGTGAGGGGAAAAAGTGAAAAAATTTTGAAATTTGAATCTCAAATTTCAAATTGTATATTTTTATTATTATATTAAGGTGAAAAAAGATAATAAAAAAATATAATGTAATTGGGTAATTTGATATCTTAAAAACACATCTAAAGGGTTTTAAGATATCAAATTATAATAGTTTTAAGAGTAATATGAAAATTTTATAATTTTTGTTTTACATGTAACTTTATATCTACAATTTTAAATATACAAACTCTTACATGGTATTTTGTTTTAAATTTAATGTATTTTGAATTTCATAGAAATAGATAGAGAAAAAATATAAGAGATTAAAATTTGTGGAATAAGAGAGATAAAAAGTTGTTGACTTTCTTGATTTGATGGGTTGAAAACACATCTAATGGTCCAAATTTTTTCTTCATTTTTACAAATTAATGTAGACCATTGATTAGATAATTTAGTGATGTGATGGTTCTTTCCCTTATAATATAGATAAAATATAAATAAATAAACATGGTTGGGAAATGATAATGTGTAGGTGGGACTACATAGATTCAGGAGGGAAATTGTATCAAGATATGGATCGAGTGGTTGCTTTAGAAAGAGGACTAAAAACGTGGGCCAGATGGGTGGACAGCAATGTGGACACCAGCAGAACCAGAGTATTCTTTCAGTCAATCTCACCTACGCACTACGAGTATGTTTTTACTTCTCTCTCTCTCTCTCTCTCTCTCTCTCTCTCTCTCTCTCTCTCAAATTATTGATTCACTGTAAAACGCCTTTTTGGCCCACTACGACTACGAGAAGAGGGAAAAAAAATGGGATCCGCTTTGTTCGCCCACAAGTTTTTGCACATTCAATGCTCGTTGGTGTTAAATTTAAATAAATTTTGCACGCTTTAAAAAAAATAAAAAATATTACATGCACCAGAATATTTCAGCGTATAAAATAAATATCAAAATGTATCAGATCATTTGATTGTATACTCCCCAAACATATAATTAATTATTTAATGTATTTCGTTACTTATTCTAATAACGAGTGTTTCTTTTTTGTATATTTGTAAGAGCATCCACAGTGGCATGGTTAAAAATTAGGGTAAATTTAACATTTATATAGTTACTTTTTAAAGCAATGAACAATAGGTAGGGTAAAAATTTACTCATACAATTGAAGCTTATTCGTATAGTTTGGTGTAAAATAAATAAATAATCCAAAAATGCCATACTAAAGTGGCTCATACGAATGAGCCATACAATCTTGCCACAATCGTATGACCATATATTGTTTTTTTTTTTTTTTCACACCATTTGGCTTCATTCGAAGGTGGCTCATTCGTATGAGTCATACGAAATTGACATTCGTATGACTAAAATTTAGTGAGAGAATAAATTTACTCGTTCTTTATACTACTTGTCAAAATTTTAGCCTACATTTTTCTCCGCTATAAAAGGGTAGGGTAAATTAATCAATTTTTCTAAGTTGACGTTGTTTTACTAGATTTGACAGTCTATTTAACTATATTTTAAGAAGTTTGCTGGGCCACAAAATAGCTGTAAATTTACTAGTTAGCGGTGGAAAGGGGTCTCTCTACGTTGTACTTAAAAAAGACTTTTAGGCTCAAACTTTAACTTTCCATGCTCTTTTTCACATAACATACAAGTTTTAATTAGCTACTCCAAGTTGCATACATAAAGGCTAGGCTAGTTTAGTAAATATATATATAAACACAAAATAAGGACTATAGCTAGCAAGGTAGAGACTCCATCTTCTATATATAATTGCACTTTGAATTTAATTTTGAAGCTCATTTTTAAACTTTGCAAAATATATATATCATTATTTCTCTCGAGAAACTTGGTGTTTTGAATTTTATTGAGTCAAATTTGGACAACCCCACTATTGTCGGTGTTGCCTCTCCTTATTCACAAAATTAAATAAGGTTAAAAGGTACTACTCTATTCAATGTTTCATGGGCAAAATATAATAAATAAATACATTTTCGGCCTTTAATTATATATTTTCTTCTACTACTGGTTTCGTCGGTGGCACCAAACAAAATAGTATATAATTAATTTTGCCTGCGCTAGTGTCAAACTTCATGTTATAAGTATATGCGCCACATTTCTGTTTTTTTCCTTAACCATAAAGATAAGAAATTTATGTACTGTCCTATTCTTCTTGAAATATATTGTTTCTTTTATAGGCAAGTTCGTAAGAACTAAGAACCCACGCCCTCAAGATTTTTTTTTTTTTTTCTAATAGGAGATACTTATTAATAAAAGAATGCGAAAATAAAACCAGACCGACGGTTAATTTGCAAGTAAAAACATTTACTTGTAAAATATGTCTGATTGACTAATAATTCGGACTTGCAAATAATTAAATTCCTTTGATCTTTAACTAGTCGCGTTAATTATAACAGTATTATTTGGTATTTCACAAGCACTATGACTATGCATACCAAACAATGCACGTCAGCTACTTGGGCTAAATTGTTAAGACTAACAGTGCCAAAATTTGATAAAACTAACAATTGATTGATAATATTGGCAGCCCAGCAGAATGGAGTATTGGGTTATCATCGGGGGCGAAAAGTTGCTACGGAGAGACTTTACCGACGAGTGGCAGCATTGGCACAAATTACCCGACAGGGGCATACACAGACCAAGTGAAGGTGGTCGAGACTGTTATAAGGGAGATGAATTATCCTGCTTTTATACTTGACATAACCATGCTCTCAGCTATGAGAAAAGACGCCCACCCCTCTATCTACAGCGGGGACTTGAGCCCTGAGCAAAGGGCTAACCCTGACCACGCGGCTGACTGTAGCCATTGGTGCCTCCCTGGCTTGCCAGATACTTGGAACCAGCTCTTCTACACCGCTTTATTCTACTAACTTTAAGTGTTCACCATTTGTTTAGTATAATTCTCTAGGTATAATAGGTAACTAATTAGATATAGATATAATTCTCCCAAGAAGGGACTAAAAGTTTAACCTTTGTGTCTCTGTTTTTCTCATTTTTTCTCAATGCAATGAATTTGGATGTGGGATGTGGATATATATTGTTTGTAATTGGGAGATAAGGAATTTGTTTCCTCTCATGCATTAATTCTTAGCAATTAATGGAACAACCTCTATTGTTGACATCACTTCGTAATTAAATATTTAGGATTGACCGTTAAGTTATCAATGTCAAGATAACGTTGC
The DNA here is from genome assembly GCA_021464415.1 of Lonicera japonica. Lineage (NCBI taxonomy): Eukaryota > Viridiplantae > Streptophyta > Magnoliopsida > Dipsacales > Caprifoliaceae > Lonicera > Lonicera japonica. Next base: position 101,072,518 of record CM038464.1, read on the forward strand.
AAAAATGGAGTCAGAAATTATTGAGTGGGAGCGATAAAATAATAGAAGAAAACTTAATAAATATTACAAATCAAACGTTAAGAGAGCCAAAGAGGGAAATAACTAAGGCCAGGATTCAATCTTGTAAGGGGCTACAAATTTACTTAATTTACTTATAATATGTAGTAAATTTACAAAATTATAAATTTTGTTTTCTTACATTTTAAGCCGATTGTTTTCTTACATTTTAAGAGGTTCGTCACCAAATTACCTCTGAATTCATCTTGCCTCTAAATCTATTTGGAAGTAATGTCGCGTTTGAATATGAATTCTACCTCCTAATAGATTTAAGACCTTGTTTGGTATCTGTTTTTTTTTTTCTAAAATTTATTTCACTTTACTTTCTCTCTCTAATTTTTTTAAAACACCATAACTTTAAATTCAAAAATCAAAATTAAATAAAAAATATATGTTTAAAACATACTCGTCGAGATTAGGGGTGTTCACGGGTCGGTCAACCGACCCGTTGACCGATTTTTTGGACCGGACCGACTACTTCGGTCCATTATTTTTTTGGACCGGACCGGACCGAAGATGTATATAAAACTGGACCGAACCGAAGAGGCATTTATCGGGTCGGTTTCGGTCGGTCTATCGGCCTGGGCCTGATATATGGGCCTATTACAAAATAAAGTTGGGCTTAGAATAATAAAAGATGTCTTAACAAAAAAAGGGCTAACTTTTGCAAAAAATAAATAAATTAATACATAACAACATTAAAAATTAATACAAAGCCACTTTATATGCCAAAAAATATAAATACTCGGTTCGGTTCGGTTTTATAGGATTTTTTGACCTCGAGGACCGAGGACCGGACCGAATTAAATCGGTCCAAAAAAAGTTGGACCGAACCGACCCGCAGCATATATAAAAACCGAAAAAAAGCCTACGGTCCGGTCCGGTTCGGTCGGTCGTTTCGGTCCGGTTCGGTTCTTGCACACCCCTAGTCGAGATCTATAAAATAAGATCAATTGTGACTATTTTTTGAAATTTTTTATGAGATTTTATAATTGGTTGAAAAAAACTATACCAAATTCACTTTTCAACATACTTTCAAATTCTATTAAATACCGTATTTTAAAAACTCAACTTAAAACATCCACCAAACATCACCAAATATTCAAATCTACCCTTAATTTGAAATCTGAATACAATCTGGTAAAGGACTAATGGTCAAAATCAAATTACGAAACAATTTAGTAGCACACAAAAGGGATGAAAAGGGAAAGGATTAAAAATGATGCTTGCAAAGGAAACACTTGAAAGCTTATATTCAGACAAACAAATTACCAAACATTTTAAAGGCACATACCACAAGCTATTTTTCAATGTTACATAAACAAACTAGGTATTGTCCGTGCCGTCCGGCACGGTGAAATAAAAAATTATTAAATACAAATAAAGAGACCCAATGTTCGAATTGTACATGTCAATATTACTAAATTCACATAATAAACTTCTATATTATAAGGAAAAGAACCATCACATCACCAAAGACCCAATGTTTGAATTATACATGTCAATTTTACTAAATTCACATAATAAACTATCATAGATAAGATAAAAATGACATTAGGTGGGGCTTACGGGTTTTTTTTTTGTCAAATCTTGAATCGTGAATGAAAAAGCATATTAATTTGAATATAAAATAGTTAGTTTGAGTGATAAAATGGTAGACATCGCTAGGGAGGTTAACAAAACTCACATACATGAAAAGAGGGAGGGGGAGAATAAAAACCGAACAAAATAATATTATACAGAGATATCAAAAAAGTATAAAACTCACGTGCATGCATGGAAACTTTTTTATTCAAATTCCTATTGACTATAAAATGGATATTCAACACACATAAAGGGAAAAATTCAAAAACATATGCACTATTCTTAACCTAGGCTGCTACTAAAACAAATAATTATCGGATCCTCAACTAAATATGTATATCATAAAATAAAGCTACGATCTCTAACTAAATGAGTTAATAATTGCTAATAAAAAATGAGCACCCATATATATACCTTTTTAAAATTAAAAAAAAAAAAAAAGTAAACCACAAAATATTATATTCTTTCAAAAGAGTAAACAACAAAGAGAGTAGAAAATCTCAAGTATTTTGATGGATTTTTAGCCATGAAAATCTTAAGAAAGAGAGAATATATATATATATATATATTTGGTAAGAGAGAGAGTGTTCTTGCATTTATAAAAAAAATTGTGAGCGGAAAACACATCTAAAGGGTTTACATTTCTTTTTAGTTTGTAAACAAATTTTGACCATTAGTTAATAATAACAAAATAAAGAAAAAAATACATCTTATAATATAAGATAGAAAATTGCCGCTAGAAAAAATGAAATAGTTTTAAGAGTAATGTGGAAATTGTATAATAAGAGTAAGAAAAGTGGATTATAATTTTAAATATACAAATTTTGTCTTACACGTAACTTTATATATACAATTTTAAATATACAAACTTTTATTGGTAAATTTTAAATATACAATTTCTTACATGATTTGTTTTGAATTTCATAAAAATTGATAGAGAAAAAAAGATAAGAGATTAAAATTGGTGGGATAAGTGAGATAAAAAGTTGTTGACTTTCTTGATTTGATGGGTTGAAAACACATTTAATGGTCCAAATTTTTTCTTTTTTTTAATAAATTAATGTGGACCATTAATTAGATAATTTAGTGATGTGATGGTTCTTTTCCTTATAATATAGATACGCTTACACTCCTATTATAAATTCACTTTTACACATAATATCACACACCTAGTAATAATAGACAGCAAGCCCGGCCTCTTAACACACCCACCCGCAACTTTAAAAAGAGTCCTCCAAATATAGGCCAATTACACCAGCTCCGATTCATCAGTTTGGGTGCAGGTGCAGCCACCTTTATCATTCGCAGCACGTTATCAATAATCTTGCAACTGTTGACGGTGGACCCCAGTCGGTTGTCACAAGCCGTATTGGGGACCCTTAGTGCAGCTCGGCCAGATTGATCAAGATTATTTTTAAAAATCTCCCCAAAGGTTTTTGAAAATTTTACTCCTCGTAGTGTTTTGGAAAGTTTCAGTAATATCACTTTATTGGTTCTTTCAAATTTTTTCTTATAGGTAAAATTTATAATATTTTGGACTCGATTAATTTATTTTGAACATGTTTTTATGTTAATCACTTATATGTCAAAAGTGCGCCTTAGAACAAAGGGATCACATATATGGTGCTGAAGGAATAGCCTCAGAGAATCGAGTAAGGTTGTACCATCTTGTAGGAGCTCCTAGTTTGCTAGAGTACAAGTGCCCGAGAGAAAATGTGAAATACTCGCAGTCGTCGTTCAATCATTTTAGCTCAGACGAGATCCAAAGTGAACCTTTGGCCAAACAGGGGTAAATTTCATTACCCAAACATATTCGAATTCAGTTCCTACATAGATACAAAATGGATCAAATTAAACTTCTACATATGGGTGGTATCATGAGAGATATACCATCGAGTCCCCGGCCATATAGAGGGAAGCTATCCCAATGGTATCACCGAGCAACCATGAAGCTTTTATCGCGTGTCTAAGGTAGTCAATATCACGTATCGGTTATGTATTGTTTTGCTAAAAAATAGTATCATATATTGTAACGTATCGTAAAATACATTTTGATTTTGATTTTCATACAAATATACGTTTTTATGTATATAAATCTGTGCATGCATACATTAAGCATGCATATAAATAAAAAATATCTATATTTTATACATACATATATTATTAAATATTAGAAAGGCCAATAGAAAAAACTAATAGGCTCCTAAATGATCAAGGTCCATGTAAGCTTAATAAAATTGTATTTACTACCGAAGGTCTAAATAAATAGTAAAATATTGTCTCATAAAATTGTGGGCCCTATGTTCCGGTCTTCCTCCCTTTTCTTTTAACCTTTTCGTTTTCTTACTCGTTATGTCAAAAAAAAAAGAGGGAAAAAACTAGGTCATGTGCTCTCTATCCATATTTACATATATCTTTCTCTCTGTTTACTTTTTGCTTTCCACCGACATCTTTCTTCTTCCTTCTTCCCGCACTAGCCGCCGACCTCCTCGTCGTCATCAGTAGTAAATCAGGTATTCTTTCTCTCTCTCCTCGCTGCCCAAATTGCCACTTCGCTCTTTCTGTTTCCATCATAATATTTTTTGGGGTTTTAGGGTTCATCTGGATTATTTTTGTTCTCTCCTCGACGTCGTTTTACAAAAAAATCTCCAAAAAAGCATATCATACGATACGAAAAAATCTCGCAATACATTCATGTGTATCGCCCGATATACACTCAAATATAATACATTCGACAATACATCTCGTTTTATTTATGAGACGATACGTATCGTGTATCGTACGAGATCGACTACCGTGCACGCAGGGGCGGATGGAGTGCAGGACAAAAGGGGTCAGGTGACCCCATGGATCAGGAAAAAATATGTTTAGTCAAAAATGCAGTTGCAACCCCCATCCTCATGGATTAGAGATGTCCACATCTCTTACACAATTACACCCAGAAAAAGAAAAATAAAATAAAATGAACAAGCATTAATGTTTCACTTTATCCCAGACCGCCCATTCTTCATTTCTTCTCCTCTTCCAACTTCGTTGTTCTGCTTTTGGAGTGCAGGACAAAAAGGGTCAGCTGACCCCATGGATCAGGAAAAAAAAATGTTTGGTCAAAAAAGCAGCTGGCAACCCCATCCCCATGGATCAGAGATGTCCACATCTCTTACACAATTACACTCGAAAAAAGAAAAAAAAGTGAACAAGCATTAATGTTTCAGTTTCTCCCAGACCGCCCATTCTTCATTTTTTCTCCTCTTTCGACTTCGATGTTCTGCTTTTTTTTCTCATTTCAGTATCTTACAAATCTCTCATCTCACTGATCTCTTCTCCCTAATTTTTTTTCTTTTTCTTAGTTTCGTTTTTGCCTCTACGACTCTACATTAACTCCACTCCGGCATCTCACCATCGCCTCCGGCATCCCACCGGGCACCGGCCACCACCGCGTGATTTAGGTATAATTTTCTAAAGTTATTTTTAATCATTTCTTAACTCTTATAATCTAATCATGTTTTATTTATTATTTTGGATAATTTATTAACTAGAGGCGAAAACAATAATTCTATTATAACCTTCATGTTGACATAAGCATATATTTTATCTTAATTTATGTGGTATTGATCAGATGGGATATTACAAAATTAAAACGGATAAAATAGTTAACATAAACATATATTTTAATTAGTAAAATTAGATTGACACAAAAACACAAAGTTAATAAAAAAATCATTTCATTTTTTTACCAAAGTATTAATGTTGTAGGCTTGTAGCATTTGTTCAAATGTATCTATTTCTTAATATTTCTTGATCTTATAATTTGGATAAAAATTAATGATTGATTGAATTAATTGATTTATAGATTTATGGAACGATTCTTTAAAATAAAGTTATTTACGGATAGTCCTTCTCCATCTAATCCGGTTAGTTCAAATGCAAGACCAATTGAAATAGATGAGATATTAGATAATCTTTAAGTAGACCCTAGACTAAGAACTCGAATGGTGGATTATAGTCCTAATATTCGGGATGAGATCCGAAGAGCATATTTACAAAAGGGGCCTTGTCAACCTAGAAGTTATAAATTCTCACAAAATAATCAATCAGGAATTAATAGACAATTCATTGCTCAATGGTTTGATGAGTATGATTGGTTAAAATATAGTATTGCTAAAAATGTTGCGTTTTGTCTTCATTGTTATCTCTTCAAATCTAATTTTGATCAAGTGGGTGGTGATGTATTCACTGGGGTAGGCTTCAATAACTGGAAGAAGGCAAAAGAAAGATTTAACCTTTATGTTGGACCGGTTGGTAATGTTCATAACCAACTTAGAGAAGCTGCTTACAATTTGATGCATCAAACTACACACATTGAAACAATTATGATCAATCAAACAAGTCAAGCTCGCATGGATTATCACACTTGCTTGAATGCATCACTTAAGTGCACTAGGTATTTGTTGCGACAATGTCTTTCTTTTCATGATCATGATGAAAGTGCACAATTAAATAATAAAGGGAATTATTTGAAGCTCTTGCAATTTCTTGCGGGTCATGATGAAAAGGTTAAGGTCGTTGTATTGGAGAATGCTCCGAAAAATTTAAAGTTAATAGCTCCTTCAATTCAAAAAGATCTTGTCAATTCTTGTGCTGCAGAAACCATTGGTAGATGAATCACGTGATGTTTTAATAAAGGAGCAAATGACAATGGTGTTGTGTTATGTGAACAACAAAGGATAAATAATTGAAAGGTTTGTGGGGGTTCAACATGTGACCAACACTACTTCAAATGCACTAAAGGGATCCATTGATGAATTCTTTTCTTCCGCGAATTTGAGTTTTTCCAAACTACGAGGACAAGGTTATGATGGAGCTAATAATATGATAGGTGAATTCAATGGCCTTAAGACAAAGATTTTGAGAGAACAACCTTGTGCATGTTATATTCATTACTTTGCTTATCAACTTCAACTAGGTCTTGTTGCGATAGCAAAGAAAAATATTGATGTTAACTCTTTTTTCACAACGGCTAATAGTTTTGCTAATGTTGTTGGAGCATCTTATAAGCATTGCGATGCACTTAGAGCACAATGCCAAAAAGAGCTTGTGAGAGTTTTTGAAAATGATTGTCTTATAACGAGGCGGGGCTTAAATCAAGAAACTAGTCTCAAACGTGCTGGGGATACACGATGGAACTCACATTATGGTATGTTGATTAATATCATTTCTATGTTTCCATTGGTAGTGAATGTGCTTCAAAAGATTGTTGATAATAATTCTAATGATAGTTCAGGTGAAGCCTATAAGTTATGGAGAGAAATACAATCTTTTGAGTTTATGTTTTACTTATTTTTAACAAAGGTTACATTGGGGATAACAAATACTTTGTCTTTAGCATTGCAAAAGAAAGATCAAGACATTATGAGTGCAATGAGTTTAGTGAAAACATGCAAGGAAAACCTGCAATTGATGAGGGATAGTGAATTTGAAGAATTGGTTGAGCAAGAATCTTCATTTTGTTACAAACATAATATTACAGTTCCTACCATGGATGAGGAATATGTAATTCCAGGGAGATCACGGCGTATTACTCCAACGAAGACAAATTATCATCGTTATCGTGTGAAAATCTTTATTCATGTAATTTATGGGCAACTTGCGGAATTAAAAGACCATTTCAATGAGGTAAGTACCGAGATACTTACTTGTTTGGCATGCTTGAGTCCGAAAAATAACTTTGTAACTTTTAACAAACGAAAATTAGTTTGTCTTGCTCAATTTTATCCTTATGATTTTTCGGATGGAGACTTATTAATGCTTAAAGATCAACTTGGTGTTTATGTTCATTATACGCGTTAGAGTAGTGATTTTTATCAATTGGAAGGGATTAGTAATCTTGTAGAAAAAATGGTGGAGAAAGTAATGCATGAAATATTTCCTTGTATTTATTTGCTTCTTACATTGGCTTTGGTTTTACCGGTTGCAACTGTTTCAGTGGAGAGGGCATTTTTCGCCATGAATATTATTAAAAATCCACTTCGCAACAGAATAGGAGATCAGTGGTTGAATGATAGCTTGATTGTTTACATTGAGAGAGATGTTTTTGCTTTTATTGATAATGAAATTATAATACAACTTTTTCAGAATATGAAAACTCGCCGTGGACAATTGTAACTTGTATTATTGGTTTTGTTATAAATTATGAATGGAAGTACTATATTTTTATCTTTTTAGCATTATTTTCTTTATTGAATTTTTTTTGAACTTTTACACTTAGCCCCCTTTGCCCCATAATCCTGGATCCACCACTGCGTGCTCATGTCTAGTAACACGAAAGAGAACATGCAATCTAACATGTCCACAAGGTTCTCCCCATGCTCTACATACTTGGGGGGGGGGGGGTGAAGGCAAAATTAATTCAATTGGATATTAAACTTCAAGAACCTCTCTAGACTCAACAAAACATTCTTGCACTTTTTAGTACTCATTTTGTAAACACTTAAATTTACACGTGAAGTCTCATAATTCATTTACATAGGATGATTTATAAGCTAATATTCACAAGACTTGGGATAATATTATTGTCACTACATATATTTCTGAACTTGTGATTGAACAAACTTTTCCTTATTTCCTCAGGGTTATATATGGATCCATTTACTTGTAAAATTACTTGCAATTTTAGTAAATTACATGTAACAAAAAAATAAAATGATTAATTAGCCGATGGCGTACTGTGACAAAAATCTTGCCATCTTTATTAAAGAGGGGTTGATCACCAGATTCAGGATCAACAATTGCCAGCCATTGATGTACCAAGTAACAGTCGCCGTGCTGGTATAGCCCACTTTAATCGGGACCACGGTGCTTCAATCTAGTTCAAATTTAATGAACGTAACATCAATTTCATAGGGTCGGCCAAATTGTATTTTTGATAATCCATTAGCTTATTAGATTCTTGTCATCTTTGTGACCACATTAAAGTAAGAAAGTTAATGAACTCAACATGATTACTTGAGGGCATACACTACTTACGGTTCAATAAAGACCATCCATGATCTTTAAGATAATTGTCCACTTCCATTCCCTTTTTTTGGACATTTCAACTATTAATTCGATGTTTGTCAAAAAAAATAAAAGATAAAAACTTTTAATATGACTATTATTATGGTTATTTGAAAGGAAACTAGATTCAAACCATGGTAGATTAAACAGGAGACAAAACTTTTGTCAACTTAATTGTATACACTATAATTATCTATATTTATTTATACTATATATAAAACTGTGTTTTTTCATTTTTTGGGAAGACAAATATGCCATTTGATTTTAAACACAATATTTTAAGATTTACATTAAATAAAACAGTATAATTTCATATATTTTTATATTAGTATAATTATTTCAAATAAATTTAAACTCTATTTTATTTGGCTAAAATAATTAAATAAATATTTTAAGCTAAATTTATATTAAATAAAATAATGTAATACTTTAAGTAACTCCATATATTTTTTATATTATATACAAATAAATTTAAACATTATTTTATTTGGCTAAAATAAATAAATACATTAGAGTTTGTTTTGAAGCGAAATAATGGGTTATAAGGCCTCGCTCCATAATGTTTTATAACACTAAAGATGAACTCATGTTTAATAAAGAGAAGTAGTGTTAATTTCATAATTTGGTTTTACAATAATGACACTTTTCGTAATATTAATTTATTTTAAGGAAAATGATAAATTTTGATGGATAAAAATACCCTTAATATAAACATCTCTTAGCCCTTCCTCCCCCACCTAAACTTCCAATACCTCATCTCTCTCTTTCTCTAGATTCCATTCAACCATCACATACTTTTCGCTGTCTCACCATCGACCTCTCGTCCTCCACCACCACCACTACCACCACTACTTGATTCTCCGATCATATCGCCATGAGGAGCATCGTTCTCATCATTTTTTTCTTTTTTTTTCTGCAGGGGTAATTATAAAACAGATATAACTTTTGATTGAACTGTTGGATTTAGCCGATTTTCGGATATGTTATTCGGATCGTTCCTCTTCTTTTTTTTTTATGAACCTTATGTCGATCCATATATATATACATATATATAAATATAGTGGATGTTGATCTCATTAATTTTGTTATTCTATGTTTTGTATTTGTGCTAAAATTATTTTAGCACATTCTAGTTCTTGTCCAAGTTGTGCTACCTTCTGGTTGTGGTGCTAAATGCATTTAGCACCTTCTGATTGTTGTCCAGGTGGTGTTAAATCAGAAGGTGCTAAATGAAATCTCTTATTTACATGAAATCTCTTATTTACCAGAAAATCAAAAAATACAAGAAACAGATCTTCCCATGGTCAATCCTTATAATATTTTTGGTAAGCCTTCTTTGCGTACTTTCTCCAAAAGTGTCAGGAGTCTTCTTGGCTCCAAATCCTCCAAACTACCTGTAAAAGAGTACATCCAATCCTCAACTTTCAGTGATATTACAGATCCGCCCGGACAAAAGGAACACCCGTTCCCTTTGTTCATCCCCAAGGATTTTCCTCGAATGGCTCTTGCTCAAGAATACACGTATCTCCATTTTGGTGCTGTGCGTATTGCTGTCACTTTTCACGGTCGAAAAGGTCTTCTAGTTGTTGCTATGATAGCCCTTGTTGATTCTCGTTTCCCAGAATATCAACAGGCCTATCTTAGTACTGCTTAAGTTAGTCTCAACACAGGAACAATGTTTGTTACGATCATCCCAAACTTCAACATGCCGTTGAATGATTTGTTCATCCATGATGCTTTGAAATTACAGATTCAGACTACAGGTGCCCCTATGATAGAAGGAACAGCTGCTATAACTGTTCACCATCAAATGATATATAGGTTACAAGATCATGTTTGTTATCTTTCCCCATTCCCAACTCGCTAGAATCAGAAGCTTTGTTTTTGGATGTTGCGTCCAACCAAGCTCCTAGTGTCACTTCTATTCCTCGATAACTTTCTTGTGAGGAATTAGTTAAGTTACTTTCTGAGAAATGGATCACAGCCTATGAATAGTTACATGCCCAAGAAAATCGTAGTTATGTCTCATCCACATATGTCACTTACCTTCGTAGAGCTAATAAGTCTGTCGAAGTTCGATTCAACAGATCCCAGTCAGTTCCACAAAATCCCAGTCCTTTTGTTACCCCAATCATGGCCTTTGAAAAAGTTCGCCCATTGCCTAAAGACCTTATCCTTCAGCAACCTCTAATTCCGATTTTATGGTTTAAGAAAGATTGTACCTCGTGTTATGAAGGCAAAAGTGCCTCTGACCATATCTGGTATGACACATGCTCGTGTGATAATTGTGTACAACATGAGTATGATGATGAAGATGATGACCGTCCTTCCCGTCGTAAGAAAAAAATCTTCTCAGGATAAACTCCGAGAAAGGTATGAAAACAACGATCCCTCTGTTGGTCGGTTGGGTCATCCCTCTGGTAAATATGATTACTATGTTACTTATGATAATCAGTTGCTAAAACCACCACCATAAATCTCTAATTGTAAACCACAACCACCTACTCAACACCCATCATCCTTAAAACCACATTTGTCCAAATACTACCAGAAAGCTCTCAAAGCCCTTGCCAAAGAACACCCTGCTTCTCCTCCACCACCACCTCAAAACCAGTCTCCAAAAATATCTTCCCCAATCCCATGTTACATGTTTGCTGAAGACAATACCAATTATAATGCCCATTTCCCTCCCTTGGATGATTTTGAAAATACAGTCCAAAATGCTCGGCATCAGTGGAAGATCTGAAATCCAACCACAACCACTCCTTCTGGAGAAAGATAGCAAGTAAATGCTGCTGAAGCTGCCCTTAACTGGTAGGCAGAAAATTCAATTGCCCAAAATCGTGTGTTTTACAAGATTGCTACCTCGCAGGCTCATATTAAAACAAAAATGGCCACTTTTAGCATAATGGATACAGTAATTGCTGATCTTAAAGCTCGTATCCAAACCCTTCATGAGCAATTGATATGGGTTGCTTCCACGGTCAAGGATATTGCTACTACAAATCAAATCATCGGTCAGAAACAACAAGAGAAGAAGTCTTTTGAAAAATAATTGGCGACTATCCAAAAAACTATGCCTCCTATGACCACATCGGCCCCTTCTGTTCTCATGGATACTACTCCCTAGGTTAAGCTTAACCCCCCAATGATGATTAATCCGTGGACATATCAGAGTCCTACTCCTCAGTTAAGTCCTGACCTTGCTGCTCAGTACAAATTAGATATCAGCTCTAAAGATGTCTGGTCCGCAGATCCTGATCCCTTACCCAAACGGGTGTTGCCAAAAACTCTCCATAGATGGCCAACCCCAGCTACATAAAGTCTCAGTGAACCATTTCGGAGCCCTCCCAATCAAAAGCAAAAAATTCTTATGGTTTATGCTAAGCCTAGGGTTAATTTCACTTATAAGCCACCTGGTGCTTTGAAGATTAGTGTTGATAATCCCTCATCTTCAGCTACACTCCTTGCCTCAATTCGTCCTCACCCCCAACTGTCACAGGTTTTTTATGACTTTTCTCCTATTGTGGCATCCTCCAAACCTGAAGATAGTTTCTTCCTCAATGTTCATGACAATGAACCTTCAAACCATATCTCTTCTTTTCTGAAAAACCTCTCCAGAGAGATTGAAGATCCTGTTATTCTCTTTGGCGAACCCACTGCAGAGGCTCTGTTTTTTTCATTTGAAAATATTTACTCAGCCCAAGCTGTTCCTCCCTGGCAACAGCAACAGCAACAGTAAGCACAACAACAGCAGCCTCAAGAACAAAAAACTTTTGAAGATCTAATGGTTGAAGATCCAGAAGATGAAGTTGAAGAAGTATCAGTTAAATATCATATTCGTGCTACCCATCCTAATCATAAAAATCACCAAATTTTTACCTTTGAGAACACTCCCCCAGCAAAATGGCATGAGTTGATGATCTCTTGGAATGCCTGGCTCCATTCAGATAGGCAATACTACAAGCTCCCGGTTGTCCTTCTTCGTTTCATTACTCACATGGAAGGCAGACTAAGAGAATAGTATGAAAGTCTTGGTGAGTATCGACAACTTCAGTTATAACAGAGCATGTCTATTGATGCCTTTGTGAATATTATCTACCCGCAATTCCTTGGTCACTCTAGTAGATACCCAGATATTACTCGAGAAGAATTTATACAGATGACATGTTGTTATCTGAAAAAGAAAGATCTTGAGAAGCATTACAATCGTATGTCTCAGAGATATTTTCTTATTGGTGGAATTGATGATGATAATGTCTGCAGATTCTGCTCAATTCTTTCCTAGAAATGCTCGTTCCCGAAGTTAACAAGTTAATGAAACTACAAAAGCTAACCATCAAAGATGTTACTGCTGCTCAGATCTATGATCACATTTTTTATGCCGTTGGCAGTTTGTGTAATCAAAAGAAGTTCTTCGATGACATTGAGAAGGCGGGAAAGATGCTTAAAGACTCTTGCAATCAAGAAAAGTTCCAGATCAAGTGTTCTCACAAGAATTCCTCTTGTGACTGCAAAACCAAGAAGAAGTCTCACTTTAAGAAAGGTTCTTACCACAAAGCTCGTTTAGACATTTCCTCTAAGAAGGTTAGCAAGAAGTCCTCTCACCCTTTCAAAGGAAAACGAAAATGGAAGTATGTCAAGCGTAAACCTTTCAGTGGGAAAAAAATCAGACAATTGTTTCATCTGTCATAAACCAGGCCACTTTGCGAAGAACTGCCCTAATGCTTCAAAGAAAGCCCAGTTTACGGGTTGTCTCTAGAAATTGATCCCAACATAGATGATTCTGATCTTGAATCAATTTTATCTTTAGAAGATGAAGCATCAGCCCAAACCATCATGTCTGTTTCTTTTAAAGATTTAGAGTCAGATTCTGAAGGGTCGGTTTCAAGTGAAGTTGATGATGAAACTCCTCTTCTGTATATTTTTAAACGAGTCAACATTGGATTGCCCAGTATGGCCGTAACAAAAAAAATCCTTCTCCTAACGGAAAAATCAAGCTTATTATGGATACCTACGATAATCCAGTTCTGTTAATTGCCTATTTTAATACTGGTGCTCAAAGAACATTGATGAAACCACATCTACTCCTAGCCAGTCATTGGTCAAAATGTTTAGTTGCGTTCAAAGCGGCAAATGGTCAATTTTTTATTGTTACCAAGAAAAGTAAGCCGATCACGTTCCAGTTCTTTCCAGGCTTGTCAATCAAACATTGTGTGTATGGTATTGATCTCATTGATTGTGATATACTCCTTGGCTTTGATCTTAGTGGAAAATTGGATAATGTTCGATGGGTCTTTCGAAGGATTACGGTTCAAAAACTATTTCCTCTCATGGATACCTAATCAAAAGGTTTTCCAAGTGAACCCAGGCTTTTTTCTTAATATAGTAGATGAATCCATGTTTATTGCCTAGTCCATTCCTGTATCCCCAAGCCTATCTGAACTCAATCAAAATCTGATAACCTCATCCTGTGCTGAATCCCACACAAAATTTTTGCTCAAGTGCAAGAATCCTCTTTGGAAGAATCCCCAATTCTTTATTTCATTACCATTCAATAAAAATGAGGATGTTAACCCCATTCGTGCCTCTCATTCTGGCATGAATCCCGAGCACTTTGCGCTAGCCTTAAAAGAAGTTCAGACACTCAAGCAACAAGGCTTAATTGAAGAAACCACCTCCCCATGGGCGTGTGAGGCATTTTTTGTTAGTAAACGTTCGGAACAAGTTAGAGGCAAATTAAGATTGGTCATTAATTATCAGCCCCTAAATCACTTCCTTGCAAGTGACAAATTCCATTTGCCTCAGAAGCATTCTCTCTTTGGTTAGATCTCTAATGCCAAAATCTTCTCTAAATTTGATCTCAAGGTAGGCTTTTGGCAGATTGGTATCAAGCCTGAAGACAGAGAAAAAACAGGATTCTGCATCTCAGATCACCATTTCTAATGGATCGTTATGCCGTTCGGTCTAAAGAATGCTCTAACTATTTTTCAGAAAGTTATGATCAAAATATTTGAACCTTTGCTTCCCAATGTATTAATTTACATTTATGACATTTTTTTGTTTTCCCAAGATGAAGAGTCTTATATCCAGTTGCTACAAAAATTCTCCCAGCTCATCCTCAAGTTTAGTGTTATGCTATTCGAGAAGAAGATGGTAATTGGAACTCCTGAAATAGAATTTTTGGGAATGAGAATTATTCATGGCAAGATTCAGTTACAACCCCATATAGCAAAGGATCTCCTCAAATTCCCTAACAAGCTTACATCTGTCACACAAGTTCAACAATTTTTAGGACTCGTCAATTATATGGCTCCCTTCTTCCCTCGTGTTACCAAGTTTATAGGGCCCCTCTTCGCCATGCTAAAGAAGGAAACCTCACCTTAGTCTGATAAGCAAACCAAGTGTGTTCAAAATCTTAAGGAGATAACACATAATTTACCTCATCTTCAAATCCCTTCTAAAGGAAAGCGCATTTTACAAACTAATGCAAGCAATGACTTTTGGGCTTCTATACTGATTGAAGAAATTAATAGCAAACGAAATGTCTGTGGTTACAAGAATGGAAAATTCAAAGTTGGTGAATTACATTATCATTTGACCTTTAAGAAAATCCTTGCAGTCAAACGTGGTATTGAAAAATTCTAGTTTCACCTCATTGGACATCATTTCTTTATTGAGATGGATATGAAAGCATTTTTGAAAATGATTAATTTTAATAAGAAGATGATTCTAAATTCACACTTACTCAGATGGTCACAATGGTTTTCACAATGGTCATTCACCGTTGTTCATATTCAAGGAAAAAATAATATGATAGCTGATTTCTTCCTAAAGATGTTAACCAAAAGATAGGTGATGAAGCTGTTATCCGTCGAGATAAAGATATGATCATTCAGTATCTTAATGTCACAATCTAGAAGTATGGTATTGTGTTTCGTGGTCTCAAAGTCCATCCCTATTACCCATATTGTTCCCTTCTCCACATCCATAAGCCAACACGATTACCTAAACAAGCTCTTATATTACTTTGGTACCTCACCAGGGTATATACAATCCTGTTCTTATTTTATGCTCCTGTCCTTCTTGACTATCTCAGATTTATAGATCGTGATGAACTCCCTCACAGCACAAGTTATGACATTGCCCATCAAGGCTCCAGAAATTTGTTAAAGTTTCTTCGCTGGTTCAAGCCAATCAGTTAATGGAAAGTTGATTTACACACTCACCACCATCGTTATGTTCTAACCACTTTTCATAATCCCCAGCGCCGGCCTCCAAGCACCTATGGAACCCCAGACTGCTATAATCCAACAATATTATTCGTACAACCTCGCCAAAGTTGCTCATGAACCATATAACTTGGATTATGTCTATTTTCTTAACTATATCTGTCACCTGAATGATGTTGATGTTCACAAAGTTCCTGAACAAATTAAGTATGGTTTAGACCCGTGGTATAATTCTGAAGATCAGTTGAGTAATGATCTTACCATCCATCTCTTCCATTATGCTGAGGATCATTTCTGGTCAACCGGATCTTGAAGCTCCGATACAGATATGTTTATTAGACAAGAAGACAGTGATGATGAACCAGTTCACTATGACCACTATGACAATCACTACGATCCAGACTCCGACAACGAGATTGACTAAGTTTACTGTTTGACTCACTAGCCAACTCAGTGTTGGCAGAAGATTCTTTCCGAATTAACTCAGTGGTCCCGTAATATGACATAAAGTATTGTATTATTGCAGTGTATAATAATGTGTTGTCTTTTTTAGCTTTGTGAAAGTAGATTCCTGCTACTTTCAGTTGCTTTTGATTTGTATTTTGCGGCTTTTGTAAAAGTTTGTCGGCCAGCTGTTTAGGCCCTGCTTTAGTTTGTTTTTTCCTCCTATATATATAGAGTTCAGTTGTATGTTTTAGGCATCGGGGTTTTGGAGTTGTAGTTTGATGAATGAGTCGTGTACTCATCTGTAATTTCAAAGCATCATGGATGAACAGATCATTCAACGGCATGTTAAAGTTTGGGATGATCTTAACAAACATTGTTCCTGCGTTGAGAGTAACTTAAGCAGTACCAAGACATGCCTGTTGATATTCTGGGAAACGAGAATCAACAAGGGCTATCATAGCAACAACTAGAAGACCTTTTCGACCGTGAAAAGTGACAGCAATACGCACAGCACCAAAATGGAGATGCGTGTATTCTTGAGCAAGAGCCATTCGAGGAAAATCCTTGGGGATGAACAAAGGGAACGGGTGTTCCTTTTGTCCGGACGAATCTGTAATATCACTGAAAGTTGAGGATTGGATGTACTCTTTTACAGGTAGTTTGGAGGATTTGGAGCCAAGAAGACTCCTGACACTTTTGGAGAAAGTACGCGAAGAAGGCTTACCAAAAATATTATAAGGATTGACCATGGGAAGATCTGTTTCTTGTATTTTTTGATTTTCTGTAAATAAGAGATTTCATGTAAAGAATAAATACAATCTGAATCAAATCTATTAGAACTAAATAAGGAATAAGAAGAACTAGAGCAAGATTTAAGTAACTGGGCACGAGAATCAAGACGCTTTAAAAATTGAGACATAACTAAATTTTTAAGAAACAAGTTTCTTTACCTAAAGGATAACAGACCAACAGGTCATGTTCTTCACAAAACAACTTTCCAGTAGATAAACAAAGCCAAACGAAGGCGACCTTCAGTGTTTTACATCTAGGAATTATTCTAGCACACAAATACCGAGCCAAAAGGACTAACTCAACGGCACCATGCCTAACAACGTCCACACGCTCAAGGTCCTTACTGGAATAAAATTCACTTATACAAACAATTGAAGAATTATCCCCATTTTCTGAGTAAAACTGCTCGCATACTTTCTATTGTGAGAGATCCACGAGAATCAAAGCCAAGTTTTCTGATGTGAGAGATCCACATAAGTGGCAGTCACAAAGCATACTAACCAGGGCAAAGAATCTAATGTGGCAAGCACAGAGCATACTAAATAGGAGCAATAATCTCATACCATCATGGGATAAATACCAAAGTGGATAAACAAGATGAAGAAGAAGAATAGCTTGTCTGAACCTTATAGGTTCAGAAACCTGTGGGACGACTACTCACGAAAGGACATACTAACAACCTCTGATACTAATAAGGGACGATATGTAAATTACTACGGGTAATCTTACACCACTATGCGAAAACTAATAATAACGACGGACCATTTCTATATCATGCATTTCATAGTGTTCATAGAGACAACACCAGAGAATATAAGCTATGATAGAAGGTTGGTGTAAGATTACACCAACCTTTGAAAATTGTATTTAGCACCTTCTGGTTATTGTCCAGGTAGTGCTAAATACATTTAGTATCTTCTAGTTGTTGTTCAGAATGTGCTAAATGCATTTAGCACATTCTGGTTATGGTGCTAAATACATTTAGCACCTTCTGGTTGCTGTTAGTGTCATAATGAGACGTGAGATGTTATAAGGAATGGGTATTAATGTCTTTTTTGTACAGTGTCCTTAATTTACAAGGCTAATTTTTAAGTGTCATTTATAATTATGTTATTATTAGAATCAGCCCTTATGCCTAATTGCCCTTTTTAAAGCAGGTGTTATGTATAAATTTCTAAATAATTTTACTAGAAATTAGTTAGAAGATCTTATTACACATTGATTTTTACCAAAAATCCAATGAATAATATTTTCTTGAATGAAGGGCCTATTTTTAATTGGTAATTAGTGTAAAAGGCCTATTTTGTTTTATATTTTAAATGAAGGTATTTGAATAAATTTAAATATCATTTAATTAATAAAAACATGTTATATATTACCTAAATTACCCCCTCTTTATGAAATTTGCACAAAAAATATGGACTACAAAGTTCATATTGCAGTAAAATATGAACTGCAAAGTTCATATTGTAGTGAAATATAAGCTGCAATATGAAATTTGCACTAGAAATATGGACTGCAAAGTTCACATTGCAGTAAAATATGGACTGTAATATGAACTTTGCACCAAAAATATGGATTGCAAAGTTCATATTGCAGTCCATATTTTAATGCATATTATTTTTTAGTTTATTTTAAGGGTTGGGATGTCATTTTACAATGAAAAAAAAGACATATGTCATATTATCAATAAAATAAAAAATAGGCCTTTTATTTACAAAAAAATTATTTCTTGACTTTAGTGTGAAAATCTTTCTCTAATAAGACCTTTTTTTAAATTGTCCCATAATTTTATAACATTTTTTTCAAGAATGAAGCTATTTAATAGATCGTATTAAAATTACAAGACTTTTAGGTCAGTTAAAAAATTAAATAAATTTTACACTTGATATTATGTTTTGTTTATTTGTTATTATTTTTATTCAATACTAACAAATTTCCCAAGGTGAAAGTTATTTAATAAATCGTATTAAAATTACAAAGGCTTTTAGGTCAGTAAAAAAAATCAAATAAATTTACGCTTGATACTATGTTTTGTTTATTTGTTATTATTTTTATTCCAGCCATACTAACAAATTTCCCAACATGGAAGCTATTTAATAGATCGTATTAAAATTACAAAGGCTTTAGGTCAATAGAAAAAATTAAATGAATTTTACACTTGATACTATATTTTATTTATTTATTATTATTTTTATTCAATACTAGCTATCCAATTCTTAATATAAACGTATTTAATAATCTCCATCAAGCACTAAAATCATGTATAACACACGTGCATAAAAACTAATTATGTAAAAAGTGTAATAGTTTGATAAAACGAAGGTCCTTTTCTCCCCTCTTCTTGATGATGTGTCCGGTAGATGATACTTTAATCTAGTTCGACGAAAAAACAATGTTGATTACACAGAGAGAAAAACTCCTGCGAATTATTGTCAAATGACAAACATGGATTGCCTACTTTTAGCCGACCTAAAATTAATTAATTTAAAAAATGTTGGGAAAACTTGTATAAATTTTTTATTTGTATAAGCTCTTAATTCTAAGGGTAAATTATACTAACCCCCTAAACTAAGTCGGATTTTCGAGTCACTCCTTAAACTAAATAACCCAACAATAAACCCTTTTAATTATATCTAGAACCTTAAAATCTTAAATCTTTTATTGTGCCTTATTCAATAATGATAAAAAGGATGGTCAGTTGGTCCTACATAATATTGAACTGAACCGACTATTTTGGTAATACAAAAACGATAACCGATCCCGTACCGAATTGTAGTCTATAACCGAAAATGCGGTCACCGAAATTTCAGTTTGGTAGTAATTAAATTTCGGTTATACCGAAATTCTTCAATTGATCAGTGAGCCTGGAAATTATTTTACCAGATGGTTTCAGTTTTCAAATTTTGGGTGTAAAACATGCTGCACAATAGGTTCTTTGCATTCAAATGAAGGGAAATATCATCACTACACAGGCTCACAGCTGACAGCACTACAGCAGTAACACTAAGCCACTAACAGTGCACTCAGCAGAGCATACCAGTAAGGCAAGAATCAAAAATCAAAGCAGTAACACTGCAGCAATAGTAAAAAAATAGCAAGCAGTAGTTCAAACTGCCAAAACTAAACAAACTAACACCAAAATCAATAAACACTATCAATTATCAAATATTCAAATCACTAAACTACCTCAAGCCCACAAATATTGAAACAGAAAACATGGCAGTAGTGCAATAACACATAGCAGGCAGCAGCAGTTCTTTGCTCACGGTGGAGACTGGAGGTGTGTTGGACTGGAGGCGCTGAGTGAAGTAGTGAACTGTGGAGTGAAGGCGTGGAGGTAGTGGGAGAGAACGGAGGGGAGAGAGCTGCGAGAGTTGGAACTGAGAGCAGAGTAGTGTAGAAAATGCTCTAATGAAAGTGAAGTGGGTAGGTTTAAAAAGTTCGGTAACCGATATTCGGTTACTATTAAAAATCGGTACAATTAGGTTCGATATTTTTATTAATCGGTTCGGTTTTTTTGGGTTAGTTTTTGATTTTTTGGTAAAAAATGCCGGCCCTATTTTCAATAATTATGTTAACTCTGAATGCCCCTTTTTCGGGTCTGATAGATGGAGAGGGTTTGCTGTCGGTTTTCTTTGTTTAGGGGGCAAAGCGAAAAAGAGTGATAGTTCAGGGGTGTCTACTGTAATTTATCGTAATTTTAAATACCGAAAGTAGCCTTTATATTAAATATTATGTCACCACATCAAGACTAACGCAAAAGGACCTTAGTTGCAAAAGAATTACTTTTCCCTGTGGAAGCTTATATTCAAAAGAAAACAAACAGAAAAGGGATTAAAAAAAAAGAAAAAAAAGATTGTTGCAAAGGAGATACTTGAAAGCTTGTATTCAGACAAATTAAGCAAACATTTTAACAGCACACCACGAAGCTAGCTATCACATAAACAAATGCACTAATACAGATCTAAACTCTAAAAAAGTAAAACACCACAAGTGTCATTATTCACTTATACATACAATATCACACTCCTAACAATAATACACAGCAGGCCATCTATAAAACCACGCCCTGCAACTTTAGAAAGAGTCCTCCAACATAAGCTAAATACTAGCTCCTAATCGTCAGTTCGGGAGCACCCACTTCAATCACACGTGGAACTTTATCTATAATCTTCGACCCAGTTTTTCCGTTCACAGCGGACCCCAGCTTGTTCTCGTAAGCCGAATTGTGCACCCCCAGTGCAGCCCGGCCAGATGGATCGAGGTTATTTGACCATGATGAGTCCCACTCGACGGCTTTGGCTGTGGAGCATGCTATACTCGCTCCCCCTGGCACACTCAGCGTAGCCGAATTCTGAAATACGGGTGATCGAGTAGGTACGTAAGCTTAAATTTGCGACAGACTGAAAGTGACCCTCACATTTTAGAAGTATTAGAAAGTCGGAGACCCACTTAATAGGTTGTAAAAATTATCGAAATCACACGCCTTAAAATTCCGTTGCTAAGCATTTGCTCAATGAAATGCAAACATGTATTTAATATATTCTGCTGTTACACTGAGTGCAAAAAAAAGAAAAGTTAAATGTGTTTTTCAGATTCAGGTTCCAAACTTCTAACAAAAGAAGATTTGACATATTTGAACCGAATACTTCACACATATATTAGTAGGCTTTGATTTGAATCAAATTAAATTACCTGTGGAAAGAACCTCTCAAAAATCATTCTGTAGTAGTAGGCTTCCTTTGAGGTTGGGGTATTATGAGGGAAAATACGCTCCGCGTTAAGCATCATCTTATCAGTTACCTGAAAAATTGATGATTAAATATTACATCAAAATTTAAAATAAAATGGATATACGCACAATTAATGGTTGTGTCCATTAAATATATAAAAATGTACATGTTTTTCGGCGTGGGCTTTAAGTCCATCAATCCAACTATAGCCAACACCATCACTGAATTGCTCTTTCTGCCTATACAGAATATGCTGCACGACATGAGATGGGAGACATGTAAGTCTACTAGTAGATGTTATTGTGAAATACTAAGGGCATGTTTAGCAACTCTAATTCCATGTCTTGAAAGTGGAATTAGGAAATTCGGGTTTCCACACACTCTAAAGAACGAAGGCAAGTTGTTTCAAACCTTCGGCAGATAGGGTTGGTCCTCATCATCAAAAGCCCTTCTAAGAATCCACTTCTCAATTCGGCCTTGGTCCTTTCTAATCTGAAAGGATTCAAAAATTTTGAAGAGATTGTAAATGATCCATTCTTGATTGAAAGACAAATATCCATGTAGAGCTGAGCAATCTTAAGAAAGAACTGAAATTTAGGTCCTGTTTCGTTCAGGTTGAACATTTTTTTACCAGGGTAAAAGTGACAAGTTTTCCAACTTCACCCAAATAAAGAATATTTCACTCGAACCAAACAAGGCCTTAGATTCTTACCATCTTCCATTTAGGGTCAATATTCATTGCGACATTGATGAATTCTTTATCCAAAAAAGGGACGCGGGCTTCTAAACCCCACGCGGATGTGGATTTGTTTGCTCTCAAGCAATCATATTGGTGAAGCGCCTTTATCTGCTTATAGATAATATCAACAAAACCATTTGACCTTTTATATATATAATGACAAAAAAAAAATCATATCACTAAAGAAATGTAAGTTGAACACGCATAAACAAGATTATAGAGGGAGAATAGAGGTAACAAGGCTTGAACATTGGACCTCTTAGATTCGATACCATGTTAGAAATCATCCCTCACAAAAGCATAAACTTTTGAGAAGAGGCACTACAGTGAATATCAATATCATGCTAACGATTATTACCTTGTGACATGTTTCTCGGTGAAACTCTTCCTTATTTGGTGCCTTGTGGAAGTACAAGTACCCGCCAAAAATCTCATCTGACCCTTCACCAGAAATCACCATCTTCACTCCCAATGACTTAATTTTACGTGACATAAGGAACATGGGCGTGCTAGCTCTAATGGTCGTCACATCATATGTTTCGATATGGTAGATAACATCTTCGATGGCATCAATACCGTCCTACAAGGGGAAAAAACAAACACTAATGAGGAAAGTAAAACGATAAGTGAATTTGTATAAATAGTTGAAAGTGTTGTTTATTTGAATTACCTGAACGGTGAAGTGAAACTCGTGATGAACGGTTCCCAAATAATCGGCAACTTCTCTTGCAGCCTTTAAATCCGGCGAGCCCTGCAAAATAAAATGAGGAAACTTAGCATAAAAATCAAAGAAGCTCAAAGAGGAAAAATAGTGATTTCTTTTCATCATAAAAAAGTAATAGGATTCACCTCAAGGCCCACACAAAAAGAATGGAGTTGTGCCCCCCACTGCTTGGCAGCCTTTGTACCTGCCAAGTGGCGAGCCGTGATTGAAGCAACCAATGATGAATCGAGGCCTCCAGATAGTAGGACTCCAAATGGTACATCAGTCATTAGCCTTTTAATTACAGCCTGCATAGGTTCCATATTTTCAACCAATATTTGTTATCATTAACAATTCAATTTTGATTACTGTCTATAAACAGAAAGAACAAGGTCCTTACAAACGCCAGACCGGGCGCAGACACAGATGAAAAACCTTATCCTTTCTATTTATGGAGGGATTTAGAATCGACAAATCTCACATTTTCAAAAGCACGTCTTAGAACAAGGGGATCATACGGAGCTGAAGGAATAGCCTCAGAGAACCAAGTAGGGTTGTACCATCTTTTAAGCGCACCTAGTTTGCTAGAGTACAAGTGTCCAGGAGGAAAAGCCTCGAAATGCTCGCAGTCATCATTCAAACCTTTTAGTTCGGACGAGATCCAAACTGATCCTGCAGCCAAACAGGGGCAAATTTAAATTCAATTCCTAGATGGATCAAAATTCGACTTCTTGAGATGGTAAAATGAGATATTTACCATCAAGTCCCCAGCCGATATAGAGGGAAGTGATCCCAATGGCATCGCGAGCAACGATGAAGCTGTTATCGCGTGTATCTAGTAATACGAAAGAGAACATGCCATCTAACATGTCCACAAAGTTTTCTCCATGCTCTTCATACTAACGAAACAAAACAGGCACAACTTAGTTCAAATTGTTTTATAGAAACCTGAATCCGAGAACTCCTCTAGCCTCAGTGAAACATTAAAAGCACGTTTGTATGCATGGAGAAGGAAAGTAAAGTTAACTTTCTTGCACTTTTGGTGCTTGTTTTGTTTGAGTCTCTGGACTTTGATGAATCATAAACGGCTAAGTACACATGTAAAGTCTCATAATTCATTTACCAATTTCTGACCATACAAAAACACAAAAGCTCAAGACAAAGGGCGCCTAATGAATTTGGATGAAAGAAACTTTATGGTTGGTGAATAAGCTAATGAAATTAATACTCACAAGATGGGCGATAACATCGCAGTCACTACCAGTTCTGAACTTGTGATTAGGCAAACTCTTCCTCAATTCTTCATGGTTATATATCTCTCCATTTACCTACAAATTTAATTGCAATTTTAGTAAAATTCAGAACAAAAAGAAAAACATTTCAAAATTACAAGACAATAAATATATATATATATATAATAAATAATAATCAAAGGAAAAAAAGATTAATTGCAGATCGAAGACCAACCGTGACAACAATCTTGCCATCTTCATTATAGAGGGGTTGATCACCGGAAGCAGGATCGACAATCGCCAGCCGTTGATGTGACAAAAAACAGTCGCCGTGCTGGTATAGCCCACTCCAATCGGGACCACGGTGCTTCAACCTAAATTTAAATTTAATAAACATCGATCCACAGTTAATTTAGTTTCATGTTGTTTTTTCGTCCAATTGTATACCATAGATATACGCTAACATACTACATTAGATTCTCGTCATTTTTGTCATTACACATTATTAAGTTTGTTAACCAACTCAACAAGATTACTTGAAACCATATATATATATATACATGCACTATTTATGATTCAATCAAGTTTCGAAAATAAAATAAATTAATTAATTAAGCACATGCATCCGTTTGTTTTGTTGACAGTTAACGGTTAATCAAGGCTTTGCATGATTGGTGAAAGAAATAGAGGGAAACTGTGGAAACTCTTCATTTGTATAACACTAGGCTAAATATATAAATATCAAATGTAGCCGGACTACTCTTACATGAATATAAATATGTGATCAAATTAATATAATAATTATTCATTAATTGTAATAAATTATGATAAAAATAAATAAATTTTAATTAATACGTGGTGAGCATATTTTAATATATTAATTTTTTATATCATCAAATATTTATGTATTATTAGAATTATTGAAAGTAGAGCTAATATTAATATTGTGCGAGCACATCAAAACTCTAATACTTTAATGAGGTGTTTCAAATTCCAACATATTACACTTCATACAATTCCTACCAAAATTAAGCAAGGAAAACTGAACAAAATGAAGAAACCAAAAATTATAAATGTAGGATCGATAATTAATTAATAAACGTAAAGGAAAATTGCCTGCGAGAAAGCTCAAGCACCCGAAACCTTTTGGCCTGAGAATCGTCACAGCAACCCAAAACTGCTAATATTCCACACATGGCTGTTTTTATTTTTATTTTTATTTTTTTGGGTAAAGAAAAAACACAAAGAAATGGAGAAGCAAATGGAATTGAAGAGAGAAAATTGTAATGAAGGACGGACGGACGGACAGAAAAACAGAAAGGATGAGGGCCTGAGAAGAGAAAATTGGAGAAGTGCTGTGGGAGAAAATTACACGTATAACACACTCAAATGAATTTGATCTGAATGAGATTTTCACTACTCATAGTACCAACTATTTATAGTACCTTTGTGGGTCCCATCTCGCCATACGCGGCCACGTTTTTCCTCGGCTTCGACTTTTGGATTGATAAGATCACCCCTATTATTTAATTTAGTTTAATTAAGTCCGGTAGACTTCTCTAGATTATATTATTATTTTAATACTGTAATTGTAATGTAATGTAATCTACTTTTGCACGTGTCTTTACCCGACCCAATTTTTTTTGGAAAGTAATATTACACCATCCAAATTTTGTTAAAATTGGGGAAAACCAAAAAATAAATAAAGTTTCCTTATCCACGTTTGTTTGACTCAAAAGGAAAGAGGATAAAGGAATTTTCCTTTCCCACTAGTTCTCGCTCTCCAAAAAATTTCCTTAACAAGACAAGCCAAATTTGGGGAAAGCCATGGTTTTGGCGTTGGGTTATGTCAGTGGCCTAGAACTGTTTTGTGCATAAATAAAATACCAATGAAAAGAACAAGACGTGTCGAGACAAAAAATAGGGGTGTCTAGTGAGAGAAAAATTAGAAGTAAAATATAAAAGTGAAGCATTTTTGCGGTGTTTAATTTTTATGTTGATTTGCTGACTAGTGTTTTGTAAATCTCTCTCGATGATATAATAATTTCTGCATTGTGATTGATTTATTTTCTTGTCTAAAATAATTTCAAGGGTTAATTACAAAAATATACAGTGTACTTTCACTCATTTTACACTTTAGTCATTGTACAAATTTTTCGACAAAACTAATAGTGTACTTTGTGTTTGTTTTCATTTTGGTCATTCCGTCTATCGGAGTTAGTAACTCTGTTAACGACGCGCTGAGTTGGCAAACAGCGCGCTGAGTTGTCACTAACGGTCTTACGTGTCATCCCACGTGGTATTTATATCAAATTATTTTTATATAAAAATTAAAATTTATTTAAAAAATGAAAAATGAAAAAGGGAGCTCCTTCCTCCCTTCCATTCTCCTTCCGACGGACTCCCTCTCTCTCTCCATTTCCATTTTCGACGGGCTCCCACTCCCTCTCCATTTCCATTTTCGACCGGCTCGCGCTCTCTCTCTCTGAAAAATCCGACGAATCAAGCTTCGAATTTGTAAGTTGCCCTCTCCTCTCTTCTCTCTCCTCTTCGTAACTTTGCTTTGCTGGTTCTTGAATTAGAGAAATTAGGGAAAACAAAGATTTCGGATTTTGACCCACTGTTCTCGAGTTGGTTCAGTGCTGCTGTGGTTCTTGAATTAGAGAAAAATATGATTATTTTCACCCATTGTTCTCCTCCTCCTTTGATTGGAACCACCGTGTGTTTCCTTTTCGGAAGATTTCCCCTATCTTGATGCTTGTGATAGTTCTTATTAGATTTGATGGTTTTGTTTTGAATTGATTATCTACTGGACTTACCGACACCATCAGACTAAACATAACCTACTGGAAATGGAAATGGAGGGAGAAACTGTTTGTGTATATATATATGTTTTCTCTCTCTAAATTTCCGGTGACCGGAAGACTCACCGGAATATGCCGGAAGAGAAGACTCAGCGGAAGAGAAGACACTTTTCATTTTTTTTTATTTTTTTTTAAATGGATTTAATAATCTAATATAGATGCCACGTGGGATGCCACGTAAGACCGTTAGTGACAACTCAGCTCGCCGTTCGCCAACTCAGCGTGCCGTTAACGGAGTTACTAACTCTGATAGACGGAATGACCAAAATGAAAACAAACACAAAGTAGATTATTAGTTTTGTCGAAAAATTTGTACAATGACCAAAGTGTAAAATGGGTGGAAGTACATTGTATATTTTTGTAATTAACCCTAATTTCAATTACATTATTTTTTTATATATATATAGCTGTGAGACCAACCCATTTGTCAACCTATATATATATAGCTGCACCCCGATTGTCGCATGAATTTATAAATGTATATTAACGTTCATTAAACCACTAAGTTTCTAAATTAGCTAGTGTATTAATTCTAGTGTGGGTAGGTTTGAATTTGCCTGATTCCTATTTCCCCGATTTAAATAAATGAATACAATTTTAGTTTGCTTCCTATCTAGAATCTATGAAAATTCCTTTGCTGCTTTTTTTTCCCCTTCCTTTTTTAATACAAAGTTCCTTTGCTTTTTCACATGCATATTTGAAAGAAACTATGTTATCCACAACACCGGCAAAGTGTCCTTTTATGTCGTAAAATATGTTAATGTGGATAAGTAGGAAGTCCTTCATTCCTATCCTTTTTGGATTGATGCATGGCTGATAGGGACTTGACTCATTTTTATTATTCTTTTAATTTAATTTTGTTTAATAGAGTTTAGTCCGAGAACCAAACAGATAAAAAAATATTATGAACTTTGGTAGAGATGATTTATATAATTAGTATATCATCTCTATAAAATTTTATATATTAAGAAATTAAAATTGGAAGTGAGTGTAATAAAAATTTGATTCATATGTTCCTTTTCAACCATTAAAATTTTAGATGATAATTTCACCCACTTCAAGATTGAATATTATGATCAAATTTTGTGGATATAATCTACTCCTCATAAAGATCATCTCCCCTAAGTTTCATGAAAAAAATCATCTATTTCGCCCTCAAATTAGACCCCATTGAACATAATTGAGCATAAAAGTAATAGAGAGGAGCCAAGTCCGGCTGATAGTTATCTCTTTACAGTTATGTTATATCACCATTAAAATTATTTGCATGTTCTTATCTTTTTATTCACAATTTTTTTATTGATCTTTGCCACAAGACGTCTCATACAACATTAGGGTGAGACTAATCTCTACTTGAAAAATTGTCCCCAACCACAATTGATATCTCCGAGATTCGAATTATTCACAATATATTATTATATATTAATTATAAAAGAAAAAATAAACTTGTCAAACGACATATATATTCCTAAGAGTAAGGCTCTAGACATGACTTCCTTCTTTTAACTAATGAATGGACTTCCTTTTTTGTGGGGGTAAATGATTGAATTTGTCAATGAAATTTGGTGGGCATGATCTTCATGGCGATTAGATAAATATATTCCGCCAAAGTTCATTACAAATTTCAACCGAGAAATGGGTATTCAAAAAATCTAATAGTTCAACGACTATAAATGCGCACGCGCACACACATACACATATATATATATGTGAATCTTTAGTTCACCCACTTCCTTATATGTAATTTTTTAATCAAATTTTTTGGAGTTGATCCACTCATCATAGAGATTGTTCCCACCAAATTTCATCAAAAAATTCAATCATTTAACTCCTTCAAAATGGGAAATCTACTTTCTAATTAAATGAATGAAGCTCTTTCTAAGCCCGGCTCTTTATTTAGCATCTAAAGTTAATTAAATTCAATCAAATAATATTTATTTAGAGGTTCATTTAGCTATAAATAAATACAATTTGCGGAGCCTTAAATTTTTTTCTTAAATTTGGGTCATAAGTTTAAACCATTTTAAATTTTAAGAGCAGCTAAACCCCAAACGATCCTTACTTTGCCCAAAAAGGATTTGTGAATTTAGAGTAAATTTTAGATATGAGCAAAATTATATAGGATCATATGGGTACACTGACAAACCGCAACACGTCAACTTTAACATAACTCAATTTAACTCAAATCAAGAGATATAACATTTAACGATGTTTATCTCCCTCTTTACCAATTTATTCTTTTTTAATTTTTTTTCTTCGTCTCTCTCCTGAATATTTTTTTTCTCTTTACAAAACAAAGATTATATCTAGTTTCAAAGCTTCATTATTCTCTTGAACAGGAGAAAAGGTAAAATTGTACTTCAAAAATAGATAGAGGAAATTAAAATCTTCGTTTATAGATTGAGAGAGATTAATTAGTATTTGGGGTTCAATTTCTCCATTTCATAAGTGGATCTACAATGGCTTAAACAGTTTTCCAAACAAATATATAAAGGCTTAAATAGTTTGTTTGTTTTTTCGTCATTATCGCTAGATTTTGTTTGGAGGGAGAAAAAAATTGGGTCGAAAATTTCTTCTTTAATTTTCTTTCTCAAAGGAAAAGTCACATAATTTTCTGGTTAGCTTTAAATTTTTAATTTATATTTGCTTGCAATTATTTGAAGGACATAATTGATGCTGGTAAAAAACTATACTTTTTTTTTTTGTGCCACGTAAACAAAAAGTTTGGGACGGAACTTTAGGATTTTACGAAAAAACTAAACTTAACTGTACTCCAAAAATAGATTTATGAGGAGAGAGGATGAAACCTTGTAGATATAATATTAATTTTGTGGAAAGTGACGAAAAAAATTTACAAAGGAAAGAGAAGTTCAGTAGAGAGAGATGAATATTATTAAATATTATATTATTTAATTAGGATTAATTTAAATTATGTTAGGAGATGTCATGCGAAATTTTTTTTATAATATCTCTATGACCTCATATAATTTTGGAAATTTTTTTTTATCTATAATTTTTATTAGATATATTATATAAGTTGCATGTTTATTATATTTTATAAAAAAATAATTTATATAATATATATTGATAAAAATATATAATAAAAATATTCGGTTAGTATAGCATTATTCATAATTTTTCTCACGTTAAAAATTTACTCGTGAATTCATTATAGCACAAATGAAATTATTCAGTAAGAGCATATTATCCAACAGCGGGCCATTAATTACCCAAAGTACATGAAGTGACTAAGCAGTTGATTAAACTTTATAGTGCATGTATTTGTATAAGTTATTCTTAATGTTAAAATAATTATTTAATTGTTAGAATATAGTATTTTTTTTAAAAAAATAGTATTTTATCCTTTTAAAGTTATATATTTCTCTAATAATTTTTTAATAATAAATATAATTATTTTGACAATAATATTTTATTTATATACGACTGTACATCACGCAATTTATTATTTTAAATATATCACACGGCATTTAATTGTTAGATTTCAAAAGGGTAAATGCAAAAGAAAATAAATGCGTATCTGTCTCAGTGAATGTATTTTCTTTTTCTTCAAACTTTTTTAATCTTGTTTTTTAATTCTCAAATTTCACAGTAAACAATACATTTATTTTAAATATTTTTCTTTCAAAAGTCAAATGAGACGACTAAGTTTTTTGAACTTTTTTTAGTTACACCCTATATTAATTACATATTTAATTATACTCTTTGCTTCGGGAATTTATTAAAACATTTCTAATGGGTAGGCTAATAATGTAATATAAAAATATGTATTTAGTTTATTAATAAAAATACAGCAAGAAAAAAGTAAATATACCTCTCACAATATATGATGTATCGTGCCAACGCAAAATGGCCCCCAACACATCATGTGTGGTGGCAATGACTAAGTTAGTCAAACGAAGCAACGGGCAATTTTTTAAAAAAATATTTCATTGGCACGACACATCATGTGTCGGCCAAATAAACCCCTCACACGACAGACGACACATGATGTGTAGGGAGAGTCTAAAATTTTGTCTTTCACGACACATCACCACAACAAGGAAAATGCCATAAGTGTAAGATAAAAGTTATACCAAAGCCAAAAATAGTAGCCGACAATTTTATATACTACCTGATAGATAATTGATCGGAGCAGAGGAAATAGTCTTCTACTCGATAGATGATTGATCGGATAGTATATAAAATTGTCGGCTATTATTTTTGACTTTGGTATAGCTTTAACCTTACACTTTTGGCATTTTGTTTGTTGAGGTGAGGTTATGAAAAGTGAGAATTTACATTATTAACCTATCCATTGGAGATGGTCTTAGAAAGTAAACCATGTTAAATTTTAAAGGGATGACTCAAAGGATTATGAAAATAGTGAGAGATATCTCTAATTATGTTATTAATACATGATGATACTTCAAAGTGCGTAAACAAGTAAAATCTTGTATATTAAGTGAATAATTATAAATACATTTGTTTTCATAACCCTTTGAGTTATGAGTACTTCTCCATTGATATAAATATTTGACATGAAAACAGATATATCAATGTGTCAACTACTCATTGGTTACAATGAATTGTGACAAGATTATTTTAACCAATACATAGTTGCCACATTCGATATGTCAGATATTTATGTCTCCTTAAAATTATTGTTGAGTTATTTCTTGAGAACTTAACAATTCATTTGGATCAAAGGAATAGGGGGAAAAGGAAAGGAAAAAGGAAGGAGTGATTAAAAATCATTTATTTGGATAGATTTATAAAAGGAAATGGAAAAGAAAACAGATGGATTGTGAATTTATTTTATTCCTTTATATTGTTTGCTTTCAATATTGGGAGAATTGTGAAGGAAAGAAAAATATTTTAATAAAATATTTACTATATTTTAAATTTAACCTTAATTTGTTAACAATATATTTAACCAAATTTCTTCCCTTTCTTTTTTTATATCTATCCAAATAAGAGTTCTTTCCATTACTTTCTTTTCTATCATTTCTATTTCATTTCATTCTTATTTTAAATAAAGCTAAAAATATTTATTTCTATTTCATTTCATTCTTTCCTATCCTAAGTAACTATTTTTTCATTTTCTTTTCATTTTCTTTTTTTAATCTAAACGAATTGTAACAAGATCTATGTACCGTTAAATTCAAAAAATAACTCAAAAAATTATGGAAGTATGGCACGTCTAATTATGCTATTAAATATAGGAGTAACTTAAAAACTCTTCGTTTCCTTTTTTTTTTTTTTTTGACCTACCAATTGAGGAGGTGAATAAATAGCAACTCAAAAATTATACGTCCAAGTCATAGACACGTGGAAGTTTGACAAAAGGGGCAGACTAATTTGACCAATACTACGTCAGCAAGCTGACTCAGCACGTCCAATTCTAAAAGGATAAACTGTGCTAGAAAATTGAAAAATGAAAGGCAAGAGAGAGATTGAGGATTTTGCCTCATAATAAATCCTGGAAGGAAAATGGTTAAATAAAATATGAAGACGAATGAATATTATATACCTGCAAAAAGTCATATTAACTGGCATAACTTGAACGGTTATTGCGACGACACATTATCACAAACCGTCAAAATTGCAGAAAATTAGTGACGTGGACAAAATTTATGTTTTTATTTTTATTTTTTATTAAGTAGTTGTCATGTGGATTAGATCTGCTTCCGTGCGCAAGATATTTTTTATAATCCATCTTTCAAAAGTTAATTCATGAGAAGCTTAAATTCACGATTTATGTCCCTTGACTAATTTATGTTTGTAAAATAGTGACTAGTCGTTAGTTACAAGATGTTTTTGCAGTGCTAATCTCAGTATGCTACCATTAGTCCATTTACTAGTAGTTATTTATATTTTATGAGGCAATATATGATATCTTAAATTTGTCACTTGACCAAACTTTGAAGGTTTATAATTCATGTGATTAAAGAGAGAAAATTCACACTTTTGAAAAAATAATGCGAGCATCTATATAATAAGATATAATTATTTTAGAAAACTAAAAATCCGTAAGAATAAAGATTATGAGTTGAAAATGCAAGATCTTTTTTAAAATTGAAAAATACATTTGGCACAATCCGGACACTCTATTACTTACGCCAAAAAAAAATATTCATTAAAAATGTTGCGTTGAATATTTCTCCAGAAAGAGCGCACAATTTTCATAGATTAGCTTCTTCTATCAATTTGTGGTGCTTGCTGATATATATTGTTTGATCGCACATTAATATTTTATTTTAGAACAATATACTATGTAAGTTGTGTACGGTAAATAGATCATCTATACATGCAGTTATGATGCGTGTGTTACGAGAAAATATATAATTTAAGAAAAAAGAAATAACAAAGGTGGAAGATAATTTTCCATTTAACTCATACTGTTGATTTGATAAAACAAAAAACAAAACAAACTATGAGTGTTGATCCTGTAAGATCGGAAATACTAAAAAATAAAATAAAATCCCACATAAAAATAAGCTTTTCAAGAATTCTAAAGAGATCATTTTGCAGTTGAAATAGGTTTCCTTCATTATAAGGGCCCTTTTGTTTTTAGCGTAGAAAATTTAAATTATTTTGTATTTAGCCTACTATATTTTAAAAATTAATAATTAACTCAACGGAGTGGATAGTTATAAATTTAATTATTTTTATTTCTATAATAATATTTGTTGATTTCTAATGATACCATGGTTGAATTTTTTGATTAAATTTAACCTTTTCAAAATATAAGGAATTTTTTAATTTATAAAAAGAATAAACATTTTGAAATTCAAATTATTGTAACTGACTTATCAAAAAAATAAAAAACAAGAGATTAATTTGTCAAAATTTTCCAATGATTTTAATTGAAGATATATTAAGAGTCATATGAAGCATGGACACTGACATAAATATTACACGACATGGGTAGTCAAATCTTAAAAAAATAAGACATTAATATGCTGAAAATACGCCAGTAAATGTGTGTATATATATATATATCACATCTCATATAATATATAATTAAAGTAATCAATAATATCTCATATTTAAAATATATGTAGTTAGATATATATATATAGGGTCCGGTTCCTATGCGGACCGTACTGTACGGACCGAGCATTTTGACCCACTTTTGAGATGAATTTTTTGATAAAATTTAGTGGAGATGATTTTCATGATGTGTGATCATCTCCCCCAAATTTCATCAAAAAAATCAACCAAAAATTAGGTTAACTACAAGATTAAAATATATATGAACAGAACTAGATATATGTATATATATTTTATTCTCGTAGTTAACCAACTTCTCAATTAAATTTTTTAATGAAATTTGGTGGAAATATTTGGTCTACACACCATAGAGATCATCTCCACCTAATTTTATCAAAAAATTCATCTCGAAAATTAGCTAAAATACCTGGTCCGTACCGTTTGGTTTACAAACTTGGTTCACATAAGAACTGGACCCTATATATATAATTATATTATATAAATAATTAAGATGTTTATTCTAATACTCTCGTAATAGTTCATACTGTTGGTGAACGAATCTAGAATTGTTATATTCCTGACCACACAATCAAATGATTGAACGATAGTAAATATAATAATAATAAATTAAACAGAGCAAGATAAAAATATATAGAGGAGATTCGTCCTATATGAGAATATGAGTTAATCATCCTCTTATGAATAGAGTTAGGAGCTCGGGTTGGTTTATATTATAATAGGTAAACTTGGATTATAAGTAAACGATATGTCTCTGGCTATTATATCCTTATGATATTACAATCAAAGGAATTCTAAGTCACTCAGAGCTTGATTTCCCAAAGCTATGAGCTTTTTTGTATACTTTGGAACTCGCTTTCTCTGTATATCTCTCTTGGGTAATGTAGTTTTATAGTAAGAGTTGCAATAAAAGCTTGATTACTTTCTTGCTTGGTTGTTTCTTGG
Organism: Lonicera japonica; assembly: GCA_021464415.1. NCBI lineage: Eukaryota > Viridiplantae > Streptophyta > Magnoliopsida > Dipsacales > Caprifoliaceae > Lonicera > Lonicera japonica. The sequence goes on from CM038464.1 coordinate 101,107,913, forward strand.
TTATTGAGGGAAGTAAATGTTTCTCATATATATATATGATAGAGAGAGATGTGTGGGTGAGCTCTTTAGAGCAAGTCTAAGGCCATTCCTCATTCCTACCAACTCTGACGTTACTTCTCTATAAATTCTGATGCATTAAATACAGTTAGTGTGAATTTAATGAAATTGAAAGAGGTTTTGTGCCTCCTGCAAAGTTGGCGATGGTCTCCCATGCTTTTGTTATCTACTCTGATAGAATGGTTGTGCGTCATTGGTTTCAGCTCAACAAAAGAGCTCTGGAGGTCGAGCTCTGCAGACCTATGGCCTCGAACACATAATGGATATTGTTCCAACATTCCCACGAACTCTTTCGGACACGTAGCCTTGAGGTCAGGCCTCTTAGCTCTATTTTCGCACGTCTGGCAGTAATATCCACGTGTCCTCCCGTGATTGGTCCGTAAGGTAAAACAACTATTTTACACCACTATATACTATTTTAATTTTAATAATTAGGAGTCTTCTTTAAGGTTTTCATGTAATTAAATTTATTTTAATTGTTTAAAATAAATTTGTATGTAATAAAAGTAGATGATACTTATTCGAAAATGTCCAAAAAGTGCTAGACGCTTGCCTTAAACAAAATCTATGTATTTAAACTATGGGCATATCAAAATCTATGTATTACAAGATATGTCGACATATATGTATTAAGACTTAATGCGACAAAAGATGCATTCTTTTGATATATTTACACAAATATAAAAAGATTAAAATTGTTATAAAAATATTGATATGTGGATGTCCATAGGTAATATTGTAAGATACAATGTATCTCACATTAGAATTGTGGTATGAATGAGGGATTACCCAATAGTACATATAGTTTATTTGTCCAACATTGATTATGTAGAGAAGTAAGGAGGTTAGCTCTTAATATAAATAGATCTAACCCCTACACATATTAGATATCAGTTAAGTAATAAGATTTCTCTTATTCTTTTATTTATTTCTCTTTATTATTTTAACACGTTATCATCACGACTACTCTACAATCAATTGGAGGCCATTGCGACAGCAGGCCATCATAGTTAAAAAATTTTCCTTCTTCTTGAAGGAATTTTTTTTCCTTTTTCCTTCTTCTTGAAGGCCGGTTATGCGAAAGCATGTCACCATAGTTTAAAATTTATATTTCTTCTTGTTGGAGGCCAGCTCAATATCAAGCATCGTAATTTTTTCATACAGGTCAGATCTATCAATTTTTTTCTTTTATAATATTACGATTTATGTTGTTTGTCTTCTATTATTGTTATAGATTTTAAATATTATATTTTATAAATAATCTGGACTTGAAATTCTATGATTGGGGATTTGAAATTTATAATTATTATTATTTCGGACCAGAAGTTCCCTGTTCATTTATCAACCCAAAGATCCATAATTTATATTTGGGACCTGAAGTTCCCTATTCATTATTATGGACCCGAAGATCTATAATTTATATTTGGGACTTGAAGTTCCCTATTCATTTATCAACCCGAAGATCCATAATTTATCTTTGGGACCTGAAGTTCTCTATTTATTATTACGGATTCGAAAATTCATAATTTATTTTTGGGACATGAAGTTTTCTATTCATTATTATGGACCCGAATATCCATATTTTATATTTGGGACCTGAAGTTCTCTATTTATTATTATGGACCCGAAGATTCACAATTTCTATTTCGGACCTAAAGTTTTTCATTCATTATTATGGATCCGAATATCCGTAATTTATATTTGGGACCTGAAATTTCCCATTCATTATTCTAGACCTGAAGATCTAAGATTTATATTTGAAGTCAAATACCTTTATTTTATTTAGAGATCTGAAGTTCTCTAATTTGGACCTGAAGTTTCACAATAATTATTTTTGGATCTGAAGTTCTGTAGTCACAAATTTGACCCTGAAGCTCCGTAGTCATAAATTTGGACCTAATGTTCCAATAACAATATACCTCAATAATCAAATCTAAAATTTTGATATAAGAGGATATTGAATTAAAGTCCCACAAATTTGGTAACCTAAATTTGGGCCTGAAGTCCCATATAACTGTTAAATTTTTATTTAATTAAAATTATATATAACTTTATATATAAGTATGATGTTGTTATATTATTTCTTATTTGAACTTAACAAACCACTTATTCTATCATTTCTTTATAATTGCTTAAAGCATTATAAACATAATAAATTAGCATATAATGTTAGAATTTTCAGACCCAAAGTTTATTTATAAAACCAAAAGTTTTATTATTTCTTATGAACCTAAAGATCCATATTTAAGCAAGAACATGCAATTCATTATTTCTTATGAGCCTAAAGTCTCATAAGATAAAGTATCAGCTCTCAATTTTATACGTCATCAATTTATACATACTTAAAAAGAACTTATTAGTTCTTTGGATATCCCTGAAGGATGGATATGACCACCAGAAGATGGTCATCATGCCAACACTCGTAATAAATAGATTGAATTTATGATTTTTGATATTTTGTTCTTGAAGTAGCACTATTAAAGACTCTCTATCTATTATACCTTGAATATGCTCCAAAACTAGCATTATCAAGATTATTATTTTTCAAGTGGTCTAGACAGGTTGGTTGTCTCCTTATATCAGAATATAACAACTAAATATTAATGAAATCAAAATTTTAGAACAATTAATTCTAAGAAAATTTCTGAAGAAAGTGCCATCTCTTATCAAAATAGAGGTCAAGAAAATAAGTGCAACAGTTTCTCCCAGAAAATGTGGATAATAGTTTTTGTCTACTAGAGGTTAAACATAATAACTGCCCTCGCAGAGGTAAAAACAAAAAAAAAATTATTATAAAATTCAAAGAACCACCTGAAGTGGTTTATTAAGAAATGCTGGATCATAAATCATAACTATGTATCAAAATATGTGGTAGTTAAAAATAAACCAACATTAATAATGTGGAAACACTTATACTGAATGGGGAGATCTTTATGAGTACATATTTAATTGATATTATATAATTATAATTATTTTTATGATGTTGCTAATTGTACTCCTCTAGATGAAGAGGTTTTTGATGAGAAGTTGAGAGCAAAAATCAATTTAGGTCCAAAAGACCTAAATTATCATTTATTTATGATTCTTTTATTTAAATGTATAGATTATGAATTGCATATTACATTTTTCAGATGGTGTCATATCATATACTATTATTAAAAAATCAGAAGTTTTTCAATAAGTTGGTACTTAATATATACACAAAGTATCCACTATAGCTGGACATATACAAAAGATTGAAAGCTCCAGAAGAGCCTATATAATATTACCAAATAGTATCAATATATTCATTAAAGATTATTATTATCAAGCAGTTCTCGAAGAAATTTGCTCAGCTTTAATGAGTATCATGTTGAAATAAATAGCGAAGGTAATAATGAATTATTATGAATTATTAACTAGTGTTAGGAGTCAGAAGCTCACACTAGAATCATTATTACTTTCTTCTCGAGTATCTATTGCACAACAATGTGCATCATTACTAGTGTTAATAGCCAAATGCTCCCACTAGAAAAAATTAAGTATTTTCTAATCGAATGTCTATTATACAACACTTTTTAGTGTTGAATTACTCTCCACTATAAGTCAGAAGTTTAAGCAGAGCTAAAAGTCTAAAAAATTAGTTATCTAAAAAATCTCAACTCTTTGCATAATAGGTAGGCATCTTAGAAGTACCATATTAAGAAAAATAACGAACAACTCTTAAGGGTACAAGTTTACTAAATGTGTATTTTTTTTCTACCATGTATTTGCAAAGGTAAACTTGTTACTAAATTATTTTATTTAATTTTTTTTAGATTGACATTTTTTGAAAGAATGCAAGATAATATTTGTACTTTTGTAGATCCTCCAAGGCTATAGACACCTATTGATATGTAAGTTTTCTTTATTTTAGTATATATTATTTTTATAAGTTTATTAGCCAACATTGTAAAACTTAACTTAAGACTTAATTTTAATTTTTCTTTTTACAAGCCTATCATGCAAATTCAAAAATACAATTACTAAATTTAATTTGCATAAAGTTAGTTGTGTCATTCATATATGCTTTGATCTATTTTCAATTATCCCATATTTAAAACCAATGAAAGGCAACGTGTCTACTGTACGTTTTGCAAATTATCACTTTGATGAAAAAGTATTCCCACCGTTAGGGAGAGATAAGAAAGTTCCTGTAGAACTACCCATTCCAGAAGAACGGTGAGAATTATAGTGGAACGATTCCACTATGTCTCATCAAGACCCATGTAAATCATAATGTGAGAAGGTACGAAGAATAGTGTTTTGTAAGAAATTGTAAACACATTACCAATCGATTTAATGATGCAGTAAAATGCAACAAAGTTGAATATGCAGCTATAAATGTAGTTGCCATAATCAGTATCCATACAGGACAACTTTAAAATATGGTAATTAATAAATCTGTACTACGCCAGAAGCGTAGCAGACCTATAGGTTTCAAAGATTGAACTTTCTAGAAGAGAAAATCCGATTAATCATGCCCTAAAAACACTCCTGAAGATGTTCCTCATTTCACTCAAAAAGAGGTTATGAGAAAATTAACTCTCTTTAAAGCCCCAGAAATGGTCATCGTCTTGAAAAGGCGCAAGTCTCTGAAGAGACTATATAAGCCCCTGTAGAGGCATTAGTATCAAATAATAAAAAGATCTCAATATTTATTAAGAGAGATGTGGAATATAAAATAAACTGTCATCGATGACTTATTTTCATATACAGTAGCTATTGGAATATTAAAGGGTAATGATAATAATGATACATAACCACGTACAATAAATAAATGTCGACAAAAAAAATTGGCCAAATGAGAAATTGCCATTAAGGCAAATATTTGAGTCTCTAAATGAACGTGGTATATTTGGACCTATAGTACGAACCCAAAATAGATATTAACATTTTTTATTACAAATGGGTATTCGTAAGAAAATTAAATTATAATAATAAAATCACAAGGAATAAGGCACAACTTATAGCACAAAATTTCTTGCAGAAACTTGAGATTGATTATAAGCATTGTATTCTCCTGATTATGGATCTAATATATAAATTTTAAATATCTTATAATTAACTTAGCAGTTATTGAAATACTATATATGAGACTCAAATATGTTGAAACTGCTAATTCATACAGGGACTTAGACTCTAACATTTATGTAAAAATTCTAAAATGATTAACTTTGCCTGAAACAACGCCGAAGTGTACATACTCGATAAAACTAAGACGCTAATTGTATGGACTTATTCATTCTAGAAAAATGCGATACAAATTCATTCCAGAAGAATGCAATACAATCGTCTTAGTAAAGATTTGTCTAAAGAATGAAATAGAAACAATCATATTTGCCATGTGTCTTTATAAATGAATCATTAAAAATGATTTTTAATAGTAACAATTTATATGGATACATTAATCGAGACTCCTGAAGAGTTCGAGAAAACTGCTAACTATTTGATAAAGGAATTTAAAATGATGGATAAGATAAAACCACCGAGCATTCTTATGATTGTCTGATTTTTATATGAAAATTCATACCATTTTAAAGAAAAAGATGAAAAAGTATTGGTCCCGAAGCACCATACTTAAGTGCAATTGGTACTCACAATGCACTAGACCAGAAATTTCCTTTATTTCTTTACTTGCTTAATATATATAGCTTAGCACCAATTAAGCGACACCAGATATGTATCAAACATATCAGCAGATATCCACAAGGAAGCACTAATTTTATTTTAAAGTATTATCTCGATTACATTCAATATTTATTAGTAGTAATGCTGTTATTTCTTAGTGGCAGTTTCTTTAAACCACTTTGAAATTTTAGCTCTTCGTGAAACTAATCATAAATATATATGATTGAGAACCTTACTTCAGCATATTTGTAGTTCTTGTTACTTGTCTTATATGATAGATGTTTTTAACATTATCTATGAAGACAATACAGCGTGTATAGCATATTTTCAAGAAAGTTTCAAGTTGATAAGTATGAGACATATTTCACATGAGCAGTAGAAGAACACAAAGATTGAAGTTAAGTAAATCCGCTTGATGACAACTTAGTAGAGTTTGCTCATGAGGTGATTGTCAAAGCTAGTATTCCAAAAATGAGTTTAGGATATTGTTATTATTTGACTTCATCATCAAATTAAATGTAATTGTTGTTATGAATGGGAGTAAATAATCAAGGGGAGCATCCTGAAGTATACTATCTAATATTTGCACGCTGTACTTTTTTTCCTTTAACTAGGTTTTGTCACATTGGGTTTTTCTAGTAAAGGTTTTAACGAGGTAGCATATTGTGCATTTTATACCGATTCAATGATCCAGAAGAATGTTGTACTCTTTTTCCTTCACTTTGGTTTTTTTCCACTGAATTTTTTCTTAGAAAGGTTTTAATGAGGCAATTGTCATTGAATTGTCGCATAATGGACATCCAATGGAGAGTGTTGTAAAAATATTGATACGTAAATGTTCATAAGTAATATTGTAAGATACAATTTATTCCACATTAGAATTATGGTATGAATGAGGGATTACTCAATAGTATATATAGTTTATTTGTCCCACATTGATTATGTAGAGAAGTAAGGAGATTAGCTCTTAATATAAATGGAATTAACCCCTACACGTATTAAATATCAGTTGAATAATAAAATTTCTCTTATTCTTTTATTTCTTTCTCTCTCTATTATTTTAACAAAAATTTAGATTAACATACCTCTCGACTTGAAAAAAAAATGCATAACCCTCCCCCTTTCTCATACCCCTCTCATTATATTAGGCCTGCATCACGACCACCTTAGGCCTTTTACTAAGCTAAATATTGCATAGGTTTTTGCTCTTGAAGACTAAAGAATGAAATAATACAACGATGCATTAATTCCTTTAAGAATCTCCGAGGGGCCACGCGCAAAATTTAATAAGCCAAAATGAAGAGAGCGAGGCACGTGGTAAATGATATAGACGTATGGGTGTAGCCGTATAGATAGATAATATTAGTCTATTATATTAGAGTTATCCAATGAATAGCAAAAAATTGCCCCAAAAAAAATTGAATAACAAAAAAAGAAAAATAATAATATATATTACAAATACATGTTAATTATATTATTAATATAAATAATAATATTTTGTATAAAAATTTATACTTAATTTAATACAAATTATTATTTATTTTTTTATTTATAAATATATAATATATATTCTTAAAATACATGTTAACGTAATTTATAAAATATTTAAGATTTAATAATAGAAGAGGAAGGGTGTAGCACCTCAAGGCTCATGTTACCGACCACGTGATATGTTTAAATAATATAATTAAATCTCTTGGCACAATGATATAAGATTGTTATTAAAATAACATTGGGTCGACTTGGAGTTTTTAAGGTCGATTCCCAACGTTGTTAAAATAATGTTTAGCCATCAACAACCACGTACTGCCAATGAAATTAGTTGAGGTGTGCAAAATCTTATCCGGACATTCCATGAGGAATAAAAAAAAATATGTTTAAATAATATTATATGTTATGTCAAAAAATAATACTATATGTTGACGTAAGTGAATATATCTATTGTGCTGTGAACCAATTCGATCACTCAGATTTTAGCGTACTATGATCAATATATAGTGATAATGGTCAAATTTTTGTGTCAGACTCATATATATCTTTGGAGAATTATTCTAGATAAAAGGTATTATGAAACTTAACAATTTTTCATTTTTTTTTATATTTTCTTTTTAAAACTCTTAATTAATTAATCATGTGAGTTACCACAATTCTAAAGCAGGTGTAATTATGCAAGCTGATAAATCTTTTGTTTCCGTCTATCTGAAAGTGCATAATTGTATTTTTTTTAAAAAAAATTACTTATTTTGAGAGTGAATGGGTATTAAGATAGAGAATAAAATAGAAAACATTATATTAAATTGAATTGTTTATGATGTTACAAGCTTATAATGAATGGGACTTTATATAAGCTGGTACATAAGATAAGGTATATAAAATAACCTAATTAAATTAGGTAGGGCATTATTATTAATTCTAAAGAATTAACTAAATCAATAAAAATTATATAAAAATATACTAATATACTATTGATATATATATATATATATATAAGTTAACAATGGGCAGTGAAAATTGTCAATCGTGACTTAATATTGTTCTCAAAATCATGAGAAAAGTTATAGAAAAAATTGAGTTTCCTAGCAAGGAACTAAAATGAATAATATTGTTTGGCGAACCTGGAACTCAATTTTCGAATTAGTCCTTCACATCTAATAAAACTTGTGCCATAACTATAACCCCAAGTCGACATACCGTGAATGAATTTGGGACTTTTTTATTACCCTTCAATTTAATTTTGTTCAATAAAATTTAGTTTGATAGTTAAACAAATGATTTTTTTTCATAAAAATTAATGGAGTTGATTTCCATGATGAATAGATTATCTTTTCAAAATTTTATTAGAAAAATCAATTTAAAATTGAGTGAAATGATCATCTAAAGTTTTAATAGTTGAATATATATATATATCAAATTTTTATCACACTACTTCTTATTTGAATTTCTGGATAAAATTTTGTGAAAATAATTTACTTATTATAAAGATCATCTTCACAAGTTTTATAAAAAAATTCATCCATTATTTATCCATCAAACCAACCATATTGAACGAAATTAAACTGAATGAGTGATGAGAAGAGCGAGTGAATCATATATGTTCCAATTAAGAGAAGGATTTATTTATTTAAAACTTGCAAATTTCTTAAATAAAAATCAAAATATACTTTGAAAACAGTAGACAGTACCACCCAACTTATCTATTATGAAATATCAAGAGGCCTTATCCATTCCACACTAAGAAGACCCACAAATTGCTGTCAGACATATCCTCAACTCCCCCCGAGCTCATTATACACCGCGATGGCACTATAAAGTGCGCCACCACGACGACGTTTTAAACTTCTTGGGTATTGAGGACACTGGCATTCTTGCCTGACACGTATTTTTGTTCCCTTCTAAGGAATTGTATTATTTTTATCCAAAAAAAAAAATATTCTATTATCAAAATAATACAGTGTTCGAATAAAAAGGAAATTGTTTTAACAATATAAATAATTTTTTTTAAAATATTATTATTAATTATACATATAAACAGCGTACACCGAACATTCTATTGATAAAACGATGAATACTTCAAAAAAAAATTATTACTATCAAAGACCAATAGACCATCTCCATTTGAAATGTAAAATGATATGCTATAATTCATATATTTAGCATACCAATCCTATACAGCATGCACCGGAAAGGAAGAAGTGTAAGAAAAAAAATACCATAGTCGACGGAGTGAAGGTTCGCCATGGTTGAAATTTCCACAGACAATGCACTGTGTATTGGCTGTGGTATAATCACACAGAGGCACAAACGATACACTGGACATCAGCTATACGGGAATCTTAGCTGCCCCAACGATCACAAACGGCTACTTCTCAATATTGACATTCCCCCTCTCCCTCCATTTAAACCCCACTATTCCTTTCACACCCCTTTCTCATTTTACACATTCTTCAAATCATATACACTCATCCATAAAAAAAAAATCAAAAGTTTAAATAGAAGATTCAAATTTGGATATTGCAAATTAAAGGTACAATTTTAATTTCATATATCTATTTGTTATTGTATATGAAATGTAGTATAGTATAAATTTCTTTAATATATATATATATATATATGAATGTTTGTAATTTGTTATTTATTTATGTAATTTTTTTTTGTCAATTTTAAATTTTGTATAACTAAAACATAAATTTGTTGTGTGATTGTATACTTTCTATAAAAAAAATTTATTAATTTGTTTTACATTTAAAGTAAATGTTTATTTATATTTGTTATTACAAAATGTACAAAACAAATTAATAAAAGGAAGTAGTTTGATTTATTCCACTGTTTTTTCAATTACATAATCCACTGTTTTTTTAATTAATTTAACCCACTGTTTTTTAATTAAATATTTTATTTTTAAACAATCAAATGTTTGTTTAAAAGAATTAGTTTACAAACTTGTAAATTTACTAATTTACAAACTCTAGATTGTTATTATGTTTTTCGGGTGATTTAAACTTTGGGTACCGTTTGTTCTTGCATATCAGACGTTAGATGTCAAAGTTTTGCATAATAGGTGTTTGGGTGCCATTTTGGACGAAATCCGTTAGTCAACGTGGTCAACCGTTAGCTCCGTCAATTTTTTACCTAATTTACCCATTTTACCCCTAGAAAAAGACAAAACATATTGATCTTACTTAGGAGTAAAATGGTAAAAAATTAACGGAAGTAACAGTTGACCACGTTGCCTAACCGGTTCCGTTCAAAATGGCACCCAAACACTTATGATGCAAAACTTTGGCACTCAACGTCTAATAGATAAGAACAAACGGCACTCAAAGTCTAAATCACCCATGTTTTTCCGTTGTTATTTATATAAATTTAGTTTAAAAAATATGTATAAAAATTATGCTGTTTTCGTAAAGGGTGGTGATATTGGCACCCCACAAATCTCTTGCTAACACTCCCACTTTTACACTTTTATCTTAATAACACTCCCATGTTATACCTACCACTCCCACCACCCCCACTTATATTTAGGAATTAATATCATATTTAATTAATTAATAACATGATTAAATAATTAACTACATAATAACATAAAACAAATTACCCCAAACTAACCCTCCTAAAATTTCTCCACCATCTCTACCATCTTCTCAAACAAGCAAAATTACCATCTCTACCATCTTCTCTATTTAGCAACAAATTTTGGTAGCACCAAAACAACAAATAAAACCTTCATTAATGCAAAACTCTAAGTTTGGGAAAAATGGTATAAACAAAACAAAACAAAACCTCCATTGATGCAAAACTCAAAATTTGAAAATAATGGTAGAAAAAAGAGAAACTTTGTAATAAATGAAGGAAAACAAGTAAGAAAGAGTTAATGAAAGAGAGACATACATGTTTTTATTTGTTTTATTGTTTATATGATTTTTATAGCATACACATCAAATATATACACAAAAAACAAAATTTTCTGTTTAAAATACGAAGAAGGCTTACTCGGTTCTCCGTAACCGAGTTGCAGGCTTGTACACTCGGTTGCTCTCAACCGAGTATGAAATTCCATAAAATGTCATGTTTTCGGGACCTTCATTCGGTTGAGAGCAGCCGAGTGTTGTTATATTATGCTTGGCTGTGAGAAGCCGAGTGACATTAATCACACTCAGTTACTCTCAACCGAATGAAGGTCCCGAGAGCATTACATTTTATGAGATTTTATACTTGGTTGAGAGCAACTGAGTGTACAAGCTTGCAACTCGGTTACGGAGAACCGAGTAAACCTTCTTCGTGTTTCCTTTAATTAACTTTTTCTTATTTGTTTTCTTTTCCTTATTTTAAAGTTTCTCTCTTTTTTCTACCATTATTCTTAACTTTTGAGTTTTGCATCAATGGAGGTTATGTTCATACCATTCTCCTCAAATTTAGAGTTTTGCATTAATGGAGGTCTTGTTTGTTGGTTTTCTTATCTTGTTCCAAAGTTTCCTTTTTTCCTTCCATTCTTCTCAAGCTTACCCTATTGCATTAATGGTGGAGATCAAAGTTTTGTTGCCTATTTTGGTAGAAGAGAGAAATTTTGGAGGGGAATTTAATTTGGGGATAAATGTTTGATTAACTTTGGAGGGAGATTCATTAACTTTTGTTTTAAATTAAAACAAGTGGGTGAAAAATTAGTTTAGGGTTAATTAACTTTTTTACTAGATTAAATGAAGTGGGGTGGAAATAACAATTTATCTTTTGTTTTAGGTGAGAGTGTTACCAATGGATATTGGGGGTGCCAACATCACCACCCTTTGTAAATCATTTACGTATAAAAAAATTTCACTTTATATTTGAAAAGGGTAAATAAATAACTTATACTTTTTTTTCCTAATCATTTTGTATGTATGTTATTTTTTATTATATATACAACATAATTGTTATTTTTATTATATATTTAGAGTAAATATAAATCCATTTAATAATCGAAATATCTAACACAATTTTTTTTCCTTTAAGGAAATGAAGTCAATGAAAGGGTTATTTGGAAAACAATACACCACTCGGCCTTTCCAAATAAATGATGATACAAACGATCTACCAAGACCAAGTTTTTCATAGCGAAGGTCAACTCAATTATGTACTGAGCCTGAAATTGCATCAACAACTTCGGGTCAATACCCAAAAATATATGACAATATTACGCAAATTTTATATGAGTCCGATGACCCCGATTCTGATGGGTCTTAGTTCGGTATACGTTCTACTTAGCATACCGCAAATTTAATCTATAAAAAAAATTCATCAAATGCCAAAGTTAATTAAACATTTTATCGACAACATTGGGTGATATAGGATTTTTAGACATAAAATGTCAAATTTGGATCGATCTATTGTTGAAACTTGTATTTTTCGTTGGTGGGATACATCGCATACGTTTCAACTCCCTAAGTGTGAGATAAGCATCACATTTCTTGACCTCACGATGTTAACAGGTATACATACTTATTTATTTTTAAAAAAAAAACTTTTAGCTTAACGTACTTTATATTTATGAGATTACTTTTTTTAAATATTTTTTATATTATTTACTATTTTAGGAATTGTAATTGGGAGCCTTTTAAAACCACTACAACCATATTCCGATGAGGGGTATAATGATCAGTCAAGGGTTCTCGAATTTTTTTTCTCATCTTAATACGCGTATAAATAAAGGATGCATTTATGGGTCCACTATCTCCAATTATTTACAAGATGATGCAATATTGGAAATATTTGAATCCGTGCAAATTGCTAGAGCATTATGCTTTTATGTATTGGATACATATTTTCCCTAAATGCATGAAACAGTTGCCAGATATTATGGCTTATATATCTTACTAATATTCATCTTGTTTGCAAATTAGATTGGGGATCAACAATATTATTAAAGATATATTATTCACTTAATGTTATGTGTAGAAAAAATATTGAAGTTTAAATTGTATCTGGCAGCTTATAGAGGTACAAATTTATATTCAAACCTACCAATTAAATTGAACAGTGCTTTTTTTTATTATTTCAATTTTACTAACTTGTGATCATTTTGAATTTTTTCAGTTCTTATTTTACGAGCATATCGCCATTACACGCCCACTTCTACAAAAAGAACTCGAAGACGCGTTCCCTTGCATCCACTGTTGGGTAAAGGCAAATCACATTGAATAAGCCAAAAATTTGGTTCGATTCAACTTAGAAGTTGTTAGAATATATTATAGAATATTTATTTAGTTTTCTTATTTGTAGGTTTCCTTATTGTAATATGTTTCCTTATTCTACCATATCTTTCATTGTTTACATAACCCTATAAATAGGTTCATCTCTTGTATTATTAGAGATCATAAAAAAATTCATATTCTTATCTCTCGTTACACGTTAATATGGTATCAGATGAAGGTTAAATCCTCTAAAAACCATAGCCACCATTATCATCAACCCTATCCATAAACCCCTCTTTTACATTTAAACATATCTCAAAATCTATGCACATATACACCAAACGAAACAAACCAAATCCAAACTAATCACAAGCTCGATTCTAGAGTCTAAACCGCAAAACATACCATTAATATACAGCTCCAACACACTGCCGTAATACAACCTCACATTCCTACTCGCATAAATCTCTATAAAACAAAAAGGGTGAGATATTTTTAAAAAGGTGTGCATAGCTCATTTGGCAGCAGCAGCTTGAAGTACACACAGTTTGGAGTTAAGTTCAAATCCCAACAACAACACTTTTTTTTTGCCTTAAAGCTCATCAACTGCCACATCATCCTACAGCCACACGCCAGTGGCACGTCAGCTAATCCCCTGAAACTGTTGACTCCCACATTAGCACCAAGTCCGCTAATCTCAAGCCCTCTTAGCTAGTTCAACCAAACCGGTTTAGTTTGTCCCCCTTTTTTGACTAGTTCATGTGTTTTTTGAGTGGTTCTTAAGTTTTTCAACCCTCTTAACCACAAATCCATCTTCATTTTTTTTCCAGAATCTATCTCTATTTTTTAGTTTCAGTTATAAGACTTTACAATGGCCATTGATTCAATAATGGTTACTGGATCATTAGAGAATGATTTTTCTCCTATCAACGTTCAGACTGTTGTGATTATTAACAATAAATCACGCCACTGATCATAATTCAAATAGTGGATATTAATAACTAAAGATAATAAGGATGAGAAACAATCAAGAAGATAGATAATAGAACACACAATATTCGACAAACGAAGATTTCACTAATTCTTTGAAAACGATTACAAAATCTATCACAAGAATTATTGCACTCAAAGCTCTCACAGAAGAAGAAAATCAACAGCCCTTTAACTTCTCTCTCACAACAAGATGAACTCTCCCACAAATCCCACAGAAAGAAGAATATCTCTCGTGCCTTAATCTCTTGAATGATTCTATCTATATATAACAATATAATAGAGTCCATCCAATCTAGAATGAGGTAATAACAATCCTACGTAAATATGGAAACTATTAACAAGGTAATAGAGACCAAAATAAACAAAAAAACCAAGTTTGATAAGGAAACCTATTTTTCCGTCCAAGTGCAAAACGGATTTTGCACCTTTTTCGCGTAGGCGCAAAAAGACTGCAAAATCGTTTTTGCACTATTTCCGCGTGCAATCTTTACTTCTGTTTAGTGCAAAATCGATTTTGCACTTTTTCTGCAAGTTTGATTACAAGCCAAAAAATCCGATTTCCAACAAAAACTTATCTTTTTCTTGGGTTTGGAACCGAGCAAAAAACACAACAATCACCACCTTTTGCGAAGGTAACAAAACCAACCGCTATCTTCTTCTTCTCCTTGATGACACATGAAATCTTCTTTTGTCTCACCCTTTACAAGGGCCACTCAACCATCTATGTCAATGATCGAGTCACATCCGATTATCTATGTCGATAATCAGACCATGTCCGTATTGGACACCATCACTGGCACGTAACTCTGAGTTGTCAACGGTCTAGAGCCACCACCTAAGCCATAACTCATCCTTGTTGCGTTTGCACCACCGGAACATATGCTTCTTGGTTTTCTAGCACCATTATGTAAAACTCTCTCATGTAATCTATACAAGCCCCCGCAATGACTTGCCTTCAAGACCACATCGTCGCCATGATACACGCTCATTACTCCACCTCGAGTAGAGTACCACATCCCAAGTGATTCTAATCTAGAGAGACTGATTAGATTCCACTTTATCTCCGGCACATGTCTAACATTTATGATTGTTTGAACTGAGCCATCAAATAATTCCAGGCGGACTTCACCAACTCCACGAACTAGCAATCTGGAGCCATCCCTCATGTAGACAAACCCGCTACAATCTTCATATGTGCTATACAATGAATGATTGTTGCAAACATGCATAGCGGCACCGCAATCCAAGAACCATCCTCCCTGACTAGTAAGGCTTGCAGGCATTAGTAGGACATCTATAAGATCGGCTTCTTTGTCATAAGAAGTCATCGCAACGGTTGCGGCTCCATCAGGGTTAATAGCCGGTTTTTCCCTGATGTCATCCTTCTTCCTTGGGCAGTCTCTAGCATAATGGCCCGGTTGACCACATTTAAAGCAATATCCTTTAAAGGTAGTCTTCCGTCCTTTGCTAGAACCTTTCTTTTCATTCGCTACAAACGCACCTTCTTGAACGGTATTGATTTAATCCCTCTTTCTCATCATCTCTTCCGCAGACAGAGCTTGACACTTCTAAGGTGGCGAAATATGATCTACTCATAAAGTTCTGAATTAGCGTCTTGTACGAACCTGGTATAGTCCAAATTAGTTGCAAGGCTTTATCATGATCTTTCGATTCTTCACATACAACTTCGAGTCTTGAGCATTCCACATCATCCGAATCCTTCTTCTTTTGTTCCACCATTGGTGGACCTTCTAGGGCATCATCCAAGTCCAGCACTACGAGATAGTCTTTCATACTCATCTGCCATAGACTGAAATCCATGATTCCATCAAACTTCTCCATCCTATAAGATTTCTCCATTATAACACACACCTCCTTGAATACCACGCTCTGATACCACTTGTTGTGATTATTAACAATAAATCACGCCACTGATCGTAATTCAAATAGTGGATATTAATAACTAGAGATAATAAGGATGAGAAACAATAAAGAAGATAGATAATAGAACACACAATATTCGACAAACGAAGATTTCACTAATTCTTTGAAAACGATTACAAAATCTATCACAAGAATTATTGCACTCAAAGCTCTCACAGAAGAAGAAAATCAACAACCCTTTAACCTCTTTACCTTGTTGTGATTATTAACAATAAATCACGCCACAGATCGTAATTCAAATAGTGGATATTAATAACTAGAGATAATATGGATGAAAAAAAGCAAGAAGATATATAATAGAACACACAATATTCGACAAACGAATATTTCACTAATTCTTTGAAAACGATTACAAAATCTATCACAAGAATTATTGCACTCAAAGCTCTCACAGAAGAAGAAAAAATCAACAGCCCTTTAACCTCTCTCTCACAACAAGATGAACTATCCCACAAATCCCACAGAAAGAAGAATATCTCTCGTCTTATGCCCTAATCTATTGAATGATTCTATCTATATATAACAATATAATAGAGTTCATCCAATCTAGAATAAGGTAATAACAATCCTACGTAAATATGAAAACTATTAACAAGGTAATAGAGACCAAAATAAACAAAGAAACCAAGTTTGATAAGGAAACCTATTTTTCCGTCCAAGTGCAAAATGGATTTTGCATCTTTTCCGGGTAGGCGCAAAAAGACTACAAAATCGTTTTTGCACTATTCCCGCGTGCAATCTTTACTTCTGTTTAGTGCAAAATCGATTTTGCACTTTTTCTGCAAGTTTGATTACAAGCCAAAAAATCCGATTTTCAACAAAACTTCTCTTTTCTTGGGTTTGGAACCGAGCAAAAAACACAACAAAAATCCGTCTTGCACTTGGACGGAAAAATAGGTTTCCTTATCAAACTTGGTTTTTTTGTTTATTTTGGTCTCTATTACCTTGTTAATAGTTTTCATATTTACGTAGGATTGTTATTACCTCATTCTAGATTGGATGAACTCTATTATATTGTTATATATAGATAAAATCATTCAAGAGATTAAGGCACGAGAGATATTCTTCTTTCTGTGGGATTTGTGGGAGAGTTCATCTTGTTGTGAGAGAGAGGTTAAAGGGTTGTTGATTTTCTTCTTCTGTGAGAGCTTTGAGTGCAATAATTCTTGTGATAGATTTTGAAAAATCGTTTTCAAAGAATTAGTGAAATTTCGTTTGTCGAATATTGTGTGTTCTATTATCTATCTTCTTACTTTTTCTCATCCATATTATCTCTAGTTATTAATATCCACTATTTGAATTACGATCCGTGGCGTGATTTATTGTTAATAATCACAACACAGACTGATAACTCTTCATTCAACATAGGTGTTACGTTAGATGAAACTAACTATGACATATGGTCTCAATTTATAGAGGTGTATATTGTGGAAAAACATAAATTCTCGTTTATTCGCAGTTCGACTCCGATTCTAAAAAAAGAAACTCTATAATATAAAGCGTAGTATCCAGACAATTAAAAGGTGAAAAGATGGCTTCGAATGTCTAAGCAATATTTTCGAGTTCCTACTGCACGAAAAATCTGGCAATCTCTATCTAAGACATTTTATGATGGAGTTACGAATTACAAGTTTTCACATTGAATCAAAGGGCGTTTACAGCTAAACAAAGTGGCAGACTTGAATAAATCATCACGATAAGGTGGTCATGAAAAGTCCAAATGATATAGAATCTTATAGAAAATCAATTCAACGTTTGCGAGTTCATATTTTTCTTTCTGGGTAGATAACGAACTTGAACAAATCTGTGAAAAAATCTTACGGAATGATCTAGTCCCATAATTAGAAAAAGTGTGTGCACTGGTTTGTCGGGAAGACTTTAGGCGAAAAATAATAAATAGTGACTCTGCCAATATTTATGCTACGGCCATAGTGGCTAGCAACCACTACCCACAAAACAATCAAGATCATCTCAGAAGGAACTCAAAATGGCAAATCCAAAATAATCGAACTCATGGTTCATAGTCTAAAGATCGTGGAAGTAAGTCCCAATATCCACCTTGTTCAGTATGCAGACAAATCGGGCAATTAAGGAATGGGTGTTATCAAGTAATTGGCTATTCAAACTGGTGGGATCATTCTAAGGATATCATCGTTCAGATCGTAAAACTGAAGGTGATATAAAGAAGACATTAGGATTGCTTACAATTGCTAAAACACGTGGTAAGGCTTTAAATTATGCACCTATTTTGAATAATACTTGGATAATTTATTCTGGTGTTACAGATCACATGACATTTGATTCTAAACATGCCACTACTCTTACCCTTTCATCCCAAAATTTCATTTATAGAGCTAATGGTAATCCAGTCCCTGTTATTGGAAAATGGTGTGTTCCTTTATCAAATACCCTAAATTTAAATATGTGCTCGTAGTCCCCTCACTCAACTACAATTTATTATTTGTTACTCAAATTATTAATGCTCTAAATTGTATTGTTATCTTATGGCTTACTTATTGTGATTTTAAGGATATTCAGACGAGGCAGGCGATTGGTTGTGGGGTTAGGAAAGGTAAATTGTACTACTTGGACCTGGCAGTGAAGAGCACAAATCAATTACACCATGCCCTATAAACTAGAGCTACTCTAGGACAGAAAGTTGAAAAGGATATTTGGTTATGGCATTGTCGTTTATGTTATACAATCATTTTAATTGTTTAATAATTGCTTGCTATAATTGAAGCCAAACATAACTTAAGCCATTTCTCCTAGTAGGCTTGTCTCTGGCCCGAAATGTATTGGACCATACCATCTTTCGAGGTCATGTAAACACTCAAGCCCAGTCGCTGCACCCCAATAAAAGTTACAAATCAACAATTGGAGATGCGATCTATGCATTTGATTATATAGTACCCATACGTTAATTCAACTACGATGAATTACCCGATCAATGCTCTTTCACTTGCTATTTTAAATGACAACTTATGTTACTCAACTCACAAACTAACAGTAATTGATACTTAAGTGAGTGGTGTTATAAACAAATATTTGGTGGTTATACAATTTTATAAATAATGCTTCATTTTATATCTTTTGATATATATATAGCATTATCATTTCTAATATTCCAATCAAAATAATCTTTATATCATTTCTATTGATCAATACAAGTTAGTTATGAAGTTACATATAGGTGTTACATCAGTATGAACATAAGAGTTTAGGCGAAGACCTGATTTATTATCCAAGTGCCGCCTACTTCTTTTAACAGAATGAATATCTCTGATTAAATCTACTTATTCTCTAACTTAAATTGGTAATTGTAGTTTTTTTAGTACATAATTAATGTAAAAAATTTGACAGCAGAAAATAATTTATGTTATTAAAAATTGATCAGGTTAAAACTATTGTTATAAATAAACCAAAGAAATAGTAAAATTAAAATTTTGAGACTAAAATAATAATAATAGAATTTTCAAATGTTCAATTTTGACGTGGAGGAAAAGTTAAGGACCGATTAATCCAAAACAAGTAATTCATTACTTGCATAAAACAGTTAGCTCAATATTATGTTAAAAAAAATAATCACCTAAGTTGGTTCAGTGATTTGTCTATAATTAAATTTTTGATTCATTTAACGAGATGTCTTGTATTTAAATATCCGTAAATACAAATTCTCTTATAGTTAACGATAGACTCAGTTCTGTAAGTAGAGATTAATCTCACATTCAATATTTTGTAAAACACATGGTTGGAGAAAATAAATAAATAAATATATAAAATGTTAAAAGTCAATTTTTGTGAAACACCATTGTTACTTTCAATTGGGTTTTGGCAGCTCAATAAAAACCCCCTCATCAGTCACCACTTTTTTTGAACCATAAATCTACTTCCGAAGAAAAGCATTAAAATATTTTTAATTTTAATTTTTTTATGACCATTAATAACTTTATTATTAAAAATATTTGACATGTTTGTGTTTTCAATATTCGTTTTTTAAACCCATGGATATTTCTGTTCTTTAGAATTTTGTGTTGGAATATTTTATTTTTCAATAACTAATTAATGGAAGAATAAATTTGACACGTCTCATAATTGTGGTCCATATTAAAGTGAATATTTATTTAACATATGCCTTCCTTAATTATAGGATTGAATATATATGACATAATTGTTGGACTTGTATTACACCATGATAGACGGTGATAAAATAAAAATCCTAATGTCGGCCCCTTTCTCACCTATTTAAAGAGGGATTCTGCCAATAAAGAATATCATATATAATACACAAATTATTTAGAGTGGGGAGCAATTCTAAAATTAAGGGATTTTCATACTTTCTGAAAATTCTATTAGGGTTTTAAGAGTTTATAAGGCGACAACATCAATCCAAAAAGCTATTTTGTGAAGTTTTGTTGCAATCTTGACAATGGACAAAGGTATGATTATAACATGTGTGATAGTGTTAAGAAGAAGATCTTAGGTTATTAATTTGATAACATGTGGTATCATAGGGATGGTTAATATTATAATAATATTCATAATCGAATCATACTATATAATTGAGATTAATTCGTTTTTAGATCCGGAACCGAGCAACTGCAAAACTACTTTAAAGATGGGGGATTGAAACATAAACTCATTCGATTAAGAATATCATTAGCCATCATTATAGGAAAACTAGTTTTTAGATCCAGAACCAAGCGGTTGCAAAACTATATTAAAGATGGTGGGATTAGAAACATAAACTCGTTTGATTAAGAATATCATTAGCCCTCATTATAGGAAAACTAAATTTTTAAATTTTCCATTATTGTGCAAATTAACTTTTAGTGTATAAAACTCCCATATCAATGGAGTTGAATTTATTGAATATTTATAGTACATCTCTTGTAGCTTGTAGAATCCTACTATAAGACTTATATCTCACTTGGGTACAAACTGATAATAAACAAAATGCTAAAATATATCTATACAATATTTATCCAAATATAAACTATATCATCTATCCAAATCAAGTTTGACATATCATGTTTATATTATCTAATACTCCACTTCAAGTTGGGTTGTGTATGTCAATAACGCCCAACTTGCGAATGAGACGATGAAAAAAATCTTTGCTTAGTGGCTTGGTAAATAAATATGCAATCTGTGAACCACTGGAAACATAACAAGGGGAAATGAGCTTAGATTAAATTTTCTCTCGGATGAAGTGACTATCAATTTCGATATGTTTAGTGCGCCCATGGAAAACAGGATTATTTGCTATATGAAGAGCAGCTTGATTATCACAATGAAGAGGAATAGGATGTGAACTTGGAACCTAGAAATCATGAAGTATCAACGTGAGCCACTGCAATTCACATGTAAGAGATGCCATAGCCCGATATTCTACTTCTGCTGAAGACCGAGAGATAGTATGTTGTTTTTTAGATTTCCACAAGATAGGAGAAGTACCAAGAAAAGTGCAATATCCTGTTGTAGAATGGCGAGTATCGGGGCAGCCACCCCAATCGAAATCACAGTATCCACTTAGAGAAAGATTGTTGTGAGATGAAAGAATAATTCCTTTACCGACTGAGCCCTTAATATAGCGCAACACATGATGAGCAGCATCCAAATGTGAAGATCATGGAGATTGCATGAATTGACTTAACATATTAATAGAGTATGTGATATCGGGTCATGTAATAGTAAGATAAAGAAGACGCCCAATAAGCCGCCGATAGAGAGACAGATCATGAAGTAAAGTACCATTGTTAGCGGATAATTTTAAACGCTGCTCCATTGAAAATTCAGAAACACGACCACCAAGCATACCGCAATCCTTTAAAATATCAAGTGCATATTTTCGCTGGGAAAGAAAAATTCAACAACGAGAATGCGCAGCTTCAATGCCAAGAAAATATTTGAGCCTGCCAAGATCTTTAATAAAAAAACTATGTGCAATGAACGACTTGAGACTTTGGATAGAGGACTCGTCAGTGCCAGTAACGATTATATCATCCACATATACAAGGACAAATAAAAATGAATTTCCTTGAACTTTCGAAAACAAAGAGCAATCGGATTTAGACTGTGTAAAACTTACTTGAATAAAAGTAGTGGAAAATTTCTCAAACCATTGACGAGAGGCTTGTTTTAGCCCATAAAGAGACTTGTGAAGTTTGCAAACACGTTGCTCCCCCTTGTGAGCAAGACCCGGAGGAAGCACCATATATACTTCTTCGTTAAGATCCCCATGTAAAAAGTCATTATTAACATCAAGCTGGTGAAAAGGCCAGTGTCGTACATCAGCAATAGATAATAATTACGAACAGTTACTAATTTTGCAACAAAAGCAAAAGTATCATGATAATCAATGCCTTCAACCTGTGTAAATCCTTTAGCCACCAGACGGGCCTTATAGCGTTCGATAGAACCGTCTGCGAGATATTTAATTTTGTAAACCCATTTGGAGCCAATGGATTTTTTATTTTGTGGCAAGGTGGTGATGCTCTAAGTGCGATTTTGATCAAGGGCTTGAATTTTTTTGGACATAGCTTCACGCCAAAGTGGATATTTAACAGCTTGAGAAAAAGAAGTAGGTTCTTTTGTATAATCTATAGATGTTAAAAACATTTTATGCGCTAAAGAAAAATTTACATAAGAAACATATTGATTGAGGGGATAAGAAGTACTTGAAGAATTAGATTGTGCTGGCAAGGCATCATTGGAGACATGAGAACAAATATAATCAGACATCCATGCAGGTGGCTTACAAGTACGCAAAGGATATGAAGATTGTTTTTTGTAGTTGAGGTTGAGAAAGGGAAATTCCCTGAGATGTATCTGAAGGAGAAAAAAACATCGAGAGAAGAAAATGGATATGATGATGATTGAGTGTTAACATCTGGAAAAAATAAAGATTCACCAATGTTATCGTATGTACCTATGACATTATGAGATAGATTATAAAACCCGGTATCATTGATTGGAAGTGGTGTCACCATTTGTGATGGAGTGGACTGGGATGAATTTTAAAAAGGAAATATGTGTTCATAAAAAAATACATCATGGGAAGTTATAATTTTTCATGAAGCAAGATCATAAACACGATATCCTTTTTTAGCATAAGGATAATTAACGAATATACCCAGTTTAGCACGTTGATCAAACTTACTTTGAATATGGATATTCCTCACAAAACATAAGCAACCAAAGACTCTCATATTAGAATAAATTGGTTTGGAATTAAAAAGCACTTCATGTGGCGATTTACCCAACAAAAGAGGTGTAGGAATTTTGTTAATGAGATATGCACCGGTTAAAATACATTCACCCCAAAATTGCAAAGGCAAATTAGCTTGAAAGTGTAAGGCCCGAACAACATCTAATAAATGGCGATGCTTACGCTCAACTACCCCATTTTGTTGAGGGGTATTAATGCAGCTTCAGTGATGGAAAACACCATCAGAATTGAAAAAAATTTGAAGCTCATGAGATAAAAATTCCATCCTATTATCTGAACGAACAACCTGAATTTAAGAAAGAAATTGATCACCCCCACTTGAATATATTGAATGGATTTTGGAATGAAATTGATTATGGACAAGAGAAAAGAAAGCTTTTAAGATTGATTGTGTCTCGAATTTTGTATGCATTAAATAAATCCAGGTGCATCTACTAAAATCATCAATAATAGTAAAAAAATAACGAGCCCCGGAAAGGGATGGCTACGAGAAATAACCCCAAATATCACAATGTATTAACTGGAAAGGTTTAGTAATTTTAATGGAACTAATAGGAAAATACAATCTACTTTGCTTTGTTTGTGGACAAATCCCAGAAGATTTATTGCTAGAATAAGTAATAAACGAAAAATCTTTGGCTAAAGATTGTAGTTGCTGTAGACACCCCGATCCGTGACTCCCGCAAGAACCCTAACGACCTTCGAAAGTACTATTTTTTGAGCCCAGGACTCACCCAAACACCCGGAACTGCCCCGAAGAGTTTGTTGGCCAAACAAACATGTTTTAAAAGTGAAATGTCACCGACAAAGCAGTATGTCGCGCGACAATCCCCTTTTCAGGGACATGTCGCACGACAATCACCCCACCACTCCACTTTCTGACTCATCATTAAAAGCAGTATGTCGCGCAACAATCCCCTTTTCAGGGACATGTCGCGTGACAATCACCCCACCACTCCACTTTCTGACTCATCAGTGAGTCAGAATCATCATTAAAGTGAAATGTCGCACAACGGTCAAGATTGTCGCGCGACATACACCTTTTCGTCACTATAAATAGGCCAGCATCCCCATGGGTTCTAGACAGTAGTTGGACACCAACATCACAGCTGAAAACAACAAGAAAAATCGCCAGAGCAGAGCAGAAAATAGCAACAAGCATTTTTTATTCTTGTCTTATTTCTGAAGAAATCGAATTTATTCTCGACACTCGACGTGTCTCATTTCTGGAATTGAATTCTCGGAAATATCTGAAGAAGGAGAAGATTATTATCGCCGGAGATCTCTCTGTCGTATTATATTCTCTTTCTTATTATTATTCTCGTCGGGAAGGTAAATAAAGTCTCTTCTGGTAATTAAATAAGATATTCGTCGGGAAGGTAAATAAAGTGGAAACATGGTTGTGCTAGATTCCTAATGCGCTCGAAAATCAGGTTTATCTGTGTACTTGTTTTATTTCTGTTGTTTTGTCCACGTTTTATTTGAATAAACTTATTGCCAAGTTACAAAGCAGTCTACCGTTTTAAAAACAAAAGACCCTGATAAAACCATTTGCAAAACCAGAAGAGTAAGCATATCACCATCCGGATAAAATTCTGTTTTCAAAATTCGGACTGATAAGACTTATCTAGAAACTAAAATCAACATATCTTGTCTCTTCTGTAGACTGCGACGTGTCTAATAAAACTCTCCTCAAAGAGTTCTAGTTCCATATTAAATCAGTCCCGATATAAATCTGAACTTTTACGAAAGTAATTACAACACAAAGAATCCGTCATTATCCGAGAAAAAAGGTTTTGTCATTTATATTTACGTCTTTCAATAATAAAAATATCGGATCTCGGAACACAAAGCCTTTTCATACCCTTTCCCGTTTACCCCTAGAAATTAGGGTTTTCATTTGAAAAGTAGTAGGCTGTCAGTAAAGCATCTAAGTTTTTCAACATAGAATAAACATATAAGTCCACTAGAGACCGAAAGGGCAGAATGGGTGCTTAACACCTTCCCAAACTGTAATATAGTTCCCGAACCCTATAGAATCCTGGTTTCGTAGACAAACGTGTAAAGAAAGGCTTATTTGTAGCCTCTTCTCTTACACGACCCCTTTTTGTCCGTTTTCTCGTAAAACGTATTGGCGACTCTGAATAAACCCTCTTGTACCTAGAAACAGGATAGAGGGACACCCAATATGAATTATCAAAACACTCAAAGGAAATGGAACGACAGGATCCTTTCCGACGCTTCAGACGCCCAACGAACGAGGACGAGACCCGGGGGTGGCATTTGCGGATTCTCACAATTGCTGATTAGAAAGATGGCCAAAACACGAATGCCATAAGTTTATTGGGAATGGAACTTGTACAGAAAAAGCTAAGGGGGATACCAAATAATAAAGTCCTTCATGATGTCTGCCCAGTCCAATTGTCTTCTTCAATCGTAGGTCCTGAAAAATACATGAATCATGAGAAAAGATAACTGAATATTTATGAGATTGGAGCAGCTGACTGACAGATAAAAAATTGAATTTGAAAGAGGGTACGCAGTAAACATTAGTAATTATGAAATTTTGAGAAAATTTGATGGTACCAATATGAATAATTGGTGCATTAGAACCATTAGGTAGTTGGACAAAAGTAGCAACCGAAATAAGTGTGTAGGATGAAAATAATGATAAAGAGGAGCACATGTGATTTGTAGCACTGGAGTCTATTATCCAAGCAGATGTGAAGGGAACTGCTAGAGTAATACCTGCAATATTAGCACTAGGAGTAGCAATAGGAGTGATGCTACTTGAGTTCATTATATTTAGCAATTTATTGTACCGATCAAAAGAAATTATTGGGGCCTGGACATTATTGGCATGATGACTGAGAGGTGTTGGGGAACCGACATTTTGCGAATTAGGATACCCTATTAATTTGTAGCAGGTAGAACGATAATGCCCATCACTATCACAATAATCACAATGAGGTCTGCCTCTACCTCGTCCTCCTCGGCCACGGCCTCGACCACGGAAAAAATTGATATTATGAGTAGCATTTCCATTACCACGATTAGAACTAAGAGCTGTTGCTTCTGGTATAGGCACCAAAAGAATATGAATTTCTTGTTGTTTCTCTTCTTGACGCACCAAAGAATACATCTTTGTGGCACTTGGAAATGGATCCATAAAAAGTATTTGACTTCGTATGGCAGAAAAACGATCATGAAGCCCTTGCAAAAATTCCATTGCCTGGTCCTTTTGAAGACGGTCATTAATCGCACCACCATGTCCACAAGTGCATGGCTGGATCATATTGAGAGAATTTAATTCATCCCAAAGGGATTTAAGTGTGGTAAAATAAACAGAGACCGAATCGCCTTCTTACTTTAATGAGGAAATTGACGGCTTCAATTGATAAATTTTGGGTGCGTTTGTTTGAAAGAAACGTTCATGAAGATCTTGCCAAATCTCACATGGAGTGTCAGCATAAAGAATGTTATTCCGAATCTCTATTGAAACTAAATTGAGAATCCAGGAGGCAACAAGATCATTGCATCTCTCCCATTTGTGCAGTTCTATTTTGTCAGATGATTTTGTGATAATACCGATGACGAATCCGAGTTTGTTTTTAGCACGAAATGCCATAGTTATAGCACGTAGCCATGTACATCCAAAATTATCTCCTGAAAGCGGAGGTGATACTAGGACAGTAGAAGGACTATCAAAATGATGGATGAAAAATGGGTCACTAGGATCTTGAGTTTTAGTAGTGACAAATGCCATGAGAAATTAGGCTAACAAAAAAGGAAGGAAAATTTAGGATTTTAAAAAAAATATTACTTGCTCTGATACCATGTGCAAATTAACTTTTAATGTATAAAACTCCCATATCAATGGAGTTGGATTTATTGAATATTTATAGTACATCTCATGTAGCTTGTAAAATCCTACTAGAAGACTTATATCTCACTTGGGTACAAACTAATAATAAATAAAATGCTAAGATATATCTATACAATATTTATCCAAATATAAGCTGTATCATTTATCCAAATCAAGTTTGCCATATCCTATTTATATTATCTAATAAGTGTGCTTACAAAAATTCTATACTCACCCTAATTTAATGACATTCATGTCAATACGGACTTTCAGAATAAATTGATGATTGATAATAGTCTTGTCCTCAAAGAAAAAACGTAATTTTTTTCGCAATGAATAATTTTTCAAAGTTTTTTGATGTCCGATTAACTTGAAATTGGGTGGGTTGATCAAAAATCATCAACAATTAATACTTACAAGTTTTGACCAAAATTGTTTTTCAACCATTCGAGGTCGTTCAGGGCCTTAAAACCTCGTTTTTACTGTTTTTGGTAACAATCTAAAGGGTTATATCTCCCAAATGAAAATTTCAATACGGACTTTGAGAATAAATTGATGATTGATAACAATCTTGTCCTCAAAGAAAAAATGTAAAGTTTTTCGCAACGAATAGTTTTTCGATGTCAGATTGACTTGAAATTTGGTGGGTTGATAAAAAATCATCAATAATTAATACTCACAAGTTTTGACTAAAATTATTTTTCAGCCATTCGAGGTCGTTCAAGGCCTTAAAACCTCGATTTTACTGTTTTTGGCAACAATCTAAAGGGTTATATCTCCCAAATGAAAATTGATTTTAACAATCCATCAAAAGATTTGGATTCCAGGGACAATTTACTTACAGAATATGGTCTTAACTTAATTTTACCATTTTTGGTAAAATTTCAAAAAAAAAATGTCTATTATATGAGTTTTATCACTGTAAAAACTGTTTTTAAGGGTGATATTCGATAAACTATATTAGAGCTGATAAGTAGATATTTATTATGCTAAATTAAAAGCCAAACACAAGCTAAGATTGCATATCCTACTCATAGTTATTATGTAATTGGCTGTTAAAATATTAAATTAAAAGTGCAACACACACTTAAATTTAAATAATAAAACTTTCATTCATTTATTTTTGAGGATGTTGAATAAATTGACATTAAGTTATATAGTCATATTGCAAAACTTTTGACATCAAACATAGTTGCCAAAATTATTAAACCCTGACTACATAATAAAAAATGATAGAACAATTAATAAAGTTAATATTATGTGATGATCAACATAGATTCCATAGTATTAATATTTATTAAACAATCTGCCAATTCATTTTAAGTTAATTATTCAAATATCCTATCCTTATAAATTATCGTTGTGTGTTTTATGTATAGTGAACATATTTCATAGTGTAATACCCCTGAATCTTTACTCACATGCTCAAAGTTATGCAAAATTTGACTGCACTAATTTTTTTAATTGGAATGAGCAAATTAAGTTTAGCTTGGGAGTCCTAGACCTGGACATGGCTATTGTGGTTGACGAGCTTGTTGTTTTTAGTGATACTAGCACTAAGGCCGAAAAATATGTCCACGAGGCATGGTTTAGGTCTAACAAGCTAGACTTGAGCTTTATGCGAAAATGCGTTACACCAAGCATTATGTCATCCTTGCTTACAATGGCGAAAGCGAAAAAGTTTTTAAAAAATATAAAAAAACGCATCCGCGCTGCTGATAAATCCCTAGCAGTGAAACTCATGAATGATTTAACCACCAAACTGTACGATAGCACTCGAACCATGAATGAACACATTATTAAAATGATAAATTTGGCTGCTAAGTTGAAAGATTTAGGCATGAATGTAGATGAGTCTTTTCTCGTGCAATATGTCTTGAACTCACTTCCTCCTGAGTATGGCGCTTTCAAATCGATGTGGAATGTGAATGGTTTGCAAAACATATTGATGGAAGAGGAAGGGAGGCTCAAATGACTTGATGTGTCGAAAAAGCAAGTCGTTAATTTGGCAGCTAAAAGAGCTGTTTACAAGAAGAATGCGGGCAAGGGCGGAAAGAGGGTTCTGGGTTGTCTTATCAAGGTGAATCTTCGCCATTCACTGGAAAGAAATCAAATAGAAAGAATGATAAGTGTCACTTCTGTAAAATGAAATGACATTTCCAAAAGGACTGTGAGAAAAAAAAGGCTTGGTTCGAAAAGAAGGGTAAGCCTTTGGCTTTAATATGTTTCGAATCAAATCATATTAATGTTCCCAAAAATACTTAGTGGATTGATTCTGGTTCTATGTGTCATGTTTCAAATTCTATGTAGGGAATCATTATGATTTAGAGTTGCACTAAATGGATGTAAAAACGCCTTTTTAAAATGGGAGTTTAGAAGAAAAAATCTATATGGCACAGCCATAAGGCTTCATAAAAAAAGGAGAGGAAAACATAGTCTATATGTTAATGAAGTCGATATATGGTCTTGTTGACCTAGAAGGTCTTAATCTTATTTTGATAATAACAATAAATCAATCATGTGTAATTTAACATGTGTGTTAAAGTAATTATAGCCACATTTCAATGATCATCATAAGTGGACCAAAATCGATCAATCCAAACCAAGATCATTCCTCTACAAGCATTGGACAAGACAACAAGATCAACCTCATCACAATGCAAATCCATGAAGTACAAAGATCAAGAATCACATGCAAAAGCTTCAAGGCAAAAACTTCAAGTGAAGATCAAATTGAAGAAACAAATTGAAGCATTCAAAGACTCGTTTATTCGATATTTGAGTGAGTGCTTAGGACTATTTGTAAAGTTTCTTATTTGATGATTATTATAGCTCATATACATTAATACAACATTCTTAGATTGATCAAAACCAAGTTTGAATCAAAATTATTTCAAAACATCATTTTAATAAAAATCGGTTTTGAAATAAATTCATATTAAATTCAAATGATCATATTTTGAGTTTTTCCGAAAATAAGTGTCTTAGGAACTTATTTTTAAGGTCCACAAAGCATTAGAATTGATTTTGGAGCTAAAATGCAAAAGTGCAAAAATTGAAATTTTGGCTTGATGGACAGAGCCGCCCATCAGTCGACTAAGGCTCACTCAATCGGCTAAGGAGCTTTGCTCAGTCGACTGATGGCCCAGAATATAGCCGTTGAATTTCTGATTTTTTACCATTTATGGTACCAAACTTCTACCAATCCTCAAAAACGGTTATAACACTTTTAGGACTATATATACACTATCTAAGACACATTTTGGCATGCTTGAACACTTATACAAACTCATCTTTCATCTATGCAAAGTCAAGCTTTATTTTTGATCAATCATTCTTTATTTGAGTTATAAATCTTAATCAAACCAGATAATTCTAGTGTGAGCTTCAAATTGTATCTATCAAACACTTGAGAGTTGTTTTTTATTGGTGTGATTCACCAAACAATTTGTATTCATTTGTGAGTGGTAAATCTCATAGGATAACAAGAAGGTAAATTCTTGTTTAGTATTTGTGAGAGGTAAATCTCACAAATTAGCAAGAGAGAGATTCTTGTGAGAATATTGTGGTAAAGCAATATTTATAAGAGTGTGTGTGACAACAACACTTGTAGAGGTTTGATCTTCACCCAGAAGAAGATCGATATTAGTGAAAATTCTCGGGGAACTATCCGAGCGCAAAAATAGGGGCTAACAAGCCGAACCGTGTGGACAAAAAGTCTTTGACTTCTATCGGTTTAATCTTTCTATCTCTAGCTTCTTGATTAATTGCTATATTTTCTTTGTGCTTGAGATTACTTGAGTGTTTTACTTGATTGCTTGATATAGATTTTAAATCATTTTAAAAACGATTTGAAAAATCCGATTAAGTTTTAAAAACCCTATTCACCCCCCCCCCCTCTAAGGTATTGTCCGACTTACATGTCTTAAACAAGCTTCTCATCAATGGTATCTCAAGTTTTACAATACCATTTTCATCTTTGGTTTTAAGGAAAACACCGTTGATTGATGTATATATTTAAAGATCAGTGGGTGTAAGTTTATTTTTTTAGTAATATACATTAACAACTTTCTCATTTCCAGGAATGACTTTGGTTTATTACGTGAAACTAAGGAGTACCTTTCTAAAAACTTTGAGATGAAAAATATGGGCGAGGCATCCTCGCGACTGGGATAGAAATAACATAAGATGGATCACGAGGAACATTAGGATTGACTTAAAAGACTTACATCAATAAAATTTTAAAACGGTTCAACATGCAAGGATGCAATCCAGTTAACATACCAATTCATAAATGAGATAAATTCAAATTTGACCAATGTTCGAAAAGTGATTTTGAAAGGGGGCATGAAAAGTGTGCCTTATACTTTGCTCATAGGGAGCTTATTATACGCAAAAATCTTCACTAGACCAGACATCAGTTTCGCGATCGGAATATTAGGCAAATATCAAAGTAATCCGATAAGTCATCATTATAAAGCTGCAAAGAAAGTGCTGAGGTATCTGCAAAGGACTAAGGACTACATGCTTACATTTAGGAAGTTTGGTCATCTTGAAGTGATTGGTTATTTAGACTCAAATTTTGGGGGGTGTCTTGACAGTAGGTAGAGCACATTAGGTATTTTTTTCCTTCTTGTTGGATGAGCCATATCTTGGAAGAGCGTTAAGCAAAGTGTTATTGCGTCATCTACTATGGAAGTTGAATTCGTAACTTGCTTCAAAGCTACAAATCATGGCTTATGGTTATGAAACTTTTTTTCAAGGCTTAATATTATGGAATATATATCTGCGAATAATGATAGATATACTACGGCAGCTAAGCATGTCGAGATGAAGAATCAATTATTTATCAGTAAAAGAAGAAGTTCAGAAACAACGCTTGTCAATTAGTCACATTAGTACGAGAGATAATATAGCAGATCCTCTTACAAAAGGACTATATCCAAAAACCTTTAAGGATCATGTCGAGGAGATGGACCTCGAGGAGGTTATTTTGATTACTATTAGCTTAGTTGTTTAACACTACTTAATGGATTTCTAATTTCTATTATTTTTGTCTTTAATGAGTGCATACATATTATTGTATTTAATTGTATGACAGAAAACAATTATTTATTCAAAAGGACATTATGAGGCTATTATGTTAACAATATTTACCGGCATTAATTATATGAAACATTGGAATCATAATACATAGAAGGAACCCACTCTTGAATAATAAAGAACCCACCAAGACTTACATCCGTGAATTATTTGATTACTACATTTAAGTATCTCATTTGTTGTGGACTAATGTTATATGAATCATGAATATCATTTATAAGGACCAAGTGGGAAATTGTTGGAATATTTTATTTTTTAACAACTAATTAATGAAAAAATAAATTTGACACCTACCATAATTGTGGTCCATATTAAAGTGAATATATTATTTAACATATGCCTTCCTTAATTACATGATTGAATATCTATGACATAATTCTTGGACTTATCTTACACCTTGACGGAAGGTGATAAATAAAAGTCCTATAATTTTAGCCCCTCTCTCACCTATTTAAAGAGATATTCTACCCATCAAGAATATCATATATAAAACACAAATTATCTAGAGTGAGAGCGCAATTCTAAAATTAAGGGATTTTCATACTTTCTAAAAATTCTATTAGGGTTTCTAAGGCAACAACATCAATCTAAGAAGCTATTTTGAAGTTTTATTGCAATCTCAACAATGGACAAAGGTATGATTATAACATGTGTGCTAGTGTTAAGAAGATCTTAGGTTATTAATTTGATAACATTTTGTTGACAGAGTTATAAATTTAGATTAACATGGATTTTTTTGTTAGATAATCTTTTATCTTAATTTCTTTATTTATGTAAACAAAAAAAATTGTTAAAAAAATAAATAAAGGCAATGTGGGAAAAGTGCTCGTTTAAATATTCGATACGATTGGACACTCAGCATTTCCTTTACAAAACTAAATAAGAATATTCAAAAAAAATTCCTAAATCTTTTCATCCTTGTATCAATATATATACACATGTATACGTACTTATGCACATCTTCACCTGTAATCATTAATAGAACTCCCATGACCTTTGTAGAAGTCTTGAGGTGGTGCACACTGGTTTTGAAGGTGATCCACAATTCGACATTGATCAGTAATCGTAGCAACCACAATGGATGAAAATATACTTGACCTTTAAAAAAAAAATTGAATGATGACATACATTGTGATCAATTCTCTCAACAGTCTAAATGTAAAAAGAGATAGTTTTATAACTTTAAGAACTATGTTTTGAATCCCCCGATTCCCGTCTAAAACAGCTATGGAAGACCATTTCCCATGACATCCTCTTATCCTTTTAAGTTTGTAGTTTAGACGTTTTCTTTCAGTTCAAAAATAAACCACTCCCCCTCCAGAACCACAAATCCAGCTCGAAAGAAAGAAAAAAAATAATAAATTGTAAAATGCCCTTATGATTAAACTTAATTATAATGAAGCCACCTTTTGTTAGGTAAAAGATATACATATATAGGGCAAATTTCCCATGCGGATTACTGTTCACAGACCATCCGTACGGATTGGTCCATTTGACACGCTTCCCAATAGAATTTTTTGATGAAATTTGGTGGGGATGTTCTTCATCGTGTGTAGAACATCTCCACCAGATTTTATCAAAAAATTCAACCGGGAAGTGGGTTAACTACATGATTGAAAAATATTGGTCCAGAAATAGATATATAAAATCCAATATTTTTCAATCATGTAGTTAACCCACTTCCCGGTTGAATTTTTTGATAAAATTTGGTAAAGATGTTTTACACACAATGAAGAACATTCCTCACAAAATTTCATCAAAAAATTCCATCGAAAAACATGCCAAATGGACTAATCTGTATTGATGGTCCGTTAATAAATAAAAAGAGAAAGAGTGAGAGATAAGCACCCTAAATTCTAAGGGTGATTTTGTTTCTATCCACCAAATCTTGCAGTTAATCGACCCTTAAATTATGAAAATTTTAAATGAAGTTTTACAAAATTACCCTTTTTAAAATTGATTAGTATATCCACCAATTTTAATTAAATTATAATCGTATAACTTTAGATTCCTTTTTTATTAACATTCCTAATCTAAATATAATTCTTTTTAATTAACTTTCCTAATCTAAATATAATTCCTTCTAATTAACATTCCTAATCTAAATATAATTCTTTTTAATTAACTTTCCTAATCTAAATATAATTCCTTCTAATTAACATTCCTAATCTAAATATAATTCCTTTTAATTAACTTCATCTTTACGTTTAAAAAAGTTTGAACGGTTTAGGGTTACTTCTACGCTTGTGTTGATCGAATAGACGCCATCTCTCTCTCTCTCTCTCTCTCTCTCTCTCTCTCTCTCTCACACACACACACACACACACACGAAAATAGAGTGAAAGAATGACCAAGTATATATAGTGTGTATTATATATATAAGAGGGGATGACCAATTTTTCTAGCTTGCGTTGCAAATAGACCTTATCCAATAATTTATAATTTTTTTATTCATTAATCTTTTGGAACCCCCTACATTATAATTACTAATTTACAATTTTTTTATTCATTAATCTTTTGGAACTCACAACATTATAATTAATAATATAATTATTTAGTCTAAAAGTTAGACATGATATAAGAAACTTGGTATAATTTAAATTTTTAATCTTCTATATTGTGAGTTAGACTTACATAATACAAAAACCAAATTAGTTCAAGATTTTTGAAATTTTGGGTGTGGGTTTCTAAGGTTGGAATACAGATTTGATGATTTAAAGAATATGAAACTAATCTAGGGTTTGTGATAAGATGAAGAAGAAGAAGAAGAAGAAGAAGAAGAAGAAGAAGAAGAAGGCTGGGAAAAGAGTGATAGTGGGAAGAAGAAGAAGAAGAAGAAGAAGAAGAGACACCGGAAGAATCGTTAAAACCGTAAGGAGAAAGGGGTTAAATTTTGTTTTTGTTATTTTACTGCAAAGTTAATTAAAATTTACCCATCTAAAATTTCAAAGTGGTTATACTTATTAATTTAGTAGATATTTCCATATTAAATTATTATTTAAAATAATATTTATAAAATTAAATTCATAATATTTTTTTGCCGGTTCATCCACGTTCGCGGATTAACTTAATATGTAATGCGGATTAACTTAACAATGTAGATTAACCGCAAAATTTTGTGGATAGAAATAAAATCACCCAAATTCTAATGATGCAGGTGAAACCCAAACCAAAGGAAATGAGGCCCGGGAGGACGCATTTTGTATACAATTATATTAATCCCAAAACGACAATAAATGTGACAACCATACATGAAAAGAACAAACTCAAATTTTTCCACGTTATAACCAGTTTTCCATCTTTAAAAAAGCAAATTAAAATTGACCGTAAGCGATCATCACTTTGATTTTGCCCAAAATGTCTACGACCGGGCTTAAGAAGACGTGTACATAATTATGCCAACTGCGTAAGGAATCGAAGGAACCATAAGGAATTTCTAATTAATGTTCATTTTTTTTTTTTTTTGTTTGAAACAGTCGGTTAATGACTAACTTGCATTAATCAAATCAATAAAAATAAGATCCGTCTGCTAATTTATAAACAAAAAGTTTATACTTCCATTAAAAACATACTTAACAATACCTTGCGCTATTTTATTACAATCGCCGAGAGAAAAAACAAAGCGTACGCACTCTCTTTCTCGATAGTCTGAACCACAAGTTAAATGACTACAATTATGACAAGTAAATGAATTATTCTCTTTTAATGAATTTCCCAAAGTAGGTAAAGAACTGAACCACAAGTCTACTACTTCTCACTCGCCTCCTTTGGGCTACATTGGTTATATTTTATGATGTTACAATGCCTCAAAAAATCATAATAGATGCTCAATAATCCCTCCGATTACTTTTTTATCTTTTAAAAAATATATATTATTTTTTATTTAATCAATTAAGCTAATAATATTAAAAAAAATTGCATGACTGTAACAAAAAAGTCAGAGAAATGAAACTCTTATCAAGACATTAAAAAAAGAAAAAACGTGATTTTCGATTTAAGGTGGATATTATATTATTTTGAGAGGGAAAGTAATTTACAATTCACAAGCAACGAGAGAAATTATCTTAAAGTTCTACAAAACAACAATAAGATAATTATTTCCTGTCTCTAATTACTTGGTGGGTTATTGACTTTCGAAAATCTGCTTTCTACATCTACTTTTATTTAGATTGAATAATGAATTTGATTTAATACACTCACTTTGATAAGGAATCAAATAAGTTGATCGAGCTAATTGATAAAATTTGATCAGTTTAATTTAAAAAAAAAAAAGAAGCAATTTTTTATGAGAAGTTAACAAAATAAATAAGTAATTTGTCAAAATGTTCTCTAGGTGTTTTTAATGAATTTTTTTTCTTACCCATGTCTCAGTGAATTATAATTCATGAAAAAATTGAAAAATTACTAAAACATCTAACTAAATAACTTATTTTTTATTAAATTTCTTATAAAAATTAATAACGTGTAGAATCATTTTCCAAGTTAATTTTTATTCACCGTACTCGAATAATTTAAATTTTATTGGCTCTAAAAATGTAGAGCTTTTTTCAAACAAATGATCCACTAATTCCAAATTTGTTAGAACACACGTGGGATTGATGTGCAAGTGAGGTGGGGAAAAAGACATGCAGGACTAAGAATATATGTGGCGTAAAGGTTGGGTTAACAAAGTTGGACTAACTGATACTACGTATTAAAAAGATTGACTTTAGCACAATTAATTTTAATTCTTTTTTTTGGCGGTCCAATATAATGGCATATTGGCGTGTTAGTGAATAATTTTGACTTTATATTCGTCGGTCAAATTAAAAAAAAATCATTTTGCAAAATATAATAATCATTATTTTTAATAGTTGAAAATAAACTATATTATTAATCAGTAATTAAATAAAGTTAACACTTTCATTAAAAAAATTCTAAAATCAAAACGAGGATATCAATTTATGACTAAAAAAAATAATATCTTCATATTTAAACAGTGACATAGGCAAGCATCACCAATTTAGCTAAAATAAATGGTGCATCTTAAACTGACCAACCTAACTTACATTGATTTTTACCCTAATGAATAATATTTTTTTGAATGAAGGGCCTATTTTTAATTGGTAATAGTGTAAGAGGCTTATTTTGTTTTATATTTTAAATGAATGTATTTGAATAAATTTAAATATCATTTAATTAACAAAAACATGTTATATATTACCTAAATTACCCCTTTTATGAAATTTACACAAAAAATATGGACTGCAAAGTTCATATTGCAGTGAAATATGGAAAAAACTTTGTTTGCAAAGCTTACATTGCAGTAAAATATATTGCAATAGACTTTCATTGACTGCAAAGTTTACATTGCAGTGAAATATGGCAAAGTTCATATTGCAGTGAAATATAGACTGCCATATTGCAGTATTAACTTTTTTAAAAAAGACACATGTATATTATCAATTAAATAGTATTCCTTCTTTAGTGTGAAAATCTTTCTCTATATATGAGACAATTATATATATGAGACCAAATATACCTAAAACCTACCTTATTAATGTGCAAATTATAAAAATTACGATCATAGCTACGCCTCTGCATTTAATGATGGAAAATCTCAGTGAGACAAAAGATAATTATGATTATAGGACTGAAAGTAAACTAAGAGTAAATATGAAGAAAAGCACCCCACCAGTATGGCAAAGATTTTTATTTTATTGTAAATGTCAATTAAAGACAAAACTCTTATTTTATTAATCACTCGTTCACACTTGTAATATTTTGTTATACATAAAATAATCATATTTACAAAAATAACCAATTTTCTTGTGAGAAATTATTAAATATAAAGTGCATAAAATAAAAATAATAAAGCTTATGATAACTTTAATAATTTCATTTCTTAATTTTTAACACTCATATACATTGTATGTGGAAACTATAAAGTTATTATTAATTGTACTAAACGCAAAACATAATAAAAATAAGGACTAAAAGTGAATCTCTCTTTTATTTAAAATAAATAAAAGAAATGTTGAATTTCTGTTCGACCCCAAAGTTTACCAAAAGCAATGTGTGTCCTTCTACGTTGAACTGTAAGGAACTGAAGGATGGGCCTTCTGGCTTATTTTTGTCATGTCCATTCGCTTAGTATACTGGAGGAAATAAAGTATGTATACATAAAACTTTTGGTGTGGACCGAGATTTTTGGTAATATTTTTTTTGCCGCTTAAAAATATTTTCAATATTTTAACAATAAAAAAATATCGTTAAAACACTAGTCTGTACTAGAAATATACTTTCTTAATATATTTTATTTTAACTATTTTGAAGTTCTGTAAATATTTTTCCAAATAATGCACCAAAATTCATCTTCCCATAAATCCTACAATGTCCTAAACAATTAGCGAGTGGTTGGGTGGATAATATACATTTATTATTTCTGGTCTAACTTTGATATTTTATAAGAAAATATTAAGGTTAATCTAATTAATTTATAATTAAAATATATTTTACTTTTTTATTATAAATTTAGAACGTTCCAAAAATATTGTACATCTTTTTTTTGGTGTATTACCAGGCGGTATGCGGGCCAACTTTCGCACATCTCGACTAATCCTCCTTCGCAATTTGGACCATAATACTGCTAGCCACATAATATTTTTAGAGTCATCTAATTTGAGAAGTACGGAAAGAAATAATCCAAACTATCAATTTGACAGACCCGAGTGTGGCCCATTTCCACATTGAGCGATGTAATTAATGTACAACGGGCTGGTATTTTGTTTTAATGTTTCAATGGCTTTTTGTAATGAAGATGAAACCCCTACACAATTTGAAGTGGGCTTATACTATGTGTACGTTTGAATACGGTTTGCTGTGGAGGTTTTAATGGGCCTCGAAAGAAAATTTAAACAATTATGGGTGTTTTAGATAATCAATTAAGAAGACCGATGCTGCCAAGAATTATGTAACCTTCATAATTAGTATTGTTATCAATCAATGCATTACTTGTTCTTTCTTCTCTCTTTTTTTTCACTCTCTTTTTTTCAATCTATTGGAAATGGTAGAGGAAAGGAGGATAAAAGCAACTGTGAGACCCTAATTAGTTAGGGTTGCAGTTGATGTGTCTTGGTTTTACCATTGTCAAATTATGTCCGGTAGGAATAAGTTTGAGGTTTCACCTAATGTGAACTGCTTATTAGATTAATTTTATATTAATCTAATTGGGACCACACATGTAAATTATTGATGTGTGTTATCATTAAAAAGCCTAAACTTAAGTGATCTAATTAAGTTTGTAATTAGACTTGAGGGTATTTTTGTTGTGGAATTAATGTGTAGAAACCAGATTATATTTTTAAATTGATGAGGGGCCAATTTATAAATACTAGAACTTAATAACCACTTTGGCAATTACCAAAGTGATTTTCTGTATATATGGGGTTAGTCCCCAATTGAACGTACGTCTCTTTTTCGGTATCCCCATCGACAGAGAAAACAGCAGAGAGAAAACTACGTATCAATTGGAAGATCCTCTGTAAATCCTTCTTCCATTCAATCATCTTCTCCCATGAATTTGGGTACGCTTTCGCTTATCATCTCTTTCTACTCGTTGAATTGATATGGAATTTATAATGCTAACAATTCATTGTTTCTTAATGGTGACATTGAAGAAACAATTTATATGGTGCAACCAGAAAACTTTGTGCCAAGAGACCCAAAGAATATGGTTTGCAAATTGACAAAATTCATTTATGGACTCAAGCAAGCTTCTCGTCAGTAGTATTTCAAATTTCATCAAGTCATTACTTCATATGGTTTTGAAACGAATGTTATTGATGATTGTGAGTATCATAAGTTCAGTGGGAGTAAACACATTTTTCTAGTTTTGTACGTCGATGACATATTGCTTGCCACAAATGACATAGGCATGTTACATGACACTAAGAGATTTCTATCAAAGAATTTTGAAATGAAAGATCTTGGTAATGCTTCTTTTGTATTAGGAATTGAGATACGCCGAGATCGTTCTCAGGGTATATTGGGATTATCACAAAGGTACTATATTGAGAAAGTTCTCAATAGATTTAGCATGCAAAATTGTAAACTAGGTGAAACCCCAGTCGCTAAAGGAGACAAGTTCAGTCTCAGTCAATACCCGAATAGTAGCCTTGAAATTTAGGAAATGCAGAAGATTCCATGTGTGTTGCTGTAAGGAGTCTAATGTATGCTAAAGTATGTACGCGTCTAGATATTGTGTTCATAGTTGGCATGTTAGGCAGATATTTAAGTAACCCAGGTATGGATCATTGGAAGGCAGCCAAGCGGGTTATGAGGTATTTACAGAGAACAAAAGAGTACATGCTCACATATAGGAGATCGGATCAATTAGAGATCATTGGGTATTCTGATTCCGATTTTGCTAGATGCCAAGACAGTAGGAGATCCAATTCAGGCTATGTTTATTTACTTGCTGGTGGAGCAATTTCGTGGAAGTCTGCTAAGCAGACGCTCATTGCTTTATCCACCATGGCTGCAGAGTTTGTAGCATATTACGAGGCGTCCAATGATGAATTATGGCTGCAAAATTTTGTCACTGGGTTGCAAATTTTAGAGGGTGTTGAAAGATCACTTAAACTATATTGTGATAATAAATCAGCGGTTATATATTATAACAACAACAGAAGCTAGACAAAGTCAAAGCATATTGACATCAAGTTTCTCGTTATGAAGGAAAGAGTATAGAGTGGTCAGATTTTCATAGAACATGTTAGAACAAACTCCATGATAGCGAATCTGCTTACCAAGGGATTACCACCTAAAGTCTTTCATGAGCATACTGCTCACATGAGTTTGTTACTTTATGTTAACTACAGTTACATTTAGTTTATTTTCTGTAGAAATAAAGTATTCAATTTATTAAACTCTATTAAGTATTTTAAAGTATTTATCTCAATAAAGTTAAGTGGGACTAGTTGGAAATAGGCATAGATCACATTTACATGTAATTTTCATGTTACGCATCCATGATTAATCTATATTATTTGACTGTTTTAGTATACGTGACCATTGATGGGTAGAGTTACGATTAATGTAACAAAGATCGCTTTGATCCTATATTAATATAGCCAATAAACGAGATTGTTCAGATACCCTCAAGTTATGATAACGAATTACTGAGCTCATTAAAGTTAAACGCATTTATCATGTTATATATGTGGTATAGTGGGAGATTGTTAACTTAATTTTATATTAATCTAATTGAGACCACACATATAAATTATTAATATGTGTTATCATTAAGAAGCCTAAACTTTGGTGATCTAATTAAGTTTTTAATTAGGCTTAAGAGTATTTTTTTTATGAAATTAATGTGTAGAGATCATATTGTATTTTTAAATTGACGATGAGCCAATTTATAAATACTAAAACTTAATAATCACTTTGGCAGTTACCAAAGTGGTTTTCTATATATACGGGGTCAGTTCCCAATTGAACGTACGTCTCTTTCTCGGTATCTCCATCGATAGAGAAAACAACAGGGAGAAAACTACGTATCAATTGTAAGATCCTTCGTAAATCCTTCTTCCGTTCAATCGTCTTATCCTATGGACTCGGATATGCTTTCGCTTATCATCTCCTTCTACTCGTTGAATTGATAT
Organism: Lonicera japonica; assembly: GCA_021464415.1. Taxonomy (NCBI): domain Eukaryota; kingdom Viridiplantae; phylum Streptophyta; class Magnoliopsida; order Dipsacales; family Caprifoliaceae; genus Lonicera; species Lonicera japonica. Next base: position 101,150,066 of record CM038464.1, read on the forward strand.
GGAATTTATAGTGCTAGCACTGCCATCACTTAAAATATTTCATTAAGTTGTATTATAGGAGCCCGGTGTAAGCTATGTCATGCAATCCCCGTGCAGACTAAGTGTGGGCATCTGGCACAACATGTGGACACATGAATTGCATTTTGGGCATTGACATTAGCTAAGTTATGAGTGGTGCATGACTTAATTTGTGGGAAAATTTTCGCAATTTTAATGCATTGCTGGACAAAGATGGCAAATGTGGGCTGAGTCAACGGCGATTGAATAGTGTTGCCTTTATCAAGACAAGGAAAACTACCTATGATGTCCCCTTAATAATTTGATTGTGCATGTGTGCTCGCTATTTATTGTTGCAATAACACAATTATGATGCAAATCTTTATAAGGGAAAAAAAAGATTACCTAGTGATACCTACCAATATTAATGTCAAGGTGAGACTGTCTCGTATGTACAGTGTTATTTTTTAACTCAATCCGTTCTTTACACATTCATCTCAATTGTTCAAAAAGACATATTTTTTTAATGTTTTATTTCTTATACAATTTTTACATTAAAAAAATAATTCCCCTTATTATATAGATTATTAAATTATTTGATTTTAATAAGAGTATTGACTTAAACAAAATTATGAAAACATAGAGAAGATTATTCATTGTAGAATTTATTTTTTTTGTTACGAAGAATTTTAGAAGTTCAGTAAAACAAGGACAATGTGAATCTAACCCAGGGGCGTCGCCACACTAGTACAAGGGAGTGCGGACGCACCCCTGAGTTTTTCGACAAATCTTTTTAAAAAAAGAAAAGAAAAGTTGAGGGTATATAGTTGTAAGAAATAAAAGTTGAGGGACTTTTGAGAAATGAAGTTTACTTAAAAAGGAGGAGAGACCTCCCCCTTATCTTTCCGCACGCAGCACGCTCCTTTCTTTCTCTCTTCTTCCCTGATCTCTGCTCTCTCACGGCTCACACTCACACTCACTTAGTCGCCGACCAAGCTTGCACTGCTGCATCACGTAGCTCACGCCTCACCAAGGACAGCTCACTGCTCACGCCTGGACGGCTCACTGCCCATGAGTCACGGCTGGACAGTTAGGTTGAGGTTAGAACACCATTTTTGTCCCTTTTTTTGCCTTTTCCTTTTATAGCGAAAATTGATAATTTTTCTTTGATGTATATTATGAATCATGAATGGATATATCATATATAATATCAATATATGTGTGATTGTATACAATTAGTTGTAGCTTAATTTTATAGGGTTGATTTTATTGCTTAATTTTGTAGGACTTATTTTAAGGCTTAATTTTATAGGGCTTTTTTTAATGTGTAAAATTATGAACGGATATAGCCTATAGGGTTGATTTTATATCTCTATATATACATAATTTATATCTGAGAGAGTAATGCATTTGAATCCAAACCAATAAATATTAATTGTTAGAAATAGATATTAATGCCCGTATTTTTTTTGTATAAGGCTGATTAATTGTTTATTGTTTATTTGATTTAGTTAATTATTAGACTCTTTAGTTAATTGTATATTAATTGTTTAATTGATTTAGGTTTAATTATTAGTTATTAATTTAATAAATGTTGAATTTATAGGGCTGAGTTTATAATTAAGAAGTATTATAGCAAAATACGAGCAAGTTTCTCCTCCAGTCGAAATCGGTTAGGAGATGACTTCATGAATAATTGTTTGGTGGCTTATAATGAGAAAGATGTACTCGACTACATCGATAATGAAGATGTCATTCAACGTTTTCAAAATATGAAATTTCGGAGAGGATTGTTGTAGGTAATTTCTTTATTTTAATACTTTTGTTGATGTAAGAATTTCATATTTATATTATTACTATTTTATCTTTTGAGTTTAGAGAAATTGCGCACCCCCGAGTCAAAATTCATGGCTACGCCACTGATCCAACCTACAACATTTTAAGAGGAGACGAGAATAGTGGGCATTTAAGTTAGAGATCTTAGTTTTATTTTCTTGTTTACACAACGCGTCATTGTTTTAGTTTTTTCTGAGATAGAAGAATATTATCAAATAAGGGAAATATTGTAAAATCACCGTATTCTTCTTTGAATGTGGTTACTTAATATGGTTCTTTTCCTTTTGTACTATGTAATTTATTTAAATTATTATTATTTATTTATTTAAACATATAATTGTATAGTAGATTCAGGCCACTCTTTGCCATTACTGTTGGTCTCGCAACTTGAGCGCGCCGCGCAAAAGGGATTTTATAGTTTGCGCAATGAGCCGAATATTTTATACAATAAAAGCCCAAAATTTTAGTTGTATATGAAAAATGGTCCATAATTTCAAATTTCGGTACAGGGCCTACTTTACCTCAAAGGCCGGGCCCTAGATGAAGAATTATAATTAGGGCATAACAACCTAGACTAAGCACTGTGGCAATCCTAGCCCTTCATTTTCTTTAACAGCTTCTACGCCGTTCGATCTCGCCATTCCTCACTCTATAAAAAGAAACCCCCTTTTCTTCTATCGCCCATCGTCAAGAATTAGGGCTTCTTCATCTTCACGATCTGGTGAATTTTCAATTATATGAATTTCGTTTTTTAAAATATTAATATTATTTGTATGACCTGAAGCTTCGCTATCTGGTCGGCAGAATAATTTCGTTTCTGATCGACTCGTTCCCTTGAAGCAAGAGGTATTGTGCTGCTCTTTTTTTTTAATCTCCTTCGGTACTATTTTTGGCCTTGCCGTTGGAATTCACTTAGAACAGCTACATCTATAACTATATATTCAACCCTGAGGTAAAAATTTCAATGATTACAATTTTATTTTATTTTATTTTTTAAAAGATGAGATCCCCCTGCTGATACTGTTTAACAGTAACTATTTATCGCACACAGTATTTGTCATGATGTATTAGGCCTTAGACCACACAATATTTGAAACGGATGCTGCGAGGACATAAAGTTGTGGATTTTAAAAAAAAAATGTTGTTTCAACTTAAAGATTGGGTCCCATTTTTTTTCAATTATATATGCTTGTCTCTGTAATTGCATTTAGAAACTTAGGGATTTTGTAAATTGTTTATGGGTTCTTTATTTTTTATGGGAAGTTTGATTTAATGGAACAACATTGATGAGCCTAACAGACCTGTAATGATTTGCGAAAATGATCGCAACTCTTTATGAACATCTAAGGGACTGAGTTGTTCACATTATTATTAATATTATTATTCTTTTAAAATTTTCCTCTTTTTGTTAATGTTGATGTAATTGTAATGGCTTCTCTTTGTTGGTCTCTTTTTGTGCACTAGAGATTCTATTCTAGTATTGGTGTGACAACTTTTTCAAGTGAAGCCAGAAAATTTGTCCCCCTCGCTATCCGGTGCAGCTCTCTATGTTGCACTTGGACGTTGGGAAACTACATTTTATTTATCACCTATTATTTTGAAATACAATTTGGTTTTAATGATTTTGATACTATTTATGCAGTAACTAAAATGTGGTATAATTTGAACGAACTATATAAATTGGTTTTTGTAAACAATGTGTACAAATTTGTGGATTTTGCTAGATAATTGGCTGCCTAACATGTTTCATGAATTTTGCTAGAGAATGTGCCCCAGCTTATTTGCTCTTCCTGTTGATGGAGGAGGATGCTGAAAATTTTGACGTCAAAAGCAGACCCTCATGTTAAGAAAGTGGGAAATATTATAAATAGGTTCAAAAAGCAAATATTATTTGTTATATTATTTTCTTGCGTGAAGTGGAGACTAGAAGTGAAAACCAAAGTTGGAACAAGAGCAAACTCGATGAGAAAGAATGATTAATTGCTTTGACTGTTATGGATTGTATTAAGAGAGGTTGGCAAACAAAGAATTTGTTAGTTTACAAATGTGATCTGTCGATTTGACTTTTGATGCTAATGAGGATGGATAAAATGGTGTGAGGGCAAAATTCTAATGGATTGTTTTCTACGAAACAATCTTCGTTACAAACAAAGAGAATGACAATCAACCCCAAAACCCTAACTGTTCATTAAGGTAAAATGTGTCTACAAAGAGAGGATGGGGCTGAGGTTGGTTCGCTGATTCTAATGCTTGTGAAATGGATAGCTTTAATGACCTGCGTGATTGCCATGTTCCTAGAAAGGTTTCAGACTTTCATTTGGGTTTTCAATTGTTTGAAGACAAGTTCTTAGCCAACATAACATAAAAAATAGTAATCTAGCTGCTTCTAAATTTAAGCACATTCTTTGGTTACGCATTTTACAATTGGTTACAATTCCGCACTTGTGGAAAGCTCTGGACGGGAGAATGTTTGATATGATACCCCTTGTCATTACCTTATGGCCTCGTTTAGTTCACGGAAAGGAAATTAGTTTTCCAATCTTTTCCATCGAGGTGGGAAAGTAAATTTTTTGTCAAATTTTTTTTCTTGTGTTTGGAAATGAACGACTTTCCTTTTTCGAGTACTAAAATCTGTGAATCAAACGAGACCTATTAATAGGCTATTGGGGAGAAGGATGATTCCCCCGTGTTGAAAGAGAGGTGGACAGTTAAGAATACAAACTGGCAGCTCCAAATAGTGTAATTACCTGGGTCAGTCAATGGTAACATTGAATTGTAGAGGAACATCCGTTCTTCGATGAAATCAAGGAATGGGGCATAAGTTAGGAATTATTGATTTGGGTTTAAGGTGGCTAGTTTAATTGTGTAGGTTGCTTTGGGCCTCGATCCCCAAAATACATATTTATATTTACATATTAAAAGAAATGAGTTGTTAATTGTACAAGTACAACGCAAATTAGTATGTGAATTACGATGGGGGGGTCGCAAGTGCGAACTGGAAATGACATTGAAATTTAAGAGTTAACACAGTGGTAAATGGGATAGTAGCTTGTGAATCTTACAAAAAATTGGTAATGTAAAGCCAAGGAATTAAAGGGCCTATTTTTTATTTTATTGGACATGTGGTCTAAAAAAATACCAATATGCATTTAAAGTAATGCTGTCCATTTTTCTTCAAGGAAATGACATTGATTCTTGAAATTTCAAGGAGCAAAATTCATAAGTCCATATTTCAAAAAAGGTTCATAACTTTGAACTTTGCAGTCCATATTTTTTGTGTAAATTTCATAAAAAGTAAGAAATATGTTTTTATTAATTAAAGAGAGATTGGAGAGAGAGAAAGAGTTTGAGTCGCTCGTGGCCCAGAGACCCTGTGGTACTAGAAAGTATCTGGACCAAAAAAAAAAAAGAAATAGGAGAGAGAGAGAGAGAGAAAAAGAGAAAGAGAAGAAGAGAGAAAATGATAAATTTTTCTATTTTTTGGCTATCACATTGGTAAGTTATAGGGAGAAAGAGAATTAATGCATTTTTTTAATGTGGGTTCCGCAATTCACTTACCAATTCGTGTGAACTCTTAAAATGAGTTCACACTTGATCGGTGTTGGGGTTTAGTATTCTCAAAACTTTTTTATTGTCATCCTTAAGGCTATGTTAATTCCAAGAGAGTTGGTCTAGTAGTTGCGGCCTAAAGTTAAAGGTTTTGAACAGTCGGTCTTAGGTTCGAATTCTCGTAGCACTAACAATTTGAATGTGTTCGCCATGAGATTTAGTACGTATGGTTTAGTTGTTTCACAGGAAAGTTGAGAAACTTATACGATTTATATATATTAACATAATTAGTTGCAAAACAATTTAGTATAAATTTATATTCTTAAAATTAGTATAAGACTATTTATTTCTAAATTAATTTATATATATTATATTAAACTTTATATAATATTAATATACAAGTTAGTATTTATTTTCTTTATAAAATCTACTAATTTATTGTATAATATTATGATAATAATTTACTAGTAAAATGTGTAAAACAACTAATTTATTTTTTCCATAATTTTAATACATGTTAAACTACTTTTAGTTATATATTTTGTACTAATTTATTTATATATTTTATGATGTTGTTACTTTAGCTGTAGTTTTTACCCCACAATAATATTCTGTCGTCTAACAAATGCATATAGAAAAACAAATATTTTTTTTCTTTATTTCACTTTTTTTGAAAAAAATAAAATCGAATAACTTTAATGACAATCAAACAAATCCTAATTTTCATCACTTAGACCTTTTGGTTTGGAAATATCTTCAGTGTAAGAGTACCAAAATTATAGGCATATGCCCGAGTTTTGCATCTCCCGTGCCGTTATAGTGACAAGACAGTATAATACTTTTAAGCATGAACTCGCTTATAATTGTAGTGTAAGATCTCAAATAAAACCTTTATTATAATAAACGATTTGAAATCAAACCATAGAAAGGAGTTAAATAGTGAGTATTTTTGTAAAACACCTCTCATCACGTGATACTTTTAATATTCATGTGCTCAAAATACCTTTTAATAATCATGTGTTAAAAATAGCATGAAAAATTGTATAAATACCAAAACGTTGGTTGGGTTTGTAAAATTTGAATACATAATTTTAAGATTTAAGTTTGAATTTCCAATTTTTAGTTTCTAGGTTTCTCTTGGTGGTAATTTATGACAACTAAGTTTGTTGCCGTTCGTCATGTCCTGATTCTGGACTAATTTATCCTTCTCATATAAGTTTTGTGTAACACCCAAAAAAAAGGGTGGTTTTGCTTTTATTCACCATATTTTGTAGTAAATCTACACTGTTAAGTTAATCCGCATTATTTATTAAGTTAATTCACAAGCGTTGATAGACCGATAAAAAAGAATTCTTAATTTATTTTTATAAATATTATTTTGAATAATAATTTAATACTATAATATATACTAAATTAATAAGTAGAACCACTTTAAAATTTTAGATTATAATATTAAGCAATGAGTAAATCTTAATTAGCTTTCCTCAGAATCTTGATATCCACTTTGCCGGCCAATGGGATTCTGTCAAAACCAATGCGCTTAAACCAAAATTCGCTGGAATCATCAAGTCTCTGGCCAACTATCATCATCGGTTCTCCAACTCTATAGATCAAAATAATCACCACCACTATTTATTTTCCATGTATTATTGGAACAGAGATTGCAGAAGAATAATGAGAAAATGAGGAGATGGTTGGTGTTGCAAAGATCATGAGATGTAGACTAGACGGGAGAGAATAAAATAGGTAAATAACTTTTTCAAAAAAAAAGGAGTGTGTTGAAATTGAGATCAATGTTATTTCTCATATCCCCAAATTCACCTCTTCTCACCATTAAACTCTCCAATATAGCATTTTGATAGCTGGAATCCATTTTTGATGGCCGAAAATCTCCCTTAATCGATCTCAGAAACCATCCAGTTGATTATCCGTACATGGATTCACCGAAATAGACCAACATAAAGGAGAATCCTCGTTATGTATCAACTCGTTATTCATTTATTCTTCTTCTTCTCTCTCTTTTGCCTTATTTTCAATATCAATTGGGCTAGTTTTTATTAGAATTTTGATCAAGAGTTTGTCAATTATCGATCCTATTTCGTTCCCTTTCCAGTGCAAGATAGTCGAAATTGTTACGTAAAGAACTCCTCTCCTAGCCTAACCGCAGTCAAATCTCTAATTCAAGCGAGAACCCATCACTCTGATTGTATAGAGAGAAAATAACGGTTTCAATAATAATCCATAAAAGCATGAATATATCAATCCAAAGATAAAATCTTGGAGTCAACAATAAACAAGAGAATCTATAAGGGCATAATTCGTAAGTGTTTATAACATATATATTACATATATATTGTAGGGAATTAGGGTAGTGAACATGCATCACATACACAATAAACTGCATTAATCATCAAACCCTAAGATATATACTGTTCAATAAAGATCGACATAAAACATACCTTTGAACACGGCAGATCAAATCCTTCTGTTGTTGTCGTCTTAGCGTAGAAAGTACGACGCCTCTACGGTATGCACACACGAACGATAATGGATCTTTGCTTGGTGTACTAGCACACAATTTTAGGGTTCTCTCTAATTCACCTATTTTTGTGCGTGAAGCAAAGGAGACTAATGGTTTTCCTTTTAAAGAGAAACCCTAATGAGAAACCCTAATTGATAAAACGAATTATGCCCGAGTCCAACTAGGGCCAAGCCCAATTCGTTTTTGATCCTACTCATTTTGGTGTGCGACCCTGTAGGTTTATGCTCCTTTGGCAGTGCAATTAAAAGCCCGTTTTAATTATACAAATAGTAAGCGGTCTCTAGTAAGACCTTACTACTATCCAAAGGGTATAAATGTCAAAACGACATAACCTTAAATGATATGCCACATATTAATTCCTTTTGTCTACCGATATCTAGATTGAACACAAGACTTAGGCAAGTGTCATTCTTGTATAGTTCAATCTTTATTTCTTGATCTCTAAGTATAATTAATCTTATACAAATGACACCTCATTTGTGCATGGCCATGCAAACATTAATTATACTCATCAAGGGGCTCAAAGATATCTTTCTCTCGTTATATGAAAGTGACAAATCCCATCTTGATCAATCATATACCTCTACATAGTTTATAGTATGCTTGATCATCATCTTTATAATTACTTGGTCAAGAGTAACATTTGATGATGCCCATCACACTAATCCCCATGCTGGTAACCATGACGATCTCAGGTCCGAGGATAATACGATATCACTAATGGGGAATATCACTGATGACATTATATAACACTCCTCACAGTCCCCCAAAGCGGGTCAGTCCAATACATTGTTCCCTAACAAGTATCAGTGTGTTCAGCTTGATATCTCCATATCCATGACTTGTGGAACATAGTCATCAACTGACTCATACTCTAATCTTTATATCAATATGGTCTTAGATTATTGACATATGACTGGGGACAAATAATATTATTATTTATTTACTAGCATCCCACAATCAAGTCATGTACTTGATGAACTAGTATTAATGCATATTATTCATAAGACAATCTAAAGTCAAATGAAATAAACTTTATTGATAATAATAAGTAATAGATATCCAAGTACAAATCATAACTTATGAATAGTCCTAAGGCATATCTCTTTCATATATATATATATGTATATATATATAAAGATGGAGGTATACATATATAGAGAGCCTTTCACATACAGACTGGTGCGTACGCACCAGTCCCATTGCAGTTAAGGAAGCCGAGTTAAATAGAAGATCAGTTCCCGAAAGCCACGCACGAGTTAATTTCCTTTCTTTTTCCCTTTCAATCAAACCCAACTCTATTATTTCTCTCTCTCTCTCTCAAAATGAGATCAACATACTCCTTCCCATTAAAAATTGCCTAAGCTCTCTCTCTCTCTATATATATATAAACTAACTCCGACGAAGAGAGCTCTCTTTAAAATACCTCCGACCGACGAGTCTCTCTCTTACTTCTGACCGACTAGCTTTCTCTTCTCACGGCATCAAGCTCTCCCCCGCTCTCTTATGGCATCAAACTTGTGACAAGCTCTCTCTCTCTCATGGCATCAAGCTTCGAAATTGGTAAGCGAGGTCTCTCTCTATCTTCCAATAGTTTCAAAAATTGCTGTTGTTGGTTGTTGGTTGTTGCTTTGTTGAGATGAAATTTTGGGTTTGGTTTGGGTAGTTTACGGGATATACAAAATGTGGAAATTAAGGAGATATACAAAATAGGTTTGCATCCAACACACGTTCTATATTGTTGCTATTGTTTTCTTGTTGTAATCTTACTATTTTGGGTTTGGTTTGGCTAGTTTACGGGTTTTACAAAATGTGAAAAATTTCCTCTATTTGCCTGAGTATTTAGCCTTAGTTCTACAAAATGTGTGTTGGAGCTAGTCGGTCGAAAGTAAGAGAGAGAGCTCGTCGGTTGGAGGTATTTTAGAGAGAGAGAGAGTCTCTTTGTCGGAGCTAGTTTATAGAGATAGAGAGCTCAGGAAATTTTTAACGGGAAGGAGTATGTTGGTCTCATTTTGAGAGGGAGAGAGTAGAGGTGGGTTTGACTGAATGGAAAAAAAAAGGGGAAATTAAATCGTGCATGGCTTTCAGGGACTGGTGTGTACGCACCAGTCCGTATATGAAAGGCTCTCTACATATATATATATATATATATTCGGCCACCTACATACTCCATTTATATACATATAGATTATATATATATATATATATATATATATATTTCACCCATATTATCTCTCTCCCTTCATGCCTGAAGCTTTAAAATGTTGATTTTTATTGTATTTATTAAGTAAAAAGGATTTGTAAAGCATTTTATAATGGAGTTTTTGTAATAAGCTTGGTGATGTATTTTGATGAGGAAGAACACCAAAGAATGTTTGTATGTATTATAAAAGAAATTAGATTTGGATTATGAATCTTAATTAAAATGAAAACTAAATTAACATAATTATAATTTAATTTTAATTGGTGGATATATTTATCAATTCTGAAAAGGGTAATATTGTAAAATTTTGTTCAAAATTTTCATGATTTAAGCGTGGATTAACTGCAAAATATGGTGAATATAAATAAAATCACTCAAAAAAAATAGTAACTAGTAGCATAGAATAAAAATTTATGTATCTATAAAAAGTGTGTGAAAAAATAAAAATGAAAGGAAAAAATTTGTGTTTATCCACAAGTGTATGAGACAAATAAACAAATTGAGGTGAAAAACAAATGATACGTGTTAGTTGTACTAAAAAAGGTAAATTGTAAGTTCATGAACATTGGATTGTACAGCAGTTTAGTCACACAAGTGTGGTAGCAGGTCCTTTTAGTACATTCAATCTTAAAATATTATTCATCTTAGCTTTTCCTATATAGTTCCATTTTCTTTTCGATTTTAATTGGATATTATATGGAATATTATTTCAAGAGTAAACAGCCTAATTGGCCATTGAACTATTAGTTTTGTACCATTTTACCCACTAATCTTTAAAACGAACATTTTAGCCATTAATCTTTTAAGCGAGTACCATTTGACCCGTCCAAATGGAGTGTTAAAAGTGACGGAATGAAGCCATGTGCCCAGCACATGACTTCATTTAAGGGTAAAATGGTCATTTTTGTACCAAGCAATCACAAATATCATACTTCAACGAGCGTGGAACGTGTTTTTTTCCCATCTCATCTTCACTTCTCATCTTCAAACGCAAAGCAAGCACGTAATCATATAAACAAAGCGGCGACTATATGCATCATGGATTGGGGATTGCGTCTGTATGACGATCCCATACAACATTATGAAGAATTTTATCATAAGTACATTGCATATTTCATATTCTTAAGGACGATTCAGTTTAGGTTTATATGTACTTATGTTGGGGGTTTTGTGATTTTAGGGCACGATTGATGCTCTGTATTTTTGTTTTTTTGGGTTTTTGTTTTGGTTAATGTCTTTATATGTTATTTCTTATTGATTTCCAACAATGCTCTGTTTATTTTTGTGTACTGCTGTAACATATGTATTTTTTTTAGTTTATGTGTTAATACGTTATTTCTTGGTTACTTTCCAGCAAATGATTCTTCTTTATTCACCATTGTAATTCATCATAGTGGGAAGTTAGAGTATGCACTAGACTTGGTTTATAGCAGTGGGGAGGTTGGTTATGCTGACAAAGTAGATCCTAATAGATTGTCTATTCATGAGATATTGCTAATGGCTAAAGAGTTAGGAACACCTGAGGTTACTGGTTGTTGGTATAGAAGTCTAGATAAGTTTTTGAGTGATAAAGATGGCTTGCTTGAATTAGTTAATGATAAGGACATTAGGGAGTTAACAAAGTGGATTCATGCGTATAGGGTCATTGATGTGTACTTGCAACATAATGACTTTTTTTTTTCCAGTATGTTCCTCTTAATGTAGTATATCCACCTACACCTACACATAATGAAGAAGCAGTTTTAAATGAGGGTAAGGGTGGAAATGTTGATGAAAATGATGGTTCAGATAACGAGAAGAATCATATTTGGGCAGTATGATAGGATTAGAAGATGTAATTGTAAGGGATAATGAAGATCCAAATGTGACTGTGGTAGAAGATGGTGGTGTGATAATGAAGATCCAAATATGACTGTGGTAGAAGATGGTGGTGTGATAATGAAGATCCAAATGTGATTGTCGTAGAAGATGGTGGTGTGATAATAAAGATCCAAATGTGACTGTGGTAGAAGATGGTGGCGCAAATGTTGGTGATGAAGCTAGGAATCAAAATGTAGAAGATGAATGGTCTGACATGGCAAAATCTGATGATTTGAGGAGTTTGAATTCTGATGAAGAGAATGGTGGGCCCAAATTTCTTGAATTTAATGTTGAAAGAGAAATGGAAGATCCAAAATTTGAACTTGGTCAATTATTTGCATGTGCTAGTGAGTTCAAAAGGGCAGTTGCTGAGTACTCCATATTGTATAAGAAACAAATTAAGCTTTACACAAATGAGAAGTATATAGTAAGAGCAAAGTGTTCCCCTCCATGTGAATGGATGGTTTATGTTGCTTCAAGGGTGAAATGTGAAGAAACCTTACATGTCAAAGACAATCAATGATAAGCACACTAATTGCAGGCATGCCAACCAAAACAAGAATGTGAACTCAAATTGGTTATCAAAGAGATATCAGTACATGTTTGTCTCTAACCCTGACATGCCTTGGCAAGCTTTAAGGGAGGCTATAAAGAATAATCAAAAAGTGGTTATTACCAAAAATCAATTTTATAGAACAAAAAGAAAGGCAGAACAGATGATTGAAGAAGGGAGTCACAAAGAACAATACAAGCTCATTTAGGACTACTGTGCTAAGATAAAGAAGGACAATGTTGATGGTGAAGATAAACAAAAATAGAGACAAGATGAGATTGCATCCTACCCTAGCGTGTCCTAGGATTGAAAATAAGTTAGGTGAGCTTGAAACTTTAGCAAGTAATTACATTTCTGAGTGGTCTGGGGGGGGATGAATTCTAAGTCAGTAGTGGCCTAACTATTGCATTTGTGGTGAACTTAAGAGCTAGAACATGTACTTGTAGAGTTTGGGAAATGAGTGAAATTCCTTGTGTGCATGGTGTTTGTGCAATATTGAGCCAAGCAAAAAAACCAACAAACTATGTGCACCCCTACTTTACAAAGCAAAAATATTTTGAGGCTTATGATAATATTATAAAACCAGTTAATGGCATGACTATGTGGCCTCATACTTCAAAAACTCCATTGCTTCCACCAGAAGTTGAAACCCAAGTTGGTAGGCCTAAAAAGGTAAGAAACAAGAAAAATGATGAAAAGAAGCAAGTTGGGGGCAGTGGAAAGTTGGGGGAAAAAAAGGGTAGTTATGAATTGTAGAAAGTGTTAAAATCCTGGCCATAATGCAAGAGGGTGCATAGGACAAGGGGGGCCAACGGCTAGACCTTCAAGGAGAGCTAAGGGGAGGGGCAGTGACAGTGGTGGTGCTTTAGGGAGAGGGAGAGGGAGAGTGAGGGGGCAATAGCAGTGGCAGTAGCTGTAGCAGTGCTAGTGGCAGGGGTGGTGCAGCAATAGGGAGGGGAATAAAGGGTGGCAGTGGTAGTGCAACAGTAAGAAGGGGGAGTGGCAGGGGCGGTTTTACAATTGCAGCAGAATTGTAAATAATGGCAAGGGAGAGGTACCAAGTATTACATTTGCACTATGTTATATATTTGTATTATTACTTTCAATTGAATTGGTCATACTTATCTCTTTACATCAAACAATTGTATGTGTAGGCTAGAAGGAATAAAAACCACCAATCACAAACACAGTGCCGTCAGCCACTAAGTCAATCAGCTCCAACCAATGCAGAAATATGAAATATATTTGTAAGTGAAAGGGATATATTTTTTGGGGAATAAGATGGTTTATTTTTTGTAAGTAAAGGTGGTATATTTTGGGGTATTAACTTAGTTGAATCTGATGTAAGTAAATATGGTACATTTTGGTGGTATTAACTCAAGTTGAATCTGATGTAAGTAAAGGGGGGGTATATTTAGGGTTATTAACTACAGCTCTGATGTAAGTAAAGGGGTTATATTTTGGGGTATTTACTTACTTTAATTCAATTCAAAATCTGAATGTAATATGTGGTAAAAACATAGCCACTTATGTATTTGAAGTATCAACTTTGGATTACTCTGTTTTTTGCCATTATTCGTTGCTCTATTTTTTTTTGATTGAGTTGTTGAATGTAATATGTTGTAAAAACATAGCCACTTATGCATTTAATTCCATTATAACATGAAACATGACATACATTATATTAGATTTCATCAAAAGTTACATTGCACTATATTTCATTAAAATATGCTACACTATTTAGCATTCCATTACAGGGCATTTGAGTTCTTCTTTTAAGCCTCCACACTTGCATATCTCTTTGCCAATAGCATCCTTTTCATTACTTGAGTTGAGAATAAACAAAAATATGACTACAATGGCCACCATAGCAACCCACCACACTTGTCTCTTGCTTCCCCTGTTAACATTTCCACCTTCAGTAATCCAGAGGTACATATCCTCCCAAATGAAAAAGCCACATTGGATCTGCACAACAAAAAAAGGTACATTGTAATTTCTTTGTTTTTGGTTATGTACATAAATTTTAGAGAATTTATACCTGTTCTGGGACATGTCAAGAACCGTCTTCCTGGGTTTTGTGGAGTCTTTAATGTCTTCACTTTGGCTATTCTACCACAATAACAGTGCACAGTCATTTCAGCTAGTTTTCTCATTTTCTTCCCTCGTTTTTTTCTCTTTTTCTTCTCTCGTTTTGGCTTCAGTTCTGTGCTCTATTTCTCTGTTATATATAACTTGTGTGTATTCATTTTGGGTGGGAATTTGTGGAGGGAAGAATGTGAAGAAGAGGCTTGGTACAAAAATGATCATTTTGCCCTTAAATGAAGTCATGTGCTGGGCACATGGCTTCATTCCGTCATTTTTAACACTCCATTTGGACGGAATGGGTCAAATGGTACTCGCTTAAAAGATTAATGGCTAAAATGGTTCGTTTTAAAGATTATTGGGCAAAATGGTACAAAACTGATAGTTTAATAGCCAATGGGGCTGTTTACTCTTATTTCAATTTTGACTTTGTCAGTCAAGGGATTTGAATTCTTCACACGAACCGCTCATTTAAACCCATTTTTTTGTTACAAATGAAAATAAAAAAAATTTAAAACCCTTCTAAGCACCGCCACCCCTCACAAATCATCATAAAGTAGCTCTACAACTTTAATTGTAGGAACTCTAACTCTGATACTTTCTTCCCCTTGGTTTATTCCCACTTTTGTCAACATATCAATTATGCGGTTTCCTTCTCAAAGGGTGTGGATAATGTCCGCTTCCATTTCTCTCTCTATAACTTTGTAGCCCTTTGATTATAACTCTGTCAGGATGGTTATCCACATCCCATGTCTCAATTAATTACAATGCTTGCTGGGAATCCATTTCGATGATAACTCTCATCCATCCATTCTCTTTGGCCAATTTGAGGTCCTTCCTGATTTCCTACAACCCAACTTTTAATGGAGATACGTACCTAATTCTGCCATAGAAACCCTTCGAGCCATTTTCCTTGATTATTCCTCGCCACGCCTCCATAGCTTACCCAGTTGTGATCCACTGAGGCTGCCATCGATATTAGTCTTTATACGGCCTATATTAGGAAGATAAATAAGGTTTGTATTCTTGGTAGTGTTCCTATTGAGATTACTAGTAAACATCAACACCGTTTCCTTTGCATAACGAGTTATTTTATTCGCAATCTCACTAGGTAACACCTCCTATATTTTTCAAATTGGTTTTTATTCGTAGCTTTCCAGTTTCCACAATTGCCAAATGCCATAAGGCAAAATAATATTCCAAGGGATGTTCCACAGTTGATGATTCTTATGGTACCTGAAATTAATTTTCAACCATGCAAGGAAATTAACGAACTTTCTCAAGGGAATATTAATAAGGTTAATTTCCTTCCAAACTCTATTTGCATAAGCACAAAGTTTAAAATATGTTTCACAGATACAATACGAGAGCATTTTTCAAAGAAAGGAATTAGTAGAAATATCTCTTAACACGCAATTTTGATTAGTTAGAATCTTATTGTACGTTAGAGTCCATAGGAAAATGATTATTCTCATAGGGATATTAAATTTCCAAAGCCTTTCTCAATTGAGTTCTTAAGAAGAGATAACTCCACTGTCCATGTGAATGAAATTATAATAACTCCCAATGCTAAATTTTCCTGATCCACTTGGCGTCCAATACAAAGAGTCGCTAGCGTTGGCTACCACCAAAAGAGGAACACTGTGAATCTATTTTTGAATGGCCATGGGTATAAAATTTTCCACGGGTCCTAATCCCATCCACCAGAATCCGCGATGAAGCTACTCACATTAATGTTAGGCAGAGTAGCACTCACAAACTAGTTTATATTATAATTACTCAACGACTAATCTTAAAACAATTCAATGTCTATCCTAGTTCCAACCACCCACTTAGTAAACCCTAATTAGACTATTTGTACTCCCAAAAATGGCTTTTCTCATAACAGAAGATTTAGTTTTCTTTTTTCAATTCCTCGGATTAATGCCAATGTTATACTTGGCTTTAATTTATTTCACCCAAAGCGCTTTATCATCATTCATGACTTTCAACCCAATTTTGGAATTAGTAGCTTGATTGACCTTGTCCACTTTTCTAAGGCCCAAGCCACCATATTTTTTTGGCTTGCGACCCTTTCACCAAATAATAAGATGTACTCTCTTTTTTTCTTTTGTATCCCCACAAGAAATTCCTATTAATTCTATCAATTTTTTCACAATTTTTTTAAAGAAATTTCAAAATTTGTATAGCGTAATTAGGAATAGTGGATTTGATAAAAGTACTTCTGCGTGCAAAGGACAAACATTTGGCTTTTCACCCTGCTAATTTTTCCCCACTTTATCCACTACACAGATACATTGTCTTTTTTTTTAAAATCTACCATGTATAAGGTTCACCCCAAGATACGTTCCAAGGTCTTTAGATATGGGCATTTCACAAATAAAACTCAACCTTGTAGCTTAATTTCTCGGGGTATTAGGCAAACAAAAGAGTTTCAATTTATGAAAATTTACCTTTTGTCCCGAGTAGAGGCAAAATTCATCAAGCATTTCCATGGTAGTTCTACAATATTTCTCCATAACTTTTACGAAAATAACAAGGTCTTCTACAAAGAATAAGTGAGAAAACTAGACCATTTCTCGAGGCTTTGATACCTATCCATTCTTTAGCCTCCACTTTGGCATTTATAAAATTAGATAGATATTCGAGGCAAAGGACAAAAAGATAAGAGAACAGAGGATCTCTTAGCCTAAGTCCTTTACGCAAAGAGAAAAACTCATTTTTTTCACCATTCCAAAGGTTGCTGGTATTCTAGTTCGTAACACAACTTATCACAATATTAGTGAAATCATTGGCAAAATTGAAATTTAAAAGAATTTTTTTAGAAAACTCCATTTGACTATGTCATAAGCTTTTTCAAAGTCAATTTTGAGGATCATGCCTTTATCATTACATTTTCTATTCATGAAAGTGTGTTTATCTTTTGAGTAATTATGCTATTATTCGAAGTAAGCATGCCCAGCATAAAGCTTGCTAGGAAGGATCCCACAATTTTATTAGGTAACGGCCTAAGTCTTTGGACAATAATTTTGGTAGCAAACTTATACATGACATTGCAAAGCATTATGAGCCTAAATTGATTAATCAAATCTAGATTCTCAATTTTAGGGATAAGGTTAGTAAGATAGTTGTTCAGCATGTCGGGGAACTCTTTATTCGCAAAACAACTTCTAATAAAGGTCTAAAAAGGTTCCTTAACAATTTCCTAAAATTTTTGATAAAAGATAGGTTGCATACCATCAGGCCCCGGGGCTTTAAAGCTATTCATGTTAAAGATATCTTTTTAATTTAGTCAGCTCATTACTGTGATTAACCCCCCAGGGTCGATCTAGGAGGAAAACTCAAATATGTTGTATTATTAGGGCAATCAGAACTAAATAGACTTTTAAAATAATTAACTATGTGAAGTTTAATGGTGTTGGCATCATCTACACAACTACCGTCAATAAAAATTCTTTCAATTTTACTACGTTTCCTTTTAAACATTGTGGATAAGTGAAAAAAACCCAAGTATTTTTTGTCTCCATTCGTAAGCTATTAGAACTTTTGGTGCCACAAGGACTCTTCTTGTCTAAGAATCTCTTTGAGCTCATTTTTATGGTTTTTCTCAAGTAAGTTAATGCTAGCTATAAGAGAATTGATTTTGTTGGGCAATTTGAATACCAATTAATCTAGCTTTTATACGATTTTTCTTATAAAAAGTGTTACCAAAGTTTCACTTTTGCCGTGAGGTTCGATATGTTAGCTTGCAAATCCATATTGTTTGATTAATTAGAGGTCAGGAAATTCTAAAAAGGTGGTCAAACCAGCAAGCTAGCATAAAACGGTCTATTAGAATAGTTAGAACATAAATTAGAATTCATACGTTCAGCATCAACAAGGAGCAGGCAGTGATCCGAAGTGGTACATGGTAAGTTTGTCGCTCCTACTTCGAAAAAAACAATTCCAGTCTGGTTTGGCAATGGCTATGTTAAGCCTTACCAAAGTTCTAGTCATACCATCTCTACTGTTTGACCAAGTGAGTTGCAGTCTACTAGCCCCGAGATCAACTAAATCACATATGTCTATATAATTTGAGAATGTAGCTGCTCGTCTGTTAAAGCTAGGGCAATGCCACGGAAGCTCATTTTTTCACTGTTGTCCACATAGTCATTGAAGTCTCAAGCGACGAGCCAAGGAAAGTTTCCCGACTTTACAATAACCATAAGATTATCCCATAAATGTTTCTTTAGAATTAGATTTGGGCTAGCATACACAACAAAATAGCCACTCCTTATAATTATTACAGTGATCAAAGGCATGAACACCTGATGTGTGATCTGAAACGTCCTAATGGAAATTATCCTCGGGTTCCAAACGACCTAAATTCCCTAATTTTTCCAACAGGGTCTGAAATCGCCGAAGAGAAGATATCGAATTGCTCTAATAAATTCCCCATCTTAATCAATGGAATTTTTGTTTTAAAGATGGCAATAAACTCAGGTTCGTGTTCTTTATAGATGTCACGCATAGTGTTTTGGAAGTTGCCTTTTCCAGTGCTTATACAATTTCAAAATAGGCACTTCATTGAGAAACTTGTAAAGGAAAAGATTGAAGGTTTACATTAATCGGACCATCCCATTATCGCTTTGGCTCTCTGTATCAAGTCTCACATAGCCGTCGTTGCTTCCATATAAACTGAGTGTTTTTCTATCGACAATTTTCCAGGCTCAAATGAAGCCTTACTTCTCTCACATTCCAATCCGCATTGGTAAGATGCACGTCTTCTTCCTCCGCCAGAATCGAGAACTACGCAGGGTTGTTGTTTAAGCGATGGGTGGTGATCGTTTCCATTTTTTGTTTGTGTACTAATATGTGGATTATAAGAGATTCTCTTCTTTGTGATGGGCATTTGTTCTGGGGGTAGAGGTGCTAAGGTTTTCAAAATGGCTAAGGTTTCTTTGATAATGTTTTTAAGGTCAATGTTTTCTTGTTGTATGGTTGGGATTTGGTTTCTGTGTACAGGTGTTTTGGGTTTGGGGTAAGTTTGAGGTGTGGGATGAGTTACGGAGTTTTTTCAACCGGTGTGGATAAAGTTTTGGCTAAATGACCAATAAGCACAATGTACTTTACCCCGTTTTTCAGTTATGCCAACGAATTTCATTTTCCATCAAAAGTACCATTAAACTTTTCGCGTTATTTCATTTAGGTCCAAATTATAACTTCCGTCAATTATTTTTAACGAAATGCTGAGTTGGCACAAAAAATCTGACATGGCACTTAAAAATAAAATAAAATTAATGATGTGGCATTTAATCTCTTCTTTCCTAACTCATTTTCTCTCTCTTCAATTTTTTCATTCTGGCCACTCCATTGATTCCGACCTTTACCACCAATTTTTTTGGCCACCTCCATTTTTTTTCATCTTCTTCCTTCATGAACCCTCCTTCGCCCATCTCCTCGATTGATGACGACTCACCAAAAATGGGTTTATAATGTTAGAAGAGAAAAAATGGAGTGGGCGGAGAAAAATGGAGTCGCCGTAACATAAGCAGACATTACATCAACAAAAACAATGATTGGCATATTACAAAAGTAAGAACTAAGGGCAGCCATGGTGTGTGTTGCTGCATCACAATGACAAGAAACAAAAATAATAGGGGAGCTCCAAACTTACTGCGTCCTGCGAAAGGGCATAAATTGCTCATAGATAGCTGCATATCAATGGTGAAAGTGGAGGCTTGGTGAAGCACCTAGTGACGGTGAAGTTGTTTCCTTGAAAAACGCTTTCTCCCCATTTTTATTTTTTCCAGCAACTCCATTTTTCTCTGCCCGCTCCATTTTTTCTCTTCTAACATTATAAACCCATTTCTGGCAAGTCATCATCAATCGAGGAGATGGGCAGAGGAGGGTTCATGAAGGAAAAGGATAAAAAAAATGGAGGTGGCTGGAGTCAATGGAGTGACCGGAAAAAATGGTGGTAAAGGTCGGAATCAATGGAGTGGCCGGAATGGAAAAATTGAAGAGAGAGAAAATGAGTTGGGAAGAAGAGATTAAATGCCACGTCATTTTTTATTTTTTTTTAAAGTGCCACGTCAGATTTTTTGTGCCAACTCAGCATTCCGTTAAAAATAATTAACGGAAGTTACAATTTGGACCTAAATGAAATAACGAAAAAAGTTTAATGGTAATTTTGATGGAAAATGGAATTTGTTGGTATAACTGAAAAACGGGGTAAAATACGTTGTCCTTATTGGCCATTTAGCCTAAAGTTTTATAGTTAGTTGTGTATGTGGATTCAGGTAATTCGGATGATCGAGTCATGGTATGTTTGGCATTGGTGGCTTTTTCTTGGGTGGGGTTTTGTTTTAAGGTAATTTGGGCTTTTGGTATTACTTAGCCGTTGTTTGTTGGTGGGTGCTCGCCTGGATCTCTTCATCTTTTTTATGTTTCCTCTTGATCGAATACAGTTCAAAAATGATTCAAAATCCATAACATTCTCTGTTTTTTGGTGGATGCTTGCATGAATTCTCTTTTATGCTTCCCTTTAACCCATAACATTCTCTTTACTCTATTTGAAATATGTGTGTTGTGACAAAAACTTATCTCGTGAAAGCCTTCTTGACGATATGTACAAAAGTATATTAGAATTTATTTTAAAATATGGACAAATTTAATATTAATATCATTTTTTGTAAATTAAAAAAAGAAAATTTAATACTAAAATTGTTTTAGTTCAAGATTGGGGGTGAAGGGGGGTTATGATTTATAAGGCTCCGTTTGATAATAACATAGAAAAGGAAAAATAAAAACACTTGATTTGAGTAAGAAGTTGAAAAATAAGTTGAGTCATATAATGAGATGCTCACCATGCTCATTTTTTATGAGTAGATATCCTACATCGTTCATAATTTTTGTGGAAATTTTTTGTTCCCCCACCTCCAAAGAAAATTTCTTCATGAAAAAAGTAACAAAGTAAGAAAACATCTCCTTATATGTCTCAACTTATTTTTTAATTTCTCACAAAAATTAACTATTTTTATTTTTCTTTTCCATATTATTATCAAACGAACCCTAATAGTAGTAAAATTTTAAAAAATTAAAGGGTGGCAAGTTAATTAATTTGAATGTGCTTGTAATCTTTTTTAAAAAATTAGCAGTAAAATAATATTTTTTTAAAATTTAGAGAGGGCAATTGCACCCCTTTCCTTTGCTTTCCTTTTTCCCTTCCCCCTAGATACATGGGTGCAGGGGCGGGCCTACACAGGGCCAAGTGGGGGCAATTGCCCTAAGTTGGCTTTTGAATTTTTTTAATAGATATGGGGTATTTTAAAAAAATAAAAAAAATATAGGGACTTATGTGCATAAATTTATACTTGAGGGTACGTAAGTGTAATAAAAAAAATTTTATCAAACCCCACCCACTTAAGTGTACATTGAATAAGATATTTTCAATAATATTAATAAGGAGGACGTGCTACAATACTTTCAAAATATGAAATCCCATAGAATTTTATTGTAATTTGTAGGCATTAAGTGTTCTAAGACTTTTAGTTATACCAAGTATTATTATTAATGCGAGTATGTTTGTGGTTAAATTTGTTCTCCTCGGTGATTGGTGATTGATGTGCTTTAAATATATTTTTGTTTATTTTAAATTTCGCCCCCAGTTGATTAAATTCCTGGGTCCGCCACTGCATGGGTGGTAACAAAATCCCTCTTTGAAGTTTAAAGTTCTTATGTATTGGTTAGACGGGGTCACATGTAATTGGTTTTGGCTCGTTGTCACCCAAGCACAACCGAATATGTGGTATGATGTGTAATTACTCTAATTCTTCTGTAAAATAATTAGTCCAAGTTATTGTTTGAGTTTGTTGATGGATTCTCCAAAATTGCTAGTCTACTCTGATTAACACAAAGAATTCTCAACCTCTTATTATAGAATTGGCCAAACTTTAACTAGACGGAACACAGTAAATAGAAAATCCCAAAGGGTACTCGGGTTTTTAGTGCATTTGTCAGGGAGTTGAGACATTTGAATTTTACTAAACTGGTTTCATTTGTTTCCAAAGTATTATAAGATGGGACCTTGATATGGTTATAGAAGAGTATTTGAAATAAACAGATTCAGATTCATTAATAGATTGTGTCTCATGCATATATCTTTAATCATTCATATTTGTCAAAAAAAAAAAAAAGACAAAACATTGTAGATAGTAAATTACTAGCCTTAGTTTAAAATCGATAGTCGTTTGTTTGTACGTGCCACGACCGCGGCCTCTACCTCTACCCCCTTGTTCTGAGGAGGTCATGATTTAGAACCTATCAAAAATTCACGAGTCAGAAAGTCTGGAAGAGAATTAGACTCTCCTTTTATAAACTCAATTTTAAAATCAAATACAGAAAGTATAGCTTGCCATCTAGCAAAGATTTGTTTAGAGGCGATGTTTTTAACATCTTTTTCTAACACATCTTTAGCAGCTTTACAATCAATTCTCAAGAGAAACTCTTGATTTAAGAGATCATCTTGAAATTTAGAAATGCAACAGACTATAGAAAGAATTTCTTTCTTTATAGTAGAATAGTTTAATTGGGCTGAATTCCATTTCCCAAAAGTAAATCGGGAAAGGATTTCTTTAGAATCAGCTTTAAAACTTTGTTTTAGAATTCCTCCATATCCTATATCGGAGGCATCAGTTTCAACAATTTTGAAACTATAAGGAGAAACAAGAGCTAAACAAGGCAATTGTTTAACTTTGGACTTTATAATACGAACAGCTTTAGTATGCCTATCTCCCTAAGGAGGAGGGTTTTTACGAAGGCGTTCATATAATAGAGCACAATCTATAGCAAGATTTTTATAATAATCAGCAATATAATTGACACTACCCAAAAACCTTTGTAACTGGGTCTTATCAGTAATTATATCAGGAAATTTATTAGCAAAATCTGTAGAACGATTTATAGGTATAATTTCCCCATTACATATATCATGTCCAAGAAATTTAATTTTAGTTTGAAATATTACCATTTTCTTAGCAGAAAGAACTAAACCTGCCTTTTTAACAACATTTACTAAAATATTTAGATGTTTAAAATGTTGGTCTATATCTTGGGAAAATACCAAAATATCATCAATATAAACTATAGTGAATGAAGTATAAGGAGTGAATATATCATTCATTATATTTTGAAACTCAAAAGGAGCATTTTTTATACCAAAAGGCAGAACATTCCATTCATAATGTCCAAATAGAACTGTAAAAGCAGTTTTATATTTATCTTTTTCGGCTATTTGGATCTGCCAATATCCAGATTTTAAATCAAATTTAGAAAATATCTTAGCAGCTTGAACTCTAGCTAAGAGGTCCTTTTTATTAGGCAATGGGTATCTTATCCATTGAAGAGCTTTATTTAAAGGCTTATAATTTATAACAAGACGCGGAGCACCTCTTTCAATTTCAGATGCTTTATTTACATAGAAAGCAGCACAACTCCAAGGAGAATAACTTTTTTGAATTATTTTTTTATCAAGCAAAGATTGTATTTCATTTTTACAATATTCAAGTAATTCAGCATTCATTTGTGCTGGATGAGCTTTAGTAGGAATTTTGGTTTCAGAAAATTCTTTTTCATAAGGCAAAGCAACTATATGTTGTTTCCTATCCCAAAAAGCATTGGGATGTTCATTACATAACTCATTAACTATAATTTTAGAAATTTCTTCAATTCTAGATTTTATTATAGAAGAATCTAATTGAGCAGAAATATTTAAAATTTAATGTCTTTTCTTAGATAATTTACTTGTTTTTCTTTAAAAAATAAACGTTATTTTATTTCATTTATTTCTTTAGTTTGAGGAGGTGTTATAAATTCAAATAAGATATCAGTATCCTCAAATTTAGTAATAATACCCTTTTCATCTTTAGTGAAAGGTTCTATAAGACTAAGGAAAGGAGTTCCTAATATAATTATCTGAGTGAGATCTTTAATTAACATAAAAGTTCCAGGGACACATAATCCTTGGTTACACACATAAGCATTTGACAATTTAAATTTAATTTTTAATTTATGTTTATTAGCAGCAGTTAAAGATTCAGTAGTTTTATCAAAATAATGCGTAGGAACTAAGCCTTCACGAATACAATTTATATCAGCACCAGTGTCCAGAAGTGCAATATCTTTTAAAACAAAAGTTTTATCAACAACAATAGTTATAGCAACATACCATTTTTGAAATGTAATTATGTCTATAAGTTGTAAAAAGTTTTGTTTTTGCTTTTCTTCAGGGACTGAAGAAGTTGATGTCAAAGCAGGAAAGGACTTATTATAATTTTCAAGATTAACAAGGCGAACTTTTATTTCTTGAATTTCCTTTTTTAAATTATTTATCTCAAATTTTAAATTAGGTATAGAAGATTCCCTTTCAAGAATATTACTTTCTTTCATATCATTCTAAAACCTTCTTTAGAGAATAGGGTTCTTCAGAAGGAAGAGGATTATTTTCCTGCTGTTTAAAAGTAGAAAGACAATATTCAATAATTTTTCTTTTTATAGAAGGGCCATCAATACCATCTATACTATCAAGAATATTTTGTTCTTCTTTAGAAAGTACATTTATACTTAAGCCATTTGCTTCCAATATAGCTTTATAATAATCTGTCTGAGCATTACAATTACATTCAGATTTAGAACTAACAGAACCATTAGAAGATGACTCAATATCATTTATTTCAGGACCATCACTAATTTCATTATCAGAATATTCATCTTCTTCACCAGAAGGATTTAATAGAACATTTAAAAGTTGTTTTCTCAAGGCTTCATCTGTAATTTTATTTATCTTCTTTTTAGTCCAACATTTATTAGTATAATGACCAGTTTTACCACATTTTTTACAAACTATAGAACTGGAATTAGAAGATTTTTTAGGGGGATGTTTTCCAGATTTTTTAGAAAAAGATTTATTTTTAGAAGTAGAAGCAGATATATCTTTTTTCTTAGATTTACGCTTAGTATATTTCTTTTTCTGTTTAGAAGAATGGCGAGTGGGAGGTCTTCCCGGGACTTTTATATCAAAACCGAATTGGTCACAAAATTCACCAATTTCTTTTCGACTAGTGAGGTTTTGTGCTTTTAATTTTATATCATTGCATAAAGCTAATCCTTCTAATATGCATTCACTTATAAGCATACCATAAGTATATTGGGCATAGGGTATAGAAGTACCACCATGTTTACGTGTAATTATATCTTTAATTTTTTGAGCAAATAATGTCGGAAGACCAGCTATAAATTTTTCCTTCCAAAAATCTGCATTAGCATCATTCCTAAGCATAACTTTAGATAGAAATGTATCATTATACCATCTAAAATGGGTTAACGTAGGACATTTTAAATTTATTAACAAATCTTTGCTTTTATCCAGAACTTCTGGATGAGCACCAATAAAAGCTATAATAATAGAATTTAATAAAGAATATACCGCATTTTAAACCATCCTTTAAACAAGGTTTTAATCAAGGATCTTCTTCCAGAAATCCTCATGGTTCTAAATCACCAGATTCTCAAACTGGCTCATTTGCAAATGTGCTGAACACTCCAGCACCCCCTCCTTCTAAAAAATCTATTCAGGATTTTGTTATATACTTAAAAGAATCTGATAAACAGTTCTTCTTAAATCCTATACATTTAGCTAAACAATATTTTGAGTATGATCAAGAATTCCTTATTTTAAACAAAAAGAAAAGGGAATATTATGAAGCAATTCTAATAGAAACCAATTCTGTTAGAATTACTCATGTTAATAAAAATCCTGGAACTCGTGGCAAGCCAGAGATCCAATTTTCTAAATGTTTTATTAGTAAACCACTTGATCTTAAGGATTGGGGTGTTAACCCTAATAGTATAAACCGGCTGCCCAAATATAAAGAGGAATATACTTATTGGGATTATATAGATGCTTGGACAAAAGCATTTTTATACCAAAATTCGTATAACACTCATACTTGGTGGTTTAGAATGGATGGCCTCCAAGAGCCTGGTGTAAATTTGAAGGATCTTCCTCACTGGTTCTATAATTGGTTTATTAATTTTGGTCCTGAAGAGGATTATATACATGAAAAAATCCAGCCCATTTATAAAGAGTACAAAAGTATCCACCCTAAACACTTGAATAACCAAAACCCCATTAAAAATGCCATTTTATTACTTTTTCTTGGTCACTATTCTATCCCTTGGATTTTCCAATGGTCATACACTGTTGGAACCCATAATAACCTTTCTATATTAACCCGTGACCTGTTTTATAAATGGTGGCCCAAATATGAGTTTGACGAACTCATTCCCCAAATGAAACTAGATATAAATGCTTACAAAGAATATAATCTTTATGTTAAAGAAGAAGAAGAAGCTCGAAAGAATGAAGCTTTTATGCATCAGGAGTTTAAAATCCCCTCCGCAGCTGAAATAAAAAAGAAGTATGTTGATGCGTCTCCTGCAGAGATAAAAGAAAAAATGTTGAAGGCTTTTATAGCCCATCTGGGATTCCTTGATGATGATAGTATGTCTATTTCTTCTAAAGCTACTTCGAAAGCACCTTCAGTAAATTTGGAAGAAAAAGAAAATGATGAAGATGAAGAAAATCAAGATTTTGATGAAAATGAAGACTTGGAAAAATATATGGGAATGTCTTAGGTTGATCAGGTTGAAGCAGCTATGGCATTAAGTAAAGTAAAGAAAGAAAAAACTGAAGATAAAAATAAAGGAAAAGGGTCAAAATCGGTGGGTCCCTCAAGCTAATTATCTAGTTGCTGTCGGCAAGAATTATTGAAGCTACTATTTAAAGTTACTGTTTAAAACTTTAATAATTGTAATCACTGTGCGGATTTAAGATGTTTTGAAATCCGTTTGTATGATTGTTATATATAGGATAGAGGATAAACTATTTCCTCGTCTTTTTTCTTTTCCCTTTCTCTAGGGTGCTCTCTCTCTTGTAAAACTTTTCTTTTATATCAATAAAATTCTAAAGTTTTCCTCATCCATTCTGTCTTCTCTTCTGTTACTTTGTTTTATATCCTCCGTCTCACTTTTGGTATCAGATGAAGTATTCAATTGATCAACACCTAAATCGCGTTGGGATTTTCATCGCCGATTGTTGCCAAGGTATGGCGTTTTAGGCGTTTCTTTTCCTGTAAATCGTTGACAGTTGAGTTGAATTTTGTTTCTTTGTTATTAATTTTGTTAGACAGGACTTATTAAAATGTTTTCTCGTTCAAATTCCGTTATGACTAATCGTTTTAAATCTAAACCTTTAATTAAAAATAAATAAGATATTGAATTTCGAGACATAGAAAAAATGCTTTTAAATTGGAACATTCCTAAAGTCAGTCCTGATAAAATATATCAAACTGGTATGTTTAATCTATTTTCAACTATGTTTATAAAAACTATAGAACAAACTATTCCAGTTGAAAGTGGTCTGGATACTATACAGTTATTAACACAACAAGAGATCGATAGATATAAAGATCGTTATAAATATTTGCATATTGGTTTGGTCCAAGTTGCTTTAAAGCCCCTTACTTTGGGAGGATTAAATACCTCTTTTTTAATCGCTCTGCGTGACTGTCGTCACAATAAATTTGATGATTCTCTTATAGGAATGGTTAGGTCAAGTTTATGTAATGGACCTGTATATTTTGATGCACATCCAAATTTTTCTATATCATTTACTGATAAAAATATTCTAGATGTTCTCATTGTAAATCTTCATATTCATGGTTATGATATGAAAGATGGATCTGAACCTTTAAATCTTACATATCGTATATATTATAGAGTTATGAACACTTTGAGTCCTTGTGCTCATTTATATGATTGTAAAGATAAAACTATATTACTTGAAACAAACATCTTAAATGCTGATGTTGCTATACCTCGTACTATTATGTGGAAGGACATAACTCCTCCATCTACTTGGCTACTTGAGGCTGTTGCACCACCTGAGCCTATAGAAAATAGTAGAGTTCAGAATATAGTTCAATATCAAAATGGTGATGTTATAATAACGTTTGATAATAATAAAACTACAAGATTATCAACAAGCTCTAGACATTCGTTCATTTAGAACAGCTTCATAAAAGTTTTATACTCCTGCTAATACTTTAGCAAATACTATAGCTGAATCTTCTAGGCAAAGAGAATTTTATACTCCTGCTACATCCGTTGTAAATTCTGCTACTAAAGCAAATAATCTTGTGTTTGAAGGAATTATAAATTCTAAACAAAATATACGTCACGGTGTATATCATCCTGCTACTAGTTCTGAAGAACAACCTGTAAAAAATGTAGTATCAGAACTTGGTGTAAATTTAGCAGATTTAGGTATACATACTAAATCTATAAATGTGGTAACAATTTCTGAACCGTTTGTATATAATAGAAATGAGATAAATAAAGAATTTTACCAAGAAAAATATAGTGGATTCAGATGGTTTTTTACTATATCAGAACTTGATTTATTTTATGCTTATATTGTAATTCCTTTTGCTTTATTTAGCAGATTTAGGAAACTTTTTATAAAGATACATACTAAATCTATAAATGTGGATAAATCTATAACAATTTCTGAACCGTTTGTATATAATAGAAATGAGATAAATAAAGAATTTTACCAAGAAAAATACTTTAGTGGAAATTATAGATTAAAAGATAAACTTGATTCTATGAATGGTTTTTTGACTATTATTCTGATGAGGACCAATATAAGTTTAAGGATTTATTTTATGCTTATATTGATAAACATGAGCAATTTTAACTCAATTACATAGGATGACTATGTATTCTACTGTTTGTAAAGCAGCTGGTAATACAGATAAACAGATTGCTGAGTTTATAATTGCTGGTTTTGCTGGCCAACTTCGTGGCTGGTGGGACAATGTTTTAAATGATACCCAGCGTAATAAAATTTTAAATTCTGTAAAAATTGTTCAAACTGTTGTAACAACTAAAAAGCCAAATGGAACTAGTGAAATTAAACAAGAACCAACTACACAACAAAAAGTGGTATATTCTTTATTAAATTCTATTATTATAGCTTTTATTGGTGCTCATCCAGAAGTTCTGGATAAAAGCAGAGATTTGTTAATAAATTTAAAATGTCCCTACGTTAACCCATTTTAGATGGTATAAGGATACATTTCTATCTAAAGTTATGCTTAGGAATGATGCTAATGCAGATTTTTGGAAGGAAAAATTTATAGCTGGTCTTCCGACATTATTTGCTCAAAAAATTAAAGATAGAATTACACGTAAACATGGTGGTACTTCTATACCCTATGCCCAATATACTTATGGTATGCTTATAAGTGAATGCCCAATTTATAAGAGTGGCTTGTATCATATAAAAATTTCACCCCACCCCCGATTAACAAATTACTCCCACTCGCGAATATTTTAACATATTCATTTTCATATAAAAGAAATAATATGACTCAAATATAAACTCCCAACACTTACAAAGACAACAATCAGACTTTACCACCGGAATGCATAGAGCCTAATTCAAAAGAAAATTCGCGACTATTTTCTCAGTTCACATTAAACGAGAGAAGGAATTTTAGTTAAGACATATGGTATTGCCATTTAATTAAATATTATATAATATATTTATTTTATTTAAAAAAAATTGTATATGATATAAGAAATTATTAAATGCTAAATTACATATGTATTAAGTACGTCACCGATTTTAATATATATGTGTTTGTATGTACTAATTTAGTTGTAATAGTATCGAGTACCACTAAATATTTAGAAGTAAATAATGAGATCTATTATTGTTGAGGTGAAAACCATCCCAACTTGTGATCAGATGGGTTGTTTCTTTGGTATTATAACTATATGAGTAGACCCCACCCCCATAGTCCCATACCATGTGTTCTCCAATTTCATAAACCAAACTTTGTTTGTTTCTTTTTATAGCCTAAATACCAAATTGCACTTTTCCCCTAATTTTTCCTTTCCAAGTAATAATTCAATTCTTGTGGACAGCCATCACTCTCTTTTCCTTTTTCTCTACTTACCCATTTTGAGACCTCATTTATAATTAGGAGCATAAAACTGTCGCCATTTTACACTTGCCAGCCTTGGACAAACTCTTTGCCAAATCGTTGGGACCTGAAAAATAAAAATGTGATATTAATTTATTTGACAAATTTTATCAACTGAAGTGTGGGATTCTCATAACATGTTATAGTCAGTTTAAGTCTGTCCCACCAATTAGCATATAAAATTTGATCAAAATATAAGTGATGCACATATTATTACTCTACAGAGCCTTGAAATTTAAAAATATTAATATATTCTGTGTACACAATATAGGATAATAGTCTCTTTCGTGTCCAAATTTTTTTAGGTAAGGAGATGGATATGCCTAATTACAATGAGTGAAATGGTTAAGAATTTAAGACAGGGTAAAATTTATAATTATTAAAATAATTTACTTGCCGGTCCAAGGAGGGAGTATCATAATTGAAACTATTAATTTGGTCTAAAGTTTATATTTTTTTAAAATATATTATAACAGTTTAGATGTAATTTTTAATTCAAGAGGGAGCAAGTATTTTATATTGGGTGGAATTATAATCAAAACAATTTTCTCATTGCCAAAGTATAGTATTATTTTCAAAAATTGTACTACATATTTTTAAAATATAGATGATTATCTTTTACTTCTAAATTTACATTTTTGATAAAATTTTATGAAAATGATAGACATCATTTCCTCTAATTTTAAAAATCTTATCCGTTTAATTATTGAACAAAATTTTATTTAACCGAATTAAACTGAAAGATGATAAATAAATGAAGGCAAATTCATTTAATCTAAAAGTATAAATAATGGTTTTGTTAATAATATCAATCTTTATATTTTAAGGCAAGTAGTATTGGTGGGTGCAGGGAGGTGGCGCACGTCACCAGATTTCAAAAGAAACACCTCCTCCATGTAGAATTTGTGCCTCTGCAACACGACATCCATTTGGCATCTCCGCCTCTCATTCCCACTATATTTTTTCTTCAACGTGTACCAACAACTTCTCGCCATGTCAGTAAATATGGGCCTCATGCAAATTCCAGATTTATGCACCATCCCACTTGATTCATTAATTAAGGGTGGTGCTATTGCCACCCTACAAACTACTTACTTTCACTACTACTAAAAAAAAGTTATAAACTTCTATTTCCACCCCACCAAATTAATTATTTTCAACCAACTAATCACTCATTAACATTAATTACTATTCATCATCATCATCATCATCATCATCATCATCTTCTTCTTCCTCTTCCTCTTCTTCCCCTTCCTCTTCCTCTTCTTCTCTATGATTTTTACTCAATGGTTAATAATTAACAAAAATTCAGATCTAATTAATACATTCTATCTCATTCAATTCATTTCAAAAGCCAACAAAAATTCAAAAATAACTAACAAAAACACACAAAATCTCTATTGATGTCACACAAAAAAACCTTAAGTTGTAGAGAATGGTAGAAAAGAGCAAATCAAGGATTAATCAAGATAGAAAAACCTAATGAATGAGAGATATGTTTGTTTTTATTATGTTTAATATTTATTTTCTTTAGTTAATATCAAAAAAAAAAATTGTACTAACAAAACGAAGAGAGCATCAGAACAGGTTACCTCGGTTACGGGAAACCGAAATTTGAGCACTTGTTCTGTTTTCGGTGACCGAATGTGTAATTTGATTATATTCCAAACAACTTCGGTCCCAGGAGAACGAGCAATTTGATGAATTTCGGTCCTAGAAAACAGAAATTATTCAAAATACTCGGTTGTTAGAGACCGATGTAATATCCCGAGAGCTAAAAATATAGTCCAGAATACTTCGATTGTGAGGGACCGAGGAAGTGAATGAACCCTGTCATAGGGAATCGGAATTATTTTCATTACTCTGTTGTTAGAGGTCGATGTAAGGTCCTAAGAGCTAAAATATGATACGAGAAGGCCACGGTTGTAAAGGACCAAGGAGTAGATGGATGCAAAAATTTAAAAATCCATTGTTGAGAAGAAGAATAAGAAGAATTAATGATTAATTATAATTAGTTTGTGTTGCATTAAGGGTTAAATGAATGTAAAATTTTAGAAACCATTGTTAAGAAGAAGAAGAAGAAGAAGAAGAAGAAGAAGAAGGAAGAGGAGGAGGAGGAGGAAGATTAATGGATTAATGGTTAAATATAATTAATCATTAATCTATATATATTAAAATGGGAGTGGTAAATGAAGTAGTGAGAGTGTTGATGAGTAAAAGAAAGTTGGTGGGAGTGGTAGTGAAAGTGGGAGTGATATTAAGTATATATTGGGGTGGAAGTAGCACCACCCTTAATTAATGTTTAACTTTCATACAAACAATATGAACGCATTTGAATCTTGATCCTCTCTCCTCCCTGTGGTGGTCAACGTCCCTCTTTTTATAAGGGCATTTTTTATTTTAATTGTGATAAAAATTAAAAGATTTAAATTAAAACTGAATAAAATTCAATTTTAATTTATAAATCTTCTTAATCCAAATTTAAACTAAATTTTTTAGTTCGGTTTTCATAGTTTTTTTTAAATAAATAAATTATAAGACCACTTAATTTAGTAAAAAATAATAACTTTATATTTAGTCCTACTTATGTTAGATAGAAAAAATATTAATTCTTATATTTACAATATAACTCTAATATTCATAATAATTCAAAGAGGGATTTCTCACTAAACCTTGTAAATTTTAGGAATATAAAATTTTAGATAGTGAAATAATATTATCTTTGAGTCACATATACATTGATTTGGTTTGGTTCGATTCGATTCAGTTCAGTTTCAATTTTTTTTCGATTCGATTTTTTACGAATAGGTTCTACTCGATAGGTTCGGTTGTTTAATTTTCGGGTTTATCACAACACTCCTACTTTTCCATATTCAAGCTAATGAATTTCATATTGGAAAAATGGATTCCCCTAAAGTAATATATAACAATAAGGGATTACTCCACCTATTTTCAATTAGTTTTGAGTTGAACATGCATGCCCTATTCGCTCACTCTCTCTCTCTCTCTCTCTCTCTCTCTCTCTCTCTCTCTCCACAGCAAAGGTATATTGCAACCAATTAGGGTTCCAAATTCTAAGAGTTTTTAAGTTAGGAGCTCCGTATGACTCAATATAAACATTATACATGTTAGGCTCAAAATTACACTATACATGAGGAGGCGTGCTGAAATTATAAATCTCACATTAAAAGAACGGATATTTCCAACCCATTGCCAAATTGATTTTGAGTTGGATACTCCTAACTCTTAGTACTTCAAAGTGAGATAAATTGGTTGTCATATTGTCAAAACAATAGTCTCTTTCGCAGAGTATAATAGTGTTGCGCTTTAAAAAGTTATATTGTATACTTCTAAAATTATATATTATTCTGATCATATAAATAATTATTTTGGTAATAATGACACCCGATAAATTACACTATAAAAGTTTTTGAAAAAAATGAGTTTATTGGTTTAAAAGTGTATAATCATTTTTTGATAATTGGTATTATTCAAATGAATCACTCCTCAGAGACGAAAACTAAACAACTTTGAGCTATTTGCTTTTATTAAATCAATTGTTCAGATCTAGAATGATTTACATAAGGAGCCGATCAATAAGTTTAGAGGAATATATATATGTATATGATATATATATATATAGTTTGAGCGACTTATATTGGTCAGAATGTAGGGATGTAGCAAGATTTTTTTTAGTGGGGACGATAAAATAATAAAGTAAAAAAATTAAAAATTAAAAATATAACAAAGATGTATGCTTAGATATTAGAATCATGATATTTTCACAATCACAATTTAAATTGTTCTCGACAATTTTTCGTATTCTCAAACAGTTCTTATTATAATATAATATATGCTATCTTATAATATATATTATCATTTATTCGTTGATCTTTCCATTCGATTGCACAACATAATGTTTATACTATTCATAGTAGAATGTGTGATAAAACACATTTTTTCTCGATAAAAGAATACATTCAGTGAATGTGTCTTTGTACCTAATTAAATAGTTTGTTATTGAGAGTATTGATTTAAGGGGAATTTTTATAATTTATTTATCGTTACTTAATTCCGCACTTAAATACAATAAAATCTTACTTTTGTGTAAAATAATTAAATTAGTATAGCGTATAAGTAGGAGTCGATCCAAATTCCAGGAAAGCTTGTCAAAACCCAATATTTTAGGAACCAAATTAAAATAGTTTTTAAATTTTGATTTTGAAATTATTTAAACTAAGAAACTAAACTAATTAAATTAAATCAAGAAGCAAGTAATCAATAATAGAAAATTCCAAGGAAAGAGAATCCGCCACCTATGGACATAAACAAAAAAATATCTAATTATATTTTTAACATCCATCCATACTATATAAACAAATTTGAATTCACCATCATTTTTTTTTTTAAAACTAATGTAAATAAAAATAGGCATCGCCTGTATTCTCCAAATTGGTGATCACAAAGAGATCCTTCTTTTATTTTAAAAACAATTAAAGTACTAGAAAGAAAACACATGTTATAGTAATGGTAATTTCAAAATCTATTTTAATTCGGGACGAATAATTAAAAATCAATTAGAATTAAATTAAGCCCATTACATACATGGCGGTTTCATCCCTCCCCTTTGGGAGATAATTTAGCCAAGCATATTAAATAAATAACACATTAAAACAAAATAATAATTCATTATTAAAATTAAAATTAAAGTACTTAAATACAAACTATAAAAAAATTAGAAAGCTAGAAAGCGTCCCTGTTTGTGATGCTCGAACTAGCGTGTGCCGCACGGCTTTACGCTATCCACTTCTTCTCCTTCAATACTTCGGCCGCACGGCAACTAGTATATGGAGGATTTTCTCTCTCTAGAACTCTCTAATAATATCTAAATTCTATCTATTTTTCCCTATCTATTTTTCTTCTCTCTTTTTTTCTATATTTTTCTTCTATGTCTTTAGGTGTAGAGAATAGCTCTATATATAGGAATGAGAGATAGAAGTTTACAAGCTTTAGGAAACTAGAATTGTAGAGAAAATAAAAACTTTGAGATCAATTAGGATTCTAATTAAGAGAGAGAATAAGGAGTTATATTCAAATTATGAGAGAATATTGAATTGGAATATTCTTTCTTCTTTATCTTCTTTTTGATCTTCAGTAGACTTCTTCCACATTTTTAGGCTTTTTATTATAATTTTCTTCTTTCCTACAAAAAGACAAAATAAATATTAATCATCCATAATTTAAGCATCAATTATATTATAACAAAATATTATTTGCGGGTTAAAATAACAATTTTAGGCACTTATCAAGTACTCTATGAATTGTAAACCATGTGAAAAAGAAAGAGTAAGATATAATTTGTTAAATGTTTAGTTAGTTATTTTGGAGTGATAAGTAGTCACCAAATGTACTACTAACAATACACTTATAATTTTTAACTTTATATTTTTATTTACTTTGCGCTTTACTCTATATATATATTTTTTAATAATATATACAAATATAAATATATATATTTCGAAAAAATTTGCCCCCACTAGACTTATGATAACTTATTACAATTAATAAGTAATTGGTCGACTATTATGTCACTGCTTTATATGAGACGCGGAGTAAATAAAATTTTGGTGGAGAGACATATCCACTACACTAGACTAACCGTGAGGGGCATGGGACAAAACCAGCCCAATCAATTAGATATCAAATATCACATTCTAACACTAGTTCAATTCAAAGGAAAAAAAAAAAGATCACCAACAATGGATAAGGAATAAGGATAAATACCCAGCATCATCAATTGACGTCAACAATTCCATTACCCAAATCTCCTCTTCAACTACCAATTCCATCTTCTTTCTGCGGATAATTCCCCAATTTCGCTTCCAACCTCAACATATATATATATATATATCCCCGGCCTAGTAGTTTTATAAACTCAAAACAGCTAGACCATCTTTTATATATATATATATATATGTGTTGCGTGAGTTTTTATGAAATGGAGAAATCCAAAATTCAACAATCTAGCTGGATTAGAGGGAGTTGTATAGGCAGAGGTTCGTTCGGTACCGTTAATCTTGCCGTCGACAAATCCGACGGTCATATTTTCGTCGTCAAATCAGTAGAACATAACACTTGTTTGCCATATAAGGTGGAGGCTTTAGAGAACGAAATTAAAATTCTCCGATCAATTTCGTCGCCGTACGTGGTGGAATATCTCGGCCACGACATGTCGGATTGAGCAGGCCACGTCGTATCGGAACTTGCACGTGGAGTACTTGCCTGGTGGCACCGCCGCTGAGTTGGCCGGAGCTGACGTGGAGGAGGGGCTTTTAAGGTCGTACACTAGGTGTATTGTATCAGCTTTGATGTACGTTCACTCGTTGGGCATTGTGCATTGCGACGTGAAGGGGAATAACGTGTTGGTGGGGCCCACACCAGGGACTGCCAAGCTGGCTGATTTTGGTTCCGCAAAGGAATCAGCCACTCCCATGTCGCCACGTGGAAGTCCACTGTGGATGGCCCCGGAGGTTGTGAGGGGGGAGTACCAGGGGCCGGAGTCTGACGTGTGGTCTTTGGGTTGCACGGTGATCGAGATGGTTACCGGAAAGCCTGCGTGGGAAGATCGAGGTGGCGACACTCTGTGTCGAATCGGTTACTCTGACGAGTTACCGGAGATTCCGTCTAAGTTATCGACACTCGGTCAGGATTTCGTTGACAAGTGTTTGAGGAGAAAGGTTTGCGAGAGGTGGAGCTGTGATCAGCTATTACAACACCCATTTGTATCATCCTGTGCGCCACCAACGGTGCGCTCTGATTGGTCCCCTAGATGTGTACTAGATTGTTTTGATGATGATGAAGAAGATGACCAAGTTATTCAAATTGAGAGTTCGAGATCTGATGCAAGTGAACGAATAGGGAAGTTGGCTTCAACGGTAGGGGCAATTTGGGAATCTGACGGTTGGATGTTTGTGAGGCACGTGACCAGTGTAACCGAAGAATCTTGTAATCTGGAAGAAGGGGTAAGTTCGGTGACTGAGGATGAAATATTGTGGGTGAATTTAGAATATTTGGATTCGGGTCGGGTCGAAGCTTGTTTGAGTTGTCCGTTTGAGTCACAGAAAACGAATTGGGCGGTAGAGTGGGGAGAGATGAACATTTTTAATTCTTGTAAAATAAATTTATTGTTATCATACTTATTGTGTTATTGCAAATTAGTCCCTGTAAATTTACAATCACTTCTCTATTGTAACAGTATTAATTAATTTAGACTTGTGTTATGATATTTTCTTTACATAATTTCTATAATCACTTAACGATCTTTGTTTAGACGTTTTATTGTTTTCTTAATTATTTCTAAAATCTCATTTATGATTCTAGTAAATTAAATAAAAAGGTTAAAAAAAAAATTCAAATTCCCCAATAAATTATTCCGCATGTGTGTGAATAATAGAGTCATAACAACATATAAAAATTTGACAAAACAAACATTTAATGAGTTTATTTTTACACAATGCTTAATTATCTCAATGTTTTGAATTGAATAAAATATTTCCAGTGTTGCTCGTCTGAAATTTTCTTAATAAAATATTTTTCTTAGAGTTAACACACACTACTATGTAATGACTTGAACCTGTAAAAAAAATTTTTATGGTACAGTGATAAAGTTAGATAGTAGATAATATTTTAAAAAAAAAATAGAAAGGAGTTGTCTTGGTTGAAATCCCATTTTTAATTAATTAAAAAAGAAAAAATTGAAAAAGGAGAGGGACTTGAGATCACTACTTTAGGTATGGATAGAAATGCAAAAAGTTGCGTGGTTGGAGGGTGGGCAATGATCTGGCACACTGAGATTTGATCAAAAGATGAATGAGCTAAGCCCAACTGTATTAATTTGCTTTCTAGCTTTTGTCTTGCCATTCTTTTACTGAATAAGAAATGAAGTAGATGATCACACGCAAAGATTATCGACTACAAACATCAATAGCAACTTCAAAATAATGGAAAGATATTACATAGCTTTACTTCGCCTTGCACGCTTTACAAATCCTTTTTTTCATCTTCTTCTTCTTTTTTCTGTGTCATAATATCCAAGTCAATTTTTACATATTTTAATTAATTTTTGTTCGTAATTAAACACGCAACTATCTACTAGAGAATCCTTCTTTTATTCAATTGACATGATTTTCTATGTTGCATTGCATATTTCTTATTGTTTGACATCTTAGTTAATCGAGATAAAATTCATTATGTTTTTCTAAAATGGCTAAAATACTCTTAGTCAATGTCTTAAACTGACAATTTTACTTTTCTTTTTGAGATGTTTAAATTGATAGTTCAATTTATTTTTTGAGACATAATCACCTATAAAATCTCAATATGAAAAAATAAATTGTGTGTAGTGTTTTTTTTTTAATACCAAAATTGAAGAGGAATATCAATGTGAGACTGGGGAGTTACTCCTTTTTTTCTACAAACATCAAGTTGTGAATTATAGCATCCACATATTATATAGCTTACACTGTATGTACGAGTGCTTGTGTGGCCCAAATATATTCAATTTAAAGAAAATATTTAACAAAAATAATATGGCCTAACTGTTAGTCTTGAAACTTGTTTTCAACATTTTTAGTAGAAAGGAATTAATTTGTTATGTATAATATAATTTTTTTTAAAAATAAAATTTCTAAATGACAAAATCTAAAAATAATGGCACATCTTCAAAATGGGTTTTGGCTTTATCTTATATTATAAAAGTATTTTATTGTATTTATAAATTAATTGTTTACTTTAAGAAAAAAAAATTAATAAATCAATTGTTGCGTATATGAAAGTGGATTCTTGCTAAGCCGTAGAGGCCAGTTTGGGCTTTTCTAAAATATGTTGTTTTGGGCCCTTCGAGAATTTGTTGTTTGGGCTTTACGAGAAATATTATTATTTTGGCATTTGAATTATTGATACTAGATGCTTCCTGCATATGGGCGTTTTATGGAAGTCCAAGGCCGTCTCATGCCTAACATATAAGGTGTTAGTGTAGTGCAGTTACAACGGTGATTTTTTTCTTGTTGTCAACCACGCAACTACCATGTATATCCATGCATTAATTGTATAATAATTAAAAACTGAAGTTGCTTATGCTATACTATGTGAAGATAGACTAAAGGTGGTTCGAGTAAAGAGGGTGGTAAGGTCAAGATTCAATTAAGTTATACTGCGTGAATATTCACACTTTTAATCACTAGAACTTATGTCTGAATGTTGATACACATATTTCTTATATAAAGTTTTATATGAAATATATATATTTCACATATAAGTAATTTAATAAGAAACAATCAAAAACATAAGTACCTGTTCAAATGTGAGATACAATTCTTGCTTAGATCTAAAGTTGAGAGATTGCTCATGCTATTCTTATTTCACTCTTTGAAAAAAAAATTAATGAAAAACTCGAACACGAAACTTGTGGGTGAGTAAAAATTTAGCCTCCCCATAATATAAGTTATTTGGCAAAATCAAAGGAATAATATATGAAAAGAGATAAAAGAGATGAGATTCTTTAGGTGCAGACAGGTTCCTCCGGTAGTATTTATGCTATTCTAGCACTACATCGTCCATTTGTATGTGTGTGTATTTCATTAGTTTAAAGTCAATTCATAAAGATACAAGTTGCTAGCTCTCTCTGTTGACCTTTAAGTCACTAATCTTGTTTTGATAATAACAATAACATTAATCATGTGTAATTTAACTAAGTTGATGTTTTAAGTAATAGTCACAACTACTTTTATCATACGTGGACAAAACCGTCGAGCCAGTACTAAGATCACTCTTCTACAAATACACGATTACTTTTGCCTTACTTCACATTCAACAAATTGATCAAAGCATAACCATAATGGCATATCTATGAAGATCAAGAGCTTAAGAAAGAAAAGAAACGGAGAAACAAACTAAGCTCTCATAGACTCGTTAATTCATTTGTGAGTGAGTCCTTAAGTTCTTTATGTAAAGTTTCTCGTTTGACAATCATTATAGCTAATACATATTGGTTTAATTATTATATTGATTATAACCAAGTTTGAAACTCGTTTGAAGTAAAATCATTTCAAAACTTTCATTCTTACAAAATCGATATTAAAATAAATTCATATTAAATTCAAATGGCCTTATTTTGAGCTCTCACGAAAATAGGTGTCTTAAGAACCTATATTTGACCTGCCAAATCATCAAAATTAATTTTAGAGCTAAATTACAAAAGTGTAAAAATTGGAATTTTGGCTGACAGGACAGTGCTGCTCAGTCGACTAATGTGGCTTGCCTCAATCGACTGAAGCTTCAAAAACTAGCCGTTGGATTTATGCATTTTTGCCCTTTTTGGCACCAAATCCTTTCAAATGGCCATTTAGTGTCCTATACTATATATACTCATTCTAGACACTATTCAAATACTCTTGAATCATTTTAACTCTATTCTTTTCATCTATACTCAATATTTAAGATTCAAGAACATAGTTTTGATCAATTATTATTCTTTTGAGCTATAAATTGTGATCAAACTTGATATCTCTTAGTGCGAGTTTTATTTGTAATCCTTCAAACACATAAAAGTTATTGTACATTGGTGTTAGCCACCAAAACTTATTCAAATCAAATTTGTGAAAGGTGTATTTCATAGTTTAGTGAGAGTGATTTCTTGTGTAAGTATTGTGGGTGAATCAATACTTGTAAAAGTGTGTGAGAAAAAATACACTTGTAGAGGTTTGATCTTCACTCGAAAGAAGATTAGTATAAGTGAAAATTCTCGGAGAACTATCTGAGCGCGGACGTATGGTCTAAAAATCCGAACTGTGTAAACAAAACGTCTTGAACTTCAATCGGTTTAATCTTTCTATCTCTAGCTCTTTTATTCATTGCTATATTATTATGTGTGATTGGGATTGCTTGCTTGTTTAGCTTGTTTCTTGATATAGACTTTAAATATTTTTGAAACGTTTTCAAAAATCAGATTAAGTTTCAAAAACCTTATTCACCCCCCGGTCTTCTAGGGTATTTTCCGACCCACACTCTTTATATTACCAACCGCCTAAAATTCAGAAGCAGATCCCTCGTTAATGAGCCTTCATTTTTTTATTTATACGTATATAATTAGGGTTATAGTGTTTCATTATGGTAAACAGTAAAATGACTATGAAGGGCAAAACTTGGTTATCAATCTAACACTTTACAGGTGTTCCCATTCTTGTATATAACTAATGATTCTCCTAGTTTATAGGTGTCCTGCTCTTGCCCATGGATGCGACCATCTCAACTAACACTACGACTATTTTGGCTAGACAATGATACCATGTCGGCATAAGTATCCATTACTCAGTTATGAGATCTCTATATCGATACCACCTTCTAAGAACATTTTGTAGTTAGACTTAGGCTCCTGTTTGTATATAAAATTAGGCCCATTCAATAATGGGCCTAACAATCTTGACCCAATAATTACTCCATAATTTTCAGGTTCCTTCAATTGCCCCTAAGCACATGAGCTCGACTGCCGAGCTAGGTTCATATGTTTGGTTTCCTCGGCAAAAATGTAATTTTCAAACCTTGCTAAAAAAAAATCTAATTGTTAAGTTTATATCTTCCAAGAGAAGTTCCAATGTTTATGGTTGGAATCAATATACATGTGAGGCTATCACTGGTAGGTCGTGTAAATCTTGAAAATATGATTACTTTTTAAGGCATTAGTTACTCATCATATTGCAACGGTTCCTAAGGAAATAAATCCGTTTGGCATGAGATAAAGGATAGAGAGAGAAAGCACCATCCCTTTTTACCCTACATAAACCCTTTTTCTTCTCCCTCGTGTTTTCTTCACTTTTTAAATTTTTAAATCCTTTAAAGCAAATTTTTTTTTTTTTAGAGCCATCCCCAAAATCCATAATAAAAAAATATTTTTAGGTTTCATGTTTGCTCTTCTTACATACTTATCTTCTATCTCTCATATATGTTATTAGAACTTTTGGACTTTTCTTTCTTAGTTCTTATTATTCTTTATTATTTTCTTTTGATTCATTTTCTTGGACACGAGAGAAACTGAAACCCTAAATTTTAAAAATGGGGAGATATGTACTTAAATCCGATGTGAGAGGAAAAGAGTTTGACAAAAAATACCTCCCTAAGGATCTTAATGGGAGGAATGTGAAGAAGATAAAAATCCATTTAAGAACGATGTTGCCATTGTAACTAGAACTTATCTGATCTACACCTCTTTCTTTATGCAAGCTAGATTGAGGATTCCTTTTGATCATTTGTTCATAGATTTTTTTTTTGAAAAATCATA
Source organism: Lonicera japonica (assembly GCA_021464415.1). Lineage (NCBI taxonomy): Eukaryota > Viridiplantae > Streptophyta > Magnoliopsida > Dipsacales > Caprifoliaceae > Lonicera > Lonicera japonica. Next base: position 101,193,116 of record CM038464.1, read on the forward strand.
TTCCATATTGGTCAATTATCCCCAAACACAATTAGAATAATACTAGGTATAGCCGAGTTAAATAGTCGGTACGGGCTTAACTTGGACTTTCATGAGATTATGTATTGTTATAGTTGAGGGGTGACAAAAAATGATCGAATGTGGAATTTGAAAGCTAAGGTTCAGTCCCCACGTCTTATTAAAACCTTACCAGAATCTTATAAATATGTATGACGACATAATAATAGCTAAGGCGAATGCAGAACCTGACCCTGTCAATTATCAATAATTTAGCATTCCTGGTTTGTACTTATGCTGACTATATGGCTCTTTTTTACTATTGTGATTTTTCCTGTTCACCTAAGGGACAATTTTCTTGTTTTCTTGCAACAAACAGGATTTTTGATAAGCCAAGTGATGGTTTCATACTTGTAAATCAACTTAACATCATCTCCCACCACAGTGGAGTTAGAAACCTTCCAACCATCAGGCATCCAAGAGCCGCTTACATTTTTCTTGGTTACACCCCACACACCACCGCTTTTATTAAAAAGACCCATGCTTCTCACTAGGTTGAAGGATATTCACCTGACTTCTCCATCTAATATAAACTCTTAAAAAAATTTAAGACCGTGAATGACAAAGTCCACAGGGAAGACATTATTCAAGCTGCTCAGTGCACTGCTGGGAAGGACTCTAGTGCCTTTGAATCCAAAAAAAGAAATAATGGAAAAAAGAGCAAGACTTCTGCTGTAACTGTAGTAGGTGGGCCTTCCACTGAGCCAATTGAGATTAGTGCCTAAGAAACTGCTACCAACTAAGTTACTGTTACTGACGTACCAATTGCCTTACCTCTTACTCTGCAACCTAGAGATGAAGCTGTTGCAATTTATGACTTAAAAAGTGAGGGTATTCACAAGTTGAAGAAGATCCTAAGTTAGGCTGTGAAAAAAGATCTAAAATTTATAGGTCGTTGGCTTGACCATGAAGGTGACTCAATTATAAAGGGACTTGTTAATTTTTTTTGAAAAAAAATTCATTAAAAAATTCATAAAATAAAAATACCCCTCACTATTTATTTTATTTTAACTTTTAACATTTTATGAAAACTCTAATTGAGTACTTTGCAAAAGTATGGTCATTTATAAACTTATTTGTATATATAAGGTACTATTCAACTTAAATATGATAATAGGCAATTTAGACATTTTGTCTTTATTAGACAATTTTACAAATTAGACTTTGACCCTTAAACTTGATTATAAATTAAAATTTTTAACCTCCCAAAATTTAGAAGAACTAGATAACCCATTTGGTATCAGAGGGTTAAGCTATCACAAACTATTTTCCTTATAGACTTCAAACAATAGATATTGTTTAAATAGATGCCCTTGGAAATATTTCCTCGCATCTACACCAAAATTTTTGGATCAAATCCAGACTATCAACCTATCCCGATTCATGACATCAAAACATAATAGTATTTATCTACTCAGATAGAAGGTTGTTCATGTATAAAACATATACATATAAAACACGCAGAAAGAAGCAAGTTATTGCGGGTGCATTAAATTACATATTAGATTAAAATTAATATCAGCTATTAGTTTTACAACAGACTCATAAAAATCTCCAAAAAATCTTATTAGGCATCTAACTCCTAGATTTAGAAACCAAAAATAATATCAAACATATTAAAATCATAGACCAACAAATCCCTTTGGATCTTATTGCTACCTTGAGAGCAATCCTCTATACTACTTCAAAAACAACGATTATTTTCAAAGATAAAATTAATAAAAAAGACTATTCGTCAGAAAGAAAAATCATTGACCTAATAACACAGGTTAAACATTTATACATCGAGGTAAAAAGATTTACTACCACTACACCAAAATCACCATATTGTCACTATCAGACGCGGAGCCTTTGTCATGGTTTTAGTCCGTGACAAGGTATTGTATAGGTTAAAAACTAAAACAAAGGGGTAAAGGCAATAAATTCCGCTGGTGCACAACTCTTTTATCACTATTATGACTGTTCTGGAACCGAGACAAAGTAGTATATAGTTAAATTTCAATTTTGAACCGAAACAATGTATAATTAAATATCCATTTTACTAGTGGGAATATATCCCCCCCCCCCAATTTTTTTCAGCCAAATGTTATCCCCAAAATCCCTAAAATTGAAGTATTTATCTTTGCCCATCTTACGATACTGAGTATGTCTCTTTTCCCCATCTACCCGATACTACTAAGTATGTCGCCCAAAACCTCCCCAATCACAAGTAACTCGCTCCCTCAGTCGAAATACAAGATCAGTTACAAGTATTATATCCCAAATCGCAACTCAATCATATTACTTTATCCGAAATCACAGCTCAATCACAACACAATCGCGAACTAGGGTTTGTAATCTCCTTTCCCAACTCGATTCAATTGGCCTGGCTTGTTGCATTTGAAGTATGATTTTACAACCTAGGGTTTATGGTTTTATAGACTAAGGTTTATGGTTTGAATCATTGATTTTGTTTATGTTCATAGGTTGAAGCAGTTTTTCAAAGATGAGTTAAAATTTCTCTCAATCCATCATCCTCAGGTTCTTCATTCATCTCTATATCTCTGTATACGTATTTCTGAGTGTAACATATTCTTTTACTAAAAGAATCAACGTGTATCATATTCTCTGTATATGTATATCTATATATCTATGTATATGTATTTTCGAGTGTAGCTTTTCTTTAACATTTTGATTTTTTGCTTCATTCTTTTACTTCAAAATTTAGAATTAGATTTTGAAACACACTCTTTAACCTCACTTGATACTTGCTGCTAGTGTTGGTTCTAGACCAAGCCCCCTAAGTGAAAATAAATTAATTTGCAGCTTAAAATAAAATAAAATTTGTCTGGACATAAAAGTTTTCTAAAAGTACCTTAAAACATAAGCTAAAACTTTATTTCCTTGCAATGTAGTGCATCCCAAATTTATTTTTTAGTTATTGTAATTTGTAAATTTTTAATTTTAGCATTGTATAGACTAATTATTAGTTCACCCCTTAGAAAAATTATGGATTCACCCTTGATTGTATATGCATGCAATTTACCTAAATTTGTGGCAATTTACCTAAATTTGTGGCAATTTACCTAAATTTGTGGCAATTTACCTTAGTTCTTTTGCATTATTACTTATAATATTAGGATGTCTCTAGCTGTTTAAAACTAAGACCCCTTCGCATTAATGCTTGCCCACTGTTTTTTGTGTTGGTTTTTGCATTTTTGGGGTATATTTTTTAGTCACATTGGATACTAATTTAGTGTTATGTACATGGCTGCTAATTCTGTACTTTTGGAGATCTATAAATGTGGTATTTTAGAGGTTGCATTAATTACTTGTAATCAACATTATGTGGCTGATTTGGAGGCTAATATAGGCTATTAAATGTGGCTGCTATTTGCACTATTTTTCTTTTTATTTTGCCATTGATTGTACACTATTTTGAGGCTTATTTTGTTACTGCTTCTACATTGTTTTGAGTCTTTTTTTGCTACAGCTTTTACACTATTTTTAGTGTTGTTTTGTACCACTTTTGGGGTCTGTTTTTAGGGCACAATATTAACTGTTAAATATACTGTTTTTAGTCATATTTTGTTGTTGCTTGCATGTACACTGTTTTTTATGTTGGTTTGTCTGAATAATTGTTAATTGATGGTTGTTGGTTTGTTTGTAGCGTAACAAAAGTCTCTCTATCTCTCTCCCCTTGTGGTCTTTTTTTTATGATCTGAGATTTCGTTTAGGCCTTAGTGTTTCTCATTTCACGATTTTGTGATTTTGTGGTTTTATGGCTTAGGGACAAAGTTAGTAGTGTGGTACACGTACTGGTGTTGCTTGGATATTGAGTTCCATTGCATAAATGTTGAGTTCAATATATGTTAAAAAGCACATCTAATTAATAATGGCTTTTTATGTTATTTTTTTTATTTTTTTACTCGAATTTGTTCTGCGGCTATCTATATTTTTTTAATGTTGAGTATATTTCTTTTTAAGTAACTTAAATTTAGTTACAAAATATGTTATTTTTACATGATAAACTGGAGACTGGGCAACTGCTATACATTGGATTTGCTATCATATTACACCCAACTACGGGAGGTTTGGCTTAAAGGTTTTGGGCTAAAATTTTATTAGAGGTGCTGCTCTTTTTTCCCTATTTCAGTTTGCTATTCGACTGTTAATTTCTGGTAATATTTTACCTTTGATTTAATCTTACTAATTTAGGAGCCACTTCATTGTACAGTTTGACTGTTTTTATGTTTTGTTCATATATGTACATGTATATTATGTGTGTTTGTGTATGGATATATTTAGGATTATGATCAATTTGGTTCCTTGCTACTAATCTTGATCATGTTTTATTTGGTTTCTTTAATTTCGTCACAAGGTTAAGGTTAAATTTATTTTTGGGGAAGTATTCATGTTATTGCTGGTTATGTGGTTGAGATGGACAAAGATAAATAGTGCATCTAAACTTAAAATGTGTGTGTTGATGATGCGGCAAGTATATGTAAATTTGTTTTCACTGCTATTTTGTTTCCATCTATATAATTTGTGCGTGTCCCCAATTTCACCTGTGAATCAACTTTGAAGTTATTTAAAGGAAAAAACTGAACAATTTGTTTCCCACTTTGAAAAGTTTATGTATAAACTCAATATGGCAGTCGATAGTTTTTAGGATATTGCTCAGTTTGGACTGCCTTTACTTGCTCTTTTATTTAGCTAATTTAAGTTTTATTGTAGGCTGTGAAGTAGTGATGACTTTCCCACTTTACACAGAATGGATGGGTGAATCTAGTAGGGTAGGAGATGTGTGTTTAAAAGGGGTAAAGGAATTTATTAGATTTGCAAAGAAGAATATAAGTAGAGACGAGTTTTCATGTCCGTGTAAACATTGTAAAAATGGTAAATGCTTGAATTTTAAAATAGTTGAGCTGTATTTGGTTCAATGGGGATTTGTGGATGGTTACATGTTCTGGAAATTCCATATGGAAAAAGAATTTCCATTTGTTTTGGAACAATTAAAATGTCAGGAAACCATTGGTGTCGAAGGAGATCCATTGTCACGTCCAAGGTTGAATGACCTTATAGACGATGCTCATGGTTTTCATGTATTGCAAAGTGATCATAATCCAAATGTGAAGCGGCGCGCCCTTTATACCCTAATTGCAATGAGAACCATACGACCTTATATGCCATGGTTGGTTTGCATAATCTAAAAGGTCGTTTTGGTTTGTTGAGGAGTAGCGTGTCTGAAATCCTTATGTGGGTGAAGGACTTATTGCCAAAAAAGAACACAATACCTAATAACTATCTGAACATGAAAAATAGTTTGAAAGCTTTGGGGATGAAGTATAAATCTATTCATGCCTGCAAATATGATTGTATTATATACCGGAAGGAACATGATAAGAAAGAAAAGTGTTCGTTGTGTCAGGAACCTAGATTTGTGTTAAGAAATGAGGAATTGTCAAACATCATAAATTTTCAAATGTACCTCAAAAGGTATTGAAATATTTTCCTCTTGGTCCAAGGTTGAAGAGACTTTACACTATACGTTGGATAGTAGAGGCAATGACTTGGCATGCTAGAACTACCACAATTGATAATTTGATGCGTCATCCCATTGATTCGGCTATTTAGAAATCCGTTAATTTTTAACACCCTAGTTCTGCTAATGAAACTAAAAATGTTCGTTTGGGAATAGCCACCGATGAGTTTAATCCTTTTGGTAATTTGAGCACAAATCAGAGTGTGGTAAGTTATTCTAGTGCCTTACAATCTCCCTTCTTCTTTGTGCATGAGAAAGGAGTTCTTAATGTTGTCTCTTTTGATACCTGGCCCAAAGGCACCAAGCAACGATATTGATATCTTCCTCACACCATTAGTACAGGAATTCAATGAGTTGTGGGTAGAAGGCATTAAAGCTTTTGACTCAAATAAACAAGAGGAATTCACTTTGAAAGCTATATTTTTGTGGGCTATCCACGACTTTCCTGCATATGGGACCTTATCTGGGTGCACGGTTCATGGATACTTTGGTTGTCCTATTTATGGAAAGGAAACAGGGTCCGAGTGGTTAGATAAGAGTAGAAAAATATGTTATCATACTCATCGGAGATTTTTTCCTCAGGAATACAAGTTTAGGAAGGATAGAACCAATTTTCTTCCTAATGGAGTCGAAAATAGGCCACTACTAAGAAGGTTTTTTGGCGTTGAAATTGAAAGTAGGCAATGAATTCCCATTGTAGTTTCAAAGGAAAGAACCCTAAATTTACTCGTCAAAAACGTAAAAGAAATGAAGATGACGCAAATAAAAAGGTAACATGGTCTAGGAGGTCATTGTTATTTGATTTGCCATATTGGAAGGAATACTTCATACGACACGTAATAGATGTTATGCATGCGGAGAAGAATATCATCGAGCATCTTGTTGGCATATACTTAGATGGAACTAATTCAAAGGATAGCGAAAAATCGCGACAAGATCTTCACATAATGAATACTAAAAAAGGGTTATGGCTGAAAGATGATTCTGAGACAGGAAAAAATATAATGCCAATTGGTGCATTTACTTTGAGTAGCGATGAAAGAATGATATTTCTTGATACGTTGAATGATTTAAAAGTTCCTTTTAATTATTCGTCCAATTTGCAAAGGGTTATGAATTATAAAATACATGATTTGAAGTAATGCAAGTCTCATGATTGTCATATGATCATGCAATTGGTCCCATTGTTTTGCAAAATATAAAGATTTGCGGAGGGCTATAATGCAAATTAGCTTATGCTTTACCTTATTGTGCGAAAAAATTGTCAATAGGAACCACATCATAGCTGCAAAAGTATCTCTTACTGAGGCAACTTGTGTTTTGGAGAAATATTTTTCTCCTGCATTCTTTGACATAAGCATCCACCTCTTAACGCATTTATGTGATGAAGCGCTACTATGTGGCCCAGTTAGATATCGATGGATGTACTCTTTTGAAAAGTAAATCATAAATAATTTTACATATATATTTATTACTAGTTACATTGAAAGTTAATCATTAATTCTAATAAATAATTTATATCACTATTATATAGGTTAATGAAGACGTTTAAGGATTATGTTAAAAATACTAGGTACGTTGAAGGGTCCATTGCAAAGGCATATATTATAGAAGAAGCTTCATTGTACGCGAGGGAATACATGCCCAACCTTGGACTTGGAAGCCGTAACCCTATAAAGGAAAACTTTATTGATTATTTTAATGAGATTGTCGATAATATGGCCCTAGGCAATGGCAAACGAGTGGCATTAACAAACTTACAATATGAACAGGTGGCTCGATATGTTCTTGGAACAGAGAGTGGCGTAGATAGTTGGAGAGAGTAAGTTTTGCATTCCTAACTTTGTTTTGTAAGTGGCTCAATATAGTTATTTCCCTCACGTTGTTTCCTACCTTTTTTTTGTTTTAACTATTTTAGGAAATACGATGTCTGTACATGGCAATAAAAGAAAGGAAGTTATCAATACAAATAGTCACTTTAAGTGTTGGCTTGCTTATGAGGTAAACTTTACCTCAACTTTTTTTTAGTTAAGTCATGCATATATGCTTAATGCTAGTGTCTTTAGCCATTTCAGCTGTTAAAAATTGATGATGTCAAATCAAGGCTTGCACGCCTAGCTAATGGCCCCAATTTTCATGCTCAATAGTTTGAGAAATACTGCTTTAATGGATTTATCTTCTCTCCCCAAAGGCTGGAGAACACGTCTACTAGAAAACAAAATAGCGGTATTTCAATGAAAGCTCTCACTTATCGTAGGGCGAGTAGAAAAGACAAAAATCTAATCGAAACTGAGATGACTTATTATGGGATTATACAACAAATATTGGTCTTAGATTACAAAGATTTCAAAGATACGGTATTTTTTGTGATTGGGTAAGAGTGGAGGACAAGAGTGCTCATAAGATCGATCCGGCTTCAAACTTAAAATGGTAGATTTAACCAAACTGAAGAGTAAAGAACATATGAAAGATGAACCCTTTGTTTATGATTCCCAAAATCTAAAGTAGGTGTTTTATTCCAAGTATGTCGATAACGAGCAGTGGTTTGTGGTACTCCATTCATCAAGGCGTTTAACTACCTCAATAGATAAGTTGGAGGATCCTACTATATTTCAATTTGCTTTGGATGATAACCCGAGTTTGCGTCTTTTTTTAGATAATTTAGATGACTAACTCTTCGGCCTTCATCTCGTATGTATAAGGTTAGTTTAAATTTTATAATTCGCATTGTATGGAACATATAGTTATTTATACATGGATTAATGAATTATATCTTGATGGTGCAAATTAATAATTCAATTTGCCCCGCCAACCTTGAGTTGACATGTGGCCGTCTATGTCAGCCATTGTGTCTGTTTCTGTCCAAATAGCTCGAAAGAGACCTATTATGACCTTGTAAGAAGAATGGATCCTCTCGAGGTCTGGGAATTCACTCGAGGGTCAATTACAAATGACGTATTACAAGGCCCAAGCTCCGGTGTAATACCCCATGTTTCTTTTTCCTCGTTGACCTTCCTTTAAGCCCGGTATGGCTTAATCTCCGTTAGAGAGCGAGCATTGGGTTCCGAGCCATTTGTACTCAACATGATACTTCTAGTATGTCATATTAGGTATATTAAATTTGAAAAAGAAATCGTTTTATTATCCGAGTGGTTTGGGTTAAAACCGAGGCGAAATCGCGTGTTTCGACTTTTTGCGATTCGTCGATTTTTGGCCAACTTTGAAAGACTATAACTTCTTCATCTGATGTCCAAACGACTCTTTGTTTTTGGTCACATCTTCATTTCTTTTCCCTCTACAACTTTCGTGTTTAGGATGAGTTAAGATTCAACCATTTCGAGGTCCGTTTTGGGCTCAGAAAGTCATTTGCTGCTGTAGTGACTTCCATGATCGGTCATGGAAGGCCATGATCAATCATGGTCCTCCAGAGGTGCTCCAGAATGGTTCACCCATGATCGATCATGGTTCACCTGAATGTCGATTTTGAGCATTTTAAACCCATTTAACACCCATCACTCCTCATTTTCGAGCCACACATATCCACCACTCTTTAAAGAGAGGGAGATGGAGATTATTTGAGCTTCTTCATCCTCCTACAAGATTAGAGCCTCAAATCACTTCCTCCTACATTATTCATCATCTTCCACCTTCGTCTTCGCGCTTGGAGCTCGGAGGCGAGTTAGGGTTTGACGAGACGACGTCTACGCTTCCTCAATCCCTTGATATAGCTACTCTAAGGTGGGAACACTAGTACTAAACCCTTGATTTCAAACTATTACTCGTTGAATTAGAGTTTTAAACTCAAATTGGAGATTTTCATTAAAATCATATGTTGTTTGCATCTCATGGGGTTTGAGCTAGGTAAATCTTAGATTGGTGATGTATATGGATATATTATTACTTAAATATCATGTATTATCACTTCTTATCATACTATGAGCCTTGTTCTCTCACACACGCATTATATCCACTTTGTAGCCTAAGGTATGAATTAGGCTAGAGAGGATTTCAGGATTAATGCTTGAATCATGGTTGATTATGGATTATATGGAATAGATATACATGTATACATATATAGTTAAGAGTGTTGAACTCTATCCATGTGTGTTGTTGAACCAAGAACCCGTTAAGGCGTAATGAAGCGCAACATTCCTTGAGCTTAGAACCTTGTACGATGTATGGTAGGCACTAGTAATAAGGATATGACATAAATGCTATCTAATGATGTAGTAAATATTGTCGATGGGGCATAGGATGCCTTGACTGGAATTGTATGTGGCTAAGAAGAGTTATATGTACACTAGTTGAACTAGAAGCACGATAATTAATGCTTAATTAGGCTACGAGGTTTGGGAACTACATAAAATGCTTATAGCCATAGTTTGATACATATGACACATAATGAGATGTAATATATTGATAACGAATTAATCAGCCAAATAATGAGAATTATTAGTTAAATGATAAAGTCCCGGATAATTGGATCGATAATAATGATGATATGATGAATGAACAATGATTATAATGATGACGATTGTGTATATATATATGTTGATTAGCCATACGTGTGATGGATGATTTGATGATTATGTGTTGTTGAATGAGGAATCGATATATTCCTGTTGATGCGATCACACGTATGGGCTGGATATGATGATGAACCGAGTACCAGGTAGCTCCCCGTGACTCGAAGACGGGCCGCCTATTGCCGCCCCTGGGTGAAATTCCCTAAACCGTGCACGGGAAAAATGAAGTAGATGACTCCGCTGGTGGTTGTGCTTATCCACAAAGGAGAGCCCACTCTAGGTATCTTGCCTTCCTGACAGGACTATGTGTTCTCGGTTAGACGAGTTTTTCTGGCAGTGGAGCAAGTCTCGTGTGCCACTACTTTTCAAATGGTGATTTTTTCAGGAAGTAGTTGGGCTACTAATGGTCATTACCCTGCTAGGGTATCGCCTGGTATAGTTCTTTCCGGAGTGTCGAGATGGCTTGTATGAGGTGTTTTCTTTGTTAACTATTCAGAGTGTTATTCCCGAAAAAATGTCTTGAGGGTTATCTCTGAATGACCTACTTAGATAACTAAGTCCCTGAGCCACTCCCCACTCGAAGGAGACATGGATAAGAGCCTTGGACCCTTCGGGATCCGTTGTTCTGGGTCTGGACTGACCGCGGGATGAAACTGAGGCATTATACTGGAGACGTGATACGAGACTTGTTGTGAGATTGTGATTATGCTGTTATTATTATTGTATCGTATCATGTCTCGTATTGGTTTATGTGTGTTGCCTTGGCTATGATACAAGCGATGTAAAGATTTATGCAGACACATCTAAACAGAACAGGGTACATATAGAAAACTATCGAGCCTTTCATAATATATATATATATATAAAGTGGAAAGAGATAATAATTATAAAACTTTCGAACGTGTACGGATTACGGAATAACGAGCAAGATCATAATGCATATATTATACTCATAATTGAAGGGGAAATCATAGCTAAAGAGATAGCCTAATGATCGTACACCATAACATAACGGCTTAGACTAGTGATCTTAAGGCGAAGCCTATTAGCTGGTCAAGTATAGGCTCCATAATGAATTATAATTAAAGTGAAAATAATAAATAATTGACCAATAGTTACGACTTACGGAGTAAGGATCGAATAGTATAGAAAAGTTGGAGTTACACTTGAGAGTGGATAGTCCGTAGCATATCGAACCTTAGGAAGCTAGAGTTTGATACGAGGTGACTTTGGACTAGCGATCTCCTCGAGTTGTGAAAATTCTTTGGAGTTTTATTTTATGGATGGTTAGAGGAGAGATCGGGTTGTTGAGTAAATGGCTTCCGGGTAACTAGGATAGAAATCCTAGTGAGGTTGCATGCACTCGGGTTTGCATTGCATTGCATTGCACGTTTTCAAATTATTACATTAAAGTAAAGTATTTTCTATATAAAATCTATATAGTTCCCACTGAGCTCGAATTTGGCTCATCCCGTTTTTTAACAATTTTGCAGGCATAGCATCTCGGGTGGTATATGATGTACGTGTATAAAGGCCTCTGATGTTCACAGTCTGTGTCTAGTCCTTCTTCGGAAAAGGACTACATTGTGTAATCATTTTGGTTTCCATTTGATTGTAAACGGACTATGATTTGATAAACAATTTGTATTGTATATTTGTATAAATGGTTTCATATATGTGAAATTGATTTAAGTATGGTTTGATGTGATTCCATTTGTATGAAAAATGATTTTAAACCTTACAGGTTGGTTTATTTCCCGAACTAACTCCACATGCCAAAATTTATTAAATTGGGACTTTCTAAAGACCATGTTTTATTTAAGAAAAGTTTTTAAAAGTTATGATTTTTATATTTTAAACCTGCCGTCGTGCACGGCATCCGTGATTAACCGGGTTTCGGAGGTGAAAATCTCAGAACGGGATTTGAGGCGTCACATCTAGAGCCCTTTCGACGAGTTTCGAAGTTGTCTCTCTCCTTCCATAGCCCAACCACTCTGCCAGAGTGGTTAGCGAGAGCATAGGCGACTGTCACCTGCTCTACAGAGTGCGCAGAACTCCCCTTACCTTTATTAAATGCACACCAACCGCATTTATAGCTGGCAAAAACACGTTCAAGGCTTGTGGCTTAGAACTTGTAAAGACTCATGTTGGATTTGCATTTGATGACTGGAGACATGTTCCCGATGCAAAAAAAGTCGACATGTTTAAGACACTTCTGGTACAAAAATGACGAAAACAGATTCTACACTTAATTATACTGTTTTATGCACTTCTTTAAAACTGATTATGCTAGTTTGTTTATGCATTTATTTACTGGTTTCTGCACAATTCTGCTTTATGCATTGGTCCTAGTTAATTTATAATTCTTTAATAATTGTTAAATAAACTAATGGGTATGAATCATGGCAGAATAATCATGCATTTATTTATTGTAGCAATTTGCTTTGCATCAGAATAATTTTCATGGTATAACTTAGTGTATCCTAATTCTCTTTTCCTATGTAATTCAATAACAACAACATACCTTCTATATTATCGTTTTCCATGTAACTCAACCAAATGCACCCGACCTTAAGGGTTAATCCACTGCGTCCAGTAAGAAAAAAAATATTCTCTATTATAGTAACACTGTAGATACATAATTAAGACTAAACTGCAATATAAGTTTGCTCTACCTATTTTTTCAGCTGGAATTGGCGAAGGTTGGATTTGTTTTACCTATGCTTTATATTTTACACTTGGTACATTCTGTAAATATTTTGCACTTTGCACAGTTTTCATTTTATTCATAAAATTGATGGAAAACATATTTATACATTGCACTATTTTAAAATCGATTTACTGCATTTGGTACTTAGCATTTTTTGCAATGAATATGGCAGTTTATAGTTTTTTGCATTATGCATTATGTTCAGCACTGATATTCACAACATTCTGTTGACTAGATTTGGTAGTTTACTTATTATTATTTTTATTTAATTTAGGATGAGTTTGCCTTCCCTCCCAATGAAAAAGATTCAATATTAGCCCAATTAGAGGTTCAGTGGAAAACATGGAAGAAAAATACACAAACTAATTTTTTCGAAGAAACTAGGGAATCTGTCTTAGCTTTTAAAGATAAAGTGCCTGAAAGCGTGCTAGTCTCCTTGAGTGCATGGAACACATTTGTTGAGCGTGAAGCAACGGCTGAAAAGCTTGCTCAAAGGTTAAAAACTAAAGATAATAGGAGTAAAAAAAAGATGCACATTATCTTGGCCGAAAATCTTATGCTGAAAAGGAAGAAATATGGCCGATAATAACATTCTTGAGACTTGTTTTTAAATCAATATTTACTAGTAGAAACTAATAACTTGGTATTGTAGGACAACGATAAATGTAAGCCGGACCGTGTTGAATTGTATGTGGATGCTCACAAGACAGCGCTATACCACCCCGGTGCTGTTTTTGATGTGGTGAGCTTGCCCAAATTTAATTTCCAAGCATGTGATCTATAAATTTTTTTATAACACAAATTGCATATGCTCATTCTTTTATTTATGTTATATGATCAAATTAATGCAATAAGAAGTACCCAAGACGAAGCTAGTAAGGGATCAATCAAGAATGATGCGCTGACCCAACATTTTGGAAATGACAAAAGAGGTCGTACTCGTATAGTTGGTGGTACAGTGTCTAGAACAAAGCTAAAGACTACTTTACCAATCTGTAATGAGCTAGAAAGGTGAAAGCGTCTGTGCAATCAACGAATGATAAGATAGAGGACATGAAATCAACCATGGGGCATATATTGAAAGTGGTTCAGGTATATTTAATTTAATACCATTTTTTTGCTATATAATTTTTTGTTAAATTTATGAAAAATACCACTTTTGCTATATACTTTTGTTAAATTTATGAATTGTAGGGAATGAATCCGTCTACTACTCATGAAAGCGGAGGATTGCATAGTAGAACAACTATAAACCGGTGTCAATCCAACCCTACTTTGCTCAGAAAAATTAGCAATCGGAAGCCCAAGCACGCTACCTCCGGTGCTTCAAGATCCTACAAACTCATGAATTTGGACGGTTTAAAGGCAATTGCCCAAGTGACGATAGTGAAAACAGTCCCTGGATCAATAGTTCATGGTCGTTCAATGCTTTCATTTAAAGTTAAAGTTTGCATTGTTAAAGTGCTTTCGGGCATAGGAGATGGGCCAATATGGAAAGGTAATCAATGGGGCGTTGATAGTATAGCAGAAAGTGAAGGACGTTATTCGCTGTGGCCCAAATATCTCATGGAAGAGGTCGTGGAGGGTAATTGTAGCATGTTAAGGCCGGGTAAGCTTTTTTTATAAGTAATAGTTATAAGTATGACTTTAATATTTTATTTTGTGGTTTTTCTTTTGGATATTTTGGCTTATAATACTTTTTATTCATGTGCATGCTTCTTTTTTTAATTAGTTATGACTAATTATTATTATTATTATTATTATTATTATTATTATTGTGAACTTTATATGCATGCTTACTCAAATTTGGTTTTGTTTCTAAAAAAAAGGCAAAAAGGCCAAAACTTTTTAACTCCGCCAATGCAAAGAACCATTTCTTGCATTGCCGGTCCCAAGCCTGGGTAAAGGAGGAGGGAAGAGTAAATTTTGGGACTCAAATAGGTACGTGATTATTATTATAATTAATTATTTCAAGTAATTGTTGGATGTATGATTTTTTAAAATAATTTAATTTGGTCTTGACCTTTTGTATTGCCATTTCTATTTTGACATAGGTTGGATCCCCTTCTTGTCACTTCCATTTCATTAGTGGACGTGGAACTGATAGAAGATTACGAGGAGCAAGTGCAACACCAACTCAAGTAAACTCACTTATTATGCTCATTTCTATTCTAATATTGTTGAAACTATAATTAATTTTACGTGCAGAACAAGGGTTAATATAGGGTACTTATTCTTTAATTTTACACAGCCAAAAAATTGGGTGGAGGATTTATGATGTCTATAATAGAAAGCTATGGCACCTCCTTGAGTCTTAGGAGATTATGAGATGATCTCACTTTCTTAAAAGATTCAAAGATGTCCCACATTGTTTTATTATAGGCACCGTAAAACCTTTAAACGATTATTGGCTGTGTGATGTTAACAAATGTGTAACCTTTGTTAACTCCCATTCTGCCCTAAAAGTTAATTACAACCTTTGTTAACTTCGCTAATGCAAAGAACCATTTATTGCATTGCCAGTCCCAAGCCCGGGTAAAGGAGAAAGGAGGAGTTACTGCCAACACTTGACAATGTAGTTAAAATTTCTTGCTTCTTCCAATAATTCTCTCTCTTATAATAGATGAATATCCCGATGCAGTTCTAGGTTATTGCTAATAAAGTTGGTGCTGCTACTAAGTATGTGTAAACTATGTTAGTTTTCTTGTTTCTCTTCTCAAATTTTCAAATTATTGCTAGCTAGTGTAAACTGCCTTAATTAGTTGTTTGGCTACAGTATGTAACTAGTTATATGATTATTGGAAGTGTAGTAGTTCTATATATGATGATATATCATTTTTACAAGTGACTTTAATAAATTAAAGTTCGTTCTATACTAGATAAATGGAGACCTGAATTGGTTTAAGTGTATTTGAATTGGGGTAGTTAATTAAGCACAATTATGTATTTACAACTTCAGTTTTGCTATGCACAGCTCCAGTTTTGTTGTCACTAATTCAGCTCCATTTTTGTTGCATGCACTGATTTGGCCAGCTTTAGTTTTGCCGCTCTGATTCAATGTCTCATTCTCTTGAAGGTATATATATATGTATATCCCTTTTTAAACATTGATTTTAAAATTGAAAACCCCACACCTTTATTGTACTTACATTTGATTTCAGAAATATGATAATTTTTAGGGATTGAATTGGGGTTTAAGGAGCTGCCTATGGGCGGGGCTGCATTGGATTTTATTAGAGTTTCATTACCCGAGGAGACATTTTCTACTGCAAAGCAATTTAATGGAGTTTTTCTTGCAGCTATTAGAGGGTAATTTATTACATTTGGGTATTCTTCACAATTATGGTTTTATTTCATTGATCACTTATCTGATATGTTTTTTCCTAATAATTAAAAAACAGTTAAAAGTGGAAAAATAATGAAAAAATATTAAAGCCTGAGACTGGATTGCTTCAGCTTTTAGAGGGACTGAAGGTCTTTGCAAATTTGAGGCCAGCTATTATTTTACCACAGGTAATTCTTTTGTTCTGCCAACATCGGCTTTATATGGGATATGAATAATGAGTGCATATTAGGTGAATTGAATCCAAGTTATTTATATAGGAATAACTTGCTCCTCCATAACTTTATATAGCTAAAATAAACATTTGTTTATAGGGTGCCTATTTATCATTTGGCAAATGTTTCAGAAGTGCCATATGATAGGCACTGTCCCTTTAAAAGCTCATGTACAAGTAAAAAATTAACGACAAAAATTGAAACCCAACTATATCTTCTCTAGCATAAGTAAAGTTATTTCATTTAATGTCATGATTCATTTTGACTTGCTTTATGCCCAAGTAGTTATATGATGTAAATAACGTGTGTATTGCAATTGGTGTGCTCTAAAACTTGTGAAAATTGGTTTTTTCTATGGCTGTGATCAGGTGTAATTGTTTGATTTGTATTAATAGAATTGATTGATTTTTAATTTAAATAAAATTGTTTGATTTATGTTGGAATTATTGGTATATAGTTCTTCTTGGGTTATTGGGTTTTTTGCCAGCTCTATATATTATAATTTTTTGAAAATCAAATTTTTAAAAATATTTTTTTATATATTATTATTTAAATTATCATGGTTATAAGCTGTGACAAGAGCCATTATCCACAAAGCAATATTTTGTTTGTAGCAATATCCAAATGGTGATTGTCTTGATTCAAAACCGATACATACTATTATCTTGTGATAGTCTCAAACTGATACCTTTGTCACGGTTGAAATCGTGACAAAGGTAGCCTTTAGCATGCACAATATCCCTCTACTAGACCGTGACAAAGGCATATTGTCACGGTTCTTAACCGATACAATTGTCTTTGTCACCGCCTTATTTGTCATAGGTCCGAGTCATAATAAAGGGCCTTTTTCACGGTTTAAAACTGTGACAATTCGGGTGTTTTGGTGTAGAGTACAGAATAATATAAAATTATACCCATATTACATAACTATATTTCAGAAATATGAAATATGGAAATAATTAACTCAGATTAGAAAGAAATAGCAGGAGGTATCATTCCTCAAGATATATCAAACTTTTATAGAAAAATAATAAAGAAAATGGGTGATGAAAGATTTGCTCATAGATTTATAGAATCAAAAATCAATAACACTAATAAGGTGACGATTTGTATTCTATAAAAACAAAATTTCATTTATACATCTATAACAACTACTCAAAATTACGAGTACAGCTTTGCACAAAGTTTGAGAAATGATTTACAAGCTAATACTGAAAGATTAAAAACCCTCTATAACGACTTTGTTAAGATCCAACAAAATTTAACATATTATTTAGACCATAAATGGAATAGCCATTTTAAAGCTCAAGAAGTCATCATGGAGGAACTTCAAGAGAATTCAGATATGGTCAAAAAACAATGAAGAAAAATCATGAATAGGATAAAAACTGTCAATGAAAAGCCTAGTCAGACCAATTAAAAAGATTTAGACACACCTCATATTCTAATGTATGTCAATAAGACAGACAAGAATGTTAAAACTTTAGAAGCTAAACTTGAAGAAGAGAACTTCTAGAAAAGATTTAAAAAATGAGAATGCACAAGAATTAAAAAGATATATTGTAAATGCACATAGTTCTTTAGTAGATAATGCTAGAACTTTAAATGAAGAATTATACACTAAAATGTATAAAGACCAGTTGGCCTTTAAGGAAACACTTATCAACCAAATTAAAAGACAAAAAGATTACTCAGAATCTTTAGAAATAATTGAGAAAAATATTGAACAAAAACAAGTGACTATTTGTAAGTTCAAAAGAACCCTGTTTGTCACAATTAAAGAAGAATCCACAACTAAGTGAATTACAAACGATGGGTTAGATAAAACCAAAAGAGTAACTAGCCCTACTCCTACCATTAGACATCAAAATATGATGATTTAAAGAATTAGAGATTCTTCCTCCAACATCAGAACATGGTGGAATGAAAGAGATATTTCACACCACTTCAATGAAAATAATGGGGAGAAATGAATTGGAAATACGCAGAAAAATTCATAAATAATGAACATCTTCCTCCAGTTAGATACATAGACTTCTTTCGAAAATGAGTCATCCCAAAGACTCATCGCTACAATATGACATATTGTAATAAGAATCATACCCTCGAAAAGAATTATATAGAAATTCAAATCCTCGAACCTGAATGGTTAAAATCAAAAAGAACATACAGGAATTTCCAATTCCTAACATTTGGGTTTTTCCAAGCAAGAATGCAAGGACTTTATAGACCTCATAATGGAATTAACATCCATTGCTACCTAGTTGACAAAAGTGAAAGAGATATGTCCTAGGACTATTCATATATTATGATTTGTACTTGGATATCTTATGCTTATTGTCATTAATAAAGTTTATTTCATTTTACTTTATATTCTCTTGTAAATAATATTTATAAATACTAGTTCATCAAGTACGTGACTAGATTGTGGGATGCTAGTAATGTTATAATAATATTGTTTAGATATCCCTGATCATATGTCAATAACCTAGGATCACATTGATATAATGATTAGAGTATGGGTCAGCTGATGACTATGTTCCACAAGTCATGAATATGGAGATATTAAGCTGAACATACTGATACTTGTTAGGGAACAAAGTATTGGACCGACCCGCTTTGGGGACACTGCGAGGAGTGGTACATAATGTCATCAGTGATGTTCCCTATTTGTGATATCGTATTATCCTCAGACCTGAGATCGCCATGGTTACCAACATAGGGATTAGCATGTCAGGCATTATCAAACGTTGCTCTTGACCGAGTAATTATAAAGATGATGATCGAGCATACTATGAACTATGTAGAGGTATGTGGTTGATCAAGATGGGATTTGTCACTCTCATATAATGAGAGAGATATCGTTGGGCCCCTTGATAAGTATAATTAATATTTGCATGGCCATGCACAAATGAGATGTCATTTGTTTTAGATTAATTATAATTAGAGATCAAGAAATAAAGATTGAACTATACAAGAATGACACTTGCCTAGTCTTGTGTTCAATCTAGATATCGATTGACAAAAGGAGTTAATACGTGGAATATCAATTTAAGGTTGTGTTGTTTTGACCATTATACCCTTTGGGTAATAATAATGTTTTACTAGAGACCGCTTACTATTTCATATAATAAAACGGGCTTTTAATTATACTGCCAAAGAGTATAAACCTACAGGGTCGCACACCAAAACGAGTTGGATCAAAACGAATTGAAAATGGGCCAAGTTGGACTTGGGCCTAATTCGTTTTGTTGCTTAGGGTTTCTCACTAGGGTTCCCCTTTAAAAGGGACCATTGTTCCTCTTGGCCGCACTGTGAGAGAAACAAAGACAGAGTACGAAATTAGTGTGAGAACCCTAAAGGCGCTAGTACACCAAGCAAGGGTCCGATCCCGTTCGTGTGTGCATACTATAGAGGCGTTGTATTTTCAACGCTAGAACGACAACAACAGAAGGTTCTGTCCACCGTGTTTATTGATTTTAATTCGAATCTCGAACAAGGTATGTTTTCTATCGATTTTTATTGAACTGTATAGATCCTAGGGTTTAATGATTAGTGCATAATTTAGTGTATGTGATGCATGATTACTGCCCTAATTCCCAACAAAAAGGTGGAACAATTTTCAGAAAAGCTTAGTTAGAATAACCCAATTAGAAATGTTAGACAATATAAGATATTTTAATGTCATGCTGGCATTTACAATAACCATACCAACTGTAAAATACTTTAAATTAATCTTATATACCATTGGTTATCAAGATTATGTTATACCAAACGCAAATAATAATATAGAATTTTAAAACTATGTTAAATTTTCTCAAAACGCGTTCAAAGGAATGCAACCAGGTATTCCTAGATGAAGATTGAATGAACAAATCCTTGTTATAATATATACATCAGACTTTAATATACGTACAGTATAAAAAATACTGAACCTATAAAAGTACGGGCTAAGACTATCTGGCAATTAACAAAATTCCAAGAAACAAATGCTGTACAAAACAAGCCTCTATACATTGTCAAGATAATATCACGGGCAATATAAATATACAATTTGCCCTCCAAAGTTCAAAGCAAAGAGCATTACAACAAAAGAATCAAGTTTTAGAAATACGAGAGAATAAACAATTTATGATCTTTCAAAAGAAGAATGCAGTACATCAAGTACTGTTAAGATATTACAACATACTCCAAACTTTAGACCAAAAAGATTTATTGACAATCATGATATATTGTATAAAAAAACAAGAATCCAGAACTTTGGACAAGACTTAACAGAACAAGAAAAAGAAAAAGACACATACAAAAATAATATTGAAAGAAGCATATCGACTAGATTCAATATGATGATAATATCTAGCTAGTTCATAAGAGACCTAAGAAGTTGCCAACATGTTAAAGAACTCTTAAGAAAACTAAGACACCAAGAAAATGAAAAAAAACAATTACTACTCGTTACAGAAATCCCGGGAGAAAACAATACCAAGCCGGAAGTTAAAGAAACTTTTAAAACTAGGCTCAACTTATTTAAAACTCTTGTAGATATAAACATTCCTATTTATAGTAAAAGTATTATTAAGACTAAACCGGAATATATCAAAGGTTTACCTACGACAATTATAGACTTTTAAAGTACATGGAACGTGGCTTCAGTAACCATTAATCCTGTAGATATTTATTTAATCTAATACAATGTACAAGATATAAAGAATGCATTAAAAGAATTGCAAGATCAGATGCACATGTGCTTTGCATTAAATGAGAGTTAAGATGCAAAATCAAGTAGAAGATACGCTGCGCAATCGTTAAAGAGAATTACAAAAAAACTATTTAGATAGTTTAAGAATAACAACAGATGATACTAGCATAGCTAAACTAGCAAGATTTAATGAAACAAGAAATTAAATATCTGTAAATGGGTATATACAACTCTTTATAACTGAATCCATTTGATCAAGTCATCTTGCCCAATAATCAGAAGTATATATGGCAAAAAGTAAGTTAGCATTACTTAGTACATGGAGTTTAGACAAGATCAATGAATACAGTAATAACTATGAGACATTATATTACCAGATAAAAAACTACAATGCTCAAAGATGAGTATTTAAAAAACTGCCAATATGTAATCTTTGTGTAATTTATTCTTGGAGAAAGGATAAATTACACAAAGATTACATAATAACAAAGAGACGCGAAAAAATACAAGACACTCTTATCAAAAAGACATTTAAGAATATGCCTTCAATTAAAGACGATAAAGACATAACTCATATCCAATGGGGATGTGGAAGAAGCACTTATAAAGCCTATAAAATGAAACATTTGAAGCAAACTTTCAAAGTTACAATCAAGACCCTATCAATAAGAAATATAAATTTAGGAAATTGACTAGCTTTAGAAATTCAAAGAAAATAAATAAATTATTTCCCATAATGAGATATTTCAAGAAAAATTCAGATGAAAGGAAGAAAGTTCTAAAGTATATGAAGGGGGAAGACAAAAAACCAATATCATACATGTGACACCCCAAACCTTAAACATATTTCATTTACATAATTAAGCATGATTAGTATGCATCATAAATCATTACATTTAGTGAGTGTTTAATGCTAAGTGTAAATATATTTGAATTGGAGAGTTGTATTCATGCTTTATGTGTGCATTTCATATGTTGGATGTTATGTACAAATGATAGTACAAGTTTGAATTTCACATGAGAAAGTATGAGTGCTTACATGTGTAAAGAAGTAGAAGAAATGGAGTTAAACTTTAAAACAAAGTGCTAGTGGTACTTATGTGTAAATTTACAAGCATGTGCTAGGTGTCTTATTCTCCTTTATTTTTATTTAAGCATGACAAGAAAAATTAAGGAGCTTGGCTTGGCAATAATAGATATTATACACTATTTTCTTCCCAAAATTGTAATTATTTACCAAAAATAGAGAAAATAAAGAGGATAAAAGAAGAAAGAATAAAATATAAGAGAAAATTAAAGAAAAATCATAGAAAATCAATAATTGGTTAGTAAATTATATTCTTTATGTTTTCTTCATTTATTTTATATGATTTTATGATTTACATGTTGAAAAGTTGGATTAGAGAAGAAGAACATACATGTATGGGTGTGTTCTTGGTGTATGTGTGTGTGTTTTTGGTGTATTTTAGGGTTTTCATGGTGAAATTAATTCAACTCGATTTATGTCAATTTTAATAGGAAGAAAATATGTTATATATGCTAAAAAAATAGTTAAATGATGTTGGTTTAAATTTATAAGGGTTGTATGTTTGATTTGTATCAAAAAAAGTTGAAGTTTTTAAACTTGCTTTGAGTAGATAACTTTGTGCACTTGTCTTATAATTAGTATAACTCTCTGTGCATAACTCCGAATTGAGAACCGTAAAGTGGGTTTAAAAGTAGACACACTGAGATTTCGGAAAATGTATGGCCCATAACTGAGTCAGTAGCCAATTAGTACAGTTTAATCATCAAAGTTGACCATTTTCCACTATTGTGTAATCAGGACAACATGTTTTTTTTATACTATTTTGTTCATATCTCTCAATATAACCATTGGATTAAGCTAAAATTTTGTGATTTTGTTCATATACATGTTTTACAACTACTAGAAAAAATTGGGGATGATCAGACGAAAGGAAGTCCCCTGTTTGAGCTCTTTATTGAGACTGTACATAGTTGGAATGGTTAAAATGCATTGTGAATGAAATTGTGCATAAGTATTATTCATTATGCCCATTGTACATATATAAATTAGTATATTAAGGTGATATTGGATTACTAATCTATTTGGATTGATAGGTGAAGGAGCTACTACTTTTATGGCACAACGGAAGCAGATTTTCACATTCGGATAATGTGAACTTTTGAGGTGAATGTACTACCTCATGTGGATTATATTTATATATATAGAGAGTTATACGTGTATAAATTATGAACGCCTTGGGTCTTGGGCTTTGTGGAAGGCTGTTGTTTATATACATTAAGCTTTGTGGGAGGCTAGTGTATTAATGCATTTAGGTCTCGGGCTTTGTATGAGACCGGAGTATATATACAATGCCTTGGGCTTTATGGGAGGATGTTGTTTATAATACCTTAAGTCTTGGGCTTTATGGGAGGATGGTGTATTAAAGTCTTTTTATCTAGGGCTTTGTAGGGGACTGGAGTATATATAATGCCTTGGGCCTTGAATTTCGTGGGAGGCTATTGTTTATAATGCCTTGAGTCTCAGGCTTTGTGACACACGAATATATATACTTTATTGATCGGGTGTGTGAGTAGTGTATTCACTAAGCTTTGTGCTTACGGTGTTTAATTTCTTTTTAGGTGAAAAAACAGGTTGACCACTGCCAAGGTCTAGACGGTGTTTAGAAGATGTATAAATGTTTTTGAAGTTTTATAAACTTTGTATATCTTTTATAAATATGGCAAAGAGTTATATGTAACCCTAGTGTGTATTGTAAGCCGTTGGGAATTATTTTTACATGTTGTGTCTTTTGATAACAGTGGTTGTATAAGCGACTTAGAAGATTGCTATTTCTTATAAAATCAAAGTGATGTTTATTTTCAAATGTTTTTCTACTTCCGTAAGTTATTAAAGTTTTATATTTGAAAATTATGATTATTAGTCCACCTCGACTATGAGATTTGTATGAGGTCTTCGAGGCGGGTGTGACAATACAATTAAAAAAATGAGTGTTTAGTATGCAGAAAGACTGGACACTTTGCTAAAGATTGTTTTTAAAAAGAGGACAAAAATATAAAACCAAGTGTTAGACTTATAGAAGTCATGTTTACTCAAGCTAACTAACTCGGCGAGAACAAAGTGAGTTATTACACCCAAGTGCAGGTAGTCGGTCATGTAATAAATACTCGGTAAGTTCGAGGTTGATCTACGAGGAGGAGGGTAGTTCTTTGAATTATGAATGTTTCTATCAAGATGAAGATGAGAAAAAAAGGAAAAGATGATAGACTTGGGAAATAAGAAAGAAAATTTGAAACTAAATTAAAACTATTAATAAAGTAAACTAAAACTAAAGAAAAATATAATTCTAAGGAGCAAAAGTAATGGGAATCCACAAGCATAAATTATCTATCTAAAATGCTTCTTAAATGCACTAAGGGAGCATGCAAATAAACTAAAAATAAATAAACAAATAAAATAGCACATTACTTAAATAAAACATAATATTAAATGGAATTAAATTGATGGAAAATAAGCGTTAGGGGTATCCGTAATTAAGGAATATGAAACTAATTCAATCGGGTAATTAAAACCAAAGTTTAAACAAGATTTTTCTCTAAGATTTAACTCATAAACTATCATACTATCCAATTATATTACTACTAAAGTATATGATAGCTCACGCGTAACAAAGTCTATATAGACTAGCATTGAGCAATATAATTCGACTGTGAAACTTTTGACTTCGAAAAAGCGTAATTTAAAACTTAGTATTGCTAGTGCTTTAGGGGTAATTTGCTAAATTTTTCTCGCTTCGGGCCTTCTTCTTGCACTTTTTCCGCATTCAACATTCTTTCTTGCATCAAACTTCAATTGCCTAACCACTTTAGGCCTGCAAAATGGCTTAATAACATAGGAATACAATACAATGCCTTCTTTTCATGCTTAAACTGAATATACATACAATTTTTAAGTTTAGACAGTAACTAAAAACTAATTGAGCCTTATTTAAGAGATTAAAAATGCAATCTCTGGGTTCAATCACCTCCCTCAACTAAAGTATTGCTAGTCCCTAGTAATGTAGTGGTAGAATAATAGATATATCTAAAAACAAACACAGAAAATAAAGAAAGAAAAACACAATCCTAAATTAAACAGTTGCATTAAGCGCCTGCAATAAGCCTTTAAACCCCCAGGACTCCTGTAGTAAGGACGAGTTGTGTTCATGAAGGTTTTCAGTGAATATACCCACAAAATTCTCGATTAGCAGTTCAAGTCTTATCCCAAAATCGCCTATCATGCATAGACTCTCTCTCAAATGGCTCAGCAAAGACTTAAACTAACTTAATGATACATTAGTAAAAGATATATAAGAGAAATAGCAATCTTAATTCATTCAAAATACGACGTACCATAAAGTTAAATCATAAATGTGCGTGTGTTAGCAAATGCATTGACTTTCAACTTTAAAAACCAATCATAGATCCTTACTCTGTTTATGTTAAGCTTTGACTTAAACTCTTACCGGACATACACTCGACAAATGAATCGCCGAATCAGGTGTATCTCTCCGCATACGGGTTCAATAGAATATTTATAATCAAAATCAAATGCCTCACGTATTTTTAAATGAAAAAACGCTAAAGTGAAAGAACATGAGTCTCTAGGAAAGATATTCAAGTTTTAAAAAGGCGATAATACTTTTGTATACCTTCTCGTCATCTAAACCTCGAAACTAAGATACTAAGGATCAAATAGGACTTTATTAGGTTGTAATGGGGTTGTGGGTGGTGGCTACGAAACGAACGAGTCAACTGAGTATTTAAAAGACTCGTTTGCTTGTTTTTGTAATGCTCAGAGGCTTTTCATCTCTTTCTTTTACTTTGATGCCCACATTCTCATTCTATTGCATACAACATTCAATTTGCATTTTTAATAAATACCATCATTCTTGCATATTCATTTTTTAATGTATACGTTTCATTCTTTATTTTTTCTTATTTTCAGATAAACATATTTCACTATGCCTTTACTTTTGAGCCTTTTACCTAAACGAGCCAAGGTATATGGACTTTATAGTATTGACCCGAGTTTAACTTTAGGTATAACAATAAAAATAAGGTTTTATGCTTTAAAAGGGCTATTACGGATAAAATGTAAGGACATGTCAAGGCTAGTGGCTAAAACAAATATAGCATATATCATTTTCTTAGCTTATAGCTTCTAAATTTAGTCAACTAAAAGGCGTTTTATAATTTGGCATCTCATGGACTTACCTTTTTAAAATTAAATTAAAATTATAGTTTACAAGACTCAATTAATTTGTAAAACGCTTTTCAAGAATCAGAGTTTCTGTACATAGCTCTCAGATGTGAAATAATAGCTCAATAACTCTCATATATGTAGTTTCCACTTTAATTTTGAACAGAGTATTTCACTAGTGAAGATCTATCAGTCCAATATTAAGAATGCCGAAAAGTGTACCAACAAATATATTCAAATTAGCATGCGACTTTTAAATTACAAGAATATTAAGAAACTTCTCTAGTTTATCCAATACTACACCAAATACTACACCATTTACTAAATCAATTCATGAATGCGTCGTCGCCTAATGAGCGAAAGCAAAATAGGACTTAGATGGGATAACTTAAATTTGCAATCTCAGATTTTTTTTTGAAAAAAAGAAAATAAAAATAAAGCAAAAAAATTATCCTAAGTTACTTGCATACAGGCTTTTCTAAAAAAAATTGACCAACAGGTCTCCCTCCCTAATTGAAATCTAACATTGTCCCCAACGTTACAAAATAAACGTAAAAGTATAGATGCAAGGTGTTGACCTAAGGTCTTAATCTTATTTTGATAATAACAATAAATCAATCATATGTAGTTTAACATGTTTCTTGATATAAGTATATAATTTATTTACTTGAAAAATTCAAGAAAAACATGACAATGGTCACTCTTTCACTATTCGATCATTGGACAAGACAGGGAAGATTAAATCTCTCAATGCAAATCATGAAGTATAAAGGATTAAAAGACTATATGAAAAGCTTATAGGAAAAAGTTTCAAGTGAAAATCAATTCGAAAAAATAAATCAAAGCATTCGGAAACTTGTTAATTCAGTAATTGAGTGAGCGTTTAAGATTTTTGTAAAGTTACTTTATTGATCAAATTCTTATAGCTTAAACGTATTTATGCATCTTTTAAAGATTGATTCAAACAAGCTTGAAATTGAATTTATTTAAAAAACATCATTTTACAAAGACCGAGTTTCAAAACAAATTCATATTATTTTAAATGATCATATTTTAAGCTCTCATAAAAATAAGTATCTTATAAACATATCTTTAAGGTTCATACATCATTAGAATTGTATTTGGAACTAAATTGCTAAATTGCAAAAATGTTTTTATTTTACATTTAAGATTCGTTCAGTTTTTACACAACTTTGATCTAATGGTCTGATGGAGGTCTTCCCGAACTCCGATCATTTTAAAATTTTTATAGTAGTTAGACAACATCTCTTAGCACTTTTGAGTAAAATTTGAGTATGATCCAACGGTCAGATTAGGAGATATTATCAAAATAATTTGAATTTCTAGTCAACAAAACTAGCTGTTGGAAAGTTTGAAAATGTATACCTTTGACCAAAAACCTTTCTTAATCACCCCCAACGGCCATATACTTTTGCAAGCTATATATATGAGGTCCTAGACATGTTTTAACACACCTTGAATCATTCTAATACTCTATTATTCATATATTCAAATATACAAAGATTCAATAACATATTTTGATCAATCTTTTATCTTTTAAGCTATATATTTTGATCAAAATTTGATAACTTCTAGCGTGAGCTAATTTTCATATCTTGTAAACACTTGAGAGTTATTATATTGGTGTGTATCACCACAAATAAATTACTCTTCATTTCAAAAGAGAGTTTATCTCTTTATAGAGTAAGAGAGCATATCTTGTGAGAAGTGTATTGGGTTTAGCTACATTGTGAGTGTTATATGCATAACAATATTTGTATTGAGGTTTGATCTTCACTCGAAGAAGATTGAATAGTGAAAATTCTCGGGGAACTAACCGAGCGCGGACATATGTTTTAGGAAATCGAACCGTGAGGACAAAAAGTCTTGAGCTTCAAATTGGTTTAATCTTTTAAAACTCAAGCTCTCTTTTTATTGCTATATTATTTCTTGTATTTTGAGATTGCTTATTTACTTGTCATAGCATTGATTATTTCCTTGATATTGTTGCTTAGCTAAATTGCTTTGCTTAAACATTTTAAAAACGTTTTAATTCCGCATTAAGTTTTTAAAACCCTATTCACCCCTTTTTACGGCCATTATCTGACCAACAATTGGTATCAGAGGATGTACTCTTATTTTGATTTAACAATCTTAGAGTTTATGATCATGTCTATATATCAAAGAACTGATTTTTCTGAAGGTCTTTCCACTTCTAGGCCACCATTATTTGATGGCAAAAACTATAGCTATTAGAAAAGTAGAATAAGCATATTTTTGCAAGCCGGTGATTTTGAGCAATGGAAAGTCATACTTGAAAGATCATATGAAATTAATAAAATCGATGAAAATGAAAGGACTATTCCCAAGAAAATGTCCGAATATAATGAAAATGATATTAGGAAAATTCAATTTAATTCTAGAGTTTTAAATTCTTTAAATTGCGCATTAAGCATAGATGAATATAATAAAATCTCTTGTTGCAAAACCGCCAAAGAGATTTGGGACAAACTTGAGGTTACTTACGAAGGAACCACTCAAGTTAAAGATGATAATATAAATATGCCTGTTCATGATTATGAATTATTTAAGATGGAGCTTAATGAATCTCTTATCTCCATGTATAGTAGATTTTCTATTATTATTAATGATTTCGATCTTCTTGGAAGGGCTTATTCTAATAAAAATAAGATAAGAAATTTTTTTAGGATTCTTCCAAAGAAGTGGCGACCGAAGGTGACGGCGATTCAAAAAGTAAAAAATCATGAGAAGGAACTTCAAAGAGAATAAGAAGCGGATACAAAATCAAAGAAAACCTTAGCTCTCAAAACTATCCAACATGAAGATTATGATGTACCAATGGATGGTGATGAAGACATGGCGCTTCTATCTAGAAAATTTATAAAACTTCTAACTAAGAAGAAAAATTCTCAAGGAAATGATAACAAATATCCATCATCCTCTATAAGAAAAAATGATCAATTAAATCAACAAAGAGGAGAAAATCACGAAATCAAAAAATGCTATCATTGCCATGAACCTGGTCAAATCAAGCCAAATGGTCCACTTAGAAAGAAAGAGAAAAGGGACAAACGAAATAAAGTATTCAAACAAGTGAAGCATGCACTGAAAGGAACATGGAGCGATTCCAAATAAGAAGAATCGGATGCTGATTCTAGCGATGAAGAAACGGCTAACCTTTGCCTTATGACAAATGAAGATGAGGTAAACTCTAACTATAACTTCTTTGACATCACTAAAAGATGGAGTGGGATTACAGTATATGAAAAGTTGCTCCATGGGTTTGGCCTCAGACTGCACAGGGAACATTCTTTCTTCTCGAACCTCGTTGTGGGTAGCGAGTTTATCAATGGAACTTTTCAGTTGACTCATCACTTGCGACATTTGCGAAAACATGTCATGTATTAACTCCTCTTGAAATTTCAATTGTTAGGGCACATTAAGTCTAGGAACATAATAAATTGGCAATGATGAGGGATTAAATTGCTGATGCTGAAAGTATGGCTGAGATGGATGAATATGTGAATAATGAAATTGCAATTATAATACAGAAAAAAATTGAGGTGAAGGATGTAATTGAGGATAAGATAATGGTGGAAAATGACATTCATCATTTTTCAGCTCATTGAAAGCATTGAGTCGCATAGAAAAATTGCTTATGAAAATTACTTCCGCATGGAGTACTTCTTTGAAAGCGAGAATCGTAGGACACTCTTGGGTAGGATGCCCTTGAACTTCACAAATTTTACAAAATTCTTCCACATGCTTTTGCCTTGGAATGTCATATTTTCTTATTTCAAAAGCTTCGACATTTCTTGTTAATTGAGAAATTTGGGCACTAAGGTCTTCTTGCTTTCCGATGTGGCACACTTCTTTGACTTGACTGGTTATATCTTCAAAGGATCGATCAACTGATTGAGGCGCCTCCCATTGCTAGGAATTCTCAGCTAACCAGTCTAATTAGGTCTCGGTTTCATCAGGATTCTTATTGAGAAATCCTCCATTACACACCATCTTAACAAATTGACGTATTTTAGAAGATAAGCCTTCATAGAAGAAACCTATCAAGCGGTACTTCTCACAATTATGATGCAGGTAAGAATTTTAAAGATCTTTGAATCTCTCTCAACACTGGTATAATATTTTTCCTTCCTTCCTGAGATAAAGACATTAATTGCTTCTTGAAATGATTAGTGATGTGAGATTGGGAGAACTTTTTGAGAAATCGTTGTTGCATGTCAAGTCATGTTATAATAGACCTTGGGCGAAGCGAGAGAAGCCAAGCTTTAGCTTTATCCCTTTTGGGAGAAGGGAAAAAGCTTAAGTCTAATTAACTCTTCTATACATGCTTGATCACTAAAAGTAAAGCAAACTTTTTCAAATTCTCTAATGTGGAGGTAAGGCTGTTCATTCTCCAATCCATGAAACACGGGTAAGAGTTGAATCATTTCATTCTTGAAATAAAAAGCTCTAGCATTAGGTGGAAATACAATACATGATGGATTGGCATTCCGTGTTGGCTGTAGTAGCTCACAAAGACTTTGATTTTGATTCTCTATGACTGAGTTAGAAGCAGATTCACTTCTTCTCATTCATTCTCGAATCACACTAGTCACGCTTATGTATTGAGAGAAACTAGTTTCTTCGGTGTAAAGGTAACTAGTAAGGTGGAATTTTATAGATGAAATGGAAATAGTGGTTTACGAATCCAAGATTTTATACACTAAGCAGGAACCTAGTGTAAATTCCTAGGAAAAGAAAGATTTTTTTTCCTAAATTTAAAATCTAACAAACCATTTTCCCCGGTAATGGCACCAAGTGAGAACAACACGAGTTATTACATCCAAGTGTAGGTGGTCGGTTAAGTAATAAATACTCTGTAAATCCGAGGTCGATCCACGGGAAAATGGGTAGTTATTTGAATTATGAATGTTTATTTCAAGAAAAATATGAGAAAAGAAAGGAAAAGATAATAGACTTGGGGAATAAGAAAGGATATTTCGAAACTAAATTAAAACTACTAATTAACTAAACTAAAACTAAAGGAAAATATAATCCTAAGGTGCAAAAGTAAATGGAATCCACAAGCCCAAGCTATCTACCTAAAAAACTTCCTAAATGCACTAAGAGAGCATGCAAATAAACTAAAAATAAATAAAACAACACACTACTTAAATAAAATAAAATATCAAATGGAATTAAATCGATGGGAGACAAGCGTTAGGGGTATCCGTAACTAGGGAATATAAAACTAGTCCAATCGGGTAATCCAAATCAAAGTTTAAACAAGACTTTTCTCTAAGATTCAGCTCGTATACTCTCCTACCATCAAATTATATTACTACTACAAGTATATAATAGCCCATGTGTGACAAAGATTATATAAACTAGCTTTGAGAAATAGAATTCGATGGTGAAGCTTTTGACTTCGAAAAAACGTAATTTAAAACTTAGTATTGCTAATGCTTTGAGGGTAGTTTGCGGAGTTTTCCTCGCCTCGGGTCTTTTTCTTACACTTTTTTGCATTCAACCTTCTTTCTTGCATCCAACCTCAGTTGTTTAACTATCTTAGACCTGCAAAATGGCTTAGTAACATAGGAATACAATGTAGTGCCTTTTTTTATGCTTAAACTAAATTTATATGTAATTTTCGATTTTAGACAATAACTAGAAGCTAATCGATCCTTATTTAAGAGATTACAAATGCAATTTCTGGACTCAATCACTGACACATAAGACTTAAACATCATATATATAATATTAAATTATCAGACTTCGAAGTTAGTAACAATGGTAGTATATATAGTGCATATACAATTCAGTTAGATACTGAATCATTTTCTAAAAAAGAAAAGAAGATTTTCAAGAATGCTTTGTCATCGCAACTATTAATGACTATGAATAAATAGAAAAAAAAATTTATCTAGATTATGAAGAAGATAGTTACTGTTGCAACTTAACAGAAGTATAGCGACCTTCCTAGTAAAAAAAAATGACTAGAATACCTTAATGCTACATAAATACAAGCCAAAAATGTAAATTTGAGATAAAATGTAGCATTGTAAACTTTACTTGTGATTATTGTTTTATGACAATATCATTTGAATTATTTATAGTATGCATTACGTGCAAACTTCACTACCATGAAGATTACTGAAGACAAGAGTTTCGTACTATGTAAAAACCAAGTACGATTATATACTTGACACAAACTTATATAAATACTATTAATAGATTGATACAAATAGACTTAAAAGAATTTTTGAAAAAAATAAAAAAGTAGACAAATGTCCTCTTAAAATAATTCCTAATAATTCAATTCTCTTAAAAGGAATTCAAATCAAAGAACAAGACAACCTAGGAATACGAACTAAAGGGTTATTTAAGAGTATTATTGAAATAAAAATTCTTCACCTAGATTATCTTAGACTGCTTATTGCTATAATTAATACCAGGTGTACTAATTGATACCAGGTGTACCACCAGTATCTATAAGTTAAACGTAGCTCAAGACGAATACTATAATCCGGTTAAACAACTGATCTCATGACGAGTTGCTAATGGAGATTATTTTGAACTTCATTTAAAGACCATTCCTATTCGCTTTCAAATATGAAACAAAGAATTTACACATTATTTTTAAGTCATGAATCCAACATGTAAATTCACAGGAAGCCTTTTAATTGAAACGACTTCTTTAACAAGTATCAACCATTTGCTCAATATAATAATAAGATAAAATTATCTCATACTAGTAAATTTGATACACATATTATACTTTTGTCCCAAGACCAAGCATTCAACCTTATGGAAGTTAAACCTTTATGTGTCCCTCCCCAGATTTTCTCAGCTAAGTGTGGTGAAATAGAGAAAATTACTATCCATTTCAAACACAAATGCACCTGCCCAGACAAGAAATGTTATAAACAAGAAACATTGATTCAACAAGAAATTGTTGACCAAACTAAACAATAACTCTTGGCAGTCCCATAAATAAGAAAAATGAAAAAAGATAGATAGTAGATCCTCAGAGGTAGAAACAGACAAAATTAAGCAATTAACAATTCCTACAACAAAAGAAAACCTTATAAAAAATGAGAAAAAGATAAGGCATATTGCTAAATCATACCCATAAATTCAAGCGCAGCCATAAATTGAGGCACGATTAAAAAATAATACTTTCAGAAAGAGAAAGGAGAATTCCAAACAGAAATAGACGATCTACTTAAAGGTGGAAAGAGTCAAGAAAACATTAGTAGACATAATAGCCTTGCATTTTATGTTGAAAGTGAATCAGAAAATAAATGAGAAAAAAGATGAATGATATTAGACTATAGAACTCTTAATAAAAATTGTGAGTTTGACTTATATAAAATACCAGACAAAAACAATCGTATTAGTTTTAAAGAATAGAATGATATTTAGCAAATTTGATTGTAAGTCTAGTTTTTGGCAAATTAAAATGCATTCATACTCGATACCGTAGATAGCCTTTAGTGTACCACAAAGAAATTATGAGTGTTTTATAATACCATTTGGATACAAAAATACACCCCAGGTCTTCCAACAAATAATAGATGGCACTTTTAGAAAATACTCAGAATTTTCCTTAATACACATTGATGATGTACTAATTGCAAGCCATACAGAAGAAGGTCATATAGAACATCTCAGGATAATAATAGCCGAGTTTGATAACCATGGTATTATTATCTCTCATAAAAAGATGATTTTATTTCAAGAATAAATAAATTTTATAAAAGTCCATATAAGACATAGAAAGATATCTCCTTTAGACCATAAAACTAAAAAGATTATAAACTTCCTAGATATAATTAATGACATAAAACGATTATAAAGCTTTCTTTGATTGCTTAACTGTACTACATATTACCTTGAAAACTTAGTCAAGAGAAGAAAGAGTCTCTCCGCTAAGCTAAAAGGAACAAAAAAGACTAATCCCTTTAATTGAACAAAAGACGATGTAGAGATAATGACTAAATTAAAAGAAGAAGTCAAAAATATCTCTGGACTTGAGATGCTAAATGCATAAGACATATTTATAGTAGAAACAGATGCTTTAGATAAATAATGAGGCACGATCTACTATGCCTTAGACTACTAGACAAAGAAAAAAGAAGTTATGTAAATACAACTCAGGGACATTGACAAATCCTGAAACTAGATACACAACTTACGAGAAAAAAGTTCTCGCTATAATAAGAGCAATAGAAAAATACATGCCCTTTTTAAAACCTAAACACTTTACCATATATACAGACTTGAGTTATGCAGTCGGATTAAGTTATCTAAATCTAAACAAATAAAAAATTAACGGACTAATTAGATGGCAATAAGCTCTTAGTGATTATAATATTAGCATAATTCATATTAAATGGAAAAATAATATAGTTCTTGATATTATTTTCAGATAAACTATTTATGCTGTAAATTTTGATAATATGTTTTATGACTTCTACAAACAATCAGACTAAATAATGGAGACATGTGATTGATCTAACAGAAGAGCCCGATATGTAGACCAGGTTGAAATCGTAATCTCTCAAATAAATCCAGCTCCTCCCAGGAACTTAACAAAAGCTCATAAACTTTAAGACGTAACCTATACCGGAGCCACAACTCAGACAACTCTACTTAAGGAAAATAAAAAAAAAGAGACCTTGTTTACAAGAAAAATAGATTTTTCATCAATCTCCCTACTCCCCTGAGGAAAAAACGAGAAACTAATAATGAAGAATCAATTGCAAACTTATATTCATATATTTCATAAACTCTAAAAGAAATGAGTAATTATTTGTTCTATAGAAAAATTCCCAGAGATGCAACATTCATCAAGAGATATTATGACAAGATATCTCAAATAAATATTTGAGGAAAAATAGACAGTCCAATGGAGCTGTTCGCCAGCCAACGGTTAATTAGTCAGATTTTTGAAAAAAACCCACAGACATTGATTGTTTTGGTGAAAAAGTAGTTAATTACATCAAAACAAATAAATAATATCTTCATCTTTATATGCGAAGTTATTCTATCGGGTCAAAAATCGAGTTTAATCACGAGATTGGAGGTTTTCAATTTATCCAATTTTCAAAAGAACAATTTTTAGATGTAAAAGAATTATGTTTAGTCGAACTTGAGCCCATAGAAAAAAGACAGAACACCTAATAGCCCTAAAAGTTAACAGATCCTTACGAATCCCGAGGATTATGGAAAAACTTTTAAGCGAAAAAAAAAAATGGTACACAGTGTGCCAGTAAGAAGACATGATCATTTAAGCTCAAGAACCCTTTAGAAGAAGGATGACCAGAAGATAGACCAGCGGCGTAGAGGTAATAATCCCAGCAATAATCTTTAATGTCACCAACATAAAAGAAGTGTAATGTTATAGGCACCCCAGTTTTGTAGCCAAAACACCAATGTAGCCTTAACACCACAATTTTAAAGTTATTGATCATGGCATCGATATGGTGACACTCCAAATTTAAGCACCAAGTCGATGTCTTTTTGCCCAATTTCGACATTCGATACGGTAACCTTCCACCGACTTGACATTTAGCAAACTTTGGCTGAATCAATTTTTAAAAATATTTTACGGACATTTGATCTCCGCAAAAGGTTACTAAATTTTAACTCTTAACTCGGTGAATTACCATTGAAGGTTGACATTGAAGTCGGCAATTTGTTATCGACTTGTATGTTATATATTAGGGCAACCAACCCCATATGGTGACACCCCAAATTTAAGCACCGAGTTGATATCTTGTTGCCGAACTTAAACATTCGATTAGGTAACCTTCCACCGACTTGACATTCGGCAAACTTTGACTGAGTCAATTTTTAAAAATATTTCACTAACATTTGATCTCGGCAAAAGGTTACCAAATTTTAATCTCTAACTCGGTAAACTGCCACCGGATGTTAGCCTTTAAGTAAGCAACTGGCTACCTACTTGTACGTTATGTATTGGGGCAACCACTCCCTAATTTGTATCCACGACACCAAATGGTTAATATTTTGGTTGTCTTTATAAAAAAAAGCCTTGTTTTAAAATTTTGGTATTCTAGCTACAAAAGAGGGTCCTTATAACATTACCCTAAAAGAATACCGGAGCACCTTGAAAGGCTCAACCCAGACGAACCAACAACCACTGAAAAGCACCACTGCTATCTCCAGCAAAGAAGCAACTAGCCCAAATGACTAAATCACCGTACGACTCGATGAAGCTCAGTGATGTAGAAGAAGATGAAAAAGACGAAGAAGACGTTAGCCTACAAAGAAACGTAAGCAATGATGAAACCAAATTCTCAATTATTCGTCCTAAACTAAACAAATAATTTTGTGTTTTTATTATTTTATTTGTATATGTAAGGACTGTTGTAAATCACATGTCGATGGGGCCCATAATGAGCACCCGATGTGAATTATTACAGATGTCTATTTTTTATTTTGCATCGGCAAAAGAAAAAGATTCCGCCTTCAATCACTATTCACTGAAAGCGTTTAAAACAATGGGTTAATTCTTTTACTTTGTCTAGTAATTGAATATCTTTTGATAGCCGCTTGTACGTAATGAGTCTCTAACTCCTCTATAAAAGAGGCATAGGTTTTTATTTGTAAACATTAGTTTTTCCATTACAACCTTAGCTTGGTTTATTTTTCACAGCATGTGTGAGTAAGAGATTCCTTTAGTTAACTTAAAGGAAATCAATTAGCTTGTACTAGTTGATATTTCTTGAATAAAAAGTTTGAATTCATATTTATTCCAAAAATATCTATTATCAAAACACTTACATATAAACCTATCTTTACACGGGTTCCCAACAAAAACCCTCTCTTGTTTCTTGTAAAATTATTGAGTGTACTAATTTTGTGCTATTGTAACAGGTGCCGTAGCTGTGAGTCGTTAGTAATGGTGCGTTAGCGCGTGGAGGCGTAGGCAGAAAACGGACAATTATAACCTAGAAGGTGGATGAATAGTGAGAACAAACGTATTGGAAATAGAACGTACAGACCATATACGGAAGAATAAGGCGAGCAGGATTGGAAGCAATGTGGACCAAACTATTTATTCAGGTATATTACTAGTAAGGCTTAATTGTGAGTACTTAAAGCCAGCTAAATCTTTAAATATAAGAAAAATCCAGTATTTATTCATTGATAATTTATGAGCATCATAAACATAGATTACGAAAAGTTTATTAATCAAACAGATGTAAGAAGTAACCAACCTATATTAAGGCGGAGATTAATTAATCCAGACGAACAAAGACTTGTGCATATTGCGCATTTTAGAATAGGAGGAACTTTTTATTATATACATTATGTTTGTCGGTGGTTGACTGGAGAAACAAGGAGACTCCTAGACTTAAAGAACTCTATAGACATATATATTAAATCTCTATTTGAGAGTCTTGACAAAGAATAAATTAACGTCAACCATACTAGATAAAACTTCATTCAAGGAAGAGATAACGCTCAAATAGACGTTATCGGATGTATTCACGATCTTAGACATATATTGCAAAAGGCTATAAAAAAATTAAAATTTATACAGAAAAGGAGACTGCAAAATTTATACAAAAACGCGGGGGAATTAGACGTCTTAGATTTATAGAGACAACTAGTACGCACAATTTGCGTACTTATAGACATTGGTTATCCGATTACGGAGATCAAGAATTAGATACCTTAATAGAAAATAATATACTAAACCCTATTATAAATATTGTTGCGGATATAAATTGGAATATACTCGATTATATAATATAAAATTTAGATTTAATAGACTTTCCATGGAGACCTTTGATTACATCTCATCTCCATCAGTATTTAAACAAATTGAGTTGGAGTGAATATGGGAATCAGTTGCCTCAAATCACTAAGTCCCTCTCCACTAAGTGAACCAAATAACAATTCACTAGTAGAAAACCCAACAAACAAATTTGATACATACGATAATAGAAATTCATATATAGACGACATAAATTGGTCAAACTAATTTCTTATATTTTGAAAAACATAAAGAGTATAAAAGATTAATTCAAGAAAAATTAGGACAAAAACATATAATTACAAATGATCGTATAAAAAGACAGCTGATCCTACAAGTAGTCTTATAGTCAAAGAGCTCTATTTGGTTAAATAAATTTAAAACTACCTTATTTATTAATATATTTATTTATTATAGAGTTGGTTTTTCATATAATAAGGATTCGTTTATTTGTCCCTTAAAATATGAATTGGACAATTTATAATTTTTATATTGATTTATGCTTGGTTAGAAAAATTAAATAATTATAAATATGAAAATTCATCATGAAAACTAAAATTGAGTCATTTGAAGTAAGACTTAAAATTGCTTAATTTATGATATTGAGAATTTAGTCCAATTCTATATTTTAAAAGAATATTATACAAACACTTGATGTTGATAACTTTACACAAAATTTTAAGAAACATAGAGAATTTTAAAAGGGCATTCTTAAATAAATCCATGAAAATAGTCTTTTTACTCCATCAAAAACTTTCAATTCATCTCGTTTTATATTCAACTTCCAAATAAAGAGTTACCAACACAATTTGGACGATTGCTTTTGTTAAACCATATCCGCTTTTACTTACTGTGATTAGTGTTGAATTTGTTTGACACCATAATAAATTGAAGTTATGGTAATTTTTTTTATCATATTTCCTCAACACTTAATAAATCCTCTCTCCGAAATCTACTACCAGATTTTCCTTTGTCTTGGATAGTTTAGTTTCAAAGAAAATTTGATTTTAATTATAAGGTTCTTGCTAACCCTGTTGATAATCCCAAGGAAGAGTAATTGAGGATTGCAAATGAAATATACACCGTCAACTAAACAATAAGGAATATATTTTCTAAATATATATATATATATATATATTTTAATAATGCTTTAAGTCTATTATAAACAAAAAGAATTTAAGAAATAATTCAATTCGAAAACCTTAAAAAAACAAACTCCTTTGAACGGATAAGGTTGCTGATGCTAGCGAAGAGAGGCAACGTTCACTAGCCGTTTGATGAATTTATACACACAATCGAGTCTTGAGAAGTCAAAATTGATTATATATGTGATGTAACCTTCACAACTAATACGCACACAACCGTTGGCATGAAATGGATCACCAATGTTAAAGAATTCTGTATGGCATTAAAGAATAAGAGCGTTGTTTTTTCTTTTTCCTTTTTTTCTTTTGTAAATAAAAAAGAAGGGATTATTTGGTTGCGAATTTATCAAAACTAAAATAAATAAATGGAGTCAAAAAAAGGCTTTGTGAATATATATACGAGTACACATTTCAAAAACAAAGTCTTATAACATTTTCAATTTCTCCGAACACTCCATCAAGTAAAATTAAATCATTTTAAATGCAACAGCTTTTAATTGACTAATCGCAAGTAAACTAATTTCATAATTAAATTTTTTTGTAAAGAGACCGTAACTAATTATTTATTTATGATATACAAATATTATATTACATACAATTTAATTTATTTTATTTATTGCACACATATAAGATGTACTCCATAAGCTAGTTATTATTATTACGGAGTATTATTTTTTTTAATGTTGTTATGGAACGAATCCAAAAAAAAATCCAAAAATGTATCGCAGATAGATTGAATACACCCAACTAGCGACGACGACTGACATATACAAAAGGCCAACGGGGAGTCTCTCTCTCTCCTCAAACTTCAAAGGTGGTCGCTGCCTCAGATCTCGCGGCGATCAATTTTGTCACAAAAGTCTTCCCCTCTTTCATTTCTCTCTCTCAAAACCCTAGCTACTTAATTTTCCGATCTTCTCTCTACTGGTTTATCGTTCTTGTACCACCGATCTAGGTCAAAATGGCGGCTGCAAATGCTCCCATCACTATGAGGGAGGTCCTCACGGTTAGTTCTCTTCCTTACTCTTGATTGTGGATTACACACGTTTGTTTTGAATTTAAGCTGAATTTACTGCAATTTTTTATCACGTAGAAGCTGATTCAATCCTGCTTATAAATGATAA
The DNA here is from genome assembly GCA_021464415.1 of Lonicera japonica. Classification (NCBI taxonomy): domain Eukaryota; kingdom Viridiplantae; phylum Streptophyta; class Magnoliopsida; order Dipsacales; family Caprifoliaceae; genus Lonicera; species Lonicera japonica. The sequence goes on from CM038464.1 coordinate 101,233,537, forward strand.
AAACAGTCGACTCATATCTACTCAAGGTCGAAATTGTCTTGTAAGAGATTATATTGTGACTTAATTGTGCGATTAATTTCTGCTTACGAACGATCTACTTATGAACGTTATCGTAGTCAAGCTCATTTAAACGATAAAAATGGATTTGCAAATTGCAATTATTATCGATACTACTGTTGTGATTGAATCCTGTTTATAAATGCTAAAACAGTCGACTCATATCTACTCAAGGTGTAAATTGCGTTAAAAAAATGATATATCATAATTCCAATTTCACTAATGCATATGCTGCTGTGTTTAATCTCTGCTTATGAATCGTAACACGGTCAAACGTGTAGTATTAAAACTTCGCTAAAAGTGGAAGTGTAAATCCAACTTTATGGTTATGTACTGCGTAATTGCAATTTTCACGGTATATATTTGCGGCATTTTACAATATTCATGTGACTCTTGTTGGATATCCAAGAGGAGGCTCCTCTGGATTTAATTTTGTAGTAGCACTTTTATCACCTTGATCAAAATGCGGTTGAGGGGTGAGAGATTATATAGTCCCATAATGGCTAGAGCGAGTATGAGCGTTTGACAACGGATGCTAGTTTGTTAGCTCACTCTTACTAGTAGAGAAGTCATTTTATGATTTTCATGTGACTTTCGTTGACTCTCGTTGGATATCCAAGAGGAGACTCCTCTGGATTTCATTTTGTAGTAGCATTTTTATCTTAATCAAAATGTGGCTGAGGTGTGAGAGATTATAGTCCTATAACGGCTACTCCAAGTGAGTATGACCGTTTGACAACGGATGCTAGTTTATTACCTCACTCTTACTAGAATAGAGAAGTCATTGCCTAACATTTGAGCTCTCACTGAGACTTAATGCACGATAAAGGTCAGATTGCTAGAATAGATAAGTCAATGTTTCCATTAACCGGTCCCTCACTCATTTCCAGTGCTAAAATTGAGTTAATACTTAATAGCAACGTCCATCCCCAGTTGAACCAAAAGATTCAATATGCTGTGATACGTTGGGGAAACTAAAACATAAGCTATATATGTATAGTATATACATTGTAAAGTGAAAAGGACTGTAATATTGCAAAGTATCTTGACCATGAATATTGTATTCCCAGGACCTATAAGGATGCAATATGCTAATGTATATCAGTATATATATCACTTCAATGGAGTTCAAACTTGTTAAGTAGGTTCTATTCAGTTGAATGTTAAATTGTTACTTAGGTATGCCTCTGTACGTGTAGAAATGCATCACTTTTGGTTTTATTCTATTATAATCTAAGATCCGCTCTTTGTGGGGTTGTTTTTTCAAGTAACACAACTTACTTTTCAAATAGTCCATGTTTGGTAAATACAATAATATATTTTTTTAAAAACGTAGTTAAAATGTATGAAAAAATGAAACCAAAATCCACTTTATGTGTGAAATCAAAAGGTGTTTGCCATGCACAAGAGTATATTGTCAAACCCAAGGGGTTATCCTAGCGGCATGTGCTTATCTTATAACATGGGGTTCAGGGATGCAAATCCTCTTGGCCACCCCCATTGGCTTGGCGTATGTGATTGGAGGGTCTAACTGAACATTTGGGATTAGTCAGGTGCTCCAAGAGGCTTGCGGATTCAAAATTATAAAAAGAACAAGAGTATATTCCCGTTACTTTGACACTGTTCTAGTGCTTTCTGGACATTGTACATATATTTTGCTACGGAAAATATCCGCGATTTCAAACAAAAGTATCATTTGGTATTCACATTTTCCCAGATACTTTAGGGCATCCAGAGGCACCTGTATCTCGATATTATACATCTACACATAAGTTAGATACGTCTCCTAAAAATAACAGATTATAATTCTTTTAGTGAGTGATATTGAATATTTGACTCATTTGTGTATCTTGTTGAACAGGTACCAAAAATACAACTGTCTTTTTAGGGATGAATATTGAAAAGAATTAAAAAACGACATTTTTTGCTTTTATACCAAAATACAACCGTGGTATTTTAGACATCTAAAATGTTATGTGCTAACTAATTGCCTGAAGGGACCACACTAAAAATTATGTCATGGATAACCCAAAGGGTTGCCACAGCGGAAAGGGCGAACTTGGGACTGTGTGAGTAGGCTCACAGTCTTAGGTTCGATTCCTTGCCGTGTGAAACCTTTCTTGGGCCACTGGGGGTGTCTCCCGGTAGAGCAACCAGGGCCTCATGGGATTAGTGGGGGTGGGGCCCCAATGCCCATGGTTATAAAAAATAAATAAATAAAAATAATGTCATGGATCACACCCTAAAAGTCTGAAACAGAGTTTAAAAGGGACCAACTTCTATAAGACAGACCCTTTTATTATGTTGGGAATCTCGAAAGTCAAACCAAGTCTTTAGATACATCGCGAATACCTTGATTCTGCTCTTCAATGGCTTAGCTTTTCACTTTATTCTATTTGGTATAGTTTGTTTTAAGGCATCTTCGTTTAATTTGGTGTGCTTGCAGTTGCCTAGTATTGGAGTCAATTCACAATTTATTACGTTCACCCATGTTACCATGGAATCAGATAAGTACATTTGTGTTAGGGAAACCTCACCCCAAAACAGTGTTGTTATCGTCGATATGAACATGCCGATGCAGCCATTGAGAAGACCAATCACTGCCGACTCAGCTTTGATGAATCCAAATTCCAGAATCCTCGCTCTGAAAGGTAGGCTTCAGTACTGAGGCTGTCAGTAATTGATCATTCCTCAATATTTTCTGTCAGTTTTATCATATACGTTTATTCGTCTCTGTGTATTTTCTTGATTGAGAGCCAGTAATGATTTTTAATGTGTTTTGTGCGGCTATTATCTATTATTGAATTGTAATCTTTGGGCGATGAGTTTGACTTTGTCAGCATAGATCATCTGAGTATGTGATGAGGTGTTATTTCATTCCATCTGCCAGTTGAATTATTTGTGCAATATCTCATAATAGGCAATTATTTGTGCATGGGGATCTGTTATACTTCTGAGCAATATCAATGTGCACTTGGTGACCACTGACCAGTATCCAATGGCTTTTATGTTTGACGATATGTATATATTTACCGTTGATGTCTCAGTGTAACTTCACGTTTTTTAGATTCTTGGTGTCCTGATATTGATACTAGAAATTTTTTCAAAGTACTTTAGTTTCTTTTTTAATTGTGCTAAACTATATAATGCTACATGATACTTGTATATGTTAAAAGCTCAAGTTCCGGGAACAACTCAAGATCATTTGCAAGTATTTAACATCGAAACAAAAACAAAGATGAAGTCGCATCAAATGCCTGAGCAGGTGATAAGTTTGTCTCTTTAAATGCTGTACTTGACCCTGAATCTCCTGTTCTTACTTTTTCTTGCTCTAGACTGAGATTGGATTCACTGATGTGATCTACCTGTTTCTGCTCTTCGTGTAGATTGTATTCTGGAAGTGGGTTACCCCGAAAATGCTGGGGCTAGTCACGCAGACTTCGGTATACCATTGGTCAGTTGAAGGCAAGGCACCTACACTGTTGGCCCTTTCCTATATTAACACTTCCCTAATCTGTTCCCCCGCCCCCCCCCCCCCCCCCCCCCCCCCCCCCCCGCGGGCGCATATTTAATTGTGTTATCTAACAGTTCATTTTTGTTCATTACGTCTGTTTTTTTCCCAATATCCCCGTCTGTCTCAGTGATTTTATTATTTCACGTTATGTATAGGCGATTCTGAGCCTCAGAAGATGTTTGAGCGAACAGCTAATTTGGCAAACAATCAAATAATTAACTATCGCTGTGATCCTACTGAAAAATGGTTAGTTCTGATTGGAATTGCTCCTGGTTCACAAGAGGTATGTCAGTCCCATATTTCATGACTCTGTCCCATTAGTGCTGAATGAGAGGACTTCGCTGAGTTTATGTACTTTCATAGTCTTTTATGTGTTTTGGATTAGCCATAAGATGCAAATTGTACTGCTGTTATGATTGGATATGTTTTTTCCCCAACATCATCAATAAAATCATGCTATTGTTCATGGCGCTACAATATATACACAGGTACACCATAGCTTTCAATTATGTATCCATTGAAATCATTAAAAATATATGTGGGTGACCATGCTGAATTACTCTATGAATGTGTGCTGCAGAAAATTACACTCTGCATACTTACTTTGTGAATGCTCGATTTTTGGCTTGTAGTTGTTCGTAGGTCGATAATCTGGGATTGATAGAACTTCATTTGGTCCTTTCTCTTGCATAATAATGCGCATGGAACTTATTTCAAAATGCATTATTTTCAGGCTCAATGCAACCTCTTTGCTGGTCATTATTCATTTGAATGTGTAATATCCACATGTTGCTGGATGGTTTTTAAGAAACAGTGAATGGATGGTGTTTTGTGAAACTTGCTCTATATTGAACTTCTTGGATCCCTGTGATTGTTCTAAAGTTGATTACTTGATTATGGAATTGTCAAAAATTTTTCATGATGCTCTTTTAACTGGTATAATCATCCTTAATTCATGTAAAAGGTGCTGTATCTCTTATCTTATTTTATTGTTCTGCAATTGCATTGTATTTGTGTAGCTCCAAAGGAATTCTGTAACTGGTCTATATCAATAATAGTTGTATGGCTGTATGGGCTTTGGCTGTTTTAATATGTCTTCAATGTTGGTTGTAGAGGCCACAACTGGTGAAAGGGAGTATGCAGCTTTTCTCTGTGGATCAGCAACGTAGTCAGGCTCTTGAAGCGCATGCTGCATCATTTGCCTCATTTAAAGTGTGGCCCTCTTTTATTTTCTTTTCCTTTCACTTCCTCTCCTTTCCTTTCCTTGCATCTACATATGAGTCTCGTGGTTTAATATTTGCTCTGGATGTTCACGGTATATGTGAAACATAACTTTTTCATCTCACAGGTTGCAGGAAATGAGACCCCTTCAATTCTCATTTGTTTTGCCTCAAAGACTACTAATGCTGGACAAATCACATCAAAGTTGCATGTTATTGAGCTTGGTGCTCAGCCAGGTATATATCGATATGCATATCATATGTTCTATTATTAGAAGTACGCTTTCTATCCTGTCTGAATCAATGCACTTGCCACCTCATTGTATTGTTCTAAATCAGATGCTTCATTTAGTATATACTCGAAATTATGCAACTCGTACTAACATGGAATCTGGTAACAGGAAAACCTGCATTTACAAAGAAACAAGCTGACCTGTTCTTTCCTCCGGATTTTGCTGATGACTTTCCAGTGGCAATGCAGGTATAAAAGTAGAGTCAATCAACTTAGTAAGCTAATATAGGTTTGCTGGTCTCAATCAAACTAAGCTGCTAACTATGACATTTTGCATTGTAGATATCACACAAGTACAGTTTGATATACGTGATCACGAAGCTTGGGCTTCTATTTGTATATGACCTAGAAACAGCTACTGCTGTTTATAGAAACAGAATTAGTCCAGATCCTATATTTTTGACAAGCGAGGCTTCCTCGATTGGTGGCTTTTATGCTGTCAATAGGCGTGGCCAGGTGTTGCTTGCCACTGTAAATGAAGCAACGATTGTGCCTTTTGTCAGTGGCCAGGTATCTTTACAGTTTGTGTAAGCTTTTGCTCATGAACGTCTGTGGTAATTATGTTGCCTTCCTTGACTGATTCTTTTTGATGCTATGACAGTTAAATAATTTGGAGCTTGCTGTTAATCTTGCCAAAAGAGGAAACCTTCCTGGAGCAGAAAACCTGGTTAGCTTAATGATTTTTTACTTATTTGGTAATTAGATTTTGAAGTCTCCTTTTCTTTGTATTCAGTATCTTGTTTTAATAGCTGATCTCTTGCCACACTAGTAACTAGTTGGAAGAGTTTCTTGACAAGTACTTGAAGCACTCACTTCTTAAGTTTATGGCACTAACCATTTATCACTGCTATATTAGTTGAGTGATAATATTATAATCTGCAATGTATTACTTTAATTATTATTTGAGGTGCGAATATGTCATTCATTTAATAAGTTGAGATTCGGCACCTCAGTAGTTTGTAAATGTTTCATGTCAGCGCACTTTATTCCTCTGTTGTAACTTAAATCATAGCCTCAAATAGCTTTTGGTTGCGTAGCTATTTGAATTGTGGAGTAAAACTAAATTCAATACTAGCTTACAAAATAACTGCCATCTAAAATAAACAAAATCATGTCTTTCATGCCCAGGTCGGCCTAGATATTGGCTGCTTTGGGCCCAAGTCAACCTGGTTTTGCTTTTCCAAAAGTTCTCTCACTAGGAAGAACTAGTGACCACACAAATATAGCACATTAGTTTACCACACGCTGGCGCTGTGGGATGAACTACCTGTAGTGTGTAGCCTGTGAGCACCCACTGCAGCCACACCACTGCACATACAACAGTCCGTCCACAACACTGGTTGTTACAGTGTTCTTGAACCTGGCTGGCACATGCAGCTGCTGGTCACTTCCACGTTTACTTGTCAAGTTGTATTGACTGAGGGGATATCCCAAGGTACATGTGTTGCTAAAACGTTAGACCTATAGTTTCAGCATGATTTGCAGAAAAAAATGGAACAAGTTTAATTCTCTGGATGTATGTTAAACAACTTTCTCCGAAAGTCAAAATGCTCTTTGATATTTTTCTTCGGGTATGTGCACAGCTGGAAAAGCTTCGTGATAGGTACCACTCAAGTTATTCTATCGTACCGCGGTTAGACCAGCATGGGCTGATGAATAAACTAAGTGTAGCTGAGATGAGAATGTTGAATGGATGAGTGGCAAACTAGGGATAAGATCAGGAATGTTACCATCAGAGAGGGAGTTTGGCACCTATTACAGAAAAGATGGTTGAATCGACTTAGATGGTTTGGGCATGTATGGAGGAGACAATGCCATGGTTAGGAGAGTTGATCATATCTAGTTGTTAGAGGCAGAGGAAGACCTAGAAAAACTATAGTCTATTAAGAAATTTAGAGGCGAATGGTTTCACTAGAGATATGATTCACGACAGACCACTATGGCGTCGTTTGATCCATGTCTGGGATCGTTGTTGTATGTGCACAGCATACATCCGTAGATGCCCTTATTTCATGTGTCCCAGCTTGCCTCATTAAATGTTTTATAAATCAGTATCATGTAGGATGCAAAGTGGTAGATTTTAATATGTAGCCTGCGATTAGTTGTGGTGATTATTATAATTGGACATATATCTCAAGACAATTAAATTCCAGTCTGATGATTCCGTAAATCTCCTGTTTTGTTTCTCAGGTTGTTCAACGTTTCCAAGAATTGTTTGCTCAGACCAAGTATAAAGAAGCGGCAGAACTTGCTGCGGATTCCCCACAGGGTATCCTCCGCACCTCTGACACTGTTGCTAAATTTCAGGTATATATGTACTCATTTTCCTCACTAATCGTGCATGCATTTGATCCCTGCTGATAGTTCTTTTGCATACAACTGATTTTACCTTGAGGGGTTCTCCTTTAGTTTTATACAGATATTCTTTTCTTTTAGCTATGGTGCCATTCCTATGGGGGTAAAGGCGATCTAGTTATAATATGACACATAAACAAATTATTAGCATCATATTATTCATCATCAGTGCAAGTAAAACCCTTAACTGGTTGTATTTATATGTAAATTGCAGAGTGTTCCAGTACAAGCTGGGCAGACACCACCTTTGCTGCAGTACTTTGGAACTCTGTTAACAAAAGGGAAACTCAATGCATTTGAATCGTTGGAGTTATCACGATTGGTTGTTAATCAGAACAAAAAGAATCTTTTGGAGAATTGGTTGGCAGAGGACAAGCTTGAATGTAGCGAGGAGCTTGGAGACCTTGTGAAGGTGAAAAGATTGAACTTTCTTCTATCAGTTCTTGCTTCATTTGTTTCAAGATCAGTTTTTCCTCTTCTCTCTCTCTTTCTTTCTGGTCATTGTTCAACCTAAAAGGATGTTAAGTTTATGCTATGAATGCCGGAGTCATAAGTTTTTCTAAATAATTGCTTCTGTAGTTGGTCTTCTGATATGATTAGTCATGTTTCCTTGTAGACAGTGGATAATGACCTTGCACTAAAGGTTTATATTAAAGCACGGGCAACTCCGAAAGTTGTTGCTGCATTTGCTGAGAGGAGGGAGTTTGACAAAATTCTTATATATTCGAAGCAGGTGACATTCTTATGCATTATTTGAATGATTGAAATCATCTAAGCGTACTTTTGTTGTTCAAATGATCAAGATTATGAACTACTGATTACTTGAACTATGAGATGAACAAAGCAATCTTATTTGTCCTCCCCCCAACCTATACTCCTCCTCTGAAAAAAAATTCTCAGTTTCCTCATCACAATATCTAATCGTTTATGTGGTCCATCAGCATACTGATATTTGTTTTTTATCAATGAAGGTGGGATATGCTCCTGATTATTTGTTTCTTCTGCAAACAATTTTGAGATCAGACCCCCAGGTATGTGTAATCTCCTATACATAGAATCTTGAAATAATTTTGTCTATTGTTTCAGTTCATTCTGTCAATTATGTTGATTTTGACATTTGAGGAAATTTTACCTTCTAATTTAACGACGACATTTGATGGGCGTTCTGCGGTTTTCCCATGAACCTGGACCAATTTGTCAAGAGCATCACTGTTTTAAAATTTTCATTCTTCCATGTTTGTTGATATTTGATTTCACTAAGATAAGTAATCAACTTTCTGATTGTCAGGGGGCTGTTAATTTTGCTTTAATGATGTCCCAAATGGAGGGGGGTTGCCCAGTTGACTACAACACAATCACAGATCTATTCCTTCAGGTTTGAAATGCGTTCCACTTATTTTGTTCTTATTTTTTCGCTGTGCAGCTGGGTTTCTTTATTGTCCTACAGTTTTGGCATTTACCTGTATTCTGTTCCTTTATATCTTCCTCTTTTTTTCCCCCAAAAAAGTCTGTTGCAGTTTCTTATCTAAAGAACTTTTATCATATCATTGCGACATTCGACATTGCCGTGTAGTGCAAGTAACATAAGGTTTCTGATAAAAAAATAACACCTGAATATTTGGTAATGTGCTCACTATTTACTTCATTTATCTGTCATATTGGATCTTCTTTTATTGTTCAGAGGAACCTGATTCGTGAGGCAACAGCTTTTCTTTTGGATGTTCTGAAGCCAAATTTGCCCGAGCATGGGTTTCTTCAAACAAAGGTTGGCAAGTTTGTCTTGGATTTTTTTTTCACTTCTTTACTTAATCTCATAATCTTATTGTCCTCCAGTATCTTGAACTTCGTGAAAATCATATGTGCAGGTTTTGGAAATAAATCTGGTTACATTTCCAAATGTGGCTGATGCTATCTTAGCAAATGGGATGTTTAGTCACTATGATCGCCCTCGTATTGCACAACTATGTGAAAAAGCTGGTCTATTTGTGCGAGCCCTTCAGGTACGAGCCTTCTTTATTCTGGTTGATGACATTATATATATATATATATATATGTGCGTGTATATATTTTCAGTCATTTTGAGGATGAATTTCCTGCCTTGCTTGCAGCATTATACCGAATTGCAAGATATAAAACGTGTCATTGTGAACACACATGCCATTGAGCCACAGGTTTGGTTTCAAACGTTTACTGTAATTTATGCCAGTTTAATGTAGTATTTCTTCTAATTATTTGGTTGTCTACAGTCTCTTGTTGAGTTCTTTGGAACCCTTTCCCAAGAATGGGCCCTTGAGTGCATGAAAGATCTTCTAGTCGTCAATCTTAGGGGCAATCTTCAGATAATTGTGCAGGTGATCTATCATTTCTTTCTGCTCTTACTACGAAAGAGAGTTTTTTTAAGCCAATAATGTATGAACACGTCTTTGCAGGTTGCTAAAGAATATTCTGAGCAATTGGGCGTTGGGGCCTGCATTAAATTGTTTGAGCAGTTCAAATCGTATGAGGGATTATACTTTTTCTTAGGATCATATTTGAGCTCAAGGTAATTTCTTTTCTTGATTTTCTTGCAACCAAAAATTGAAATAATAACTGTTGGAATGTTGGGGGAAACTCATTTCAACCTTTTTTATTTTTTTTTTCAGCGAGGACCCTGATATCCACTTTAAGTATATTGAGGCAGCTGCTAAAACAGGGCAAATCAAGGAGGTGGAACGAGTTACTCGGGAATCAAACTTTTACGACCCAGAAAAGGCGAAAAACTTTTTAATGGAAGCAAAACTACCAGATGCACGCCCTCTGATTAACGTCTGTGACCGTTTTGGTTTTGTTCCTGACTTAACCCATTATCTATACACGAGTAACATGCTTCGGTATATTGAAGGTTATGTTCAAAAGGTAAAATCTACATGAAGTTATTTGTTTACTTGTGTTCAAGACAAATGTTTAGCGAAATGATCTTTGTCAATTTTTTTAACTCAAGTCAAATGTGAATGTTGTAAGCATATATATATATATAATATATATAAAGAGTAGAAATGAAGCATTTTAGTTTTATCTATCATAGGTCAATCCGGGAAATGCACCTCTAGTTGTAGGGCAGCTGCTAGATGACGAGTGCCCTGAAGATTTCATTAAAGGTCTTATTCTTTCAGTTCGTTCACTTCTCCCAGTTGAACCACTAGTTGAAGAATGTGAGAAGAGGTGCGTGTTTGTCAATGCTAGTATCGTATGTTTTCATACAAATTGCTTGAATTTCCTGACTTAGCATATTATTTGCAGGAACCGTCTCCGTTTGCTTACTCAGTTCCTTGAGCATCTTGTAAGTGAGGGAAGCCAAGATGTACATGTTCACAATGCTCTTGGTAAAATCATCATAGATAGCAATAACAATCCCGAGCATTTTCTCACCACCAACCCCTACTATGATTCACTTGTTGTGGGTAAGTACTGCGAGAAACGGGACCCCACTCTTGCAGTTGTTGCTTATCAAAGAGGACAGTGCGATGAAGAACTTATCAATGTCACGAATAAGAACTCCTTGTTCAAACTGCAGGCTAGGTTTGTTCATTTCAACAGACACTGGTTTTACGTGTATATTTTTGTGCCCAACTATGATCCCTGGAACCCACCCAACCCTCTGGAATGGCAATGGGCCGGGTTTGGACAAACCCAAAATCGAACCGACAAAAATGTATACCTAGCCCAAGTCCGAGTTGGGATTTACATTGAAAACACGCTCTGTTATTATTATAAGGGTATTTAAAAGAACATTATATTCGGGGGAGGTCCGGTCAAATGGGTTTATTTTAGAAATCTGAACCCGCCTAGGTTCAAAAAACCCGACGGGTTGGGGCATTTTACCATCCCTAACCCCCAACGAACCACATCATAGGCTTTCATTGGTGTTCAATCTTTGTTGACTTGTTTTTTTTTTTCCTTTCTTTTTTCTCATAGATATGTGGTGGATAGAATGGAAGGTGACCTATGGGAGAAAGTTCTTAGTCCTGATAACGAGTATAGAAGGCAGCTGATTGATCAAGTTGTCTCTACTGCTTTACCTGAAAGCAAGAGCCCAGAACAAGTTTCTGCTGCCGTTAAAGCCTTTATGACAGCTGATCTTCCACATGAACTGATTGAACTTCTCGAGAAGATTGTACTTCAAAACTCGGCTTTTAGTGGAAACTTTAATCTGCAGAATTTGTTGATCCTGACCGCAATCAAGGCCGATCCATCACGGGTCATGGATTACATTAATCGTCTGGACAACTTTGACGGACCTGCGGTTGGGGAGGTGGCTGTGGAAGCGCAGTTGTATGAAGAAGCAGTTGCCATCTTCAAAAAGTTCAATTTGAATGTCCAGGCTGTTAATGTCCTGCTAGATAACATTCAGAACATTGATAGAGCAGTAGAATTTGCATTCCGAGTTGAAGAAGATGCCGTTTGGAGCCAGGTGGCCAAAGCACAACTCAGAGAGGGGCTAGTGAGTGATGCAATTGAGTCATTTATTCGTGCTGACGATGCGACCCAATTCTTAGATGTTATACGGGCCTCTGAGAATTCTGACGTGTACCATGACTTGGTGAAATACCTTCTGATGGTTAGACAAAAGGTGAAAGAGCCCAAGGTGGACAGCGAACTCATTTACGCTTATGCCAAGATCGATAGGCTAAGTGAGGTTGAAGAATTTATTCTCATGCCAAATGTTGCTAATCTACAAAGTGTAGGGGATCGGTTATATGATGAAGCCTTATATGAGGCAGCAAAGATCATATTCACGTTTATTTCTAACTGGGCTAAGCTGGCTAGTACACTTGTGAAGCTTGGTCAGTTCCAAGGCGCCGTTGATGCTGCTCGTAAAGCCAACAGCTCAAAGACATGGAAACAAGTTTGCTTTGCCTGTGTTGATGCTGAGGAGTACCGTTTGGCCCAGATTTGTGGGCTCAACATCATCATACAGGTTTGCATTTTTGTTGCACAAGTGCTTGGCTTTTCTGTCTTGTACTGCTATATTTTACCCTTTTTGTCTTTTAATGTTTAATCAGTCCATTGTGTCATGACTTCGTTAACAAAAAAAACACTTGCATTTTATGCCTAATCTCACAAAGAAAAAATTGTTTTTTATAAACCTTTTTTGAGTCAAATTCGTTTCTCACTTCCACCAAAAAAATTAATTTCTCACATTTTTTTAACTCTGATGGCCCACTTGCGTTTGGGTCTTTGGGATGGAATATTCTCACCTAGGTAAAATAAAATGCTAAAAAGTATTTTCACCTATTTCAGGTTAGTATTTTATTCATATAAAATTATGACTATATGCACACTATAATAATGAAAATTTTGGAAAAATAGCATCAAAAGTTCAGTGCCAAATCTTTGAAAATATATTTCATCATTTTATGTTTCACTCAAGTGAAAACTATTTCACTCTGAACCAAATGGGACATGAAAGATTCTCTATAACATGGCCAACGGTCTTTCTTGTTATCTGCTGCAGCTTAAATGTTCCTTATTGTATCATTTCATCATTTTAGGTGGATGATTTGGAGGAGGTCAGCGAATATTACCAAAACAGGGGATGCTTTAGCGAGCTGATTTCTCTCATGGAAAGTGGTCTAGGGTTGGAACGCGCGCATATGGGCATTTTTACTGAACTGGGAGTTCTGTATGCAAGATACCGTCCTGAGAAGCTTATGGAGCACATTAAACTCTTTTCAACTCGTCTCAACATTCCTAAACTTATACGAGCTTGTGATGAACAGCAGCACTGGACCGAATTAACTTACCTGTATATCCAATACGATGAGTTTGACAATGCGGCAACTACTGTAATGAACCATTCCCCTGAAGCGTGGGACCACATGCAGTTTAAGGATGTGGTGGCGAAAGTTGCAAACGTGGAACTCTACTACAAGGCTGTGCACTTTTACTTGGAAGAACATCCTGATCTTATAAATGATCTCCTTAATGTGCTTGCTCTTCGCGTAGACCATACACGTGTTGTGGACATAATGCGGAAGGTCGTTATTTATATCTGATTAAGTTGGAAAATGATTGAAAATACTATTGATTTTTATGAGAATCTGGAAGATGTGATGAGTAATTTGGTGAAATGTTCTATTACTTCGGGTTTTTCATGGAATCAAATTCTTTGGGTGGCTAATAAAAAATTTCTATGGAAAATAAGGAAAAGATGGGGAACAACTCAACAAATCACTTGTCTGTTTCTTACTTCTCATAGAAATTAGTAACGTTTTCAATCATTTTCCAGTTTTTTTTTATTATATGAACAACAAAGGTTGAATCATTTTTTATTAAATGTTTGCATGATAATTTTTCCAGGCTGGTCACCTCTTGCTTGTGAAGCCATATATGATTGCAGTACAAAGCACCAATGTGGCTGCTGTGAATGAAGCACTCAATGAAATTTATGTTGAGGAGGAGGATTATGACAGGCTTCGTGAATCAATAGATCTTCATGATAACTTTGATCAGATTGGCCTTGCACAGAAGGTGAGTGGTGCTACTTATCCTATACTAGACCACTATCCACGTTTATCGAGAATTATTTGCCTACAGCACTATCCATGCAGAAGGCAAATTTGTACACTTTTATGGATTAAATTTGATTTTGTTCAAACATGTATATATAGACATGTTGCTATATATATTCGTTATGTTACATGTGTAACGTGGTCGCCAGATGTTATAGAATTCCTATGATACTATCAAAGTAAGACACCTACACCTAGTTTCCATATTGTAGCCTTGAATTTTGTTTATCTAAAACAAATATCGCATTAGTGTGGGACCCCTGCTTCCTTATTATATAGATTTAGCAATATAGTTGGAACAGGTATTCACTTGTGATTATTATGTTATGTGCAAGCAGATTGAGAAACACGAGCTTCTTGAAATGAGGCGGGTAGCGGCATATATCTATAAGAAAGCCGGTAGGTGGAAGCAATCCATTGCATTGTCGAAGAAAGACAATCTTTACAAAGATGCTATGGAGACATGTTCACAATCTGGTGACCGGGAACTTTCTGAGGAGTTGCTTGTATATTTCATTGAGCAAGTAAGCGTTCTTTTATCATAACCACAGCCAAGATAAAGCTGTAGTTTTTGTCCTTTTCCTTTAATCAGCTGTTGAAGTTGCATTTGAGCAGCCCAAAAGCAAGAATATATACGATAAAAGTATAAACTACTTGCATGTTTATTTCTTCTCTACTCAAAAGACTATACCAAATGTCTCTTCCTCCTTTGACTATGCCATATGATGCCAAATCCGCAATATATGCTAATAGTTTCCCGCATGGTTTTTGAGTTAAATCACTTGTAATCTTGCAAATAACATATTCACTATTTTGATCTGCAAGAAAACTATTGACATTTTTGGCAAATATGTGCAGGGAAAGAAAGAGTGCTTTGCATCTTGCCTTTTCGTCTGTTACGATTTAATCCGCCCGGATATTGTTCTAGAGCTTGCATGGATGAATAATATGATCGACTTCGCCTTCCCGTATCTTTTGCAGGTGAATTTTTTTTCCTATCAAAGTAATTTCTTCCATGTTCTTGCATGCATTGGTTTGGTTTGGTTTGGCTCCAAAGTTCAAACATAACTGGAACCAAGGTAGGTTGGTTCTGTTATTTTGGAATCAGAACCAATCCAATTCTAGACTAAAACCAGTACAAGTTTTCTGTTCTAGCAATTACATCATTTGAAAAATAGAAAAGTTAAAGAAAAACTTTTAACAAAATTAATTTCTGTCACCAAACTACGTCTCGCACGATGATTAACACACTGTATTTTAACACAAATTAAAATGAAAGTAAGACAATCCAAGAGAGTATACATTTGGTATGGTCTTTAAACACACCAACTTATGGAGAACAAGTTAAAATTATGAAGGTAACTTATTTTTAATGGCTAGAAATAAATATAAATGAATGAAAAGACTAATTAGGGTTAGATGGCAGTCATAACTCTTGGTTTTATAGATAAACAATTATACCAGTGTTTTAAAAGGCATTTCTGGGCACGCATCAAGGGGCGCGCCTTGCTGCGCTTTTGGTCAAAAACGCGCCTAGGCGTATTACAAAGTGCGGTTTGCAATAAAAGCCTTCGCTTTTTGAACGGGGCGCACACTTTCTGAACGAGGCTTACGCCTTTCATGCTTAGGCGTTTAGGGTGTACGCATTTTGTGTATGAAGATCTACTACTTCATTGCAGTGGATCTGCTACTCCACTGCAGTATATGTGAAGATTAGACGATGAGAGCAGCAGAGAGAGAGAGCTTGCTTTGTAAACATTTTCCGGCCATGATTTTTATAGAGAGAGCGCAGAGATTTTAGTCGGCAATAGAGGAAGATTGTGGTTTTTTAGGAAATTAAATAGGCTAGGGTTTTTGTAGAGGTATGATTAAAAGGACCATTTTGTCCTTGGTTTGGGTTCAAAAGCCTCAAAAATACAATCTCCATTTTTTTACGGGCCTCTGATCCAAAAGTGAAAAGTGAGGAGAAGCTTTAATTTTAATAACTTACGACATAGCCCCTAAGTTATTTTTATTTAGCACATTACCCCTTAAACTAAAAAATCTGACAATAAGATGACCCAAAAAAATATTTTTATACCTCTAGTAATTATTTTATATCTTTTTTAAATGAAAACATTTTGCACGAAAGGTTTACGCCTCGCCACTTCGAGGCTTACGCCTCGCTTTTATACAAGTAAACGCCTAGGCTTACGCCTTCGCCTTTTAAAACATTGAATTATACATATATATATATATAATATGTAACAAGTCTGACTTTGGTTCTAGTTTGGTTCTACTGTCGGGTGGTTCACTTCGGGGCTCAGTTCTACTCTACAGTTAACCCAGAGCCCGAACTAGAACCAGAACTAACCCATTCGGTTCTTTGATTTCTGAGCCAGAACTAACCTGTCAATGAAAATACCCAACAGACAGAGGTCAGTTTGGTTCGGTTATTCGAGTTGACCGGGTTCCAATGAACACCCGTAGTTTCTTCTGTTCTTTTCTATCCAACTCACATGTCATGTTTGCATCTTCTTCCGTAGTTTATTCGCGAGTACACTGGCAAAGTAGATGAGCTTATCAAGGCAAAACTTGAGGCTCTTAGCGAGGTGAAAGAGAAAGAAAAGGAGGAGAAGGACATGGTTGCACAGCAGGTATGCCTATACTATAATCTTCTTTTCTGCCATGGTGGTGTTTCTTTTTTTTTTTTTTTTTTGGTTTTGACATTTTTTATTTTCCGTGCTCTTATTCGTGGAACTAACAAGATTTTAAGATTTTCCTATGTTTTTTCTGTTTCAAGTTTTCTTAGCCTGCAATTTCTGTAGAAATCATTAGGCTCATAAGAAATTCTGTACAAAAAGAAACAACGAAAATTTATAGACTTATAGTTCCTTTTTCTGATAGCAAGACCATAAACTCACGTATTCCCTTTACCTGGAGAAAACTGGCCCTGTTGTAATGAATCATCAGGCTGATAAGTAATTCCATACAAGAGACAATGCAGGTTTTATGCCCACGTATTCCCTTTAACTGGAGAAAACTGGCCCTGTTGTAATGAATCATTAGGCTGATAAGGAATTGCATACAAGAGAATGCAGGTTGTATGCCAGTTCAAGTTGCAAACCATCGTCATCTCTCACAAAAATTTCAACGCCTCCTTTTGTGAAGCTTATTGACTTTTTCACCATTTTTTCAGAATTGATTGAAAGTTACAATGTTATGGATGCTAGAAAGCTACAACTCTTATGGCATGTTTTATTGCACTCCTATTCCATGAAAAATGCTCAAAGTTTCATATTTTTCGACTTAAGCGGTGTTTCATTCAACAGTTTTCCATGGAATCAATCTCGATAGTATAACTTGGTTTAGCCTAATATTCTAATATTCCATGTAATTCAGCAACCACCTCTGCCCCAGGTTCTTGTTTCACATGGAAAAAACGATTTCGTGGAACTCTATTTTTCCTCGGAAACAAATTAAACTCGCCATTAGAGTTTGCAACATTTGGTCATGTGAAATCCCTTCCCCTTGGGGTTTCTGTACATAATCTAACAATCATTTAGCTGACCTTTGACATTCTTAATAATTGAGACGGGCAGATGGCTGCATTTCTTTTCTTTCCTTTCATTGTATACCATTTAGTTTAATCTCTCTCTCTCTCTCTCTCCTTTGGGTGCAGAATATGTACGCGCAATTGCTGCCCCTTGCTTTGCCGGCCCCGCCGATGCCAGGAATGGGGGGAGGATATGGTCCTCCACCACCAATGGGTGCAATGGGCATGCCCCCAATGCCTGGTTATGGTATGCCCCCGATGGGCTCCTACTGATTTTCTGCTCAGTTGCTTACTACTTAACTCTGAAAATACTTGGAACCTGATTTTAGGGCTTGTGGAAAATTGTGTTCTGATCTTTTGTCAGAGGAGGAATTTTCTTGTTCATAGTTGATGGAAAGTTGGAACTCTTGTATATGCTTTTATAGGTTGCTCTTGTATGGTTTTAATAACTCTGTTCCCCCTCGCAGAATTTAAAATTTTTGTATCTGTAGAAAGACTTTTGACATATCTTTCCTTACCTGCGGGGAAATTTTTATGTGCGGATATCTCCAACTTTTGTTGTTGTCATCTTGATATACTTTGCAGGTAGTTTATCACTTTCTTTGTGTGCTTTTTATTAGGCCCTATTTTATTGCGGTGTTAAATGTAATCTGTGCTTACGATTTTCTAATCATGGCTATAGGGAGTTGCACCTTTTTATGATCCTAGTCCTATCACTGTCTACGTGTAACATTGTGCAACCTTTTCTACTTATTTGTAATATATTAAATTTAGTTATTTTTCACGGAAGAATTGCAGCCCTAGGGTGAGTTAGCCTTTAGAACGGGGGCCAATTTTCTAGACATTAAGGGCTTGTTTGGTTCGAGCTTTTGAGGATTCCTGGAATCTTAAATTCCATTCCATAAGGATTATTTTGTTTGGTTGGAGTTTTAGGTAGGAATTTAGGATTCCTAGGAATCCTAAATTCTCCCATTTTGCCAAAATTTATTCCCTTATAAATTGGGAGGAATCTTTGATTCTCAATTTGAGGAATCATTTTTTTTTTGACCAAAAACTGTATTTTTTTCCAGAAAATGAAAAAAAACAAATTTCCCAAAAAATGAAAAAATTTATTTTTTTCCCAGAAAATGAAAAAAAACAAATTTCCCAGAAAATTTAAAATATTATTTTTTCCCCAGAAAGTGAAAAAAATTTTTTTTTTTCCAGAAAATGAAAAAAAAATAAAATTCCAGAAATTTTAAAATATTATTTTTTCCCCAGAAAGTGAAAAAATTATTTTTCCCCAGAAAATGAAAAAAAAAAAAATTTCCCAGTAAATGAAAAACAAAATCCAGAAAATAAAAAAAGAAATTTGCCAAGTTCATTCCTAAAACTCCAACCAAACGAGTATTAATAGAATTCAATAAAAGATGTTAGGAATAATTGTTTCCTGGCATCTAAAATGCCAATTCCATTCTTAAAGCTCGAACCAAATGAGCCCTAAACAGTTTGCCGTAATTTAATAGTTAATTTGAAATATAAACCTCAAAATTAAAAAGCATTCGATTTTTCCTCCTCAAACTATAAAATTGAGAAAGCACCCGAAGATAGTCAGCCTCCTTAAACCATTTTTGATCGCATTTCCTTAAATACTGAACAGGTTTATATTAAAAAGTTAAACAAATTTGAGGGGTTCAATAAATTTCTCTGGGTAGATTTGTGGGGTGTCATACTATTTATTAATTTTTCTTAACAAAAAAAAAAAAAACCGTCTCCAGAATTTCTTGAAGCCTTCAGAAAGGGATCTATGAATTCGAATTATTTATTAGGTAAAACAAATATCTCAATCGGTTTCTTAGAAAAATTATACAATAAAATATCTTGTTTTCTATAACATTAATATTATACTCTTATTAAAAAAAATTCAAAATTCGATTTATATAAACATAAGTATTAAAATTTTTGTTATGTGTATTTGTTTTTGTGGTGGTTTATCATAAAATATCGATTTATATAAAAGATATTGTAGTACCAGCAATAATGACGCTAAGACACTCGGCCAAAGAAATTTTATTAATGGGGATATACTGATATAGCTTAATTTGTCCTTTAATTAAACACCCCTCCCTCCCCTGCAGCCTCTGTAATCGTGCGTAAAAATCACGTCTTTCTTCCATTTCAACTATTATCAGTCTCCGTCCAAAAGAGCAAAAAAAAGGAAATATATAACTCTTGCTTTGCCCATCACTATAAGAACCCCTGCAAACCCTCGGCTCCCAATTCCAGCCCCCATTTCTACTCTCCCTTACTAGTCATCCAATAAAATCCCCCACCCTCTCTCTACGATGGCCAGCACCGATCCCGAGCGAAAGGAAGAGGAAGAAATCGCCGCCGGTGAAGACGAAGACACCGGAGCACAGGTCGCTCCCATTGTTAAGCTCGAAGAGGTCGCCGTCTCCACCGGTGAAGAAGATGAAGATGCCATCCTCGATCTGTATGTACTTTCTCTAATCAGTCCCTTATCGATCTGTTTAAATTTTAGGGTTTAAGGTTTAACTTTTTTGCAATTTTCACTCTCTCAAATCAATTCCTTATCGATCTGTTTAATTATAGGGTTTAAGGTTGAACTATTTTGGTTGTATGAGTATTTTGCAGTAAATCCAAGCTTTATCGGTTCGATAAAGAAGGAAATCAGTGGAAAGAGAGAGGCGCGGGTACTGTGAAGCTCTTGAAGCATAAGGAAACTGGCAAAGTTCGTTTAGTTATGAGGCAATCCAAAACTCTTAAGATCTGCGCAAATCATCTAGGTTGGGATGTTTGTTTTGTGTGTTACTTTTTTGAGTAAAATAAAATCGTGTTGTTTTGGTTTACGATCTTAACATATGTTTGTGATTATCGCTTGCAGTTATTCCAACGATGTCTGTTCAGGAACACGCTGGGAATGAGAAGTCTTGTGTATGGCATGCATCTGATTTTGCTGACGGTGAATTGAAGGATGAATTGTTCTGCATTAGATTCGGATCAGTTGAGAGTAAGTATAATTTGGATAGTGCTTTTTGTCTACTTTCTGATGTTTCAGTATTGGATTTACATATTTCAAGTGTTTGTTTAACTGAATTACTACTAGCCTCAATATAGGCCATTCCAAGTTGATATCCTGTGTGCAGACTAATGAATCTAGCAGGGTTGTTATTGTACAAGTTTCGTCTTCTGCAATGTTTTGTGCTATTATGAAATGTAAAAGAAAAAAAAAATAGTTGATAAGATCTGTAAATGCAACAAGATGCTCCATTTCAATAGCATAATATACTAAGCTTCCTGTTTATATGAGGCTATGAAGCACGGACACTCTATTGGAGGCCACGTGTCGGGTCCGACACTTGTCGGACACTTCGACACTCTTTGATACTCTCACTGACACTTGAATTTAGTTATATTATCTAATACTTGATAATTGATTTAGAGGGTTACTACTCCTAGTGTTTCTTCATTGCAATATCAATTGGGGGTGAGGCAACTAGGCCACTTTTTATATTCCCCTTTTGTTTTCTATTATTCTATGGAACAATTTAGTCTATGTATGCTTTTTGATGCTTTAATTAAGGAACAATTTAGTGATGATGTTTTGAGTATTTGGGTTATTAATGCAATCTAGTTTCATTTTATTGAATTCTTAAATATTTACAATGTTTATTGCATAATTAATTAATTAACTAAGAACGTGTCCCCCTCACGTGTCGTGTCGAAATGCGTGTGGCGTGTCGAGTCTATGCTTCATCGATGTGAGGACAAGTATGTTTGTGTAATAAATGTAATTGTGTAATAAATATATAGTATAGTAATATAATAAGGGGCAATGTTTTTTGAATCCTAAATTTTTTGGATAAAAAACTATGTGGCAGAGATTTAAGATGCTTTTTGAATGGTTGTTAGTGCCTTTGCATGGGTTATGACATAGTATATAAATATATCTATATATGCATGCATTTGTTTAGTTAGAGAGGTAAAGGGTTTTTTTTTTCCTGCTCCTACAAAAAATAAAGAACCATGTATGTAATGTGGCACTTCATATTTTATTTTACTGTCAAGTATATGCTTATGTATAAATCAAAAGGTCATGTATTTGTTGTATTGTCATGTATGCGTCGCCTTCTAGCTTTTATTCTCTCTGTTGAAGTGAACGAGTTATTTTCTCTCACATTTGGTTCCATTGAATCTTAATTTGTCATAGCTATCCATGTATATTTGATTTAAATAATTAGGTATGCTGTTAGACTAACAATACAAGGGTTTGTGCTCCTTGTTCGGATATGGAACACAATAAGGGAACGCATATGAATGTCCAAAGTCTTTTTACCGTCACAATGAGAAGCATGTGGATAATTTTTAAAAGCTGTGTAATATCATTTGCTCTTAAAACATGAGCCTAAATTATCGTGTAGGTGATACAACAATGAAAAATTACCACTCATCCATCTCAACACATAGTTCCTAAAAGAAGCATTGAGACAGTGAACCCAAGTGACCAATTTGTCGTGTGTACTTGTGGGTGATGCTGTTCAAGAGTGGGGAGCCTGAAATTACTAGAGTTAGAGCGTGCTGTTAAAGTGTTATATGCACCATAAAAGTATTTTATACCAGAATTTATTGCACTATTAACTATGTTCATGTATATGCTATATAGCAATTTTATTTTATTTTTTGATCCAAAACCAAACGCTTTTATTAAAATTAAATAATCAAAGCGTTACAGAGATGAATACATCATTGGTGAACCGGCAGTCCACCAAACCCCTAATAATATCAAACTTACTGAAGGAAAATTAAAAAATTTCAACAAAAAAAACAACTCAAAGTTCATCTCCATCACTGGATAGCTGACCCCAATTCATCAGAGATGGAAAGGTTGACAAATAAATTAGAAGAGCTAGTCGAAATAGATGATAACAACTTGATTTTAAACCAAACTTCAGCAGCTTCATAGGATTGCTCTTTGAATACTCTAGTATTTCTCTCTTGCCAAATGCACCATGCTAATGCCAAAAAACATCATCTCCACAGCAATTTGGTCTTCTTTTTATTCCATACAAACTGCCTTTCCATACCCCACAAATCACGCCATGAGCTAGGCTTGGCACCAATTGTACCAAATCATGCCATGAGCTAGGCCCAAATTTATTTTTTATTAGTATACTTTTATAGCAACTTATTAAATACTTCCAAGGTATTTTGTCAGTCATTAGGTAATTTGGAAGAAAGGTGAGTTGTCTGAATATAACTGTAAAGGATTAAGATTATAATTAAAAAACACAAGCAAATTAACTAGCCAGTGGATGAGTATGTTCTCATTGGAGAAAATGTTAGGGGCTCAATTCTTCTTGGAGATTGCAAATGATTTTTAACGATTGGGGTGGTATATGATCAGCTTCATCACTGCTTACATAGCATGTTTGCACTATGATGGACTCCTGTTTGTTGTGAAGTTGATCAGTGAATTGGTTATTCTTAACCAACAAATTAGGAAACTAAGCTTAAAGTACTTGTATGGTATTGGCAATGACCCAACTCTAATTTTGTTTTATCATGCCCTCGGCAAATGAGACTCATATTATGTTGTGTGAGTGAGTTCACTGGTTAAGGAGTTCAATTCTTGAAGCTAATGCTTAATGTTTGCTTCTCTGGATTGTTTTCTGTTTTTTCTTTTTGCAGCAATCTTAAACACGTACTTTATTTAGTTTTCCAGTAATCTTAATCAAAATCTTTATTTAGATAAGGGATTTGGCACACGGTTTAATATATTAAATCTCTTATCACGTGGTAAAGGTTTTTCTAAATTGCTCCATCGGTTGGAACATAAATGAAAAGGCTTCTTTTTTTAATATTTATTCATGTTTACTTTTATTTGTGAGTACTTGTCTAGCGTCCTAATCATCATATGGTATATTTTATCTTATTTGTTCAAATGCTAAAGTATTGTACTTATGCAATTTCATATCAGAGTGAGCAGTTCATTACTATGTGATAAAGTTATAGTTCCATTTTATTACACTTGACTTTATAATCATTTTGCAAGTGTTTGATTGTATATATCTCTATAATATAGCAGGCTAGGTTTTGAATCCTATAAATGTACATCAGATAAAAGATTTAACTGCAGGATTGTAAGATGCTTTTTACTGATTGAGATGAAAGCTTTAGACCATCTTTATTGGTAAAGCTTAGTATATTATGGAAAATTTATCCTATCAACTTTAAAATGTTTACATTGCAAAAATGTTAAAATGGTAGGTTAAATGTTATATTTAGAGCGTATATATATAAATAAATATATATTACTATTTATTTATATATCATGCCAAAGTATATATATCATATTATTATTATTTCTGCCAGCTTGAGCACAAAATTGAAGCTGGCACGGTGAAATGTTTAACGCAGGAAGCTGAAATATGATGGCACGATA
Organism: Lonicera japonica; assembly: GCA_021464415.1. Classification (NCBI taxonomy): domain Eukaryota; kingdom Viridiplantae; phylum Streptophyta; class Magnoliopsida; order Dipsacales; family Caprifoliaceae; genus Lonicera; species Lonicera japonica. The sequence continues at coordinate 101,257,503 of CM038464.1, forward strand.
CAGTGTATCGGGCGAGCAATATGTTTGTTGGCTGCTAAAACTTAGCCTTCCTTTACCTTTTCTCTTACCCGATTACCCTTTTAGGGTGTGCAATGTAGGGCTGAAATGCTATATTTAGCATTTTGCAATAGAGATGGGTCTTATAAGTAGTGACCAGACCCAGTGCCTTTGGCTTGGGTTATCCCTAGTTATTGTATATTTTCAATAGTTTATTCTAATTTATTCAACATTTAAATTTTTTTCCCTTAATTTCTACCGTAGTATATTTTTATGTACTGTCATACGGGTTATGTGACACAATGGGCATATATAACAATATGCATAAATGCTATGATGGCAGACTAGAATCCTGGAAACTACTGTGAAAGAAATTCCACTGTTGCCTATATAAACACATTTAATCAACTTACAATGTGAAAACACAACATTGCTCGTTCTGCGACATCCTTTTGATGGATAATTCACTGCTTAATCGCTTTGCTGAGTATATGGATTGTTGAAGGAATGGTGTGGGTAAAAAGAAGTGGTGATGCTTTGTCATGGGGCTTTGGGAGGATCACAGCTTCTGGACCATAATCTTCCTAGGAACAGCTTTTACGACGTTAGATATGGATAAAAAGATTATGTTATGTACCTGTAGCTCCTGCCAAGAACAAATAGTACCTGCAATATAGTCTTACATTCCTCGAGGACATCCAAACTTGAATAAATCTCCTTTAAAATTAAAGGATGTGGTCCCCAAGTAAAATTGGTCTGATTATTGTGGTCCCGCAAACAGTTTTTTGTTTGCAATAATATTGAATCTCATATTTTTAATGCTAATATTAAACTTCTTTGGGGATGGTAACTAGCTAGTGGTATAGTTATGAAAGTTATTACAACCTGTTTAAATGCAATTGTTTTTCAGTTCTTCAAAGTACCATAACTTTCATTCTTGGGCAAGTTACATTTTCCTCTTGAGGTGAGGGGGGCACGAGGCAAAAAGACCTTGATGGTTTAAAAATTACATCCAATCTTCTAAATATCACTTTGTAGATCATTATTAATTGAACACCTTTTCTTTTGAATTTTTATGACATACTCCTCTACTTGTTAGCAGTGTTCTATAGGCGGTGCCCAGGCGCCTCGTTTTGTGCCTAGGCGGTTGTTTAGGCGCTGGGATGAATTAGGCGGATTTAGGTGGGAGCCTGATCCGTCAAGGTTGGCTAGGTGGATGGACTGATTTTTTTTTCTTTTTTCCTTTCCTTTTTTAAAGGAGCTAACTATTTTTCTTTTTGTTAAAAAATTACCATTTAAGAAAACGGATACCAAACCTTAGTCAGTAACCGCAATCGCGATAAGACATAGAAGAAGAGCTCGCTTTGGCTAACTACAAACTAACCATTCTACCTTACTTTCCTTTTATTTTTCTTTTATTGTTGCCTTTTCTTGAGATAAATTGATAATTTCATATGAATGTGAACCTGTCTTCCAATTTGTTTAGCCACAGTGGACCTAATGACTATGGTTCCCATATTTTTGCATTATACAAATGGAACTTTGATGTGATATATATAATATTATATATATATATATCCACAAACTATATTGCATTGCAATTAAATATTAGAAACTTTTTGGTGGTAGCTGGTCATTGCTCATCGTGGGCCTTTATTAATGGTTTCAGAAGAAAATGAAACAACCAACCAAAAACCTTATGTAGAAGTAACTAAAAGATTTCCTAATCAGGAAGTATCCTAGTTCAAATCAGAAAAAGGATAAAATAACATCCTTTCCGTGCATTTGATACGATATGCACATTCCAGACCTAGGAAAGATCAGGTTCAAAATTTTTGTTTAGGTTTGACATTTTGGTTTTGACATCAATGTGCTAGTTTGCATTGGTGCAAGAAGAAAAAGAGGTCGCTGTCTCTTTTTTCTCCAAAATCCTTTCACTGGCCTCATTAAGGTGTTTACATGCATATCATGCAAGACACTTACATTTACGTGTATAGAATGCTATGAATATCAAAGTCCTAGTATGAATTTGGAACAAACTAGCTTTTTACTTGGCCGCTTATTTGGAGATGCATTCAGTATGTAGTTTAGTAAGCAGAAACTAAATATGTGCTTATAAATTAATAGCTGTTAGTTTTCACCATAGATGGATGCAGAGGCTATTATAGTGAGGTGGAGAGTGCTGATGTAAGGTATAGTGGTGCAGAGCAGTTTGCTTGTGCATAGCTAAGAGAGTGAAGGAGAAATGCGTTAATGATAGAAGACAAATGTCTTTTACTTCCGAAGGATTTTGTGTCTTTATTTCTTATTAGGAAATGGTTCCAAGTAAAAAAATATGGTTATTTTAGTTAATTTATATATTCATATCTTATTTTAATGATTTACCCAGATTCCCCAAGTGCATATAAACAAAGTTATGAGAGTGAAAAGGAATTAAATTTTTTTGCTAGTTATATTATATTGGTACATGATACATCTCTAGGCACAAGGTATCCATCTATACATGGCAGGAATATGGCCTGCTGTGAACTAGAGTATTACCCCAATAAGCAGATACTTCCATTGATTTACTTAATGAACATCAGTGCTTTCCAATGAATTGAGAAGCTAATTTGTACAAACTTGCAAGGTAAGACTCACTGTAACGGAGACAGAATATAACACATCTAAATCTGGTAGACCTTCAAGGAATAGTTATGATCAAAATAACAATTCTAGGTTGTTGGGGGTAATAAGTATTAAAGTTACTATATAATGTTGGTATGAAATGAAGGATGTGACTGATATAGAAAATTATTGCAATTTTCCTAGTTATGGAAACAATATAAAACAGAGAATATGGATATCCTATAATGAATAGATTAGATGTGTGAATTGATAGACACCTACATCAGTTTACAGATATTTGACTGAATTACCATACAGTTTTTATTATAACTACCTATGTAGCGACCTGGAGAAATAAGTTGATAATCAATGCAGGTCTCATTTGATAGGATTTGACAAATTAGTTTTGAAATTATAAATTTTATGAAAAATGGAATGCGGAACAGAAGTTATATATGTTCATATGTTTGTATATATTTATATAATCTTGGATATGACAAATGTGGGTATTTTTAGCATTTCTAGTTGCGCAGCAGCTTCAAATAAGAATAGGAGCTGGATTGCTACCTATATTTTATCTCAGTAAATGACCAGATTCTAATATATCTGAAAGTATCATCTTTTAGTAACGAATAACTTGCCATTTTCAATAGGGGTGTAAAAAGCTTGTTTGTTTGTTGGTCTCAATCGAGGTCCAAGTAGGTAACACTATATTTATTGTACGCTTTTAATTGTGCTTTTATCTGGGGACTGATCCTCAACAAGAAAGGGAAAATACCGAGGCTTTGCTTGTTTTTCTTGTTTGGACAATTATGCCAGATGTTTTTGTGTCTCGTGCTATTTCCTAGAACCAACACCATCAACATGTAAGAGAACCACCAAGTCCTTGCAATGTCCCAAAGAGTCAAAGTTATAACTAATAGAACTTAAAGTTGCTAATGCTTAAGGTTAACAAATTGGAACTTCTGTTTGCGTATTGCTTAAGCATAATTTATATGCTATGGCATCACCAGTCAGGTACTTGTACAATCTAATCCCATGTAATTTATTCATGCTAGCTATTATTTTGTTGTCCATTGAGTTTTGAATATTTTGGTTAAGCAATCTGACTATAATCCATGATCTAATTACCATAATTCAATTTCCATCTACATCTATTGCATGATTATTGATATTTACGTCTTTTTTTTTTTTTTGGAATTTTGTAGATTGCAAATCATTTATGGAGAAATTTCAAGAAGTTGTGGAGTCTCAAGGGAAGAAAGAGGAAAACAAAGACGCAACTGCTGCCGCTGGGCTGCTTGAGAAGTTGAGTGTAGAAGATGATAAAAAGGAAACAAAAGCCAAAGAAGAGCCTTCTTCTGTTGAAGTCAAGGAGAAAGAACCCGAGAAAGAGACTGAAAAGGCAGATTCAGAAAAGAAGGATTAGGAGGATATAGATTTGCCCTATCAGTTTGATAAGGTTAGTTTTCTTGAGGTTCAAGTGTCTTTGCCCCCACATCACCTTGATTGAAACCCATGGATCTCTTTGATATGATCTGTTTGGTATGTCAAGTAAGCTGCCTTGGATTGTGATTTTATAGGCCGAAATGGTGTGGCAAAGTGTTGGCATGTCATTGGAGTCTGTCTCTCAGTTAGTTAAAACTTGGGACGTCTTTCTTGGATCTTTGTTATTTGTTTGGGTCTTTTTGTCAAGTTAGTTATTATTAGATAGGGATTTTTACGATTGCTGTTGATTTTTACTTGGTGGTGTATGTTGATTGTCTTGAGTCGTGTTTTTGAAGACCAAAACGGTGTTTTACAAACAGAGCTTTTGTTGGGATATAATTCTTGATTGTTTGTTTTAGGAAATTATTTTCTGATAGGTATGTGCATTTATAATGACATGCGTGGTGAAGCAACTTTTGTGTAGGTACAGGTCACCAAGATCCTCTTTAATTTTGGTTGTGTTTTGCACACTATTTAAGAATATGACATATAGGGCTGGATAGTAAACTACAAGAATTTATTAGATGAGTTTTATTCAGTACTGTGTTTAGAGCAGGTCCCAGAGATGACAGATATGATAGGGTGTAATATTACTCCCTTTTTCTTACATTGATAGTCAGACATATCATTCCGTTTTTGAGATAGTATGTTGAATCTCTCACTGAAAAATAAGGTGTATCATTGACCATTAATTATGTTGTAATTATTTGTCAAGTACTGAAAGTTAAGAGGTGGATGGATATATCAATGTGAGACAGTATATTAAGTTGCTGAAGGGAAGTAATTTCTCCATTATGTTACCGTATTCCCATTTTCTCTCATGTGGGATTGTTGTATCCTATATTTAAAGACATCTAGAATGGTGATTTGAACTATAAATTTTGATTTTTATAAGCAATTTGATGTTACGTTGTGGGTCACGTGATAAAATGCTCATGACATAGTATTGTATCATTAGAAAAGGGTGGTATTATTTTACACTCTCCAAATGTGTTACAAACACGTTTTCTAAAATTTAATTAAAAATATATTTTAACACCCATTTATTTGTCAAATAAACATTTTCTCATTTCATTGCCTCATGTTAGGTGGGTGTTTAATAATACACTCTTTCCATTTGAGTCGAGTTTATGTAAGGATTTTATTTAAAAAACACTTAAGTAATTCGTTGTTTGATGTTAGGCGAGTTTTTATAAACAAGCTCTCTTTAAGTGGGGTGAGTGTGTGTAGGCGAGTCTTAGGGGTGTTGGTGATTATAAATTTACTTTAAGAGGTATTTGTGAAGGTGTTTGTGACAAATATAATAGATATAAATAACACTGCTCCTTAAAAAAGAAAAGAAAAATTTGTATTGTCCCGTTGCATCTACGTTGACATTCACACGGAGTATTCACAAGGCGTTCTACCATTGGCCCATTGGGTACGGTCCTAGTGTGTACATTGTGGCAATGAATATATTCTCGCCTTTTGTGCACATTGTGTAATGTTCCTGCTAGGTTATATTTTTTGTAAAAAGCGCCAACTAGGATAAAATTTGAAACAGAAGTGGCATCGTTAAAGATACTTTTGAAACTTTACTATTCACGTGTATGCTTAAATGTTGCGCTTGCGGGGGTTTTAGGAGAGAAAATAGAACGGGAGGTAGTGGTGGGGAAAGGAGATAGAATCTGGTTTTGGGAAGATATTTGGGTGGGCAATTTTTCGTTAAAAGAGTTATTTCTTAGATTATATCAATTATCCAATAACGCAATATGTTGATCCAATCAGTCGTTTCTTGGCACTCTCATTTCAATCATTCATGGGATTTAAAGTTAAGGAATTTTAGGGATAGGGAATGCAATGATCTTAGTTCATTGTTGAACTCTATCGATAGTGTTCAACTCAACGTATCTCTTCCGATAAGAGAGTATGGGTGGGCCATTGTTCGGGGGAATTCTCTTACAAATCTTTCTTCGAAATCCTTCTACAATCTCCTTAGGCTCCATTGTTTCCACAATTCAGTTTCATTTGGAAAAGTGGGGTCCCTTCCAAAATCAAAGTCTTTGCATGGCTTGCCTCTTTGGGAAAAGTGAATAATTGTGACATGATCCAAGCGAGGAGGCCGTTCATTTACTTTTCTCCTTTGTGGTGTATTTTGTGTAAACGGGCAATTGAAAACATGGACCATATTCAGCTGCATTGCATGTTTGTTAATGATGTGTGGGTAAGGATTTTTGATATGTTTGGAGTGGTGGGCAGTGGCGGAGCCAAGAATTATTTTCAGGGGGGGCCAAAAAAAATTTAAGTCAAATCAAATTCAATAATTATGTTTACAAACCAATTTTTTACTAAAATACTTCTTCAATTTCAAAAAAAAAAAGAAAAAAAAAAGTAGTAAAAAACGGCTGGATCAATCAGAAAAAAAAGTGAAAACTTAATATATTACAAACTTAAATCCTGAACTTATAATGCTAATTGCACAAAACCCTCCACGCACAAAACACAGCCCGCTTAGCATAAATTACATCCCTGACCCTAAACTTCTTAACTAATCACACAATGGCCCCTAAACTTTCCCTTCCCACACAATGGCCCCTATATTCTCTAAAAATTTCCAAAAAGTCCCCCACGTAGCTCCGCCCCTGGTGGTGGGCACTTTTCCTAAGACTTGGCTGAATTTATACTCATCAAGTGGACTTTCAAGCATAATAGTAAGAATTTGAAGTTAATATGGAGATTCGCAGTTCTAGTTTTGGCGTGGTCGATTTGGATAGGACGAAATAAAAGAACGTTTGAGGACAAAAGCAATAGCGCTAATCGAATTTGGGAGCATACACGGTTTCTGATTGGATTATGGTCTAAAGTTTCGAACATTTTTGATGATACATAGCGTTTTTTGCTTAGTTTGGATTGTGTTAGCTTTATGGATAGATATGTGGGTTAAAGCTTATTTTTTTGTTACCTTTTCATATGCAAAGGAGTATCTTTCTTTTGTTACTTTTAGTTCCGGTGGATGTCTTATCCACTGCTCAATAGCATCGTTTGTTTTGTATTTTCTTTTGCAGATCAACAAAATTTTTATTTTCTATCAAAAAAATAAAAAATAAAAAATAAAATAAAGAGAAAGGGAGAGAGTATAATATTTAAAGAGGAAGATAATATCTTCTCCTTCTTCACGAGTTGGAAAAAAAAGAGATAAAATATGACCTTTTAAAAATTTGTTATATGTTTATAAGTAGAATAGTCAACATAGTAATAGATTTTATTTAAAATTAAATAAAATCATGTTCACTTCGATGTTCTCCGATTGGATAGATTGATTTGACGAGAAAATTTTAATTAATATTCTATTTATTTCTCTTGTATTATTTCCATAAAAACTCCCCCCCAAAAAAGAAGAAATTGTGTTTTTTCTCTCTGAATTAAAACTTTGAAACACAACCTAATAATAAAGGGTCGGTGACTTTGTGTCCTACGTGTAAATACTAAAATATTATGGCCTCTTAATTTCTTATTATCCTTTTGAAACCTCTATGCTAAATGGGTGATTGGGGCGACTTTTCTCGTGTCCAGCATTGAAATGAGATATTGAGGGTGTTCTATTAATGACGAGATGAGACGAGACGAGAAGAATTAACGAATTTAAACTTAAAATAAACAAACAAATTCATAGGGCCATGCTTATCATATGGTAAACAAATTGAAGCCAAAAACAAGAAAGAAAGAAAAGAAATTCATAACCTAATAGCTTTCTAGGTAGAATTTGACTCTTATTTTATTTTTCCCAACAAGTCGATTAAGAAAACTGAGAAAGGAAATTGAAGTCCCCACGTAAACCTAAATTCCTAATAATTGAGAGAAAGGAGGTAGAGCATTAAATGAGAGATGAATGATAGAGAAAGAGGACCAAACACATTCTCAGCCTTTGGTCTATTCTAGATAGAGCCTTTTTGTCAAGTATTATTATTATTATTGTTTAGTCCATCATCATCATTCTTTTTTATATATTTATTTATTTGTTATTCAATGTACTGAAGTGAAGTACGAACAGTCAATCAAACTTTGCACGGTTGGTATCCAATGATTCTCATTTTAAAAAAACAACGACAAATTAATAGGGACCCGATTTGGATGCTTCAACTGTCCTCCTCTTCCGTTTCGTACTAAATTATATCAGATATTTTTATTATTTCAAACGTGATAGAAAAGATATGATATAACTTTTTTTTTTTTTTATTTTCTTATTTGAATTTTATATCTCATAAAAAATTGAATATAATTTTTCTACTTAAGAAATGAGATTATTTTATCTTATTTATTGTGGGATTAAAAACTACTTTATTTTTAAATTTTATTTGTTTGTCATCTTTAATAATAAAGTTTATTAATTTAAAATAAATTTGGCACTAAAAATCTTGAGTACTCAATTTATAAAATTGATTTGTTGCATTATGCCATTGATTCTTTTATAAAAATAATTTTTACAAAGTTTTATACGATAATAATGAAAGGAAATAAAATTTTCATAGTAATGTAATTCTTATAGTATATATAATTTAACTTTTTTATTTCTTAATGGAATATTTTTTTACAAAGCGTAATCATCAATAAAATAAAAATCACATTATAATTACCATTTTTTATAAAAAATAAAGTATACGACTAAAATATAATATAAATAGATTAATGGTTTTATTTCTAGTATCCGACCAAAACGACTCAGATATATATATGATCTAATACAAAATAAGGGTGTTCTACAAACTTTAAAAACTTTTTTTAAACCACCCCCCCCCCCCCCCTCTTAAAATAGCGATGTTTTATTCACAAAAAGTACATTAATTTATTATATCTTATCCAAACTTTTAATCTGGGATGACACTAAACAGAAGCTTATTTAATTCTTATCCGACTGGTTTTTATCATATTTTGTCATGCATAATTCTTATTAGACTGATTCATTTCTCATCCTATCTTACGTAATTTCCATTCGACTAATTCCGACTTTTATCATATCCAATTATTTTCTTATCATATTCTATCTCCTTATCTGGTGTGCCAAATGCAGCTTTATAATATGCCTGAAAATTGTTTACACGCCTCAATAACTATCTATCTATCTATCTTGGAGCTTTATTTTGTTTAGCCAAAGTTACGGTTGTTGTAATGGTACAATAGATAATAACAATAATTAATTATATTTGGTGGTTTATTTATATAAATATCTCCATTTCTCATAATAATAATAATAATAATAATAATGATGATGATGATGATGATGATGATGAGTTAAGATTTGATTTGATTTTATACATATATAGATGATGATGAGTTAAGATTTGATTTGATTTTATACATATATATTTGTCTAACGTAAAAATATTTGACATTTGACATGGTTATTACTTAATTCTGTTGAAAAATATAGCTTTGATTTATATTTTATACTATAAATAATTTCTTAAAACATATTTTAAAATTAAAAAATACAAGTATGTAGAATATTTAGAACACCTTTTAAAGAAAATAGTAAAGTAAAAAAAGTTGACATTTGAGAGTCATGACAAAGTTGTTATCTTAAAGTCGTTATTGCCCTCCCTACGTACATGTTTTGACAATCGATAATGCCTCTAAGATAAAACCCATAAGGCTCACAGCTTTGTCTCCTCTATGTGCACGTCCACAGGAAGACGGGTTAAACCAGTCCAATCACATTGCCCAAACTCAAAATATATACACACAAAATATATATGTATCAATGGAGATTTTTGGAGAGAAGATATATATGTATATATATTAGTTAATAGAATTATTTTCACTCCTTTATATAGGTAAAATTATAGAGGAGATAAACAAATAATTAATAAAGAAATTTAATCAAATAATTATAATATAATAAATTCATATAACTCTCCTAATTATGAAAATAATAAAACTACATAATTTATTTATTTATATCTAATATAATGACAATTATTAAATTGTATAACTCATAAAAATTTAATAAAATAATAAATATTTTTATTTTTATTAAAATATTCCAACAGTCCCCCACTGTTTTAATAAAAATAATACATTGGGACTAAGATATTTCAAACACTTATTTCCTCTTGAAAACTTCTATAAGATTTATAATTTTGAAAACATATTACAACATATTATATTAGGGCAATTTAATATTGGGCAATAGGTGTAGTGGTCTTCCGAACTTTGAATTACATTTAGTGTTGACAACTTCCATTTGAGGGAGCCATAATTGACTACGTTTTGAATTAGGTCCTTTTGGTTAAACTTCCATTGTAACACACACAATATGTAATATAAGATTTGGTTTTTACGGGTTTGCACTATTAGTGGCCATACACACTATCTTGATTCTTATGAGAGTTTTAGAGATTATTCCAAATTTCACGGTCGCGGCCTCACGACGGCTCTCACTTAGGTGAATTCTCCAAAGGTACGTGTGACAATACCTTGCGAAAGTTTACTCGCCTTGAATTTATTAAGGATAAAACTCATCCTAAACATCACACATAAGCACTATCATCATAGAGATGGGAGAGATGGGAAATAAACGCTCTCCTATAAAATATTGCTTTTTAATGAGTCACGCTTTATATGTTATTTCTACCACATTGAACCTCTTTTATGGGATCTCTAATAACAGAGATTGGGTTACTCCTATTAATGACTCCTTGTGGGCTTACCCCATCCCCTTCGATGACAAAATGATCTAGCTAGTCCCGAGGCAATTTCTTTTCTCAAGAGATTATAAATAATGCCTCCATAACTTTATAGTGCTTTAAATTATCATCACAACCCACGGACATCTCAAGAATTATATTACACAAGTGTATCATGTAAATATTTCATTTTTGAGCTTGTCACAAAATTTTCATTATTCCACTTTAGGCGACATGATTTAGTTAAAATTGTAGTCAGTAGCTATTACTAAGAATCACAATACAGTAACCAGTAGTCTAATACTAGGAACTACATGTTTAAATTGGCCAGTAGTCTTTCACCTACTAAGAACCAATTTTTAAGAGTGGTCAATAGTCTATATCATTTATTAGGAACCATATAACTGTTAGAGTGATATACTAAAAGTTATGATTTTATTATTATTGATTTTGATAAGTTATATAGACTCGATTTTGCTATTTTAACAAGAATCTTTATAGGCTATTGTTGCATTATGTTATTTGTTGAAATACTGTGCAAATGTGTTTTTTTATACCATATATTAGATGATTTTGTGTGTAGAGTTTAGCTCACACAAAGATGATTATATCATCGGTTCTTGTAGAATATAAGTTTAGTGGTTCACAGTCTTAGATGTAATTAGACACCCATCAGTATTATTGTAGCACATATTTTAGTAGTTTATCTTGATTGCAGGCACACTTTGTCTGTATTGAACATGATCGGTTTAGGTTAATTATTTTTATACTGACTATATAAAACAATTTAAAATTCTATGGTTATTATGATTGCTTATACTCTTAATCTTGAAATAACTAATATACATACATTTTGTAGTGTTTGTTGTTTTAACTTAATAAAAGTATGGATCAATAAGCTCTGTGAATTGAATAATGACACTATGTGTATAATGAATATTAATTATTGATGCAATTCACGTCCAAATATAGGATTAATGATAACCCTTTGAGAAACTTATAAGTTTTGATCATTTCAAACTCTGCAGCTGAATTATGTTAATTCGACATGTCAAATAAGTTAAGTGGTAAGCTCAAGGATTAAGAATTCATTTAAATATAATTGTCAGTAATTTAATTTGAATCACAGTTATATGTAATGTTAGCGTGTGGATAATAATCAGCATTTAATAACAAGGAGTTCAAAATATAATTTTGAGATAATGACGGGAGTGCAATTATAATTCTTTAGTGGTGTAAATTATAATTTATGGAAAGAATTAATTCATAGTAGAATTAGGATTTCAATTTTTCATAGTAAGCCCAAACACTTATTTCTCCTTAGGGTTCCTATCGTAGCCATATATATATACTGGCCTTGCTTCTTCTCGTAGTACAAGAATTCTCACGAATTTAGGGTTTGTGCCGTAGAGAGAGGTGAAGGAAATCTTGGTGATACCGCCGGCCACACTCAGTACAAGATAGCACGGCAAAAGGAATACGATAGAAGATCGTAAGGTTCCGTCGAACCCGTGTTCTCGATTCATCTACACCAATTCCTGTTTGTGCTGAGAAGAGATCAAACCAAAGAGATCTCAAAGGTAAAATCCGATTCCGTACTAAGGTTTTACATAAAAATTTTGTTCGGTCTATATGCAATATTAAACGATCCTAGTATTAACTTTCCGTCAATAAATACTTGATGTATCAATTTATGGCCAATGATGTTTCACCCATTAGGATCGGAACCACTTCTTTCTTTAAGCCTCATATATAAACTCAAAATTTTAAGTTCATAAAATAAAATTTCAATAGAGAGTATCACATTTAATTTATCAAAATATGTCACAAGCAAATCAATTCCTTCTTCGATCTCTTTGAATCTCAAAATAAGTTTCTCAAACTTACAAATTTTCTTACAGTAAAAACAATAAAATTGCATAAACTTGACATGATATAAAACTATGCTGTCATAATTTAATTTAACAAATATATATATATCAAAATTATAAACTGCCACTTTTTAAAACATTAAACAAAGTACCACATTCAACAATTTTTTCAAAATTTATTTTGTAGTAAGTCAACAAAAGATTAAAAATTCACAATATATGTCACACATATTACAACCATTACAATAAAAGTTTGAAATTTTCAACTTGAACATGTCAATATCAACTTTAACTTGATAATATCAATATAGTAAATTTTGTTAAACTCAAACTTTATTCAACAAACTTTTTGTAAAAGTCCTTGGCCATATTCGAGAATAAAAAATTAAATTTCATAAGCAATATATTCTTCTCGATAATAAGGAAATTGATTATAATTTTTCTTCTAAATACATAAACTTTAAATATCTTTAGAAGTTCAAAACGAATTACTCTCACAAGAAAATTTGTGTATTTTCCCTCCATTCAAATCATGGATTAAAGATGCATTTTTAAATGCATCACCTTTTGATACTTGAAATTTAGTTTCTCATGCATAATAAGTATGACAACCAAAGACTACAACTTTTCGAATAAAATGCTAGACTTAGTTTTGTCTAATATATAAAACATGACATAAGTTTCAAAAAATAAATAAACAACTAAAAATTTAATACATCGTGACTTCAAACCTCTCAAAAGTTTGAAGGCATTCAATTGTGTGATGATGATGAAGATATAAAACTTCTAAATGTTCATCCAAATTTTCAATATTTAATTATGAGCAAAACCCACATGTATAAGAACTTTAATTAATTTACGTCTTAATTTTATAAAATACAACTTCAAAGCATTTTGAATTTCTTAAACTTTCATAAGTTTTAAGACTTAATTATAGATATTGACAAAATAATACCTACGCATCATGACATTTTCTCTAAGGCCTCTAGAAAAAAAAATCAAAATCTTATGATAATAACCATACCATAAATACTCTGAATATACAAAACATATATGAGCCCCCATATTTTAAAATATCAAACACTCATGTATCAAAACTCTACATTCTCAAAACTTGTAAAAAATTTCCTTTTTGTTATAGAAGAAATTTGAGTTTCATAAACCTTCTCATTTTAAATAAACTCCATCAATACATACATAACCTCCACATTAATAGAGTAAAAAATATTTTGAACAACTTTCACATTTTATTATTAAAGGAAAATACTTTAAAATTCAATTAACTCCAATAATTTAAAACTCTACGTTGACATACAATATAACATAGACGTAGTAAAACCTTTGAATAATAAATCAATAGCATAGCCAAACAATTTAATTTTCACATGATACATAATATACTAGCATTAATATAGTATAATATATTATATGGTTTTAAGTTAAAAAATTTTCTATAATATAACATGCCACAAAGTTACAACATTAAGATACACAACGTAAATTCATGTATCACTTGTATATCTTCAAGCATTAAGTATATTCACGATATATTCTCTTGATAACAAAAACTTTACTACTATGCTTATCTTCAAGAATATTTACTATTAGTGTAACGCTCCAGTGATATTGTCTGCTTTGGGTTACATGGTCCCACTCACCCTCACGGTTTTGTTCTTGGCAGGGCTGCACGATCCCACTCACCCCCCAAAACGCGTCACCAGGTATCAGAGCTACGTAGCGGTGATATTTTCCTCTCTGTGCGAGTGCGACCTGCAACCCCTCAGGGCCAGTCCATTTACCCCCTGCAAGGTTTTGTCCCCAATTAGCACACTACTAGTGAAACACGTCACACTAGTTAGGTACCAAGGTGCAAATATATGGGTCTTAAGGACTCCCCGACTTTCCGATGTGGGATTTACATCCTCCCCCTTAAGGGACTGACGTTCTCGTCGGCACACCGTACTTTGTATGGTTTGCTCTAATACCATTTGTAACGCTCTAATCCCACACTAGTGTGATATTGTCCGCTTTGGGCTACATGGTCCCACTCACCTTCATGGTTTTGTTCTTAGCAGGGCTACATGATCCCACTTACCCCCCAAAATGTGTCACCGGGTATCAGAGCTACGCATTGGTGATATTGTCCTATATGGGTGAGTGCGACCTACAACCCCTCAGGGCCAGTCCATTTACCCCCTCAAGGTTTCGTCCCCAACTAGTACACTACTAGTGGAATGCGTCACACTAGTTAGGTAACAAGGTACACATATATGGGTGTCAAAGACTCTCCTACTTTCCGATGTGGGATTTACAATTAGTTTATCAAATAAGTATATTATAATTGTGAATACTCATATTCACGATATATTATTATTTTTAGTTTCTCAAATATTTATTTTCAACCAATAAGACTCAATATATATAAGTGATATATATATATACAACATGGTGATATTTTAAAAGAATAATATATGTAGCTTGATGAGTTAGAAATTGATATAGCCTTAAATCCAAGTTATAATTAAATTTTGAGTTATTTACAAAAGTTACCCTTAAAGTTTACCTCTTATCTCACTTTGGTCCACTCAGTTAAAAAATGCATAAGTTCATACATGAAGTTTCACTTGCATCTCACTTTTTCCCATTTTTAGACAGATCTTCTAAAAAGCTGATGGAATTAGTCATGTGCAAGGCACATGATGGAGTTATTTACAAAAATAACCCCTAAAGTTTACCTCTTGTCTCGTTTTGGTCCACGGAGTTCAAAAATGTATAAGTTCATACATGAAATTTCACCAACGTCTCACTTTCCCCCATTTTTGGATGGACCGACTAAAAAGATGACGGAATTAGTAATATATTTTCTACATAATAAATTAACACTCCATGTCACCATATATCTAATTTGCACTAATTTATTTTACAACTTCCCCATAGGGGATAATTCATAAAATTCAAAGTAGTAATATATTTTCTCCTTTGCCATAATAATTAGTCTTCCTTGAAAATGTGAAATGAATATAATTTACAAAACTGATATCATGTCTTTGATATATGATAACAATATCACAAAATAAATCAAACCAATAACGTCTTTAGCTGTTGGAAAATATAGCTTTGATTTATATTTTATACTACAAATAATTTCTTAAAACATATTTTAAAATTAATAATACAAATATATAAAATAATTAGAACACCTTTTAAAGAAAATAGTAAAGTAAAGAAAGTTAGCATTTGAGAGTCACGAGAAAGTCGTTGTCCTAAAGACGGTATTGCCTCCCTACGTGTAGGTTTTGACGGTCGATAACGTCTCCAAGATAAAACACATAAGGCTCACAACTTTGTTTCCTCCATGTGCATGTCCACATGAAGACGGGTTGAACTAGTCCAATCACAATGCCCAAATTCAAAATATATACACACAAAATATATATGTATCAATGGAGATTTTTAGAGAGAAATATATATATATATATATATTAGTGAATAGAATTATTTTCGCTCCTTTATATAGGTAAAATTATAGAGGAGTTAGACAAATAATTAATAAAGAAATTTAATCAAATAATTATAATATATAAATTCATATAACTCTCCTAATTATGAACACAATAAAACTAAATAATTCATTTATTTATATCTAATATAATGTCAATTATTAAATTGTATAACTCATAAATATTTTTATTTTTATTAAAATATTCCAACAAATTTGATAATGACATTGGTTGAAATGGAGCTAGATAATAATGAATGGATTATAAAGAGCCTGATCCAATCAGTGTAGTTTTTGTTTTGAATAAAAACTGCATCCGTTTGTTTCCAATATGCATAGCCCGAATTTGATACTTAAAATTGATCCACTCGGTGACATTGCAGTTATAAGATACAATAAACCGTATAATATATGTTTATAACTTATTTTTAACTTTTGTTAAGGTTTCATATATACCAAGAAAATTCATGCCGATCTTATGTTGTGTATTGGTGCATGTAGCAAATTGCCAGGCATACTACAAGGGTACTTAAAGAAAAATTATTATATTTGGGTCGAATCAAATCAAACAAGTAAAATTTATAAACTTGAACTTGACCCAAGTTTATATTGGATATTTGTTGTGGAACCCATATTTACCTCGTCTCAAAAAACCCATTTCAACCACGATTTATTAAGGAGATTTACCAAAAAGCGTCCCAAATCTAATTCGTTAAGGAGATATCGTAGGTTGTTGAATGTCTATACCAGTTAAAAAGAACTTAATCCACTTTGTACAGTTCTCATTTTGAAAAACTTAAACCAATATTTTTTCAATATGTATAGCCCGAATTTGGTGTTTGAAGTTAATCTAGATGGCAGCGTTGTAGTTATAAGATACCATAAGACTTATAATATTTGTATGACCAATTTATAATTACCAGTTAAGGTTTCGCCCATACCCAGAAAATTTGTGCCGATTTCTTGTTATGTAATAAATAGTCAGGCATAATATAAAGGTATTTACAGAAAAAACTATTATATTAGGGTTGAATCAGATCAAACGAGTTAAATTTATGTCAACCTGAACCCGATCCAAACTTGTGATAAGTATTTCTTGTGGAATCCGTATTTTTATCAATCTCAAAAAACTCGTTTCATCCCCGACTTATTAGGGAGATCCTAATCCATATGAAATTTATAGCAAAATTCAATATGCCAAATAGGTGAAGATTTTGTTTTGAAAACTTGAATCCCGACCTATCGATCATATCGTAATTATATGATATTATAATTGTATTCGATGAGAAATTATTGTATTCAAATTTGGTCGAAATGGATCAAACGGGTTAATCTAAAAATAATTTTAAATAAAAAATAATCCTTAGAGTTATCCTAATTAATCTAACTTCATCTATATAAAAATTGAAAAAAATAAATAAATCAATTTTGGTATGTTTTATATATTTTTTTAAAAAATAAATTATTAAGATATTGAAACATAATATAGTAATAAAAGTTAAATCAAGAAAAGATATTTTATACTAATAAATATTCTTATTTAGAAAATAAGAAAGGAGGCTTTTCTAATTTTATAAATTATCCATATTTGGTTATTTACATATTAATAGAAGATAGTTAATTGATTTTGAAAGAAATTATTATTTAGATATTCTTGAAATACTTTTAAACTTAGTTTAGTGAGATATATAAGTAGTTACAATTATGAGTTAAATTGTCAGCATGCCACGACACTTATAAATTAGTAGATTAAAAGACATATAAATGATAACAAATTGTAATCACCGATTCAAAAGATAAATAAATTTAACAATTTTCTAATATTTTATTAATAGATGTCGGTAGAATTATTTGTTTAGCTAGTGGTACAAAGTCAAGCTAATATTCGCAGTTGTCCCCATCATTTTTTAGAATGAAGGTATTTGAATGAAGGATTTAACAGCGGTCCGACTAGGTTTCTATGAGAGGTATATGAATGATATGGTAAGTGGTCATTTTTAATGAAAATTGATCCTACTTATGCCATTAGGTCAAACATGAGCTAGGCCCTCACTTAACTCCTTGTCAAGGATATTTTTCCCATTGTGAAAACGAATATTGATTGATAGTAATGTTTTCATTGTTATTCGCTTAATTTAATTTCTTCATTTAGGAAATTAACCCATCCTTGGAACTTAAAAGGCACGTGTGATATTAGATTTATTATAAATATTTAAAGCTAAAAGTTTCAATATACAAAAATATAATTAGAGCATCTTTTGTGGTGTAAATTTAGTTCAGAACAAGATGCGTGCAATCTACATTTATATGTTTGGTAGAAAATATGTTATGTTCTCTTTTCTTCTAGCTCTTTCCTCTTTTTCTTTACTCAAAATACAAAAAAGTGGAAAATCATAGCCACTACAAAGTCACAAAGACATGTGAATGTGGAAAATGTTTGATAAGCACGTATACGTGGATTGAACTTGTAACTTTTTTGTTACAATAATTAAAAACAACTCAGCAGATTACAAGACTGTTGGCTGATACAAGAATTTTTGGAACACTAGAATTAATTAATGTTTAATCAAGAATTCTTAAAGAATGCATGAGGATTTGTACGGCATACCAATTACATAGTCCAATAGACATTTTCCTCTTTCTTCGGATCATGTTGAAAAGAGAGAACCAAATGGAAAGAAATTTATCTCCTTACTTAGAAGTAAGGTGGGGAATTTCCAAGGTTGCAACTTCATTGGTATCGACAATTTCGTAATTTTGTGTTTAATTATTGTGTAATATATGTTATATGGAACAAAAAATCGTAAGATCTGGTGTTTGCATGTTGTTTATTGTTCTGTCGTGTTCGATAGAAATACATGATCTAAAGATACGAATTCTTGCCACATATATATAGGGGTGAGATTTGTTCTGTTCAGTTGATAATTGTGCCTATACCAAAATTAAAACCATAATACTAAGGCTCCGTTTGATTGCAAAGATGGAAAAGAAAAATAAATTTAGTTAGTTTGTGTGAAAAAATAAAAAATAAGGTGAGAGATGTTACTCATGTTATGAATACATATCCCCCATCCTTCAATATTTTTGGTGGAAAATTTTTACTCACTACCAAGCAAAGAAAATTTCTTCATAGAAAAACTTAAAAATTAAGAGGATATCACTTCTATCACTCAACTTATTTTTCATCTTTTCACCAAGACTAACTCAATTTATTTTCATTTTCCACCTTGCAATCAAACGGAGCCTAAGTATTTTCACTTTTTGCTGTTTAAATTTTGAGAACATGAAACCAAACCCAACCCTGCGATTTTTTGGTATTAGTCAAAATATTTTAAGCATTTTTGTATATTTCCTTTTTCGGAATATACATGACCTTATTATTAAATTTTTTTTTCCTCAAGAAAGAATACGATTGGTATTCTATCATGACATATGAATTATGATGACTTCATTAACATAAAAGTAGTATAATATATAAAACCTCCAACTAAGAAGATACAAAATTTTGAAATTATGGTATGAAAATATTAATAATCTTATGAGATCTTATGTGGTTCTTTAAATAATAATAATAATAATAATAATAATAATAATAATAATAATAATAATAATAATAATAATAATAAAAACAAGAATAATTTAGGAATAAATTTTAAAATTATATTACATAATATAACAAAGAAAAATGTTGTATAATAGAGCTAAATCTATAATTGACCCTTAGTTTTCGTACTTTTGGTTCAGTATTTCAGTTTCTGAAACAACAAAATCAGAACCAACGGATAGATTTCTCTATACAGCTCTATTGCACATTCTTAAGCTCCATCTATGTTTTTTCCTAGGCTTTCTCCCTGCTAAAGTGTGCATTTTGAATGGTAAAATGTCAAATTTTATAAATTAAAATTCCGTACATACATGATGGGTTAAACTCATATTTTTTGTCCATTTTGCCATTTTCACTTCAGTTTATACTTCTGCTTCAGATTCTTACGACTCAGCTGTGTTTTTTCCAAGCCTTTTTCCGTAATAAAATGTGCATTTTGAATGGCAATATGTTTAACCTTACGAAATCCAATTTCAAATGTATATGATGGGTTAAACCCATGCATTTTTTCGTTTGTCACTGGGGTTGGGATTCTTTCTACTAAAGTGTGCATTCTGAATGCAATATGACTACTTTATGAACTCGGAATTCCAAAAGTATGGTAAGTTAAACCCGTGATTTTTTTTTTCTTTTGATTTTCATCTATTTCTCGGTCTACATTTTACTGCAAATTCTTACGTTATAATTGTGTTTTTTTCTGGGACTTTTACCTCAATAAAGTGTAAATTCAAAATCGATATTTTAAGTTTCAGTATTTCTAGTTTTTAGTATTTAAATATGTGAAATCAAAAGTAATTTTTTTGGGTTGGTTTCGATTTTTATCATATCAATTCCCACCCTTATATATATATTAACTTTCGATCTACACATATGTAATATGTGTTCAAGCCGTATTTAATTATTTATAAGATACGTTCTTCTTTTTTTTTTTTAAGGAAAATAATAATTAGGAAACTTAGAGATGGCTTTGTTATTTCGGGCCCTTCCACATTGTGCACTTTCATGAATGTTCTTGAGTAATAAACACACTTGTAAAGCAGCTAGAAGAATCCGAGAGTGAGATGTGGTGTTATTGATCAAATTAACTCACCAAATAAACAATAAAAAAATCCAAAAAACGACAACCAACTTTATAGCGTTTGCAGAATTTGAAAATAAATTTAGCTTTTAAAAGTTTATATTGACTTGTACGTTAAAGACATATTTGGTTTTTACGTGTCCAAATCCATCATTATTTAATACCAAAACCTCTATTTTCTTGTGGTCCAAACAGATCTTTAGTATGGGCAGTGGGCCCCAAAGAGATATAGACGTTGTTAGAAGAATTGGAAAATTCCTTTTACCTAATTTACCTAAAGTAATTTGGCTAGTAGTAATTGTTATGCATATGACCCCATGCTACTGAACTTATAAATATAACTTAAGCTATGTTATGATGAGTACACGTGTTAGGCACCAACTTTCCTCCTTTGGGTACAACTTTTATTAGCCTAATGACACACAATATATATTTTACACGAAATTTTAATTCCCATACTAACTTTTAGACATGCACATATGGAGATGTCGAGACAGGAGTGTAGTCAGAAATTATAAATGACTCGGGCTAAGTATTAAATAATGACAACGTTAAAATATAACAAACTAAAATGCAAATATAATATATTCAAATATATATAAAAGATATCAACGTTTTATATACGTTAAAAGTGTAGATATGGAATATTCAAAAATATACAAAAAATATAATAATTTTTCCTCATATCTAGCCATGTACGCCATAAATACAAACAAAAAGACAATCGGAATTCGAAAAAGTGAAAAAAAAGAGAGGGTGTTTGACATTTATTTTAGTTAATATTATTTAAATGGAGAGTTGTAAATGAATGGATAAAATTTTAATAGGTGTAGAATAATAATATTAAAAAAAATAGGGTGGGCTATACACACATACATATATATACACGTATATATTTAAAAATAAAATTTAAGCCTATTACTAAAAAAATATTAAAAAAATTAGACCCGGGCTACAATCCAGAGTAGCCCGGATGTAGTTCCGCCCTTGTGTCGGGATATATTGGAAATTTGATTGGGGATTAAGTCAAAGTTGTTAAAATTAAAATAAATTTTAAAATGACATATATGCTTTGAGCGGTCCGGATCTCATACGGACCGGAATTCACGGACCGTCCGTACGGAACGACCCGTTTGGCACGCTTCCCGATGGAATTTTTTCATGAAATTTTGTGGGGATGTTCTTCATCGTGTGTAGAACATCTCCACCAAATTTCATCAAAAAATTCAACCGGGAAGTAGGTTAATTACATGATTGAAAAATATTGGATTTTATATATCTATTTCTGGACCAGTTTTTTTCAATCATGTAATTAACCTACTTCCCGGTTGAATTTTTTGATGAAATTTGGTGGAGATGTTCTACACACGATGAAGAACATCCCCACAAAATTTCATGAAAAAATTCCATCGGGAAGCGTGCCAAACGGGCCGGTCCGTACGGACGGTCCGTGAATTCCGGTCCGTATGAGATCCGGACCGATGCTTTGAGTAGCCCACCTTGTAAAAATTAAGTTGGCTTAAAAGTTTTTTTGCCACGATGAAATTTTGGTTTAGGTTCACACTATATAACTTTTAACCCAGTTTAACTCGTGTTTTTTTTTTTATTTTTATGATATTCAGAGTTTAACTGAAAAAAACTATAAAAGCGCATGATATTATTAAATTAATGTTTCTAAATCATTTATCTTTAGCATTTTTAAAAACTAAAGACATTAACTTGTTACTTTTTGTATATTTTTTCTTTATTTTAATCATATTTTTAATAATCTTTCTATTATTTAACTATAAAATTTTGTAAGTAACGTACACTCGTCAAGTTGGCCTAGAAACATTTTAAAGGGTTAATTTTGTACCAAACTTTGGTTATTGACTGTGTAAGCTCCCATTACGTATAGTTGGCACACCCTTATCTAATTTGTGATATGTACTTGTTTGGAGTACCTTCCTCGGTTATTTATAATCTTTTATTAATGTGGGAGGTATATTTTGGTTATGGGCTTCTAAGTTAAGGCCTAGGTTTGCTGCCCGGACTACCGGTCAGCTCGTGAATAGCCCGTAAAACTATGAGAGCCATCTTCTAGCCGATCAAAACTCATCATTATGTTTATTGGGACTTTAGTATAATGAAGCCGTTCAAAGATGGTCGGAAGACAAAGATAAGGCAACTGAGCTAGAGGATATATAATGGGAAATATCTACTTTCATTAATGTGAACAGGGTTATGGACATCTAGAATCTTGAAGTAGTGATCAAGTTTATCATTTATAGTAATTTCTTAACATCCCAAACCCTAATGTAACATTATCTTATACATATAAATAGAAAGAAAAAACCCGCAGCTAAAGGGATTCCCATTCTTATTATCTTTACTCCCTATCTCTAAGAGAAAACCCTTATCATTGTAATTACATTCAGTAAGGTCATTAGAGTCATGTGAAGAATGCTCACACATTAGGAATGATGTACTGCTAGATTGGGTATAACAGCCTACTGGAGGAACCTACCACACAAACAAATCTTGCCTTTATCCATTACAATTTTGCTATTCAGGTTCATCACCTTCGTCACATCTAGTTGTCAATCTCGTTATTTTAGGCCGATTATCTCTTTATTGGGCTTGGTTAGATTTATGCCACCCACAATTAGTGCCGTCTGTGGGAATCGGCGATGAAAAGCCTATTTATCTGGTAATCAGATTCATTTTCTCTCTAAGAGTAATTCTACAGTATTTTTGTTTTTATTAGTTGTTCTTCATTTGGTGATTTTATTTCATATCTTTATACCCTTTTATGGAAAAATGGTGCACACTAGAAGCCACTAAGTTAGCGAGACCAGTAACCTTGATATCATCCTTATTATCGTCCCAAACACCGTACACAACCTGAATCCCACTTCTACTAGAGTCATGGCTCGTTAACCTGATGGAACTAGGCATCCAAGCTGCGACATGGGCCACTCGCAAAACCCCACCCATTCAACCTCACCTTATGATCCAAATTACGGAAATAAGGAGTATAACTTCTTTAACGAACATAAAGAGGTTGCCAAGTTGAGGCGACAAAAGGAAATATTTTGAAAATACTCAAGAAGCAAATAGCAGCGAATGCTGGTCGAGAGCCCGCCGGAGAAATAGTCCCAAACAAGTCCCATGTATCTTCCACTCGAGAGGAGGTTATTCTGGATGAGGTTGAGTCGACATCTCACAGTAAGGGCAAGTCAAAAGTGGTCAAGGAGCCACGGTTGAAAGTTTTTGATGACGGACAGAGGTATACGAACCCAGCACCCACTGCTCGTCCCAATGTCTTTGAACGATTGTGGGGCAGACCGGCTCATACAACAACGCAAATGACAACTCGCCTAAATAACTGGGTCTAGTAGGATTTAAGGAATATAATATATTCAGCGATAGCCAATACGAAATAAGATGGAAAATCCATCGCAGAGTTAGCGATAAAGGCTTTGGGGGAAGACCACGGGTCTCCCTTTACTCAACGTATTCATGATGCTCCTCCGCTTAAAAAGTTCAGGCAGCCCAAATTCAACATTTATGATGGGCGTTCAGACCCAGGCGATTACGCCAGACACAACAAACAGGTGATGGCGTACTGGAAAAATGAGGAGTCCTTGATTTGTTAGATGTTTCTAGCAAGTTTGGGAGACATTGCGCTTAGATGTTTTGATAAATTACCACCGGCAAAGATTAATAGTTTTTGGGAGTTAGCCGAGTAGTTCATGACCCAATTTATTATCAATAGCAAAGTGATCAAGGGACTTGAAGCAGGGAGAATCGCTGAGAGAGTATTCCCAGAAATATGGGGAATTATTTCAAGAAAATGAAAACTTTGATATGATATTTACTGTCACCACATTTAAGTTTGGCTTGTCATGGGATAGCAATGGCATTTATAATG
Organism: Lonicera japonica; assembly: GCA_021464415.1. NCBI lineage: Eukaryota > Viridiplantae > Streptophyta > Magnoliopsida > Dipsacales > Caprifoliaceae > Lonicera > Lonicera japonica. Next base: position 101,282,222 of record CM038464.1, read on the forward strand.
ATTTGACGAGGAGACTTCCCAAAACCTTTGATGATTTGCTAGTGAGGGTGGATGAGTTTTCGAGGGTAGAAAATGATGACAAGGCCTCGAACAGGTCCGTATTTTAAAAAGGACATGAATGGTGACCGGCGAGAAGATTGGCCGAGGAAGAAAAATTGAAAAAATGGTTAGGATGAGGAAAATTGACTTAATGCTTTTAAAGGGGTCAACACGATCTTCAATAATCCTATCCATAAAATAATGTTTGGAATCCAGGGTAAACAATTTTTCAAATGGTTGAAATGATCGGGGACCTAAGTGAAAGAAACGTTACCCTCCGTTGCTCCTATCATGAGGATCACAAACACAGAACTAAAAGCTGCAAGACTTTGAAGCAATTTATGGAGAGGTTACTGGAACAGGGACACATTACTAAGTATGTGAAGCCTACAAGGTGAAAAATGATAAAGGAAAAGAGGCCGAAGAGCAAGTGACCGTCGTTCAAACAAACAAACAAGAAACTGGAGTTATTGAGGCAATCCATGGGGTCGTGGATAGATCTAAAGCAACAAGGAATTTTCTTTGAGCAAGGCTAACTAGAGCTCAGCTTTGGGTGCAGGCCCATTCAATCCATAAGGTTTTGACAATTATGGTCCTTTTGAATAGGGACAGAGAAAACAATATTTTATACGAGCTTTTGTTTTTTGAATAGGATTTGGAAGGGGTTAATGTACCTCATAATGATGCTTTAATTTTGATGGTTAACATCTGCAACTATTTATAATGATGCTTTAGTTTTGGGAGTACATTCCATGGTTATTTATAATCTTTTGTTAACAAATGTTATTATAGTACACGTAACATAATTCTAATTATACAATAGTCCAATTATTGTAATTTTTAAAAAAATTTAGTCCGAGATTTGAACACATAAACAAAATGGTTAAGTAATAAGTGGTAACAAATGTTATTCGTATGGGAGGTAGAAATCATACATAGGTTTTTGACCAAGACCCACCTTGAAAGTTTAGCATTGTGATCGGGCCATGTTCAGAACTTTTGGGCCCATCTCCATTACAGACAAGGATTATTTAGTCGAGTAAAATATTTAATACAATAGCCAACCATTAATTGACTAAGGTAGTCAGCCAACCAATATAAGTGAACTGAAGGAAGACCGACCAGCTTTGGTTGGCCAACAAAGAAGAGAAAGCTGAGCTAGAAGATAAGTAATGGGAAATAACCATTAATATAAGTGTGAACATGGTTGGGGATAGTTGGTAACTTGAAGTAGTGCCGAAGTTTACTGTTTATAGTAATTTTCATACCCTACAAACCTTGATGTATCCTTATTTGATCTATACATATAAATAGGAAGGGAAATACATAATTCAATACTTTGCCCACTCCCACACATTCCCCTTCTTCTCCAAGCAAAACCTAACTCACTGTTGTATTATTCCTTTTAAGCTTTTAAACAAATATAATCATGCATCACACACACAAGGGAGGATATGCTGTCGGATTGGCAATTAAAGACATTGGAGGAACCTACCCTAAAACAAATATGGTCTTTTCTCTATTCTTGTTTGCGGTTCTAAAGTTGGTTAACATAATTCATCTAGCTTCATTCACAAGTTTTGGTCGCCAAGCAATCAAACCGGGCTGATTCCTTTTAAATTAGACTTGGTTAATTTTTAACCACCAACAATTAATATTGAGATGAAAAGAGGGGTGTCATATTAATTTTCTCTTTATATAATGGCATGTAGGGCCATATAATTTTTTTTCATTACAATGCAGCAAAGGAACCTTGTGAATTAGTATGATAATAGCTAGAAAAGGAAAAAAAAGTACTTACACTTTTGTGGTAGAGTGGGTAAAGGAGGAAACACACAAACAAATGGCTGGAAAGATACTTTTTGTGATTTTGTTTCTTAACAGAGTGAGATAATACGGTTAAACTTCACACCAAGATTACCGTTCCGGTCACAGTCTTTTTATTATTAGAATGAACCGTAAGTTCGTTAGGGAAAATGGTAGGTGTTACTTAATTTATAAAAAAAAATCTTCTGTACGTATAAATAGATGTGACGACATTATTTAAACGACCTGGTGGAGCTAGCAACTTTTATACGTTTCTTTTTAAGTGATTTGTGCAACAACGGTAATGTAACTCTAGCACTATAATATTGGAATGATTCAGGTAGTGAAAGAGTCAATAATATAATTTCAAAGATCTAAACTCAAAGCACCATCTTTTTTTTATCAAACCTACCCAAAGAAAAAGTTATTACAATTCAATGTATTGTATCATTTACTATATATCGATAACGACAATGGGAAGCATTTGAATTACACAATCATATATTGAGACTTTTACTACAAGTATGTTTGTTTTGCTTCTTACGAGGTGTCTTGATACTATATTAGATATAAGATTATTTTTTGTTTGTAGTAGGAGTATGCTGTTAGTCCAAAAATGTTTGTACTTAAAAGAAATCGAGTTCAAAATATTTCGCTAAATAGATCATTACCCCCACATAACCCAATAATAAACAAGCCAATGTATTAACCCTATGGGTTTACTACAACTATGATGCTAAACTCGAGCCTCACTTGTTTTGGGTGCTGAAGAGTAAGCTAGTCCACCAAGCGACTAGCTACGGTCAAAACAACCCAAGCGTTTTGTAAGAAAATTAAATATGATTAATTAATTAATACCATTAAATCAACCATAAGGTGCCAATAATAAAATAGTTATTCACAAGAAGGCCTTCCTAGTTGATCATCTTATTTCCCAACAAGACGAGAAATGATTTTATGTTTAATTTTATTTTAAATTAAAAATTATTATCTGGGTCTCTTGTAGCTAGTTAGTGAGTTACAAATAAAATACCAAATCTTGTCTCTTCATGCTATTAGCCATACATCCCATCTTTGCTCTTTCCCCCCGGCCAAGTCAAGAAAACGAAGCTAAGTCAAAGGCTGGGTGAATTTATCAAGATAATTTTAGTATTTAAATAAAAATTATTTAGCTATTTTTATATTTAGTTCATTAATTTATAAATAGGGAAATTAAAATTGAAAAGGAGAACGTGTACGTATCTTTTAACTTTTATAAAATTAGAACAAGAAAGTTCATCACATTTGCTAGTAAGTTTCTAAAACTACTGAAAATATACGTCTTTTAATTAGTTATGAGTATTATTTGTATTGAGGGAGGATAAAAATGGAAAAGCATATTGGGTGGGGTATGAAATGGGCCCACGATGTAGCCATCCCAAAGGTGACACCGCCAGCCTATCAGAAAAGATCCAGCCCATTGAACTGAGCACGAAGCCTTCTGGCCGAGATGGTCGTCTACGGCCAAGATGGTCCATCCTAGTCCAAATGATCGTGACGTATTAAAATACTCTTTATTTCAAGGGGGTTGTTATTGACACACACCAAATAAATCTGTAACACTCCATTATTCACTAACACACCTCAAATATATATTTTATCTTCCTAACACTCCCATATTTAATTTTAAAATTAATTAATATTAATTAATTTTAATAAATATAATTTATATTTAAACAAAACCTAATTTAACTTAAGTGAAACCCTCTCAAACACTCCCCCACTCTCAAAACACACGCCGTTTGAAACAGAGACCAGCCGATCTCCTCCGTTCTTCTCTGTTCTTCACCGATCATCTTCAGCATCTTCTTCACCGATCACCACAGCTCGTACTACTCAGACCTTCTTCTCTCTTGCTCTCTATTCCTCTAGTACAGAACCCAGGTTATACTTCTTCCTTTTTCATCATTGTTTTTCATTATTTAATCTTCATTTTCATTATTTGAATGGTAGAGTTTCAATGGTAGAGAGAGAACAGGGCTAGATTGTAAGAATAAAGTAGTAATTTACAAATATGAAAATTTTGAGATAACCTAGTACTATTGACGCGGCTCAATCTGCACCAATCTTTATTTTTATTTTTTTTAGCAGTAGAAAAATTGATCAAAAGGTGTTTGATCAATTGCCCTAACCAACTTAAGTGTGTCTATTTGTGTTTGATTTTGCTATTGGGTTTGGTTATTCATCAGTGGTATTTTTGTTGTGATAACATACTCTACATGAGCATATAATAAATGTACATAATGTGTTTGATCATTTGCCCTAACCAACTTAAGGTAATATGTTGATTAGAATAATAACTCAATTTTCTTTAGATGCAGAATGAATGTAATGCACCTCATTCGAATTTCCTTGCCCCTTGCATTCACCTATGACCCACAAAGATTTCGACCGGAGGGACTCTGTCTCTATTAAGATTTGGTTGAGTAGCCAAAGAAAAAGAGTACATTGATTTCTCTGCCCTATGCTTTTGCATATGTATGTATAAAGATATGCATAAACTTAAAAAAAAAAAAGTAATAAAGAAAGGAATTGAAAGCAACCCCACAGGCCATATATAGAATCAGATGCTCTGCCACTTACCCAGTTCTTTCTCCGTTTATAGATACGTAAGAGAAGCTAAAGTTTCTTCTAGGTGCTGTAGTATTAGTAGCAGCAGCACTTGTAATCATAGGTGCTGCCAAAAGTGGCGCTTTCCCCTTCCTTTCTTTGCTTGTCTCTGCAATGTTGATTGTTGTTGAATCTCCTTTCTCCATTTTCCAATTAGAAGTAACTAATTAAATGGTCGAGAGAGATTAAGAGGGAATATATTGAGTTTTTTTTTCCTTTGGGATGAGAGGCTAAAAGCTTGTGATATGAATTGATTGGTGCTGGATCCATAAATAGACTAAACATATATAGGAGTGTTGGTTAAAAGAGACGTACTACTTTTATAAAATTGTAAAGTGGGTTTATAATAAGACGTGAGATATTTGTGCGAGGGGGTATATAATGTTAGATATTGGTAAGCATCACTAATACCACTCGTTTTTCGAAGTTTCGTATTGGTTTATAATACACTTACTCACAATTAGTAATTGATTTATGCAGCATATCGTGGTAGATGAGGCACTAGTATTACTAGATAAGGCGTTACTTGGCGGCAAAGAGGAAGATATCCCTATTGCAGCTCGTAAAGTCCGTGATATGATTTTTGACGCAAAAAATAAAATGACACAAAATAAAGGACAAGAGCGTAGGACAAAGAATAGGCATGATCATATTGCAACTCCATCTTGCTCCGTAAGACCTCAGGCAAAAAAGAAAGGCCCGACAAAAGGCAAAGGCCCGGCGAAAAAGAAGGCAAAAAAGTAGTTTAGGTTGATCAATCGATGAATACTTGTTAAACTTGTGGTATTTTTTAACTTGGGTTATTTTGATACTTGATAAACTTGTGGTATTTTTTAACTTTGGTCATTTTGATACTTAATAAAATTATGGATTTATTCGTTGGTTGATGGATGCTTATTTATTAAGTTTTATTATTATGTGGTTGATGGATGCTTATTTGTTAAGTTTTATTATTATGTGGTTGATGGATGCTTATTTGTTAAACTATGATTAAGTTTTGGTTCTTAAAAGGGGTAGATGTACATTTCGAAGAAATTTGAGAAAATTGTTTGTCTCTCATCTAATTAAGAAATTTGAGAAAATTGCTTAACCCTGTTTGAAGAAATTTGAGAAAATTGTCAGTTCGAAGAAATTTGAGAAAATTGTTTTCTTAACACTGTTATTGTTCGTCTCTCCTCTAATTAAGATTCTTAATTCCTTTTCCACCTAAATTCTTGTTCACTTCGAGTTTTTATGTTTTTCTGGTACTAATTTCTACAATGAATCAAGGTGACGATTTTTCCAATGACATTTACCTTATTGTTTCACAACTCGAATTAACAGTTTTTTCACAACTAAAATTAAGGTGAATATCAAGCAAGTCTAGCCATTTTGTTCTTTGTAGTCCAGGTAAATTAAATGGTAAATGAAATGAACTCGGTTCTTAATGACCGAGGTTGATGAGATGTACTCAGTTCCTTAGGCACGAGGTTGATGAGATTCACTCGGTTTCTAGGGACCGAGGGATATTGGCCGAGAGCTTGCAATTTTCCATTTTCATTCGTTCCTTTACGGCCGAGGTACGTGAGTTAAACTCGGTTCCTTAGGCACGAGGTTGATGAGATGTCCTCGGTTGCTAAGGACCGAGAGATATTGGCCGAGAGCTTGCAATTTTCCATTTTCATTCGTTCCTTTACGGCCGAGGTACGTGAGTTAAACTCGGTTCCTTAGGCACGAGGTTGATGAGATGTCCTCGGTTGCTAAGGACCGAGGGATATTGGCCGAGAGCTTGTAATTTTCCATTTTCATTCGGTCAATATCGGTTGGTGAGATGTCCTCGGTTCCCACACATGGGATTAGTGGGATCGATCTTACTAGTAAGATCGATCTTACTCAAGTCAGCAAACAAGGGTTCTCAGAGTTCCAAACTTTCCAGTGCTATTTTTTACCATAGTAGGATCGATTTTACTACTAAGATCGATCTTACTGAATGCACAATCACAGCACTGCTTACTTTGAATAATTCCAGAAGAGTTTTGTTCCCTAGTAGGAGCGATCTTACTACTAAGATCGATCTTACTTTCCACTGGCTGGATCGATCTCACCCATAGTAAGATCGATCTTACTTGATACAACAAGAATGAACAGAACAACCAAGATTTTCCAGTAGACTTTTTGCCCTTAGTAAGATCGATCTTACTAGTAAGATCGATCTTACTCAAGGCACAAACGGGACTGTTTCATTTGAAATACCCAAAACCCTTCTTCCCTCTCTCACTTCTATCCAAAACCCTAGTCGCCGTCCATCCCAAAACCTCCATTTGCGACCTTATACCCTTCATCTATCACCCAAATTAACCCCCCAAACATCATCAAACCTCCTACCACCCATCAAACCTCCTACCCCCCAATAAATAACAAATAAACCCCCAAAGCCTTCGGATCAACATTTTCTTGAACTTTGTCTCTCTCAATCTCTCTCTCTACACTTCTCTCACTTCTCATTATGTTTTTTACACTTTAATCACTACATTACCAACAAGAATCTTCGTTTTCTTGCTTAAATTTCGAATTTTCAGATGAAATGAAGATGAAGATGAGTTTAAACGTGTATCCTCGTTTGCTTGAAGTGGTAGGGCTTTTTAGCACGTGGATTTTGTGAAGCTTCATGAGATGGAGTGGTGGGTATTGATATTTAATGTTAATGATTGATTGTATTAATTAAGTTTATTAATTAGGGTTATTAAATGTTAACTGATTAGAGGTTATTAAATAAGGAGTGTGTGTCAATAGAAAGTAAGGCATTTAATGGATATGGAGTGTTACAGAATAATTTGGGGTGTGTCGATAGCAACCCCCTATTTCAATATGAAAAAAAATAATTTTAATTAAGCAATGCGAGCAAAGTTATAGTCACCTATAACGAGTTAGAATAATGCTCAAATTTATTATTTTAAAGTCTTTTACTATTAATTCTAAAGGTACATTATAAATCATTATTTTTATTAGATACATTATAAAAGGTCTAGAGTTGAGTTTACCATTTTGAGAAGGGTAATGATATTGTGCACTTTTTTTTTTCCTTCATTTTTCTCAAAAACATCCTCCACAAAAATAAAAAAAATTTCTTATATTGCCACTAAAAAAATTTGTCAATACTATCCTCTATCGTTAATCTTTTACACAATGGTTAAAAACATTAATTCAAGAAATAAACATCCTCCACTAAACACATTCCCTCCAAAAGCAATCATTTCCCCATTCCAAAAATCAAGGAAAGAACTCAATAACAAGTGCCGGATCAAAGTTAAAGTTTTATTTGACACTTGGAACTAAGTTGTGTGTGTTAGTGAAACTTAAAGATGGAGATGGTAAAGAAAGAAAACATTGAAGATATATATATATATATATATATTTTAAAAAAAGGCACGATATCCTATTTAAACCATTTGAAATTTTTTCGGTTTTCATGGACCAAGTGAAAGTATTAGATTGGGTTCATGATAGCCGAATTGGAAGAAGAGAGCAATGGAGAGAGATCTTCTTCTTCTTTCAATAAAGCATCAACTTTTCTCTCGCTCTCTCTAGAGTTGCAAAAGAGTAATTGAATACAAAGAAAAAAAATTACATGAATAATTTGTGGAAAGAAATTGCCGAATGGACAGAATGAACCATAGATGGGGGGGGGGGGGGGGTGGATCTTTTTTCTTGTAATCTTTCTATGTTTAAACAAAAGAGGAAATTTTGAAAGTGTAAAGTAAAGGTGATGAGAGAGAGAATTTGTATTAAAGTTAATCCACTGGATAATATGACAAGATGTTGTGGATGGTGCAAGTGATAAAAAAATATATTCCAAGAGATGTTTGGGAACATGAGGATGTTTGGGATAAAAGAATGTGATTGTCAATATCATCTCCGTTTGAGAGAGAAAGCAATACAAGTAATATCATTCTAATCTTCTTCCAATGCTTTAAGCTAATAAAACATAAACATGGTGGATGTAGTGTCGAACTGATAGCCAAATTGACCGAAGAAACCATCTTTTAAATTATTCTAGTCTTTTTTCCTTTTTGATTTATAGAAGTTGTGAATTATGTTTGAATCTTAACTAGTGGAGAGACTCAAATTTTTAGGCACCTATAATACTCACTTAAAAAGTTGTCCAATATTTTTCTTTTATCAGTGGATAAAGCATTAAACTGTGGCTTCCTCCTAGTGGCACCTTAAATAATATAATAATTTTGCAATTTAAATTTTATTAATTAGTATTATAGTTTAGTATTATTGTAGATAAGGATATTATCTTACTTAAAAGGAGTATATATAAAAATGGAGAAATGCTAAATATATATATAAAAAAAATCACATTTTTTTTTCATAAACATACTTTGATAGTGATGTGTTGACATGGACCCATTACTAATTATATCATTTTACTCAAATTAGTAATAATTGTATTTGTAAAGTAACAAAATAAGTTATTGATTAGGTTAGACCACATATTTTTAAAGTTAAAAATAAGATCTTTTAACTATTAAATTAATTATGTTAATATATTTTATCTTCTTTATATTAAATTAAGTTATAATTTTTGTTAAATATATTATTAATTATTTAAAAAATATAAAATTCAATCGCACTTGTCTTTATCGCATTATACATTTTCAAAATTAAAAAGTTATAATGATTATTATATAGATTAGATTTATGCATACATAGAAATAACGTGTATAGTCGCAGAGCGCAAAGGGCATTGAATGCATTCTGCAACTTCTTCCGAAACGCTGCACTTGCCTGTTGACTACGGACTACTACTACGACTACTCACTCCTATATTCTCTCTTCACCCACTTAATTCTCTATTTATATTCATATTCATTTCACCCCAATCCACTTTTGCTTCATTTCGCCTCTCCAAAATTTTGACCTTTTTGTTGGCTGCCACATTTCTCACTCAAATTCTCAACCATGAACCAAAACCCATCTCTAGCATCTGCAGAAGCTGGCATTTCTCAACAGGTGTGTTTTCATTTCCCTCTTAATCCACCCTCTTCCTCTTATTTTCATTAATGGGTTAATTCTTGTTGCACTTTTTTTTTTAATAAAAAAATTTATATACTTCCGTGTTCATGATTATTATTCATTTATGTTTAGTGTTTTGAGTTACAATGGGTTGTAAATGGTGCAAAGTTGCTTATAATCTAACTTAATAGGCTGTTATCGGGTATTCAATGACAAATGAGTTCTTTCTTTTTGAAGGGGTTGTGATTATATGTGTTTATCATAGCAAATTTTGGGGTGGATTGTATTAGAGAAGGAAAGTATAAAGATAGACTATATTGTTCAAACATTTAGTGCTGGGATTTTAGGCATTCTGGGTTCCACTCAATTTTCATTTTTGAATGAGTAACTTATAATTTTGTTGGCAGAGTGTAGTTCATATGATGTAGGCATGTTCAAGAATATAGAGGAAACTGCAAAGGAAATCAAATATGTACTAAAATGCATAATAAATTATATTACTTCTTTCTCCCCCTTCCTTGAGTTCTTTTCTATGCATTTAAAGATACAAAGAGTGTAAAGGGTTGTGTTTAGAACTTTTTTTTTTTTTAAAAAAAATAAAATTAAGGGAGGTCTAAGTCTCTCCCTTAATCCTACAAATAAAGAAAACCCTCCCCTCCCACCCCATGAGTCGAACCTTTGACCTCAAGGCAAGGGTGGAGGTTGCCTACCACTGGGCCAACCCCTCTCCTATGTGTTTAGAACTTAGAAGTAAAATTCATAATTTAGAATTCTTGGTAAATATGCAATTGGGGATTTTGCAATTTGAGGCCACCCTCTTTCTTTTATTTGGCATTCTTCCTATTTACTCGATGAATGCTTACTAAATTGGATGGTGTCTTTAATCAGAATTTGAAAAAGGTATCGTGTTCGGCTGTGCTGACTTTGGCATATCAGAGTCTCGGAGTGGTATATGGTGATCTTAGTACCTCTCCACTCTATGTTTACAAGACTACCTTCTCTGGGAAACTTAGCCTTCGTGAGGACGATGAAGAGATTTATGGGGTGCTTTCCTTCATATTTTGGACATTCACTCTCATTGCTCTGTTGAAATATATCTTCATTGTGATGTCAGCTAATGACAACGGTGAAGGTACATCTTCATCCTTTGGGAAAGGTCTTCTTTATCTGATGGTTCTTGTAGACTAAAGTGTACCTCTTTGGTTGAAAAATGCATTTCTCCTTTCAAAGTCAAACTTTGTGTATTTGGATGGAGTTTTTTGACTTTTTTATTAATTTGATTGACTATTTATTGTTGAGAATATATGGGTGGAGTAGGCCCTGTATCTTATATATTGCTTTGCGAATATTTGATTTCCTGATGCGGGATTTATAGTCTCAACATTTGGGTAATTATTTTCATAAAAGTTCAAAAAATTTTAGAAAGAAAAATTCAATCATAGCATTTTATTTGGATAACCAAATGCCCCTGTATATATGCAGTGGGGAGTAACTTGTTGAGAAGCATAAATAGTGATACTTAGAATACTTCTAGCACTTAAGTAAGAGATATAAAGCAAGTGCCCTGGTTGATAACATTTACGTGTTCTCTGTTTCCAATATCAAAAGCTTCAATTGTGCTTAGTTCTCTCGCCCAACCTCCTTGGATGAATAGCTTCGGTTCCCTTAGAACAATGATCACAACGAATAGTTAAATCAAATGGGATACTGGGCCATAATAAGCTACAACAAAAAACAAATAAAATACCAAGCCTCTCATATATATTTTCTTAAATCAAATGGGATACTGGGCCATAATAAGCTACAACAAAAAACAAATAAAATACCAAGGCTCTCATATATATTTTCTTCTCATAATTGGACATATCACTCACTGGGGAGACCTGCAGTAATGCACATCATTTTATTAGGAACCTTCACTGCTACAAAATTGGGTAGCGGATAAAAGGTCTTTTAATGTCACCTATTGACTTATAGTGCAGGTGGCACCTTTGCATTGTACTCCTTACTCTGCCGGCATGCAAAACTTAGCATTCTACCCAATCAACAAGAGACAGATGAGATGTTATCTGCATATGCCGTAGAAGAATCATCACACTCACGGCAAAGTTCTGCTGTAAAGTCTTTCTTTGAGAAGCATCCAGAGTTTCGTAAAGGGCTTCTGATTTTCGTTCTTCTGGGAACTTGCATGGCCATTGGCGATGGTATATTCACTCCGGCCATATCAGGTAACTGTTTTTACTGTGAAATGTCTAGTACTCCGTTCCATCCCTAATTAAGAGTCCATGTTTGACTTTTCCATTTTTCAATAATGCATTTATTTCATCACAATCATTGGTTTGGAACAAAGCTTGTTTCCTATTCTGAGCTTTGGTAAAGAACCATACTTATATAACATAAAGATATAGGCGTAGGTAGAAGTTTAGTAATACATGTGCAAAATTATTATTATTATTTAAAAAAAAAAGAATTTGGAAATACTTATGCTAACCATTTGAGCCAACTGGGTATTTGACATTATTTATTATTATAATTCAGAACTAAGGGTGTGTCCACGGAAAATGGCGAAGATTCCTTATTTTCAATCTTTTAGTGGTGCTTGGTTGCGTTAATTTTGGATTGAATAAAAATTTACATTGTACAACTTACTTTCGAACTTCTTTTAGTGGTGCTTGATTGCGTTATTATTTGATAGGGTAAGAGTTATTATTTGGCTCACAAGCACTTCTTAAAGATATGATTTCATTTTCATTCCAGTTCTTTCGGCCGTCTCAGGCGTTCAACTCAAAGTCACAGGACTTCATGAGAGTAAGTCAATTTATTTTACTACTGTTCTAAAAGATTTTACCAACTGAATATCATCAATATCTTGTTAAATTCTTACTGATTTCTCTTATTTCCTTTCAGATTATATCGTTGTGATCTCTTGTGTCATTTTAGTGGCGCTTTTCTCCATTCAGCATCACGGAACAAACAGAGTTGCTTTCATGTTTGCTCCAATTGTAACAGCTTGGCTTCTCTGTATTAGCATTATTGGCGTATATAACATTTTCAAGTGGAACCCATATATCTTTAAAGCTCTTTCTCCGGTTTACATGGTGAAGTTCCTGAAAGAAACCGGGCGTGAAAGTTGGGTGTCCTTAGGAGGAGTAGTTCTCTCAATCACTGGTGTAGAGACCATGTTTGCTGATTTGGGTCATTTTTCCACTTTGTCAGTTAAGGTAAATCTATGATTGTATCTGTCACTTACTAGTCCAGCCCTACAAAGCAGTACGATATTGTCTGCTATGGGCCCGAGCCCCTCACGGTTTTGCTTTTATCCCAAAAGGCCTATTACTAGGAAGGATTAGTGACTGCACATATACATCACATCAATTTCACCTCTCCCATGTGATGTGGGATGAACTCCTGCACTGTGTAAGCCTACCAACATATATTGCAGCCACACCGAAGCACATGCAGTTGCTTGCTTACAACACTAGAGTCGTTACAATATTCTTCTCATCTTACGTATGAATATATACACTTGTGTACTGAACATCATTTTTGACTCAAGAAATAGGAATTCAAGAGAGCCATTTAATGAATCGTCTAAGTTTGACTTTAAAACTTGAAAATTGTGATGATTGCATTTTTCGTGGAACAACTAAAAGCCCTCTTAGACTCTTAGCATGTACTTGCAAGTTGCTACTTAATGCCTTGGAAATGTATAAGATTGCGAACTTTATCAATCTTGATGTTGTTTGACACTTTGTGTGTTTATGTTGCAGATAGCCTTCACATGTCTTGTATATCCCTGTTTGATTCTTGCATATTTGGGCGAGGCTGCCTTCCTTTCTAGGAATCATGAAGATATCCAGAGAAGCTTCTATAAAGCTATACCAGGCAAGAATTCAACCATAAAAAAATGGATTTAGCTTTTCAAATGGCAGTTCGACTCTGAAAAGCACACTTCTTTAAAACTATTTATGGTCCTCTATTTTTGGGATCTAAATGGTTAGATTTGCGGATAAAATTTGTCAGAGATAACCACTAGAAAAAAACAACCATTTAGTGTGAGATGATCATCACAAGTTTCAATATAAAATTATGTGCGCATAGTCACACACACATACACCCATATCGATTTTGCATTTGAACCAGTGGGCTGAATTTATTGGTGAAATTGGGATCAGAAAATGCGACCGTTGACCCTCCCAAAATAGCTTAAAAGAAGGGACCCGTTTTAGAGACTTTCTGCTTTGCTGTTGTTAGTTGTACTTACGGCAATAATCCTTGTGCAGAAGCTGTATTCTGGCCAGTGTTCATAGTGGCTACTTTTGCAGCAGTGGTAGGAAGCCAGGCAGTAATATCAGCCACCTTCTCCATTATAAGTCAGTGCTGTGCCTTGAACTGTTTCCCGCGTGTGAAAATTGTTCATACCTCAAGTAAAATATATGGCCAAATATACATTCCAGAGGTCAATTGGATTTTAATGTGCCTCTGTTTAGCGGTCACAATCGGATTAAGGGACACAAACATGATTGGACATGCCTACGGTATTATGAAACTTCTTTGAAGCTGCTTAAATTATAGGACTTTTTGATTTTTTTTCCTTGTTTTAATATCAAAAACTAGATGGGCTTTTTTGACTTTGCCCCCCCATTTTATATGTGAAAATTAGACATATCCTTGTTTTCATAATTGTTAGACTTTGCCACTTGCATGCTGGAGAATCTCAAAGAATTACTTAAAAATGGTGGCTAAGTCAACGGATAACATTAAAAAATTTAGACATTTCTCCATGTTATGGAATACTTGGAGATTCTCCCCATACAAGGGGCAAACAAGGGTAAGTCTAATTTTATTTGTTTCTTATCGTACTGAGGGCCAGAGCCGGGTAAGTCTAATTTCACATTAAGAATAGAGAGCAAAGTGAGAAAAGCCCAAGCTAGATGTACCCCTTAATGACTTTGCTCCATGCAATGCATGAAGGGGTATCTGAAAAAATTACGTAAAAATTTGGGAAATGTGTAATTATTTATTGCACGTAATCCTTTGAGATACCTAACACCAGGGGTAAAAGCCCAATTTGAAATTACAACAGGGGGCAAAGTCTAAAAGACCCTCAAGTTTATTATTAAGCCACTCAATCCCATGTCATTTCTAACTTTCAATATTATTTCTATCTTACCATAGGATTGGCAGTCACGACGGTTATGTTTGTTACAACTTGCTTAACAGCAATGGTGATGATAATCGTGTGGAAGCAAAAGATAATAACGACCGCCATTTTCCTATTGTTCTTTGGATCCATAGAGCTCCTATACCTCTCAGCAGCCTTGTTTAAGGTCCCTGAAGGCGGGTGGATCCCACTCCTCATATCTTTAATCTTTATGTCCATAATGTTCTTATGGAACTATGGAAGGTTAAAGAAACATGAATTTGATTTAGAGAACAAGGTCTCAATGAGCCGGATACTGTCTTTAGGGCCTAGCCTCGGGATGGTCCGGGTACCCGGAATTGGGCTTGTTTACACCAATCTAGTATCCGGTATCCCAGCCATTTTCGGACACTTTGTAACAAATTTGCCTGCTTTTCATCAAGTGCTAATCTTTGTATGTGTAAAATCTGTTCAAGTTCCGTATATTAGCGAAAGGGAACGGTTTCTAATATCTAGGGTCGGTCCGAGGGAGTACGGGATGTTCCGGTGCATCCTTAGGTACGGGTACAAGGATCTACAGCAAGAAAACTATAACTTTGAGAACAGATTAGTATCCGCTATCATAAACTTTGTAGAAATAGAAGATAAAGATGAGGTGAAACACATGAATCCCGGGTTTTTGAGCACGGATTGTGAAACCCACGATGCTGCAGGGCCCACTTTTGTGTACACGAATCACGAGGAGATAATGGTGCAGTCTATAGATGATGTTGATGATCGTTTACTGGGGGTTGGGCACTTAGAAGGTTGTGGACTTAAAGAAGAGTCTTTGGATATTTTAAGAGCGAAGGAGTCAGGGGTTGCTTACATTCTTGGGCATTCATATGTGAGGGCTAAGAAGTCCTCGTCAGTTTTCAAGAAATTGGCCATTGATGTTGTGTATGCTTTTTTAAGCAGGAATTGTAGAGGGCCTGATGTTTTTTTGAATGTGCCTCACACTTCTTTGCTTGAAGTTGGTATGATCTATTATGTTTAAGTAAAACACTTGAGCATAGTTTTTCTCACACGGAAAAGGCCATTTTTCATCTTGAGTTTTTGGAGTTACCGCAAGCTTTAACTGTCGAAATGGAAAGCGAGTTACTATGAGGCAGTGCTGCAATTTTTTCTCAAGACGAAGACATTTAATCGGCACGAGGTTCAGGGTTTGAATGCACCTGTTTAATTTGTAAATGAAAGAGGTTGACATAGAAAGGAAGAGTACACCCTGTTTACTGGGCTCTTCTCTTTTATACAATACTGAAAATTGTATGGTGAAGCTACTATATAATGTGAATTCTGTTTTTGCTGGCCCCTTGTAAGTTTGTGTCAGGCACATGCGTATGGCCATGGACTTCAATTTAACATCAAATAGTTATACGGGTTCCAACTTTAACAATTAAACTAATAACCCAAATAATGCGTCCAAAAGTGTGTTGGTGTGTATTTCAAATATATTTCATGCAATAATCGATGCGCTTTATGACATATTACTTAGACGGTTAACTTCACCATTTAAGTACATGTATCATTACTCAAACTTGTGAACTCAAGTACAAGTTCTACACGTGTGAAATTGGCATTTAACACATAAACATGCTTGGAGGGGAGTTTAATTTATATGAAAAGGATGATGGTGTATAATATTGTATAAACGCTTTCCTATGAATGATGATGTTAATTTATATAAAGAAGTACAGAGACATGATATATTTTGAAGAGAGATTGTTATGTGAAACTACAATAATGGGTAACAGGAGAAACCACAAAGCTTTTAGTAGGATATATTCATATTTTCAATCATTCTTCATCCACGTATAGAAGTATAAAGATAAATATATTCTTTAGGGGTGTAGGTTAATTATATTAAGAATAATGCCTTTGCATAAGAATTTGTGACTAATTTAATATATATTATATTTTAATTTTTTATATTTATAAATGCTAGATGTATATTCTTAAGATAGACGTTAACATCATCCTATATAAAATTACCTTTCAATGCTTCCATTCTCACCAATTATGATAGAAAGCTCATCAAGGAATTAATTATGTATTTGATGGGCCGAGAGAATGCAAAATAATATGGCATAACTCACCAGAATCTCAATTGGCCCAATCATTGTACCATAATAAAAGTCCAGTTGACTGAAACAAAATCATATGGGAGATTCTAATTACACTAGTAAAACTTTTTAAAACTACTCCTTGGAATCTCTGGTCTGTTTTAGCCATTATTGAGGTCAAATACTTATGGGTTTTGTTCTTTAAAGTCTCTTCTTTTATCTCCCCATTAACCTTATACTTGTTCTCTTTGTTTAGCATTTGCATATATTGCTTTAGGATGAAGGAACCTTGTATACTGTATATCTATGTGTGTGTGTTATACTCCCTCCTTCCTAAATTAAAATTTTACTTTACGAAAATAGAGTGGATCTTTAATTAGGACATATGCATAACTAGAAAAATAATGTACATAAAAATTTAAAATTTTAAGATTGATAGTACGATTTCGTAATCACAAGAACTAGTTAGCTAGTGCCAACAATCTAGAGGAGATGTAATTGGTATCGATTGGTTTTGTTAGTACAATCAAATATGCCTTGACGTTGTATATGTTCTTCACTGTAACCAAGTTATCTAGGTTCCGTTGTTTAAAGGTTGCAAAAATTTGCTTCGGCTTGACTCCACATGGAGACAAATCCTTTACTATTCTTCTCATTTTCTTTTAACCTTCTTGCAAATGAATGACCAACCAAGGTGTTTGGGATAACGTGATTGTGTTCCCCATAAACGATTTTGAGCTTCCATCTATCACTACCGAGAGGAACTCCATGAAAGGGCATCCACATTTTTTCGTAACAGTGTCCCTCATTCTTTTTTTTATTTTCCGTCTGATTTTGACTTTTACGATTATCTATGTAAAGTTTTGTTCTCTCACACCCTAGTGTCAATCTATCTTTCCTAACCTTAATTTTTTTCAACGACTTCGATGGGACAATAACCTTGTTCAAATTTTGGACAATGGATTGACATTAATTGAATAACTCAATTTATGACTCAAATACCTACAAGAATGATAAAAATCATTTAGTATTTTATTTAAAACTTATAATAAAATCTAAAATGGTGGGCAAAATGTGCTTACTTTGTCCTTACGAAATTTTGAAAAACAATTTAACTAATCTCGCCAGAATCAGTCTTACAATTTGTAGTAGAAACAATGGGAAACTTTGAAATATGATCAACTTCAATCGGAACTAGAGCATCGTTATTAGTTTGTTGGGTATCATTTAATGATTTTAACACAGAAGATAAACCCTAAAATATATAATACAATATTTAAGAAAATATAAATTATAAAGAAATACTCGACAATACATGGACGAGAACGGAATTATAAATTGACAACCAAACACCGAATATGTTGCATATTATTCATTAGTTTAGTATTAACGTATTTTTTTATCCTCAAGAACGTGTTGCCGAATAAGTATTATTTTATTGGCTCTGTGTGATCGTTAACAATATTTCATTTTACAACATAAAGCTTATTTTTGCAAGTTTTGAAGGAATGAAAGATAAAATGATGAATATATATATATACCCCAATGCACAATGCTTTATTATCAATTTAAATATTTGAATGCTTTATATAATCTTTAAATTTATCATCTTGCTCAAACATTTTATACTTTTAGTATAAGAAATGGATATATGATGATGAACAATCAATAATCATGAATGAACAATCACTTACATGGTAAATCCGTTGGTTCCGTGTGAATAAAGCTTCAAGCCACGTGAATATTTGCGTGGGAAGGGTATAACAATAATTTTTTTTTTAACATTACATGGTTTTACCACAACAAAAATTTATTAATTTTACCACAAATTAAGTATTATATTTTTTACTTAAAATACCACATACCTTTCTTAATTTTACCACAAAAAAAGTGTGATGTGTGCTAGCCTATTTTCATACATTTTTAATTTTGGGTGGTTTTAAGTTATGTTAATGGTGTAATTACAATTTCCCGAAGCATATTATGATTTCCTTAAACGGAATATTTCTTAAATTTGTGTACGCATGGTTACGTTATAAACAAAAATATATTTTAAATATAATTAACTTACTAAATTTATTTTTTCTTTCAAGTATAGTCCTATAGATTTAAATTTGTATTGTTTTTATTTTAATTTAAAAGATTTATAAAAAAAATTTGATATTGAATTGGTCAAGAATTAAACAAATTACTTATATAATTTGTTTGTTTATTATTACTAAAGCAAAAAGTGAGAGAGCGAGACTAGGGATGTTGTTCCAAGGAAAATGTTGATAGATCGACCATGAATCGAACCAAATCACAACATTTAAACTTTAAAAAGTTTATATTGCTATACAATTAAGGGTGGGTCCAATAATTTTTTGAGAGGTGAGTTAATAGTAACAAATAAAAAAATCATAAAAAAATCGAAAATATAACTACACAGTGAAAAGAAAATTTAATAGCATAATTTAAATATTTGAATTCGTTCATAACGAAAAATATCTAACAAAGTTGAGCTCGACGAGTTTTTAATAATTCGAATTTATCTATTACAGACTCTATTATATATTTGATATGAGCTAAGGGGTAGGTTTAAACTGTTTTTTTTTATTTTCTTTTTTAAGTGATAGTAAATTTTTCAAAATTTTCTCCTGTGCTGAAACATGCTCTGTTCTCCTAAATCCGCCCCTACATACAACTGATAGAACTAAGACCCAAACAAACCGCAGGACAAATATTTTCCAAGCCAAAATAACACTATTTCAATTACATTTGGGGATATATATATATAGAGGATTATACAATATAAGTCGGTTTAAGCAAAACAAAAAAATCTAGTGAAACGAAAAACAAACAAGGCCTAAAAAGAGTAAGCTGCACGTTTTCCCCATAAAACAAGAAACCGAATTTTTTTTTAATTTTTTTTTTTTTAAGAAAGAACCTCCTCTGCAAGAAAGAAAGAAATTACCAAACAAATCTTCCTTATTTTCCGAATCTAACACCTCCTTCAAATCCCCATAAATACCCCCAGCGATTCTCACTCCGTCTCACATTCCCCCTTTCTTTCTTTCTTCTCTCTCTCTCTCTCTCTTTCATCACCATTCTCTCTCTCTCTCTCTGTAACACTAACAATGGAAACATCAGTCGGTACAATCTCCACCGTCCAAGACTCCCAGCCCACAACCGGCATCTCTTCCCCGGAGGCCACCCTGGGGCGGCACCTGGGTCGCCGCCTCGTCGAGATCGGAATCAGCGACATCTTCACCGTCCCTGGAGATTTCAACCTCACTCTATTGGACCATTTGATAGCGGAGCCGGGGCTGACGAATATCGGGTGTTGCAATGAGCTAAATGCCGGGTACGCTGCAGACGGGTACGCGCGGTCGAAGGGCGTGGGAGCGTGCGTGGTGACGTTTACGGTGGGGGGACTGAGTGTGCTGAACGCAATAGCGGGGGCATATAGTGAGAACTTGCCGGTGATATGTGTGGTGGGTGGGCCCAATACGAATGATTATGGGACCAATAGGATTTTGCATCATACTATTGGCTTATCTGATTTTAGCCAGGAGCTCAGGTGTTTTCACACTGTTACATGCTATCAGGTATTATTATTATATTTTAATAACAATAGGAAAATGTTGTATTTTATGGACATTGTATTATTATTAATTATATAACTTATTTCTTATTATTCTGTTCGTCAAAAGTTCGTTTAAATCCATTTAATAATAACTAATTCTGACTTAGAATGTCAGAATGAGGAAGTAATATAATGCATGAATGAATTAATATATAGCATATTCTATATTTTATGTATACTCAAAACCAATAATGACATAATCTGAAACCTTTTTTTAAGTATAATTCTACGTAGACACTCGAATGGGCAGATCAAATAGTAAGATTTTTAGTCAAGAATCAAGAGATTTTGATTTTGAATCTTGACACCCTTTCGAGCGCCAAGTGTATTTGTGATGGCTTATACTAAAAACAAAATATAGTTTCACGTATTTTTACTATAAAACACAAAATTATTAAGTGTTCCACTTTTATGGATAAATAGTTAGATGTGTTTTTATCTCACTTTATATTTATTAAAAATATATGTATTTTTATAAATACATATTAAATTTATTGTTTAATTAATAATATATGCTAAAGTCTGCATATGTAAGTGGTTTTAAAGTTGTTTGTTAACCAAACAAAAATTAAGTGCCAAACTTAATTTTCTCCACTTAAAACTAAAAGAATTCATCTAAAAGTTTTAAGTAGTAAATTTCACACTTAAAACTGAAAACCTAATTTTAAAGAGTGTAAAATACCTATTCTACCCTCTTACATTTTAGAATCATGTGATCCAAATAAACTAATAAGGGCAAAATTATCATACTATAAAACAAAATTCAGTTTTCACATGTGTTATATTTAAACAAACAACATTCATTCATATACGGTTTTCAAAATTAATTAAACAAATAGTTTTTTCAATTTTAGTTTTTAGTTTTCAAATTTGTTTTAACACATAAAATGACGTTTTAGTTATTGGATTGCTCCACAATGAAATGATGTTAACTATTTTCAGTAATTAAGCCTAGTTCTCAACCAATCAAATTTTTGTGCACAATCTGTGCGTCTAGATTTAGTTGGCTGGGAATGGGCTGAGTACATGGTGTAGCAATTTTTCACAACGAATATTTTACTAGTTATCTAACTGCATTTTAATGTTAATGTTCTTATACAATTTCATGCTTAAATGTTGTCATACAGTAGTAATACCGAATATCTTTATCGAATTATAATTGCATAACTGTAGTGACAATATGATTGTTTGGATTCTCCCTTTTGGAGAATATGATAACTAATTTTGTGATTCATATAACACTTGGCATTTGTTTAATTGATTTATGGATCCTTAAATCTTTATTATATGTTTGATCAGAAATAAGTTTTGCAAGAATCTTATATATATATATATATATGTTTTTAAAAATTACATGTGATAGGCAGTAGTGAATAACTTGGAAGATGCACATGAACAAATAGATACAGCCATATCAACAGCTCTGAAGGAATGCAAGCCTGTTTACATCAGCATTAGTTGCAACTTGGCTGGTATCACTCATCCCACTTTCAGCAGAGAGCCCATTCCATTCTCTCTTACCCCCCGGTAGTTTACATTATATCATTCCTTCCATAGCTTAATTCTTCATCTCTAACACCGTCTTTGGGAACTCCAATTCCTTTTCGATCTGAAACGTAAATCAAATTGCGCTCGTAATTGGAGTTCCCAGGTCACGCCCGGGACAATATCTTAGTAGGTTGGATTTGGGCATGACACATACCTAACTGGGTTTGTTGTGTTTTTGGGTAACAGAATAAGCAACCCGCGGGGACTAGAAGCTGCCGTGGACGCTGCAGCCGCCTTTCTAAACAAGGCGGTGAAACCTGTGATGGTGGGCGGACCAAAATTGCGTGTGGCCAACGCTTGCAAAGCGTTTGTTGAATTAGCAGACGCATGTGGCTACGCACTGGCAGTCATGCCATCGGGCAAAGGCCTGGTGCCAGAGCACCACCCCCACTTCATGGGCACATACTGGGGGGCAGTGGGCACCCCTTTCTGCGGGGAAATTGTCGAATCGGCGGATGCATATTTATTCGCTGGCCCAATCTTCAATGACTACAGCTCGGTTGGGTACTCCCTCCTCCTCAAAAAGGACAAAGCCATCATAGTTCAGCCCAACCGTGTTGTTATTGCTAACGGCCCTGCTTTTGGATGCGTAATGATGAGAGATTTCCTTAGCGAATTGGCCAAGAAAGTTAAAAAGAACACAACCGCGTATGAGAATTACCATAGGATTTATGTGCCCGAGGGGGTGCCGATAAAAAGTGAGCCGACCGACCCTTTGAGGGTCAACATTATGTTCCAACACATACAAAAGATGCTGTCCAAAGATACTGCGGTCATTGCAGAGACTGGGGACTCGTGGTTTAATTGTCAGAAGCTGAAACTACCGGAGGGATGTGGGTAGGTAACGAGATCTTTTATGTTTTCCGAATAGAATTTGTTTGCGAATATTAGAAGGAAAAAAGTTGGTATTGCAGGTACGAGTTTCAAATGCAGTATGGTTCTATTGGGTGGTCTGTTGGTGCTACTCTTGGATATGCTCAGTCTGTGCTAGAGAAGAGAGTCATTGCTTGTATTGGTGATGGCAGTTTTCAAGTAAGCAATGTTCTATTGTTCTTTAATGTTCCCATTTTGTTATCTCATTTTATGCTTTATTTGAGTTATTAAGCCATTGTTTTTCACCGAATCCAAAATAAGGCATTTCCACATAAGTTTCTTACTTTGGTGGAAGAAATTCATGTAAAACAAATCCACTAAATCCTTTTTTACATGAACAAATTAAACCATGTGTTGCATTCACGGTATAGGCTTGTGGTTGTTTCTTTGACCCGATTCATTGTAAATTGTTTCTAATGTAAAGAGTTTTTCATGTAAATAGGATGTGTCGTGATTGTTGGCAGTGGTGGTAGGTCAAAAGTCAATTTTACTACCTTTTAGTGCCTAGTTGGTGAGGGAGCCAAAAATAATAATTGTGTTTTGGGATTATGGCATTGGGTAAGCCCAACAAGAGACTCAAAGGAGACCTGAGGCCTAGGAAAGTGCATACCAAAAGCAATAGCTGAGCATAGTTTTGTTGCTGAGTATAATTTGTCTTACCAAATTAACAGACACGCTGAGATGGTTGTTTTTGCCAATAAGGATGCAACACCTATACATGCCGAGATGGGCGTTCTGCCGCGTTGAGATGAACCTGTTAGCGAATGAATATACAACACATGTAAAGTGTAAGGTTGGAGCAATCTCCAACTTTCACCCTTTATAGGCATTTTACTGTTTAACATACTAGAGTATTGTAAACTTAATTCTATATGTATAAATAAAAATGGAAGGGCTCATTATTGGGAATTCTAAATTCTAGGCAACTGGTAATAAAGAGAGAGAGCTGCTAGCTTGTATCCTCATAAATTGCCATTGAGCTAGTGAAACACACACAAACGAAAGACGTACTGTCGAAATAGCATAAACCCTACTGGAGGGACTTACCATCACCCAACCTTTTTCCCTTTTGTTTTTTCATTTACTATTGCATTGATTTTGCTTAAGAACTTAACTTGTGGGGAGACCCAAATTTTCTGTCACCTACAGTTGGTTTGCATCAAAATGTGAAAACGGTATAGAAGTAAAAGTCTTTCATTTATCACACCAACCAAAATACGTTGTTTTCCATTTCCTTGCAAAATATTTCCTTCCGCAATATTTAGAGATCATCAAACACAATATTTGGATCTCTTCGGTTCCAAAATTGATTAAAAGGAGATTTGTTTTTCGTTGGCAGGTAACTGCACAAGATGTGTCAACAATGATTCGATGTGGGCAAAAGACGATAATCTTTCTGATAAACAACGGTGGATACACAATTGAAGTTGAAATCCACGATGGACCTTACAATGTGATCAAGAACTGGAACTACACTGCCCTTGTTGAGGCCTTCCACAATGGAGAAGGCAACTGCTGGACAATGAAGGTCTGTTATGTGTCTTTGAATATTCTTAGAACTCTGAATTCTTTTCACTTAAACCTTTCAAAAGAAATGTTTGAGTCTCATTGAGATGAAAAAATATTTCAAACCTGATCAAACTATATATGTAGTTTGTTTTCGCCTCTGTAGTATGAATCTGAATCCATTCAGACTTCACAAGTAAAATAGTTGTTTGTTCTTTTAAATGATTTAGAGAGTAGTAACAACTTTTGCCTCTGAATCAGATTTTAATCATAAAAGTGATGTTTTATTATATATTTAGACTTCATTCATATAGAAACTAAGGAATATTTTCAGATTCAGATTTCAAAGTTCAAATTGCACTCCACAAAAGTATTTTAGCACTCCAAAATCATCTTTAGTGACCTAAAAAGTGTCCCAAAAGATCTATACAAAGTGTCACTAAAGATGATTTTGGAGTGCTAGAGTACTTTTGTGGAGTGCTAACCCAAAAACAAATGGAGCCCAAGTCCTAGATTGCAAAAATCAACTTGAAGCTGAATGAACGGTATTCAACATTAGGAAGTAAAATTGGAGTACTAATGTTTGTTTCTCACGTGTTTAATGCTGACCCAGCATTAAGAAGCAACCCATGTTTAATCCTAATGAAAATCATGCTCCACTACTGCCCTTATTCCTTGGTCCGTGAGGAATAGCATTTAAGTAATTCGAATAACTTCACACAAAAACAATAATTATTTAAATGTTCATTCAGATAAATGAAAATGAGCACATTGTTCAAAGGTTTCGTTTGGTATTTACTATTTAGCGTTGAGCAATCATGGTATTGAATTGATAAAACCAACTCCCCCTTTAAATTTTTGGCCTTGTTTATTTGTTTGTTGGGCAGGTAAGGAATGAGAAAGAGCTAATTGAAGCAATAGAAACAGCAACAGGGGAGAAGAAAGATTGCTTGTGCTTCATTGAAGTGATTGTTCACAAAGACGATACCAGCAAAGAGCTTCTCGAATGGGGTTCTCGTGTCTCTTCTGCCAATAGCCGCCTCCCCAATCCCCAGTAACTCATAAGAAAGCAAGGCTATTAATTTCTAAGCGAGTTGTTGCTCTCTTTTTTTTTTCCCTCAAGTTTTGCCGGATTTTTTTGGTTAAAATGAGTTTAGATTGGTTTAGTATCTATGTTTTGAAAGGGATTTTTGTGGTGTTAATCTGAGATGATTCTGGTTTAATATCTATAGTTTCAAATGTTGTGATTTTGGTAAAAGATAAGATTTCTATTAAAACATATCATGGATGACATTACATTATTTATAATTAAAAGGCTAATTTTACTATTTTTCTTAACCCAGTTCTTTTTAAACTACGAATTCCATTTTGTTTTAACCTATCTAATTTCCTATCTTAATATAGATGCAATGCACCTTGATTGCTGGCTTGTATTTCACTCGTTTCCACGTTTCCATTGCTGAAAATTGACTGCTGGCCACAATGTAAACTAGGCCTGGCAATTTGAGGCATAACAAGATAATATGACACAAATTTAACACGCTCGGGTATTTTCATGAATCCAATAACCACCCGTGCACATGTTCGGGTATTTTCATGAATCCGATAACTACCCATTAAAACAATTGTAAATACTTTGCATAGTTGAAGGCGCCTATGCCATTTTAGCCCAAAGAAATCCTACATGGTAAACTACTAGAGGTTTATACTCAATTTTCATCTTTTTATGGTTAACCTGTAGTTGAATCAAGTTAGTGACGCGGGCAGAGCCCATATGATTTCTAGTCTTGCCCGATAACCACTTTGACATGCCTACTTTGATGATGGTTTCTCTATGTTGGACGACGAGTGAGGAACTAGTGAATTTTTCTCGATTTCACTATTATTGTAACATGACGAAAGTAATAGAAACTACATTTTACTAGCTATGAATATCTTTTGAACATAAACCCTCACAATGTGAAAGGATTCCCCTATAAGATGCATAAACATTAATTTAGAAAATCATTTGGGGTGGAGAGGTTTTCGTTATTATTATAGTAAATAGAAAAGATTTATACATTTGAAAATGCTCTTAAATATTATCATGAAGCTGATCCTATAGGGTTGGTCACGTGGTTCACTAGGTCCCTGTCAGAAATGATCTATTTAACGAGTTCAAATATCTGTAGATGCAATTGTTAAAAAAAAAAAAAATACAATCATGAAGCTAACACAAAAGTGACTCATTGCTTCTAGATCGAGGTCTAGCAACATCTTGACTCTCCTTTTTAGTCTTTATAATTCATTTTTTTTATTTTAAAGATATTTAATCATTTACAATTTGGTTTTAGTAAAATTTAAATCATTAGAGCATTCACAATGGTTCATGAATGTAAAATATGTTAGATTATTTTATTTTTTCTACGTTTACGGTGGTTCACTTTAGTATGATAAAACACTATTCATGTCTTGTTATATCCAATTCATATTTGTATTAATGGTGTAAAAAAAAAGAACCGCATAATATTGTTTATCCGATTTTATTTATATTTGGTTTGTTACAACTTTTGTCTTGAAACAAATTATTCGAAATCTATGAAACGAGTTTGATTTTGACTATAGGAGATTGTAAAAAGATGAATACGAGCAAACAACTAGTCCTATATAGAGCAAACAAAAAAGGCGATGTTTTCAAAGGAAAGCTTGTACAAAGTACCACAATTTTAAACACAATAAATTTTAGAGTACTTAACAAAAATGAGTAAGATAATTTAGCGACGGTGTAAGGAGAAATTTAGATCTTTTTTAAAAGAGAGAGAGAGAGAGAGAGAGAGAGAGAGAAACTCACACTAGTACGTCATTTGGATAATTTTTTTTTTAATTCCTATATTGAATCAGTTTTAAACATCAAATATATTTATTTAATTTTTTTTTTTTCATTTGAGTAAATTGACCAGACAGACCCACCCACCCACCACCTTCACCTATTTATGATGCACCCAAAGCGATATAGACATTCAGCTTCCCCAGGTCAAAGGGCACATATTCATGTGACCCAAATGCCAACCATGAATGCCCCTCTAATTTAGGGCCCAACACTAAAGGGGCGCCATTCCCTACTTCATACTTCACATTTGATATCTTGAGTAAAGATGATCGTATGCCTATGAACCATTTAAGTTCCCTCACTAATAGGCAAAATAATTCAACAACAAAATAGTGGCCCGCAAATATGACATAATACTTGATAAACCGTGACTGTGAATGAACCGAATCAAACATAGCCGAACAGTGTGTTCAAGGATGGATCACAAAAACTATTAAGCTTAATAAACCATTTAACATACTTTTACAGTGTTAAGTCGCATGGGGCCGGGCTCAATCAATAATTAACTTTAAAGTTTGTTCAAGCTTTGCTTGTTTATCCCACAAACAAATATCATATGAGCCGATAACCGAACATTAGACGATGAGTCAATGTTATTTTAGGTCACTACTGAGATGACCCATAATTAGAGATAAAATTACATTGTTGGATAACCAAAACTTGGTCATACATAACACGACCTATTATATATATGTATGTCATAAATGACATGAAACCTATATTAATACAGTTATGTATGGTGAGTTGTAACAATCCTAGTGTTATCAACGGGTGGTTGTTTGTCTCAGTGTGGTTGGAATACACTATTGGTATTCATCACATTGACTGGGAGCGGTAATATAGAGTTACATATGCAATCACTAGTACTTCTTAGAAGCAAGCATTTCGAGGAAAATAAAAATTGTGCAAACAATATCTTACTTGATAGGATCATGACATGACATGATTCAAGAATTTATGACACATGTTGTCAAGTCTATTTTGACTCTCTAAAAGAAAATGGTATAAAAGATATTGAAACTAGGTATACATCAAGTGCTCATGTGGTTCGAGTTTTATTTTATTCTTGGAATTTTAAATTGGTAAATTCACACCTGAAGTCTCTTATCATTTATGTCAACGAGGTCGAATCATAAGTTAATGAGGTTCAAACTTCTCATGTAAAATTACCATTTTAAGTTACAGGAACAAACAAAATCTGGTACCAAACAAGCCCCATGTGGCTACTACGTACTATGAGTGTGCTAGGCAACTACTCCGCTAGCCCTGCACTTAAAGCACTTTTTTTGCCTTTCACATGGAGAAGAAGAGAATATGAATATCAAAGATCTCGAAGATGAGGATCTTAATTTCAACACCCCGGTAATTGGCACTCAAGTTCAGCTGTCTCTCTTTAACAAGAGACTAGTCTTCCAAGATTTTGCCAAACTTTGAGGTGCATGAGCAACCTCATGACCTAATTCCTTTATTTTGTTCTTCCCATAATCATTATGATCTGTGATACCAAATCTCCAGTGCAACCACCAAACAAAAATATCATACAGTGTCAGAAAAAAGAAACTCTCCAGTGCAACCACCAAACGAAAATATCATACAGTGTCAGAAAAAAGAAACAAAAAGGGCATAAAGGAAAGTGAAGATCATAGGTGGATTTCATTCTGGTAGGCTGTAATAATCAGAGGCCTTTTTTCTTTTTCTTTAATTCTCAAATGTCAGCATCTATCACCCTTCTTTAGTTTACCTCTCCTCTTTTCGTACTTTTTCATATTGCTTCACAAGCAAAGAATAAGAATTACCTTTCAGTACAATAAGAATTGAAGAAGCATTAACTTCCACCATTCAATCAAATTATTCCAACTTCCCAATCTGCAATGAACACTTGTACAACGGTGATTAGAAAGAGCGAGAGAGAAAAAATAAACTCCACAAAGGGACAGTTAAAATATTGCAATCAATCAAGTTTCATCTAGCTTACGTACAGTCCATGCGTGTGTAAAATGTGAAAGAAATAACATTAACATGTAGTTTGAATTTTAAGGAGTAAATTTGACCAGAGACATCTCTTGCCTAATACAATGTATAATACAAGGGTAGAAATGTATATCCAACATACCAGGCATATGAAATATCCAAAACACCCTTCTAGGAAAGGAAACATTATATTTTAGAGAAAAAAAAAATGTCACCCCAAGAAATCTAGGGGCATTATTTAAAGTGTAACCTTTCAAGTTTAGGTGAGAATAACTTACTTCAGAAGTAAGCCTGTGCATATATAAGAGTGTAGGTCCAAACAATTCCACTTAGCTCCCTTCTCCTCTAGAAATCTCCATTTGCCTTGCAATGGAACAGAAGAAGAAAACGCCAAACAATGACGACCCTAGGATCGCCTTCCTCAAGAGAGAACTTGAAGCTTCAATGGCTAGGATAAATTCACTGGAGAAAGAAAATCAAGAACTCAAAGAAGATGCAGCACGTTTAAGGGCACAAGTAAATACACTCAAAGCACATGATATCGAGAGGAAATCCATGCTCTGGAAGAAGTTTCAACACTCTATTGATAGCAGCATCATTGATAAGCCGCAACAGAAACCAGTGTCTTTAGTTGAACCGCCTCAACAAAGTCCAGTATTTGGCAAGTTATATTCAAAGCAAGATCCCCTTGATGATATTAAGGAAAGATCAGTAAGAGTACCAAAGCCACCACCAAGGCCAACTCCATCTTCGGCCAAGGAAGTATATGGGAATAAGGTGCAGCCACCGCCACCATCACCATCACCGGTGCCGCCGCCACCGCCACCACCACCGTCAAAATTGCTTGTCGGGTCAAAAGCAGTGCGTCGTGTACCGGAGGTGATGGAGTACTACCGTTCACTGATGAAGAGAGATGCCCAAAGGGAGAACAAAAATAGTTCGGTAGGAATTCCGCCGGGCATAAATTCAAAGAATATGATTGGTGAGATCGAGAACCGGTCAACTCATCTTTTGGCTGTAAGTATTATACTAACTTAAATATATACTCGTCCCTAGAACAATTTGAACATGTGAAAATATTTGGTCAAGTTATGTGCTTTCATATTTGAGATCGTAGGTTCTAATCTTAATGCAAGGAAGTATTTATTTTTCCAAATTAATGAAGCGTAATTTGGTAATTTCAAGTGCAAACCACAATGTAAGAGCCATTTCTTGTTTGTGCTTAGTATTATAGATGGATACAGGCTCCTAATACCATGGACTTTTATGGACAGATAAAATCGGATGTGGAAACGCAAGGGGAACTCATTAATTTCTTGACGAGGGAAGTAGAGAGTGCAGCTTTTACAGAGATTACAGATGTGGAAGCGTTTGTGAAATGGTTGGATCAAGAACTATCTTGCCTCGTTGATGAACGGGCTGTACTGAAACATTTCCCACAATGGCCAGAGAGAAAAGCCGACGCAATCAGGGAGGCTGCATTTAGCTACCGAGACCTAAAGAACCTTGAATCCGAAATTTTGTCATTCAAGAATAACCCGAAGCAGTCACCAAATCAGTCTCTTAGGAGGATGCAAGCTTTGCAAGACAGGCGAGCATGTACTACACACTTGGGTACTTCCGGCTCCTCTAAAGTTGGCACAATGACTATAGTTGTAAAGTTGAAATTTGGAACATAGGTTTTTAATTGAACAGTTCTGATTTTGCGAAGACACTATTAGATAGAAGTTAATTTGAACTGTTCAATTCAAAATCAATGTTCCTTCACCTCTACAGGCATTGTGCAAACTTTAGAGGAGTTGGATCCTCAATCTAATCTAATTTTAAATTCAATAGTAACCTTTTTGGATCCTGTACGCAGATTGGAACAAAGCGTTAACAATGTTGAAAGAGTGAGAGATGGTACAAGCAAGAGATACAGGGAGTTCCATATTCCTTGGCAGTGGATGATGGATACAGGAGTAATTGGTCAGGTAGGGTGCTAACTGCTGAACTTCACCAAAAAGCAATTAAGGTTAAGCTGATATAACACTTTACCAACAAATGAATATATTAAGGTGTAGTAATATAATAGAGTCTATATATGCATTTACACGTACGCTTGCTAATTATGGTTAACATATACTAAAAAGATCCTTTCTTAAACATCAGTGTAAGGAATATAGATGGCCAATCCTTTGTTTTAACCTACCCATCAAAATCAAAATATACAACATATGACTGGTAGCAAATATGAATTAATAGGCTCGAGTTCAACTACTACCTCCGTCCCATACTAAGAGTCCTACTTGGGGAGAGATCGAAAAGGTTGACTCTTACTTTGGGGGTAGATGAAGTAATGTTTAATATCACACTGAAAGAAATAATCGGTCATTGTCTTGCAGATAAAATTAAGTTCTCTGACTTTGGCAAAGGAGTATATGAAAAGGATAGCTAAAGAACTGCAGTGTAGTGAAGCCACACTAGATTATGATATGCTGCTTCAAGGTGTTCGATTTGCTTTTCGAGTGCACCAGGTAGAATTGAACTTTCTACATTCAACTTTCCCATTCCTTTCACCTGTTTTACTCACCATATAACCTTCCAGTTTGCAGGTGGTTTTGATACAGAAACCAAACAAGCATTTGAAGAGCTAAGGAAGATTGGAACAAGTTAAAATCTTACTATGCTGTTGAAAACATCTTTAGGCATTATAGAATAGAGTTTTCAAATCTGTGGCATGCCGCAGTTTACCTAAGTAAATGATATTATTGAACCAGCTTATCAGAATTCAGAAATAGTCTAAATGGAAACTTTTTCCACTGGTCCACACATAGCGACTTATCCAACTAGATATTTTGGATAGATCGAATAGATATCCATTGACATTTTTTCAAACCACAGTCTCATATGCAAAATATCTTGTGGACTACGACAGATATTAAATTTCAGAATAATTAATGTCACACTGTAAAAACCGGTTAAAACTTACACTTCTTGATCCGCATTTATGTTCAAGAATGTTATATGACACACACAAATCTATTTAGTAAATGCATGTTTGTAAGGGAAGTAGCCTATAACATCTCCGTGAAATGACTTTTGGAACAAGGATAACATGGCATGCAAAGAACTAAAGGCAGATTAGTGTATCTCTTGGTATAGTTTACATCTACTCAACAATGGGTCATTCAATTCTGGAAGCAAACACTGAATGTCCACAGAATTAAATTTATGTGTGTGCGCATCAAAGCACGAACTAATAAGTTATCACCCATCTCTAAATTTAACACGTTTCAACTAGAATTTATCTGCTTAATTTATTTTATCATAAATAAACATATAAATGATCTGCCAGCTTGCGTAATTACTAAATGAACCAGGTCATATGCACCGCTTGAGTTTGCTGAATTACCATCCAAGCTACAAACTCAGTGCCCCACTTAAACTGGGGCTAGATTTAAGATGAAATTTGAGCAACAAAATTAAACGCCTCGCTAGTAACAGCCCTCCACAGTTCAGAAGTAGCTGAACCATGATACAAGAACCAACCAGAGCCGCATTTGCATTTGAACCAAGTATGAAACCACGTAAAGTATGGATTTGTTCCTTCTGTTTTGGAGTTCTTATAAAATTGCTGCAGAATAGCTAGTAGAATCGATCAGCATTGAGCTAAACAATAATCAAATCCAATCAATTTAAAACATACAAACTCAACACTCAAATTGGAATCCAGATAACACCAATTGCATAAGAGGGATATGATTTGGTGTAGCGTCTCTTAAAATAGGTGTTTGCATCTTTAAATCAAACAATATTAACCCAAGACAGCACATTGTATGTCGGTGTAATCCTGAATCCCATAATTAATTCCACCTAGGGCACAATCTGAAATTAAGAGCTTCACTTTTCCCTGTAGAACATCTCAAATTATTAGTACCATTTCATAAGATTTGGTTTTGGCTATTGATTCCATTAAATACAAAAAGTTCAAAATTTGAATAGTTTGAACTGTAATTAACATAACCTCCACATTATGTTAGCTTGAAGAAGTACTGCATTCAAATACTTACATTCCCAAAAAAAAAAAACAGTAAACATGAAGGCTTCGTATTTTCATAAATAAAACTGACCATCATCAAAATAGAAATGCAGAATTTAACACAAATCAAACACCAAAATGGTTCTCGTACATATTAGAACGACAATCTTATGAAAAGTTTAAATACATAATAAAATCAACCTAACAAGGAAAATCATTGAGTAATAATGCTCCTCGAGTTACTTAGATCGCTGCCTCATCTTTCGGCGCTTCCTCTACAATCTCCTCATGCGCTTCTTCCACCTACTGCAAAAATATTCAACAATAAATAATCATTTGGTTTTTTAATTGTGAAGAACCCTAGTTAGACATGCAAAGAAGAGTTTGTCACTACAGACAGTAGGTTAATCCGTTAATTAGTTACGTTAGCGCTCATTTCGACGCTAAAATGTCTTCACTCCTTCCTAGTCCTTGGTCGATCATATCCGCAACACCGGCAGGAAGGTTCAGTGCAGGATAGCAGGGACTGCACAAAAATTTAAACTATCTTCTTACAAATTAAAGGTGGATTATTATTTTTTGATACAACAGTTGCATGATGATATATATACATGGTAGTCGGTCTAGAAGAAATTAAAAGGAAACTCCTTATTCGAAATCTGCGCATGAGGTGAGAAAAACAACTTTTCCTAGCACCCATGCTTAAATTATAAAAGTGAATTATTTTATGAAATTAAATGATTATATATATTTGATTTTTTATGTAAGCGTCAAACGTAATGTCAAAGAAGATAAAACTATAGATAGCATTTTTGTCTCGTGTTAATATGAAAAATTATAATTTATTTATAACATAACATTTTTCTCATTTTAATAAAATTAATTACCAAAACCTTATCTCATTTTTTTTTTCTTTTTAATACTTTACAAAAATGAATAAGTAAAAAAATTGAAATTGTTGTAAAATATTGATATGTGGATATCTATATATTATATTTAAAGATACAATTTGTCCCACATTAAATTGTAGTATGAATGATGAGTTTACTTCATAGTCTATATATTATAACTTGTTCCACATTAATTTTGTAGAGAAGTAAGAATGTTAGCTCTTAATATAAATAGAGTTAACCCCTACTCATAATAAATATTAATTTAATAAGAAGATTTCTCTTATTTTCTTCTTTCTTTATTATTTTAACAGAAATTTCTTTTTCATATATTCTACTTACCCACGTCAATAAAACATGTATTATTCATTTCTATTAAATATATTTTATATCGAATGACATTTCTTAATATATTCAAATTTTACAAAACCATGTACAACTTTCATATACGTGTTATATTACGCCCGACAAATTTGGTAAATATTTTTAAAACACTTTAAATAGGACTACTTATTATTGTAGGTGCCTTACTTTTATATTATGCGATAAGGTCGTATGAAGAGTTGAGAAATAATTTTAAAAAAATAAAATTGTTATGCAACTAACTAGATTTTCGTAAAAGTTATAGTCCAAAAAACAACATATTTATTTTAGAGTTTGAGAAAGAAAAAAGTTATCAAAATGCATTTACATTTGTATTGAGCTGTACTTAATTTTACATAATAGTGACCAAAAGTAAAAGAAAATTGCTACATGGCTCAAAATATTCTCAAAAATGGTAACCAAATGATAAGTGGTCGAGATGATTTACACTTTATTTTAAATTGTACTTTTGATTTCTTTTTTCTTTTACTACCTAGCATTGTTCGAAAAAAAAAGAAGGTAAGATTTATGTATTAAAACAAATGACAAAAGTACAAGAGGTGATTTTATTTATATTCACAACTTCTGTATATATGTTCACCCTTTTTTTTTTTGGCAGTGCAGGGAAGAGACAACTAAAAGAAAACATCAAAACCAGCCCTAAAAATCAAAACAACTCCAAAAAAACAAAACCACCAACAAAACAAGAAAAACTAGACTTCCTCATCAGCCAACGCCAATACACAAAAAATCAAGCAAAAGGAGACGAGACAGAGCAGGAGGAGGGTTAAAGCACCAATCCAAAGGAAGAGACATATTCTTAGCTTGCGTAGCCACCCAATGAGCAGGCATATTATCCTATTTGTAAACAAAAGCATAAGAAATTATGTTGCACTTGCCGGCTATATCCCGAATAACATCCACGATACTCGTAGAATCCTACTCGAAATAAGACACCTTAGATTTTATAGCGTCCATAACCACCTTGCAATCAGATTCAATAATTACCTGAGACAAAAAAACAACGAGCAACAAAAGAGGTAGCTTCCAGAACAGCTTTAGCTTCACTTTAAATTGGAAAAAGACATGGAGAAATAAAAACAAAACCAACAATCATATTGGCCAAATGATCCCTAACAATACACGTTGTTGTACTCATTAAGAGAGAATAAGCAAAAGCACCATCATAATTGATTTTAATCATTCTTAGACAATGAGCCATCCATTGGCTGGGACCAGGAAATGAGACGTCCATAAAAGACTTAACCACAGCCTTAGAAAAAAGGCTGAAATCAATAGCAGCAGCAATAGATTTTGGTATAATTGACTTAGAGGTCGGGGTAGAACTATGGAAGATAAATTCATTTCTAGCCTTCCAAATAAACCAACACATGAAGCAAACTAAAGAAAAAACATTAATACCGTCAAAATGGGGTTTTCTCCAACGAAAATATAAATTTAACAACCATGGTTCAAACCGAGTAATAGAATAAACATTAACCACTAAACTAAGCGGAGAATCCCACCAAACCTTACGAACCCATGGCAAAGAATAAAGATATGCTCAATAGATTGAACTTCTTTGCAACATATGGAGCAAATAGGATCCCCAGCACATTTACGAGACCAAATAGCTGATTTTGACGACAATACTTCAAATACACAACACCATAAAAATTGCCTGATTCTGGGGAAACAAGGAGCTTCCCAAATGACCCTCCAAAAAGAAGAAGGAAGTGAGAACAAAAAACAAGAAGAATGACGATTCACAACAGCAACAGAGTTCTGGACCAAGGTAATTCCCTATTTGATCGAAAGCTAGCATCTTTAGAAAAAGGCCACACCATAGAATCAGCACTCGGAGGGTAAGGTAAATCAATACTAAAAAATGGTAGAGGCAATATTTGATGGAAAAATGGACAAAATAAGGGCAGAATCCCATTTACTAGTAAAAGCACTAATTAATTGACTCACATAAATAAGAGACGGAATTTGATAATCTTTTAAGGAAGGAAAACCTTTAACCCAATGATCTTTCCAACTATTAATCGAGCCACCATTACCTACTTTCCACCAGCAATGGGCTTTTTTAAAATCCCTGCCATACATAATACTCCAAAAAATTCACGAACCTTTTTTCATAGAAGGAACATCCCAAAAATCACAATTAGGAAAATAAAAGCTTTTAAGTACTTGGGCCCAAAGCGAATTAGGAGAACATAAGAGCTTCCAAGCTTGCTTAGCTAAAAGAACCAAATTAGTATGCCTGAAATCTCTAAAACCCAACCCACCATGTTTGTTTGATTTAGCAATGTAACGCTAAAATTTCCAGTGAATACCATTTGACGAAGATTTTTTCCACCAAAAATTTGCAATCAACGAATTCAACTCTTTGCAAAAATAATCAGGAAATTTAAAAATCGACATGGCATAAATAGGAATAGCTTGAATTACAGATTTGATAAGAACATCTTTACCAGCTTGACTTAATAAGTTTTCTCTCCACCCTGTCAATTTATTAGCTATTTTGTCTTTTACCCATATCAAAGCTTGTTTTTTCGATTTGCCCCATATTGAGGAAGCCCCAAATATTTACCAAGAGAATCAATAATGGGAATTACTAAAATACCTACAACCTCCAATTTGAAAGATTCTGGAGAGTTCTTGCTAAAAACAATACTCGACTTTTGAAAGTTTATGACTTGACCTGAAGCCCAGCAATAAGAAAGCAAAATATCATTTAGAGAATTACAAGATTTTATGTCTCCGTTGAAAAAGAAAAGAGAATCATCCGCAAACAAGCTATGAGTAACATGAGGGCCATATCTGGACAGTTTAATACCATAAAATAAATTATTTGCTACCGCTTTCTCAATCAAGATAGATAAACATTCAGATACAAGAATAAACAAATAAGGGGATAAAGGATCCCCTTGTCTTAGGCTTTTACCCGGAGAAAAAGAGGAGAGGGGATTCCCATTAAAAAGAACACGCATAGAAACATATGATATGCATTCATGTATCAAATTACACCAATGACCATTAAACCCAAATTTCAAAAGTAACGCCTTTAAGAAAGCCCAATCCACCCTATCATAAGCTTTATTCATATCTAGCTTTAAAGCCCTACAATAATTCTTTCCCCTTCTTTTCCTTTTAAGAAAAAAAAACTTCTTGTGCCACAATTAGGTTATCCTGAATTAGCTTGCCAGAGACAAAAGCACTTTGGGCGGTAGATATAATTTCTTCAACAATGGGCAAGAAATATGTTCACCGTTGATTCGTGCATATTTTGTTCAACTTTTTTAAAAGTTTTTTTTATAAAATACGTATATCCACCAAATTAAAAATATATATTTCATTTTTATATTCAGCTCATAATTGTTTCCTTACATATCATATCTCATAATTACAATTCAATTTAAGAATGGGTCATTCAGTGATAAATCTTTTATATGTATGGATTTAGACTACAAGGACATGATACAAACTTTTTCAACCAAAATTCATTTTTTGTTAACTCCACATTTTTATGAATAGAAAAATGGCCTTTTATGATTATTTTCAATGTTAAAATGGATTCAAAATCCCCCCCCCCCCACTCCAAATAAGTTTATTCACTATAATTACATCAAACATTAATGTAATGGATATGAGATGTTTTCACATTAATGTTTAGTGATAAGGAATTTTTTTACTTTTTGGTTGGTTATAAGTATTTTTGATTTTCGATATTAAATCATTGTAAATTTTAAAATTACTAAGATGCCCTTTCCTATGTCAATTTTATTTAGCGCTATCTATCTACGATGTTGAGAAAAAGGAAAGCATCGGAGATCAAGGTAAGCATCGAAGAGAAAAGGCAAATTTCAAAGAGAGGAAGGCAAGCATTGGAGAGAGGAAATTAACGACATAAAGCATTGGAAAGAATAAATCGCTTGGCTTCATGGATGTTAAGGTATTGTCTAGGTAGGACTTGGCTCATCTCCATTACCCCTTCGGTCTAATTTCGTTCAAGGGATTCTAGTTCGAGAGCTAAACGGATGAATTTTTTCATGAAACTTTGTAGATATAATCTCTATAATTAGTAGATAACGTCCACTAAATTTCATTAAAAAATTCAAACCAGAAGTGGGTATAGTAAAAATTTAATGCATATGTTCAGTTTTGACCATTCAAATTCTAGATCACTATGTCACCTATTTCTAGATTGAATCTTCTGATAAAATTTTATGGAGATGATCTACTTATCATAGAGATCATCTTTACCAAATTTCATAAAAATAAATTCATTCGTTTAATCATCGAATTACACTCCCTTGGACGGAATTGGACTGAAAGTTAATGGAAATGAGCTAAGTCCATCCAGGTATGTATCAATGTTGTGATCTAATATCAAAGTTGTGATTTTCTTGTTATTCATTGAAGCAAAACAATTAGGTTTTGTTTTCTTTATGATGATATATTTAGATTTTGAAATTTTATCATAATTTTAGTTGTTATTTATGCAAAACTTTAGAAATATTACTTTATTTTGTTTGTTTTTAGCTTGTATTTGAAGGAATTAATCCAAGAGTGATTGAATGTTCATATTTGCGAAATTTGTTTCAGTATCATTTTGATCAATTTTGTGTGTGCTTTGTTTTTCCTTCTTTTTTTTTTCTTTTACATTTTTGCCTTGTTTGCAGAAAAACTACAAAATTGCTTTTACAGTTTTCCATTTTTGATATTAGAGTTTTTAAATGTAGTATTTTTTCATTTGATTCTTATATTGTTGGTTTTTGATTAGGTTAAATAAGTGATTTTAGTTGTGAATGAATAAACATATATGTTTTTACGCAATTTTTTATGTCTTATTTTTGTAGGAATCTTGATAGAGGCATTAGAGATATGTTGTATTATAATAGTTGTTCTTTTAGAATCCGATTATTTCTTGATATGAGTGTTGAAGAACATAAATGTTCGATGTGTGAGAGGTGGTCGGATATCAATTCCTTGTGTTTAGACTTATTTATTACTCATTATGACAAAGAGTTTGTGTTAGATAGGGATGATGATGAGATTCAATGCATGTTTTGATTGTTGATATATATATTTTTATTAGGCGGATGGAAGGTTCTAAATTGTTGATGTTAATTAAATGATCAGTGTAGTAGTAGTTCTTTCGATTATGTGACTTATGTGGATGAAATTGAAGCACGCAAATCATATAATTATAGTGCCTGGACTAACGGGCTTTTGCCCTATTTAGGACAAAAAAAATAGTGACCGGACTACTGATATTACATATGTTGGATAAAGATTTCCATGAGGAGCCATTAAGTTTTGTACGAGTTTACAAAAGTTTTCCATTCACCATGAATTTAAATTTGAATTCAAGAAAAATTGCAAAGACATGATCACTATTGTGTGTAGTAAAAAGGACGAGCTAGGTTGTCAGTGGAG
Organism: Lonicera japonica; assembly: GCA_021464415.1. Lineage (NCBI taxonomy): Eukaryota > Viridiplantae > Streptophyta > Magnoliopsida > Dipsacales > Caprifoliaceae > Lonicera > Lonicera japonica. The sequence goes on from CM038464.1 coordinate 101,322,073, forward strand.
AATCCATTCATCTCAAAAGTTTAAGCTTGCTAAGTTCTTTAAAATAAAGAAAAGAGTCAAGGAACATACGTGTGGTGTTGGATTCAAGGATTTAAGAAAGCTACCCATGACAGGTCAATTTGTTAAATCAATAATTTTTGGTTTGGTTAGAAGCCGTTAGTGAAACTTGTGGAGATCATAGATTATTTTAGATGGAACTATGGTGTTAGACTGAATTTTTACTTTGCATAAACTAGTATATTGATTGCATTCAAAGAGATTTATGGTGATGATTATGTATCGTACCAGTAACTTACTTGGTACACTGATACTATAAAGCTACCAAATTCAGTCAGTTATGTTGTATTTGAAGTTGATGAAGATAATTGCAAGGTCAAAAGAATATTTATATCCTTCGAAGCTTGTATATATGCCTTTAACTTTTGTTGGCTTTGTTATGTTTGGAAGGCTGCCATTTGAATGTGAAGTTTAAGAATTATATGTTGTTTGCAACTATGACAAATAGCGATGGAGGTACGTTTGTCGATAAAATTTTTATCTTCTATTGAGTTTTTTAACATATTTTTAAAATGATGATTATTACACTTTTCATCTATTGTGCTATTGCACTATTTAGTCTTTCACTTTGCACGTGTTCTACTAAGCTATAGATTTGTTCTAATTTAAATTATTTTTATAAGGATTTTTTCACTTATGATGGATGTAGTGGGTGCAGAAATGCGGCTAATTGGAAATGTTCTTGGAGCATTTTAAGGTTATTGTGGGAACTAATTATAGAGTGTTGGCATTTATTTTATATGGACATGTTGGATTGATCAATTTAGTTCCTAGGGTATTCCTTATTGCCTTTGGCATTTGAGGAGTAACTTTGGTTCATAATTGTCCTTAAAATATAGAAAATGAAAATCAGCTATGAGTTTGTTTACTAGTTGTGCACATGCTCATCCACATAACGAGTTTCAAAATGCGTACGAAGACCTTTAGACGTTTGCGATGAATGCTATGAAATATTTCTTTGGGGGCGCACCCTTTGATCATTGGGTTAATGCTTTTTTTTTTCATGAGAATAATATATGGTGTTCTGTGTTCTAATATGGTTGAAAATTATAACTCAAGGGTTGCAAATGAACGGAATATGCCTATAACAATAATGTTAGATCAAATTTGTGTGAAAATAATGAAGCAAATGTTGGATATACGTGAGGTGTTGAGGAATTAGATAACTATCTTGTATCTAGAGGTGGAAAAATGTTTGAATGAGAAGGTTAAGCTAGAGAGTTCGGCATGGAGGATTACCAAATCAATTGATTTCGTCTTTGAAATTCTAGAGGAAAAATCTTACCACACAAATCTGTCAACATGGGAATGTGATTGTAATTCATGGCGAACTGATAGCTTCCTATGTTCATATGTTGTTTTGTGTATTTTGGCCAATGAGAATATTGTTTATGACTATTGCAATCCTTACTTCTTCACGTGCAATTTTTAGAATTCTTATGCTCATATGCAATTTACACGGTGCTAACTTTTGATCATCATACTAATGTCTCGGATATATTGGAAATTTTATCTTCCGAATGTAAAACACAACCTAATCGTCCTAAAAGAAATCGAATTAAGAGCACCAATTCAAGTACAAAGAAAAAAATAAAGTGTGGAAATTGTTACCTTTATAAGTATCACAAAAAAGATATGCACGAAACTTATTATTTAGATTTTGTTGTGGTATAATATAATTACATTTAGTAAATATTTGGGAATTAAAATTCTTAGTATGATGGTATTTAAGATTTTTTTTTTCCAGATATCTTTAGTTTTGATTTTAAAAGAATGATGTGTAGGTTATTATTATCAAAATACTATGTTGGTTTTTGATATATGAATGCCATGTTAGGTTTTTTCTTAGTGGATGAAAATGTTTTTTTGGTTGGATTTTTTTTTGTAATCAATAAAATCAAGACATTGTTCGAGTTTGTAAGTTGTATATTTTTTACTTTGATTATTAATAACAAGTTTTTGCACTAAAATATGTATGATTAATTGCTTCCGAAATTGGTACAAAAATGGATTTTCACCTAGTTCTTTTTTAAAATTGCACACTGTTTTACTGTAAAAATTGAATTTGCACCTACCTTGTTTTAATGCAAAAATGAATTTTCACCTAATTTTGATATGTATTAGTGTTCCTTGCAAAATATTCAACAAAGTATTTAGCAATTTCAACAAAGTAATGCAAAAATAGAGGAGAATAAACCCAAGTACGTACTTCTTAAAGCAATTTCAAAACACATGCATTAATATCAAATTTGTAACAAAACACATATTGATTGGTCATGATCATTGTACCTATTAAGGTTAATACATTATGAGCAATTGAGCATAGCAAAATTATTAATTCATCAACTTATCAAACTACAAAATTAGTTCATCATCCAATCATACTACAAAATCCCATAATTGTGCTATTTTTTCCATGCACCATCTTTTAACACATCGTTTTTGGTTTCTAAAAACTCAACAATTTCCTTAATAATTTTTTCTTGAAGTTTCCAAAAGTTTCCTTTATCTGCCAATATAAGACTAGTTATACTTGAGTGCTTTGCTTGCATTGGACGAATAACCATTTTTGCCGGAATGCTTTCCTGACAAATGAGTCTCCTAATGAATTTGCACCCATATTGGGCGCAATTAGCATTGCAAGTAATAGTTTAGTTATATAGTTAATGCTTAAACATCATTGCATTATAAAGGCATATACACATGAAAAATACAAGACATACTATTATTATACATGAAAAAAATACATATATAAACTAGTTTTTGCACTTAAAGCTACATATTAAAGTGCAAAAAATTTTGCACATTAGATGGTGCTTAAATGGGTGGCCACAATAATACTAGGTATTAAACAAGGTCTTTATTTGGTTTCTCTACTCCCTTTCACATAATTAGTACTAGTACTCCAATTCTGCTTTTGCAATAAACATATCACCTACATATTTACTGTAAAAGTGGATTTACACATAATTCTTTCTCAAAAGTGGACTCTGTTTTACTGAAAAAATGGATTTTCACCAAGTTGTTTTTTAAATTTGCACACTATTTTACTGCAAAAGTGAATTTACACTTAGTTCTTTCTCAAAATTGTACATTGTTTCACTGAAAAGTTGAATTCACACCTATTATGTTTTACTGCAAAAGTGAATTTGCACCTAGTTATTTCTCAAAATTAGAACCATGTTTTACTACAAAAGTATATTTGTACCTAATTGATACTTCTTCACGTGCCTTCATTTCACAAAACAATCCCCAATGAAAAACAAAGGAGAAATAAAATGCAAATGAGGCATATAAAATAGGGAGAAATTAAAGAAAAGCAATCACAAATAGCAAAAAGGAAATTTCAAGCAAGAACACATAAGATTTGTAGATTCAAGCACAGACACGACATTATACACTAGATCCTTAATCTTCGACTTCCGAAAGTAAAAAATCTAAACTCTAAACCACTGAAAATAGAATATATATATATATAGTAGATCTTTTGATAAATACAAATCTAAAACCTTAGATTGGGATTATAGAGCAAATATATACCTTTAAATTAAAATTTATTTAGGGTAGATAAACTTGGTCCGCAACTAAAACAAAGCAAATAGCCAATGAAGAGTTCTTTATCTCTTATTACTTTTTCTCTTTCTAAATTTTAATAATCAAAAGCTTATCTCTTTATGTAGTTCCTCATCTTCTTAGTGAAGAAAAACCCTAAATAAATGCAAATATATATATATAGATTAGGAGGGGGAAGTCGCGAGTTAGAGTTTTGCAAAAGATGATAGGCTGTGATTGTGATGGTAGTAGGATTGTAATTTGGGAGAATATAGTGGTTTTTGTCTATTACAATCATATTAACATTGCCAAGTGTTTTTTTACTATTGGTTATCCTTATTTTATAAAGGAAAAGTAATTTGTCCTATGAGTGGTTTTAGTTTTAAAGGATGCCCCTTTAAATCCATTGCCTCTTATTTTAAATTTTCAAATTTTAAAAATCTAATAAGGTAATGTTTATCTTCTTTTCAATAAAACATAAATATAACTTACTTTAAATATTACACATTAGTTCTTTTTAGAATATTTATAAAGTTGGAAATTTACAATAAAAATAATTATAAATGCAAATTAGAAAACAACCATTTGCAATATTTTTCATAGATTCATATTTTTGCAATCAAATTCATAAATTTCACTACCAATTCATATTTTTTCCATTAAATTTGTAAATTTTCAAATAAAATTTTCTTGCAAATTTATAATGAAATTTGTAAATATCACTTCAAGTTTGCAGTGAAAGTTATTTATATTTTTGTTGTTGAACTTATAAATTTGACATAAATTTTTCTTACAAATCTATAGCGAAATTTGTAAATTTCATTTCAAGTTTGGTATTTCCCAGTGAATCCAATAAATGTAAAAAAAAATGCAAATTAGAAAATAATAGATATAATGAATATAATTAGCAAATTAGTAAACAATTCACATTAGGAAATATTTTGAATTTATAATATATATTGATATGGATATATATGTCAAATGTCATTGCAATTAATTTTAATTTTATCCTTGCAATTGGTTATGGTAATTGCAAGAGGTACAAAATTTAGGCCCAATTTACAATAATGATTTGAGAAAATGAGTTTTGCTGTGGCAACAAGAATGTGAGCTTAGACAAGGGATTTTTTTGGTACAGTAGGTTCCCCCGGTAACCCTTATATACTAATCCGACAGTACGTCATCCATTTGTGTGTGTGTGTGTTATTGTTATATTGAGCTCTTAAGGCCATCGATCAATGAAGGATATGGATTATAAGCTCTCCCTCTCTCAAACATAAAAAGCAAGTAAGCAATCTACTAATAGTTAGAGCAGTTCACAATCAACAACCCTTATTTTGAGCCCTCCCTTTTTCTATTTATACGCATGTAATTAGGGTAACATTTGCTCATTAGAGTTAACAGTAAAATGACTAAAGAGGGTAAGACTTGGATAACACTTCAGCTTTTTCTCCTTTATCCACAACTAACAACCTCTGAAACTAGTGATGTACTGGAGGTCTGAGTGATTTTACACAGGTCCGTGCAATTCGGTATGATTCTCCTCATACACTTTCTATGTGTTAGGCCACGTGTGTCATTCCTTGTTGAAGTCGGCTTTGGCTTGGCCGTATCGATAACTTCGGATGTCGACAACTCGACGTGTCTCGGCTCGTTCTCTCTGCTTAACCAAACTTACTGGCCTGGTTCACCTTATGGGCTCTTAAACAGATTGGGCAAGCCAATCTTGCCTTAACCAAATTTTATGCTCCCTCAGTAATAAGTGGTATCCTTATTGTATTAAAATATCTTATTATGGATTTTTCGTAAAAATTCGATCATATAAGGATTTTTTCCTCCCATTTTCCCTTTAAGAATTAATAAATCGATGAACACAAATATATATATTGGAGACTTGCAAGTCATCAATATCGTGATTATTAACAATTAATCATACCACATATCTTAATTCAAATTGTGTATATTAATAGGTAGAGATAATTGGATGAGAAAAAAGTAAGAAGATAAATGATGGAACACACAATATTCGACAAATGAAGATTTCACTAATTCTTTGAAAATGATTACAAAATCTATTACAAGAATTATTGCACTCAAAGCTCCGATAGAAAAAAAAATCTACAACTCTTTAATCTCTCTCTCACAACAAGATGAACACTCCCAACCAATCCCCATAAAAAGAAGAATATTCTACACGTTAATCTCTTGAATGAATCTATAATGAAGTCCATCTAATCTAGAATAAGGAAAAACAATTCTACATAAATAAGGAAACTATTAACAATGTAATATGGACAAAAATAAACAAGGAAACCAAGTTTGATAAGAAAACCTATTTTTCGTCCAGGTGCAAAACGACTTTTGCACCTTTTTAGAATGCAATCTTACTTCTATATTTTACCACAAATCCTCTTTTGCACCATTTGAGAAAATTTGATTACAAGTCAAATAAAACAATCTGGTTTCCAATTGAGCTCATATTTTCTTGGGTTTGGAACCGAGCAAAAAACACAACAATCAACAATAAAACTCTACAACTTCTAGAATTTTGAATAATGATCGAAATGATATTCACCAATAAATGAGCAGTTTCTCTCTCGATTTAGCTATAAAGTAACTCTTGAAAATTGTATAATGATTTACTTTAACTAGTCAAATTTCTAAGATTATATTTTTCTTTATTTACTTGACTCCTTTAAGCTTAATGGCACAAATAACTCTTGAACTGTAAAACTAAATTAGGCAAGTCTGATTTTGGGATTGCCAAAATAGACAAACTTTAAACAATGGAAAAGCAAGTAATTTTTCCATCGGGCTATTATAATGCTGAAAACTTATTTCAAAGTATAAAAAGAAGAATCTAGTGTATAATTGTCTACAATAATATTCATAATTATATATATTTAGAGTATAATCATATATATATATATATTCGAATACTATAATTTATTTTATTTAATATGATGTAAATATGTTAGACATTTGTAATTATTATTATTGTTGTATTAAATATTTTGAAAGGTACAAAAATGACAATTACACATATTTCTATTCGGTGTACTAGCAAAGAGACTTGTCATTTACCGGTTTGAAACCTATAAATTACATTTTATTGATCGAGCTAAAGAGGGGAAATTAGTTAGACAGGGTCTAAATTATAACTTTACTGCAAGGTTCCCCATAAATTGGGCCCGGGCTGCAGCCTGGTTGAGCCCTCCTTAGGCTCCGTCTCTAGCTTCAAAGATAGAACTAAAAGTTATCTTAATTTACACAAATGCCTTTCATTCACCTAACTTAGTATCTTGGTTGCTTGTTCTTCACTGTTTTCTATCTATGAAAAATTATAAGACAAATGAACATAGCTTTAAAGATATAAATGGAGTGTTTTTTATAAACGACAAATTATAAGACGATTATGTCAATGACGTGAAATTTGAAAGTGAATAAGTTTTATAGTTTTTCCCATGGGTAAACTCAATATTAATGGGATAATTAATTAATTTTGATTTTTCAAAAGATTAAACCAATAATCTTTTTTCCTTAAGTTTATTTCACCTTCTGGATTAACTTAATGACCACGTTGATAAATTTAATAAGCTTACAATTGAGGATACACTTACAAAATATGTGAATATAAACAAAATCACCTAAATAAAAACTTAAGTGATATGCTTGTATTGGTCATTGTTACATTTATCATTAATCTGATAAAAACAATGTTGTATATTATAGTGCGTTTCGGTAAACGATTTTGAAATTCTACGAGAATTAATGCTATGTTAAAATAGCATTGTTTGAATTGTTGGGCGTTTTCATTTAGAATTTATTAGAATTTTAAATTTGTTTCTTTGACTAATTTATAGAAGTCCGTTGTATATATAGATGTGAGAATCCGCAAATGCGACCTCCCGGGTCTCGTCCCCGTTGGTGGTGGGGGTCATGGGACGTCGGAACTGATTCCGTCGTTCCATTTGCTGGAGCGTTTTCTTTGATTCATATCAAGTGTCCCTACGTTCTATTTCTAGATGCAAGGGGGTTCATTCAGAGTCGCCAGTACGTTTTACGAGAAAATGGACAAAAAAGGGTCGTGTGAGAGGAAAGGCTATAGACAAGCCTTTCTTTACACGTTTGTCTACGAAATCGGGATTCTTATAGGGGTTCGGAAACTATATTACGGTTTGGGAAGGTGTTAAGCACCCATTCCGCCCTTTCGGTCTCTAGTGGTCTTATATGTTTATTCTATGTTGAAAAACTTGGATGCTTTTACCGACAATCTACTACTTTCTAAATAAAAAGTAAACCTAATTTGGGAAAACGGGGAAAGGGATGAAAAACTTTGTGTTCCGAGATCCGATGTTTTTATATTAAAAGATGCGAATGACAAATGACAAAAACCTTTTATTTTTGAAAGAGTATTCCGTATTATTTCCTCAGATAATGACGGTTTTCTCGAGTTGTGATTATTCTGAAAAAGGTTCGGATCTTTATGTCGGGACTAATTCAATATGGAACTTGAACTCTTTGAGGAGAGTTTATCAGACACGTCGCAGTCTATGAAAAAGACAGGATATGTGGATTTTAATTCCTAGACAAGTCTTTATCGGTCCGGGGTTTTGAAAACAGGGTTTATCCGGACGATAATGTACTTACTCTTCTGGTTTTGAAAGTAGTTTTATCAGGGCCTTTTGTTTTGAAAACGGTAGACTATTGGTAACTTGACAATAAGTTTATTCAAATAAAACGTGGACAGAATAACAGAAGTAAAACAAGTACGCAGATATCTAATTTTAAATACTAGAAGGGACTTTCTTTACCTTCCCGACGAGAATAATAATAAGAAAGAAAATATAATATGGCAGAGGGATCTCTGGCGATAGTAATCTTCTCTTTCTTCAGGTATTTCCGAGAAATCGATTCCAGAAACGGAACACGTCGAGTGTTGAAATAGATTCGAGAATTCTTCAGAGATAAGATGATAATATCGAATGTTTGATAATAAAATCAGACTAAAGCTCCAGATTTTCCAGATTCAAGTTGCTGCCCCTCTCCCTTGGGGGTGTTGGCCTATTTATACTGCTCGGGGAAGATTGTCGCGCGACATTTCCCCAAAAAAGGCAAGTGTCGCGCGACATATCTGTTTGTCGCGCGACAAGCGGCTGAAGTGATGGGTCCTGACACTGTGATGTGTCAGAAAGTGGTTGGTCGGGTGCAGAGAGGGATTGTCGCGCGACATAGTGGGATTGTCGCGCGACAAGCGGCTGAAGTGATGGGTCCTGACACTGTGATGTGTCAGAAAGTGGTTGGTCGGGTGCAGAGAGAGATTGTCGCGCGACATTCCAATGATTGTCGCGCGACAATGTGATATGTCGTGCGACAATCCTTCATAAAAAAAGGTTTGTCGCGCAACAAACCCCCCTGGGGTAGTTTCGGATGCTCGGGTGGGTCCCGGGCTCCAAAAACAGTAGTCTCGTAGGTCGTTTTAGGGTTCTTGCGGGGGTCACGGATCGGGGTGTCTACAGACCCTCTCGACTCAAGCTCCTTGCTTGCAAGGAATTGAGGCGACTGGAAGAGACCATGATCCATGGCTCCCACATGAACTCTAAAAAAGTGCTTGTGAGTGCCTCCGGAGAGGGCTTCGTGTTTGGTTTTGCCTCCGGAGAGGGCTTTTGTTACTTCGTTGCCTCTTTCAAGGGCTTTGACTTGCTCCACTTGCCTCAGATGGGAGGACTACCATTGATCTTTTTTGCGCCTCAGGTGGGAGGACTACCATTGCGCCTCAGATGGGAGGACTACCGTTGTGCCTCTCTGGGAGGGCTTCGCCTCAGGTGGGAGGACTACCGTTGGTGCCTCTCTGGGAGGGCTTCGCCTCAGGTGGGAGGACTACCGTTGTGCCTCTCTGGGAGGGCTTCGCCTCAGGTGGGAGGACTACCGTTGTGCCTCTCTGGGAGGGCTTCGCCTCAGGTGGGAGGACTACCGTTGTGCCTCTCTGGGAGGGCTTCGCCTCAGGTGGGAGGACTACCGTTGTGCCTCTCTGGGAGGGCTTCGCCTCAGGTGGGAGGACTACCGTTTGTGCCTCTCTGGGAGGGCTTCGCCTCAGGTGGGAGGACTACCGTTGTGCCTCTCTGGGAGGGCTTCTAGATCTGAAAGAAGAAGGAAAAAATGCCTCTGGGAGGACTTTCATGAGTAACTTTTGCCTCTGGAGAGGGCTTGTGATTTTGTGTATTGCCTCCGGAGAGGGCTTGTGTTGGTGAATGCCTCCGGAGAGGGCTTGTGTTTGTGAATTGCCTCCGGAGAGGGCTTGTGTTGGTGAATTGCCTCTCTTAGACTGCTAGAGTGAGAGAGAGTAGATTTTGCGAAGGTAAAAAGAACTTCTCAGGGTCTATTCGGGATGTCCGTTTCCCTGTATCTTTCTGAACTTTACTCTCATGTTTTCCTCAGGTGAAGATGTTTCACTCAGAAGGCAGTTTTCGGATTTCTTCGCTCTCCGTAGAGTGATGGTCCGAGGTTTTCCAAATCATCTCTTCTGTATCGTGCTGAAAAGAAAATTTGTTTGAAAGTTCAATCTCTGATCTTTATTCTTTTCTTAGTTTTCTCTTTTGGTGGGCCCACATCGTTTTCTGTTTTTCGATGCCCTTATTTCTCCCTCTTTTGGGAAAGACTTTTCCTGGCCCTCTCTGTTTTTGACCAGGAGTCCTTTTGTCCCTTTGTCGTGATCAGGAGCCTTACTCACCCAAAACGAAGCCCTGAGCCGGTCTTGGCCTAGCTGTCACTTTTGGTGTGGCTCTCCCTGTCACTCTGCATTTCTGTTTCTCTCGCTCGCTCTGGGCGCTCATACGGGTTCTTTCTCTTTTCTACTCTTTCAATTTTTTCTATTCCCGTCTTATCTCGCTATTCTGCTTTTTCTCATTATTTGATGGTCTCGGTCCTTCTGTGAGATCAGAGACTACTTTTAATCGCGGCATTCTGTTTTCGCATTTTTCGGAGAGATGATTTGGAAGTTTTCTCTTTGAACTTTATATCATGGGTGTGCGGTTTTTAGCAATTTTCCGAAAACTGCTTTTCCGAAGTGCCTCTGCAGAAGATAAAATGAGACAAAGGTCAAAAATTCAGGGGATGGGGGGGAATTGTCGCGCGACACTTCGGTGTCTGGCTCTTTGTCGCGCGACAATGTGGCCATTTGTCGCGCGACAAACTGACCCATTATATAAACCCCTTGCTGAGCTCATTCCACCTCATTCTCTCCTTTCTCTTTCTCTCTCTAGCTCTCTCTTTCTCTCTTTTCTTCTCTCCCAAGCGCGGAAGCTCTGCCGTGTTTTTGACTTTTCCGACCTTTTCACATATATTCTACCTATATTTATGGACCCTGCTCATCTCGACCGTTTAGAGGGTGACCAGGAGGAGGTCACCTTTACTGATGCTCAGGGCGTTCTTCGCTGCAGCCCTCATCACGACGACTGGGCGGACTTGGACTGGTATGATGAGGATGGGATAGACCGCGGTCGGGCGGTGGTCTATCGGGATGCTATCCGAGCTGCTCCGGTCCCAGATGTCCCGTGGCTTTTGATGGAGCCCGTTTCCCACGAGATTCGTCGTCGATCTCTGGTATGTCTTCCTTCGTGCATTTATCTGTTCTGCTTCTTGTCGTTTCCTGTATTCGTTTGGATAATGTTAGTATACATGTCTGCCTAGGAATAACGCCCGATTTTAGCGAACACATACTTTTACCTGTGATACCTCATAATGTACCCCCCATAACTCTATAACTCTCATAATTACCAATTTACCCTCAGGTTTTAGAAATTACATAATTTACCCTTATAACCTCATAACTCTCATAATTACACCAAGGTACCCTCAGGTTTTGGAAATTACATAATTTACCCTTATAACCCCTATATCTCTCATAATCACACCAAAGTACCCTTAGGTTTTGGAAATTACATAATTTACCCTTATAACCCCTATATCTCTCATAATCACACCAAAGTACCCTTAGGTTTTGGAAATTACATAATTTACCCTTATAACCCCATATCTCTCATAATTCACACCAAAGTACCCTCAGGTTTTGTAAATTACATAATTTACCCTTATAACCCCATATCTCTCATAATTACACCAAAGTACCCTCAGGTTTTGGAAATTACATAATTTTACCCTTATAACCCCATATCTCTCATAATTACACCAAATTACCCTCAGGTTTTGGAAATTACATAATTTACCCTTATAACCCCATAACTCTCATAATTACACCAAAGTACCCTCAGGTTTTGGAAATTACATAATTTACCCTTATAACCCCATATCTCTCATAATTACACCAAAGTACCCTCAGGTTTTGGAAATTACATAATTTTACCCTTATAACCCCATATCTCTCATAATTACACCAAATTACCCTCAGGTTTTGGAAATTACATAATTTACCCTTATAACCCCTATATCTCTCATAATTACACCAAAGTACCCTCAGGTTTTGGAAATTACATAATTTTACCCTTATAACCCCATATCTCTCATAATTACACCAAATTACCCTCAGGTTTTGGAAATTACATAATTTTACCCTTATAACCCCATATCTCTCATAATTACACCAAATTACCCTCAGGTTTTGGAAATTACATAATTTACCCTTATAACCCCATACTCGTTCCTTTGTCTGCAGTGGGTTGGCCGAGGTTGGGGTTCCCCCAACACTATATCCTCGGAGTGGCGACGGGCACCGGCCCCTGTCCAGGAGTTGATCTTCGCGACTCCTTTCGGCTCCCTCTTCGACGCCCTCCCAGAGCGAGTATCTAGGGCGACAGTTTTAGTATCGGCTCTGGCTTGCCACTGGTGGGACACCACCCATACCTTTCACTGGAGCTGGGGGGGAGATGACGATGACCCCCCTCGATTTGTTTGCTTTGACCGGGATCCCTTCAGGGGGGGGGTCCCCATTCAGATCGACGTCCCCTTGCGTCTGACAGCCGAGGGCATCGTTAGTTCATTAGGATGGTTTCCGGAGCGACGGAGTTCCGCGACACGATTCCTCGGGGCGTCTTGGTTACGCGGTTAGCCACAGAGAGGGCTCGACTAGCTGCTTCAGGGGTTCCTATGACCCGCAGGAGGCGCGCCAGTATGCCCGCGTCTTTCTTCTATTGAACTCCATGATTTATTCGAGGCTCGTGGTGGGGATACGGCTCATCTTTGGTGGTTGCCCTATCTTCGGGACTTCAGCCTCCTGTTTGACTATGACTGGGGAGGCTTCATTCTTGCAGTCCTTTATGATGCCATGGACCAGGTCTCTCGCCATTTAGCCCTGAACCTCAAGGGCTTTTCTCTGCTGTGGGAGGTACATTTTTTAGTCTTTTGTCTTTGCTTCAGTTCTTTGCTCATTACTTGTTGATCATTGCTGATTTCTTCTATCTTTCCTTTTCAGAGCTGGTTTGTAGCTTATACCCGTCTGGGTCGCGCCCAGGTGGATCTCCTCGTTGAGAACGAGGACCAGTTCCCTTTTCTCCGCCGATTCATCGCGGGGAACTATAGGGCTCCTTATGTATACCGGACTCGGGAGACCGGAGCTGCTGCTGTGTTCATGATTGCGGGAGGAGCAGGTAAATATTTTTAGTTTTCTTGCTTTTTAATAGTCAGATAGAGTAGAATATATAAAATACTGAAATAAAATCTTATTCTCTTTTCAGATTGAGTGGGCCCTTGGGGTGATCTGGGTCATCATTATGGGTATGGCCGTGCTCTGACCGCCTCGAGGACCAGGCGGCTTATCCGGGATGAGTACGGCCTTCTCTTCTACTTGGGCGAGAGGGTCATCCGTCAGCATACGCCGTCCCAGTGGCCTCGTGTCCCTTTGTTCCCTCCTGTTCTGATGAGGCGGACGGGTGAGATTGATCAGGTGATGGTGCAGGCTTTAGTCGACGGACTTGGTTTCCAGACGTTCGTCGAGGAGGGAGACTACGCTGTTTTTGCTGCCCGTTACCTGATGAGGGAGCCGAAGGGGACTCGGGGACGGGTCTTCTACGAGAGATACCAGACTTTGGGAGGTGATCCTCATTACATACGGGGACAGACCCATTTAGCTAGGGTAGTTCCGGGTCATTTGCCACCTGTCCCCGATCAGAGGGACAACATTCCGGATTCCGAGGATGAGGATCCTGAGGGAGAGAGGGATGTTCCCGCTGCGGCTGAGGGCGGTGGTCGGCCAGAGGGCGAGGGAGGTGATGCGACAGCCGTTCCGGAGCCGTCACCTCAGGCGACACCTGTGAGGGAGCAGCGTACTGAGGGTTTCGAGTTTCCGACCGGCCCTTCTGTGTCTCCGGGTGTCCTTTTTGCTGCTGCTGAGGCTGCTGTGGGGAGAGCGGGATTGTCTGAGAGGTCCTGGGAGCCCGCGGACCTCGGGGCAGATTACGAGCAGTTCGGGCGGACTCCCCCAGCTGCGGTGGCTTCTCCTTCTAGTGGGGTACCTCCTCTGAGGGCGTCGGCCATAGTGGATCCTCCGGGGGTCCGTACTTACGCCACGTTGACTCCTCTTCCGGCGACTGTCATGGGTCCTCCTACCCGATCTCCAGGTTTCGGGGGTTCTTCATCCCGGCCTCCTTGTTCCCGATCCGTGAGGAGGGCGGGTCTACTTCCGCTGGTGTTCCGGCGGGGTCGTCTATTCCGTGGGTAGATCTACCCCCACTCCCCAGGATATTCCTTATGTTGGCGCTGGATTACGTCGATATTCCGTCCCGGAGTATCCTCTTCCTGAGGATACTTTTGACTTTTTGGGTGGTCGCCCTGACGACGAGGTACTTTTACTTTTTCCTTTTCTCGATACCCTTATGTCTATCTCCATCTATTTTGACTGTGCTGATTCTCTTTCATGTCCTTTTTACAGAGAGTGAGCGTACGGGTGGCAGATCTTCGGGCTTGGTACGCCCAGTACCTTTACAGCTGGAACCTGCTCCAGTATGTCGGTCGAGACCCTCCAGCCTATATGCGTGATTATCAGAGGGCTATCGACATCTCTTTACGGCCGGACGACCCCCTGACTTCCTCCCATGCCCGGACGGATTCTCGGAGGAGCAGTAGTCGGACTTCCAGGCGTTCCCGATCGTCGGTGATCCGTCCTACGGCACCGGTCCAGTCCACGGGCCTTCTCAGGCGGCAGTTCCTTCTGTTCCCAGCGTCCCAGTTGTTGATCTTACCCCCGAGGAGGGCTCGGGAGATAGTGGAGCGTGTCAAAACGCGCCCGAGTAGATTAGTTTTCCCTTTTCTGCATTTTAGTGTTAGTTTGGACAGATACATGTTTAGGCAGATATTTAAAAACTGTTCTTTTATTGGTTTTATAAAATATCTTTATCTGTGTTTGATTATACTTTTATTCTCTGTCTGTATAAGAGTCGGTAATTTAAAAAGTCATACCTTGTAGTGTAGTGATACTTATGTTTCCTGCAAAAAAGAACAAAGTGAGAACAGAAAAGCATCCAGAAGTGATTCTTTTGGCAAAGATGACCATTATGTATAAGAAAAAAGTAGGGTGCCCCCCAGATGGGTTTGTCGCGCGACAATTCCTCCTGGACATGGGTTTGTCGCGCGACACTTCCCCCTGAAAGTGGGTTTGTCGCGCGACAAACAGGTACAGGACCCTCTTTTTTGCTATAAATACACCCATCTTCCTTCCTTCATCCCCACACCTCTCCAAAATGTCTTCCTACCGTACCAACTCTGATTTTTCTTATGTTAAAGCTCGAGATGCTCTGATATCTTCTGAAAATGGTTTGAACTTTGGTGCATTTAGTCCTTTGGCGGGCTGGTGCCATCGTCCTGTAGATTTCTCCTTTCTATTAGGTGCCTTGTATTTCTGGAGTCCTGCGGACCATCTCTTCCGTTTTGGACTAGATGAGCTCTGCCCAACCTATGAGGAGTTCTCCTGGCTGTTACGTTCTGACGTTCGTCTCCCGATGGCAGTTCCTATAGAAGGAATCGGTCCCCGCGACATGCTAATTGCTCTGTTAGCCATTCCCCAAGCGGCCTGCGATGGTTTCATTGTCGACGGGCTCCTTGACCTCCACAAAATGGTGAGGTTCTTTCATCGTTATGAAGATAGGGCCTCTTACGGCGTGGGGCGTACTGCAGCGGCCCTGATTTGCCTGGTTTCTGATATGCTGCTGGTGACGGGTTCTTCCCGTGTTGATCCGACTATCTTGAGTCTGATTTACCAGGCTAGAAATGGGGATTCTATAGTGCCGATCATTCTTGCAGAGACCTTGAATGGTCTTGATGATGTTCAACGGGGGGCCTCGCCCTTCTTCCGGGGGAGCCCGCGTCTGCTATACATGTGGCTGCTAGAGCGCTTTCGATCGGTGGGTTTCAGCGGAGTTCGGCTCGACAATCCGACTCATTTCTTCCATCGGCCTCTCTTTGGTGCTTTGACCATGTCTTCCTCTGATTGGACGGTGTGGTTTTCGGAGAACTTTCGGGCTATCCGGTGGAACATTCCTTGGTGGAAGCTGAGGGCGATGGTACTTAGCACCGGGGGTCAGAACTACGTTCGGCTCCGCGGGCTTTGGTTTACTTCCTTTTACCTCCCTGGGCGTCTTCTTCGGCAGTTTAACATTCCTCAGGAGGTTCCCCTTGGTCTGAACAACTTCTCTTCTGAGTCCAAATTTGTGACCCAGCATGTCTCCCTATCAGTAGAGAGGATGTGGCGTGCTCGATTGACTCGGCGGTTTAACTATGCTTGTTTCGGTATTTCCAGGCCCCTCCGGGCTGACATTATCCGCTCTTGCTGGCAATCTCTAGAAGGAGAGCTGACTGATGACCCCTTTCAAATGGAGTGGTTCCGATTCATGGATTCGGAGCCTACAGAGGATGGCATTGTCTTTGCGTACCAGATTTTGGATGAGGCTCGAATTGATTTGGCCGCTGAGGACCCAGTGTGGCCAACCCCTAGGGATTAGTTTCTTCTTTGTATGCTGTACTTCCTTTGTAACTCTCGGTGTTCTGAACCACCTCTTTAATAATATATGAAGGGACTTTTTATGAAAAATAAATTTCTTTACAAAGCTTTAAACCGGGCCTGAAGTCACTTCTCAGGTTGCCTACGTTCCCCCCCTTTTTGATTTTTTCCAGAAAATACAATATTCGAGTTGGGGCTCAGGTTTACGTAGTTCTTATACATGTTGTGCTTATTGATAATACTTCTTCAGTCGGTCCATGTTGACTGGTGAATGTAGTAACTGCCCGTCTAGGTCAGTGAGTATAGCGGCGCCTCCTGTATTGATTTCTTTGACGATATACGGCCCTGTCCACTTCTGCCCGAACTTTCCCCTCGGATCTCTGGCTGGCTCTCGAATTTCTTTCAACACGATGTCATTTTCATTGATACCCCGAGTCCTCACTCTCTGGTTAAATGCTCGAGCGATTCTCTTCTGATACCCTTGATGGTGGTATGCGGCTTTCAATCTTTTCTCATCTAGTAAGGCTAGCTCGTTATAACGTGCCTGGACCCACTCCAGTTCATTGACCTGATTCTCTAGCATTACTCTGAGGGAAGGGACCTCTAACTCGACAGGGAGGACTGCTTCCATCCCGTATGTAAGCGAGAACGGGGTTGCCCCGGTAGAGACCCTTTCGGTGGTGCGGTATCCCCACAATGCATATGGTAATTTCTCCGGCCAGTCCCGGCAGGTGTCGGTCATCTTGCTTAGGATATTCTTCAAATTCTTGTTGGCGGCTTCAACTGCCCCATTGGTTTGTGGTCTATATGGTGAAGATTTGTGTCGGGTGATACCGTATTCCTCCATGACTGTATTAGCTTCTCCTTCGAAGTGGGTGCCGTTATCTGAGATGATCTCGTGTGGGACCCCATATCGACAGACAATATTCCTTTTGATGAATCGGGCAACTTTCCTGGCATCCAGGGTTTGGTAAGATTCGGCTTCCACCCACTTGGTGAAGTAGTCGATGGCTACTAGTATGAATTCATGGCCGTTGCTGGCTTTGGGTGAGACTTTCCCAATGACGTCAATTCCCCAAGCTGAAAAAGGCAAGGGAGCAGTCATGTTGTACAACTCTTTTGGAGGAAGCTTCTGGGACTTAGCATAAATTTGGCATTTGTGACAACGGCGTACATGATCAGCGCAGTCAGTTTGTAGGGTAGACCAGAAATACCCTTGCCTGATGATCTTGCGGGCAAGCGTATGCCCGCTCATATGAGGTCCGCAATCGCCCCCATGTATCTGATCCATCATTCTAATCGATTCTTCTTTGGTGAGACATTGAAGATGAGTCCCGTCGTAGTTCCTTTTATACAATCTTCCGGCACAGAGTATGAATCCTGATGCTAGTCTCCTGAGTGTGACCCGCGTTCTCTTGTCTGCTTTCTCGGGATACTGATGGTTCTTCAGCAGGTTCCAGATATCATAAAACCAAACGGTTGAGTCACCGTCTTTTTCAATTTCCACCTCAAGGGTCATGCAGTGCGCGGGTCCTGATTTCTTTTGTACCGTGAGGGTTATTTCTTCCATCCCCTCCGGAATATCGATCATAGATGCCAGGGTTGCCAATGCGTCAGCAAAACTGTTCTGGGACCTGGGGATATAGTAAAACTCCATACGCTCGAACTTTCCCGCGACTTCCTCTAATCGGGCGAGGTAAGGGACTAATTTCTCATCTCTGATCTTCCATTCCTTCAGGACTTGATGGACCACTAGTGCTGAATCTCCGTATACCTATATTCTCTTTATACCCCTTTGAAGAGCGATCTCTAACCCGAGTATGCAGGCTTCATATTCGGTCATATTGTTGGTGCAGAAAAAGTCCAGATGATATGACACCGGGGAGTGAGTTTGGTCCGGAGAAACTAACAGGATGCCTATCCCGTTTCCGTTCCGATTGGCGGCCCCGTCAAAGTATAACTTCCAGTCTTCATCGATCTCGACATTCATGATGGTTTCGTCCGGAAACTCGGCTTCTTCTAGCATGTCTCCCAATATCGGATTGTGGGCCAGGTAATCAGCTATGATCTTGCCTTTGACTGCCTTCTGGGTCATGTAGGTGATGTCGAATTCGGAGAGTAGAAATAACCATTTTGCCATTCGATTCGAGAGAGCCGGTTTCTCAAAGAGGTATTTCAACGGATCAATCCGTGATGCCAGGATGACTGGGAAAACTAGCATGTAGTGCCGTAGTTTCTGTGTTACCCAGACGAGAGCGGTACACGATTTCTCCAATGATGTGTAGTTTACCTCGAACAGGGACAGCTTTTTGCTGAGGAAGTAGATGGCCTGCTCCTTCCGGGTATCCGTCAGGTGTTGGGCTAGCATTGCTCCCGTGGATGAGTCAGTGACGGTTAGGTATAGAATTAGTGGTAGTCCGGTCTGAGGCGGGGCTAACACTGGGGGCTTGGAGAGGTACTCCTTGATTTTGTCAAAAGCCTCTTGGCATTGATCGTTCCATTCTCCTGGTGAAGACTTCCTCAGGAGTTTGAAGATGGGTTCGCAAGTTTGGGTGAGTTGAGAGATAAACCTGCTGATGTACTGCAGATTGCCCAAAAATCCTCGGACTTCCCTCTCGGTACGAGGCTCGGGCATGTCTTAGATAGCTTGAACTTTAGCGGGGTCTACCTCGATTCCTTTCTTACTGACGACATATCCCAGGAGTTTTCCTTTGGTTACCCCGAACACACATTTCTGCGGATTGAGTCTCATCTGATACTGGCGGAGCCGATCAAAGAAGGCTCGCAAAGCTGGTACGTGGCTTTCCCTCTCTTTTGACTTGATTATCATGTCGTCTACATACACCTCTACTTCTTTGTGAATCATGTCGTGAAAGATAGCCGTAGCTGCCCTCTGATATGTTGCCCCTGCGTTCTTCAGCCCAAACGGCATAACGGTGTAGCAGTATGTTCCCCACGGTGTGATAAATGCTGTTTTCTCCTGGTGATCCGGGTGCATCTTGATCTGGTTATATCCGGCAAAACCATCCACAAATGACTTCAGGGCGTGGTTGGCAGTATTATCTACTATCAAATCGATGTTGGGCAATGGAAAATCGTCCTTTGGACAAGCTTTATTGAGATCCCGGTAATCCACACACATGCGGACTTTCCCATTAGCTTTTGGAACAGGCACGATGTTGGCTAACCACGAGGGGTACTCGATCACCCGTAAGAATCCCACACTCAGTTGTTTCATTACTTCTTCTTTCACTTTTAAGGACCATTCTGGCGTAAGTTTCCTCAGCTTCTGTTTGACGGGCCTAAGTTCTGGATTGGTGTGTATTTCGTGCATGACTATCTGACTGTTCAAACCCGGCATATCTGCATAAGACCAGGCGAAGACATCCACATACTCTTTCAGAGTTTGTGTGAATTCTTCTCTCTCTGTCCCACTTAGGCTTGCCCCAATGCGGACCTCTTTTCTTTCCTCCTCTGTTCCGAGGTTAATCGCAAGAGTGTCTCCTTCCTCGCTTTGTATACGTTGCTCCTCCCGTTCAGGGTGTTCGTTCATTCTTTCCAATTCCATATAAGCAATTACAGAATTAAAAATAACAGGATAACGCAAAATAGACTCTTCTTTATTGATACTAGTATTTACAGGTACAAGTTTAAAAAGTTCATTTAGGAGTGACTTCTTCCTATCCTTACCCTCACCCTTATCTCTCACCCTTATAATTTCGCTCTTTTCCCTTTCCTCTTGGTAGTCTGGATCAGCGTATATCAAGTGTACAGGGTCGTCTCCTGGCTCATCATCTCCCAGAGCCATGATGTCGAAGAGATCTCCGATCATTTCTTCCTCTTCGCCTTTCATGTCTTCACTTTCTTCCTTCGGCCCGATTGTCAACTTGGTAGCGAAGCTGTGTACGGTGTTTTCTTTGATATATAGGTCCTCTTCATAGAAGATTTCCCACCCAGGAAGGTTCTCTCCGTTGCTGTTTCTCCAAGGCTCCTGGAAGCCGCAAAAGGGGAAGTCCTCTCCTTCTTTGACAAAGAACCCGTTCAAAGAGCTGAAACTCGGATACTGATACCCTCGACCCCTTTTTTGTTGATCGTCCTCTTCAGTGTGTTGGTACCCCAAACCTTCCCTCTCGTACCTTGCTACTGGTTCCAATGCTTGAAGTAGTCCTGGTTGTCCCATTCCCAGACCGGCTCCAGGCAAGTATTTCATCATTCTCAACATATTTGTAATCTTGGTGCTGAGACCGGGGATATTGTCAGGGGGAAGATACCTGATTGTCTGGGTGCTAAGAGTTTGCACTTGAGGCTCGTAAGAAAAGCCTCCTAACTGTATGCTCTGGCTCCCGATTCCCAAAACTGGTAACTCCATATCCGCCAAGGTCCTTTCAGGATCTCCTTGGATGGTAATTATGTTCCCTTCAAACGGTATCTTGATCTTTTGGTGCAAGGAGGAGGGGAGTGCTCCTATGTCGTGTAGCCATGCTCTTCCCAACAGTAGGTTAAAACTGGAAGGAATGTCTATGATTTGAAAGTCGGCCGGGAAGCTTCCGGGACCAATCATGAGATCAAGTTTCAGAGACCCCAGAACGGCCCTCCTGGTATTATCATAGGCCCTGACGGTTACAGCGGATGGTGAGAGCTCTGAATCTGAGATACCCAAGCATCTGGCAGTCTTTAGGGGGCAGACATTTATGGTCGACCCATTGTCGATGAGAACTTGTGGCAAGATCTTTCCTCAGGTTCGGACGGTGATATGGAGAGCCAGGCTGTGTTTTCTCCCCAACGGAGACAAGTCTTCATCTGAAAATGACAGACTTCTTTGGACTGTGAGTGACCAGATCATGTTTGGCAGTTGTTCGGGCGTGGAGTCCGGCGATATGACAGCCTCATCCAGGAGTTTAATGAAAGCGGTCCTGTGAGGTTTGGAGGCAACCAAGAGGCCCCAAATGGTGATGTGTGCCTGGGTTTTCTTCAACTGTTCCAGTACTCGGTCTTCTCCTACTTCTTTTGGAGGCGGTGATTTTTCGGCATCCATCGGTGGTGGCTGGTATACCTTTCCTGAGCGGGTAATCTGTTGTATCCAAAGGGATGTTGGGTCTGATCCCTCTGAAGTTTCTGACGACTCTGGCTCTGCCGACCAACTAAAAGTCCCGGGGGAGGTTTCTGTCATACAGATTGTCTCCTTATGAGGGGGGGCGGGGTTTCCATGGTTGCTTTTTCTTGTCCTGGGTCCATCCTATCCCAGCTTTCCCAGGATTGGTTTTGATGGTGAGTGGTTGCGAGATCCCCTGATTTGTCTTTCCTAAGCCCTGCCCAGGTAGGAAGTTCATCTTGGCCATCCATTGGTCAATTATTGGGTTGAGGCCTGGGGCAACTTGTGCTTTTGCCGATAGCATAACGGGTGCCTTATAGGCTGAATCGTCCCGAATGAGTCCTACGGGATCAAAGCCTTCATCAGTGGTTAAGGCGTTAATTCCTGCAGGTGGAGCATGATTGGGGAGGGGGTTGTTGGTAACATTGGGCCCGCCGGGTGCGGGGATGGTTCCGGCTTCAATGAGGTCCTGGATACGATGGCGGAGAGCTAAACAACGTTCCGTGTCATGGCCTGCCGCCTGATGGTACGCACAGTTCTCATTCATTCTCCAAGTGTTGGGAATAGGATTTGGTGGAGGGCGTGGGTTGAGTGGGGTGACTAGTCCGGCCTTTTGGAGTAGTTCCAGGCTTTTGACCAGAGTAGTGGGGAGGGTGCAGAAATTTCTCCTTTTCTTGACCTCGGTGTTTGAAGAGTCTCCCTGCGTAGGCCAACTCATCGGGGGGACTTGCGTTGACTGCTGAAATGGGTTTTGTTGATATGGGTACGAGCTTAGTTGGTTTACGGCTGGAGTGGCCGTCTTTCTTCCAGTGTAAGAGGCCTTCTTGGTATCCGTGTCTGCCTTTCTGGCCAATTCTTCCTCTACTTGTGACCCCATACTCAACAGGGCTCTGAAGTGTGGGAATACATGCTTTCCCATGCAGTTCAATACAGCTGGAGTAAAATTCTTCTGTATGATTTCTAACTGCTCTTCTTCGTCGGGCCGTTTGGACATTTGGGATGCCATTTCCCTCCAGCGGGTGACAAAGTCGCTGAAGCTTTCTTTCTCGCCTTGCTTGGCCATTTCCAGGTGTTTACGGGTAATTTCCAAATTCTTGTTGGACCGTACTTGGTCATGAATTCTTTGACGATATCCCCCCAAGTTTTCGTGTGGTGTTTCTCTAGGTCGAAGAACCATCTCAGGGCTGCCCCGTGAGAGTCATGTGAAAAGCCTGAGCCAGTTCCGGCTCTCCACAGCCGGACACTTGCATGGATCTGATGTAGGATTGGAGATGGGTTTTGGGGGGTGTAGTACCAGTGAATTTGGTGATAGAGGGGAGCTTAAATCCTTGAGGTAGTCTGGCTTCTGGGTAGAGGGAAAAGGCGTTCATGTCTGTGATCTCGTCTGCCCCTTTCATCAGAGAAACACCTCTTTGCAGAACCTTCATCTGCTCTTTCAATTTCTTCATTTCTTCGCTCTCTCTTGACACCTCATCGGGCTGTTCCCGGGCTATCATGATTCTGCGTATACTGCCCGGAGTCGGTTGATGTCTGGGTACTCATTGGGAGGGGCTATTGGGGCTGGTGGAATAGGTCTTGCGGGGACTTGTGGCCATGGTTGATATTGGGGATCGAGGCCTTGCTGAGGTTGTGGCCAGACGATAGGTGGCTCTTGTTGTTGGTATGTGGGGCCTGAATCCGGGGCCCATTGGTTCTGATTGTTGGGGTCAGTTTGAACGGGACCGGCCATGTTGGGGCCCGTTTGGGGTGGATTGGTTCCTTGGATTAGGGGAAGTACTTGTGAAGATTGCCCTTGATTCGGATCTCGATTCGGTGGTAGTTGCTCAAACCCGGGTGGTGCGGTCCGTTCGGCTGACAACTCTTCCATTCGATTCCGGGTGTTCTGTTGCTCACTTGTGAGGCTTGCCAAATTCATGCTGACGGTCATTAACAAACGGTGCATCTCGGCTAAAGTCGGTTGAACTGCAGACGCCTCGGCTAGGCTCTGATTTGTCTCCTGATTCTCTCGTCCATCGGCCATTTCAGGTATGCTTGGTCTCACTAGTCTTCCGGTATGATCTCGACCGGCCCAACCTTCCAGACTGACGTCGCTTTATGGCTGTAGACGAAACCACGTGGCGAAGATGAAGGGAGACTATGATGCGACTCGATTTTTGCCAAAAGAATCACTAAAAAATGGTCGAGAGAAAACCTCGAAAAATAGGTGTGGTAAAGTAATCCGTAAGGTGGTACATCCCCTACAGCTGT
Organism: Lonicera japonica; assembly: GCA_021464415.1. NCBI lineage: Eukaryota > Viridiplantae > Streptophyta > Magnoliopsida > Dipsacales > Caprifoliaceae > Lonicera > Lonicera japonica. The sequence goes on from CM038464.1 coordinate 101,345,967, forward strand.
ATGACAAGTGTTTTAACTGACTCAATCTTAGATGCAGCGCAGGTGTTCGAACGGTTAAGGCTTCAAGCTCCCTCCTTTTTGCAAGACCTTGCGATATACCCCAAGGGCGGGTACGTGCAAGAATCTTTTGATATACTTCCCGGGTACGTGAGTGTTCTCGTCACTCGATATACCTCGGGGGCGTACTTGGCCAAGGAGAGTGGAAGTAAATGCTTTCGGTTTATGTTGGCCCAAGCAAGCCAACTCCCTACTCACTTATAATACTTCCGAGGGTTTGGGGTAAATTCACACTCGTAGAACCAATGCATGATTTGTGATAGTGCGTGTAAAGTTCGAAAGGTTGGTTTCACAAATATCATTATCTTTATTACGTCTTTTCGAAAAACTCTCATTTTTTAGAAAAAAGGTTTCTTCTCAATCAATTAACATGAGTAGGGAAAGCAGTAAAAGCAAGTTTTCAACAGATAAACAAAGGTCCACATATAAGAGTCTAGTTTTCTAATGCTCTCCCCAGCAGAGTCGCCACTGTGAGAATCCGCAAATGCGACCTCCCGGGTCTCGTCCCCGTTGGTGGTGGGGGTCATGGGACGTCGGAACTGATTCCATCGTTCCATTTGCTGGAGCGTTTTCTTTGATTCATATCAAGTGTCCCTACGTTCTATTTCTAGATGCAAGGGGGTTCATTCAAAGTCGCCAGTACGTTTTACGAGAAAACGGACAAAAAAGGGTCGTGTGAGAGGAAAGGCTATAGACAAGCCTTTCTTTACACGTTTGTCTACGAAACCGGGATTCTTATAGGGATTCGGAAACTATATTACGGTTTGGGAAGGTGTTAAGCACCCATTCCGCCCTTTCGGTCTCTAGTGGTCTTATATGTTTATTCTATGTTGAAAAACTTGGATGCTTTTACCGACAATCTACTACTTTCTAAATAAAAAGTAAACCTAATTTGGGAAAACGGGGAAAGGGATGAAAACCTTTGTGTTCCGAGATCCGATGTTTTTATATTAAAAGATGCGAATGACAAATGACAAAAACCTTTTATTTTTGAAAGAGTATTCCGTATTATTTCCTCAGATAATGACGGTTTTCTCGAGTTGTGATTATTCTGAAAAAGGTTCGGATCTTTATGTCGGGACTAATTCAATATGGAACTTGAACTCTTTGAGGAGAGTTTATCAGACACGTCGCAGTCTATGAAAAAGACAGGATATGTGGATTTTAATTCCTAGACAAGTCTTTATCGGTCCGGGGTTTTGAAAACAGGGTTTATCCGGACGATAATGTACTTACTCTTCTGGTTTTGAAAGTAGTTTTATCAGGGCCTTTTGTTTTGAAAACGGTAGACTATTGGTAACTTGACAATAAGTTTATTCAAATAAAACGTGGACAGAATAACAGAAGTAAAACAAGTACGCAGATATCTAATTTTAAATACTAGAAGGGACTTTCTTTACCTTCCCGACGAGAATAATAATAAGAAAGAAAATATAATATGGCAGAGGGATCTCTGGCGATAGTAATCTTCTCTTTCTTCAGGTATTTCCGAGAAATCGATTCCAGAAACGGAACACGTCGAGTGTTGAAATAGATTCGAGAATTCTTCAGAGATAAGATGATAATATCGAATGTTTGATAATAAAATCAGACTAAAGCTCCAGATTTTCCAGATTCAAGTTGCTGCCCCTCTCCCTTGGGGGTGTTGGCCTATTTATACTGCTCGGGGAAGATTGTCGCGCGACATTTCCCCAAAAAAGGCAAGTGTCGCGCGACATATCTGTTTGTCGCGCGACAAGCGGCTGAAGTGATGGGTCCTGACACTGTGATGTGTCAGAAAGTGGTTGGTCGGGTGCAGAGAGGGATTGTCGCGCGACATAGTGGGATTGTCGCGCGACAAGCGGCTGAAGTGATGGGTCCTGACACTGTGATGTGTCAGAAAGTGGTTGGTCGGGTGCAGAGAGAGATTGTCGCGCGACATAGTGGGATTGTCGCGCGACATTCCAATGATTGTCGCGCGACAATGTGATATGTCGTGCGACAATCCTTCATAAAAAAAGGTTTGTCGCGCAACAAACCCCCCTGGGGTAGTTTCGGATGCTCGGGTGGGTCCCGGGCTCCAAAAACAGTAGTCTCGTAGGTCGTTTTAGGGTTCTTGCGGGGGTCACGGATCGGGGTGTCTACAATAGACGATCATTTGAAATTTATTTAAAAGTGCCTAGCAAGTACAGATGGCAATAAAACTCAACTCGGCGGATTTTTGACCTGACCTGACTTGACCTGAATGGGGTGGGTTTTTTAGACATTGGAGCGGGTTCGGATTTTAATATAAAAACCCGATGTGGGTTCGGGTATGGACAAAATTAACCCGTTTAACCCAACCAGTCCCGAATATACTATTTTCTTCCTTAAATATCCTTATAATATAAATTACTACGGGGCGAGATGGGCATGAGTTTATGCATACACTATTCAGAATGAATTTGAGTATTAAAAAATAAAATTCACATCGAGTCGGATTTATATGCAGGTCGGGTTCGAGCTTGGCCAAACCCGACTGGTTGCCATCCCTACTTGTGAGAGCTCTGAATGGTGGCAACAATTGGGATGGTAGTAAAAGTTGTTGGTAAGCCCTTTGGACCTTTAAATAGATTATCTCTTTAAAATTTAATAGTTTTAAAATTCCCCTAATTTAAAATCTAGAACTATCTTGTATGAATCTAAACAATAAAATTTTAAAACTACCTTCCAATTTTCATTAAATGCCAAAGACGAATTTTTTTTATGAATATGCTGCTTTTGGAACTTATTTAGGCAAATAGGGGTGTTTTCATCTTATTTGTAGAAATGGGGTGGGCAAAAAATGCCATTATATATGGTGATTTTATGGATAAAAACGCCATCACATCTGGCATTTTTAAGCTATCTGGAAAAAAAAAGACCCTAAAATCGTTGTTCATTTTGGCAATTTTATCCATAAAAACGCCACTGAAGGTGGCAATTTTATGCTCCAGATTTTTTACTTCCCCCTTATTTCCCTCATTTCATTCCTTCATTTCATTTCTTCCTGTAAACCTAATCTGATCTGAGACAAAGTGCAGGTGATTTCTTTCTTCCCTTGTATTATTTCTTTTAAATCACACAAATTTTCATTGAATCCTTTATTTTCTCCTTAGCTCAAAAAGACTTCAGGTATGTATATATGTGATTTAATCCTCCATTTTGTAGTTGTATTTTAAATTTTTGCATATTGTATATATGTGATTTTATGATATAAATGTGTATAATGTTGTGAACACCCCAATCCGCGACTCTCGTGTGAATACTGATTTTTTCATAAAACGGGCATATTGCATTTAGTCCTGAGTCATCATGCATATAGAAGACTGATAGGAAAGACTCCAATTGCGGACCCATTGGGAGTCTACCCCGACCATTGTTGCCTCTTCGCGGGGTGCGGGGGAGTGCCCCGTTAAAAAATTTGAGTTTTTAGACATTTCGGTGCCTTTTTAGGGAGCCAGCCGCAGCCCCCAACCGCACGTACCAACCGTACGGTTGGCTCCTAGCCGCAGCCCCCAACCGCACGCACCAACTGCACGCCCTAGCCGCACCCCCTGCGGCTGGCTTCTTTTGGAGCATTTTTGGCGGGATTTTGCTATAAATAGGACCCTTGGGGTCTCATTTAAGATCATCAACACTCACTAGTGTTTTTAGTAAGGTGAAATTCTGTCAAAATTATTATAAAGTCTTTTCTTTTAGAGAATTTCTAGAGAGAAAGAGTTAGAGAGAGAAAGTTAATAAGAGAATGTCTTAGAGAGAGAAAGCTTTAGAGAGAGAAGGAAGCAAGCAAGGCAATCAAGGCAAGGTTCTTATTTCTTCTTCAAGCGCATTAGGTACGTCTTTCTACAACCTTTCTAAATTTCAATACTGCATTTAAATTCATTTTTAATACAGAAAATTAGATAACTTGCAAAGAAGTTCATTGTTTTCTAAACTAGTCCATTCTAAGTTTTACAAGAAATCTAAAATCCGTTTTGACACGTTTTCAAAACAAAAAAAAATACAAAAACAGTTTTCAAATAAATGGAACTACGAGACTCTGATTTCATTTTATGAATGAATACGTAGGCACTCGCAAAGCTTGAGTCTGATTTCAAAATATACAGTTTTAAATTAAATTTATCTAGAAAGGACTATTCTGAAAACAATTCAAACTACTTGCAAGATATCTAAAGTAGGAATTAAGTACATGATCCATTAAGAGACCGAAAGGGCGAATTGGGTGCCTAACACATTCCCAATTCGTAACGTAGTTCCTGAACCCTAGCAAAGTATATTTTAAACTCTGGTTTTAAACGTATGAAAGATAGTTTGTTTTCAAATTATCCTTCGTACGATCTTTTGTTTGTTTTCTTGTAAAACAAACTGGCGACTCTACAAAACAAGTTTTCATTTATTCAAAACGAAGAAACCGAGAAGGACAGGACGTGGGTCCGGATTCCCACAAATGTGTGTATTTATGTTTCTTAGTATATAGATGTGTAGAATATATGTGATTTAATCCTCCTTTTTATAGAATGTATGTATGTGATTTTATGATTAAATGTATGTATATGAAATTTTATAATATATAATTTTTTTTTAAGAATTTGTTTCTTAGGGCTTGATAATTAATTTATCCCAACTAATTTTTTTTCACCATTTTGAAGAATGTAAGTACACATTTGTCTTTATTATAATTAAATTATAATTTAGAAAAAAATGTTTATTATTTTAAATAAATGATTTATTATTAGTTAGTGATAAATTGAATTTATTGTGTTGAAGTTGAATAATGGCAACCAGACAAGTATTTGTACTTCTATATTGGGGCGATAATATTATTAACGGGGCGCATGGACGGGGTTATGATATGCAGTATAGAAGAGGTATTGTGTTAAATGAATGTAGTACTTACTCATAATTAATATAAAATATATATTCTGCAATGGATGTTGACCGATTGCCGTCCACCTTAAAGATTGTATGCAGATGCATGTCCAATGTTTGTAACCCCAAATACCTGCAACTACTTCCTTCATGAAATTAATGATGACGGAAGTTTATAGTTTCCAATAGGTACCATTTTCAATGCTCCATTTGTCAATGTAATTGAAATGTATGTAGAGAAAATTGAGCTAAATTATGATGCGCTTCCAATTGGGCAAAATATTTCATTGTCTGGGTTCTACAGCTCATCACAATCAACGCAATCCATTCTTATTTCTAACTTGCCTTTCAGTTCGTGAAGTAACGGGAAGAATTATAATTCATCTTAATCCATACCCAAACCCAGGTATGATTGTGGATATGGTATAGAGTATGATGATGTAATGACCCGTTCATTTATTCTATGCGTATCGAAGTCCTTAATAAAAATTTAGTCAAATTCGAGCCTCAAGAGATGAAATTGTGCTCCGAAGGGGTCAGTGTGACTCAAAGGCTTTCAATAAGTTATGTTAGTGTATTTAAGTGTGTTAGAATGATCACAAGTCATTTCGGATGGATCGAGTAAAAAAGCGGTTCCTAACTCGCAAATTCAATTCTACGCGATTAAGGATTTTCAGTCAATTTTGGAACTTCATAACTCCCTCATCCGAACTCCAAATGAGGCCCCATCAGTTCCATTGGAAAGGTATTTCAACTTTCTACAACTTTCGTGTTTTGAATGAGACCCAATTCCTTGATGCCCAAAAATGGGTGCGAAGTCAAGCTTTTAACCAAAAAACTGAAGGAGGCAAAAATAGAGTCGACTGCATGGCAGTAGGGTGAGTTGACTACTTCATGTAGTCAACTACATGAGGAAAATGTAGTCGACTATATCGACCTGGCGAATTTTTTTTATATATTTCTTCTTCTTCTTTCTTCCTCATTTTACACCACCATTTGAGAGCTCTTAGAGAGAGAGAGATGAGAGGCGATTTTGAAAGGGTTTGAGGTGCTTTCATCTACATACCTTCACCACACAAACCCACACCAAAGAAAAATCATCATCATCTTCTCCATCTCCATCCTCCATTTTTAGGGTTTTCAAGCTACGAATTAGGGATTTTTGCATCTACGCGATTTTGGCTCAATTTCTCTCCGAGTCTTCGAGGGATTGACCCTCCTAAGGTGGGAACAATAGTATTTAAACTTCTTTTCAACTTATTATATCTATTATATACCAAATCTAGCATAACCTAGGGTTTCTACTCAAAATGCATACTCATGGGGCTTTGGGGGTAATTTATCCTATTTTATAGTTTGATTTTAACATATTATGATTGTAAATTACTGCTTTGACATGAAACCCCAATTTCTATGTTATTTCTAGAAAGATTCATATGAAACTCTTACGTACTGGTACTGGGGTGAACCAGATGATATGATGCGCATACATATGAGTATATACCTGAACTTAAATGTGTTTTTAAGGTAAGATTTCAGATATGGGTGGTATTCGTGTTATGTTTGAGCTACTGGGTCATTTTTATGAGATTCTTACTTAATTAGCCAGTTCGTAAGTATGTTGGGCAGTGGATATGCCTGTTTTGGAATGTAAAAGATATTTTAGCTTTATGGGGAGGTTATATGAGATTTATATGTTATATAAATAGTATGATATTTTACTTAGTGCCAGGTTGTGGCGATCCTAATATACTTTCCAAGTTTGGGTGTTTTTATTCTTTAAACTATCATTTGACGGATTTGGCTACCGTGGTTATGCACGATGATGATACCACCACAGTTTTCAGACACATATGCATGTGTATGGATATCTTTGGAAACATCCTAGTCTTATGCATATATATATATCATTATTTCTTATACACGGTTGATAAAATAAACTATATGGTACTTTGTAATGATATACGATCTTTATTATTTACTGGATATACATCGGTTAGCCACACCGTTTGTACCAGATAGATATTGGTTATTACCTGTAGCGTATAGCCTTGGTGGCTACGTGAGACTATTATATTGCCTCGGGGGCATTTTTCATCTGGGTGGACCTGGTAGGTGATCCCTACCTTGGGGGCAGAAGAAACCGAGTTTGCTGACTATATCTGTGCATAGTATATTCAAAATCCTAGATATGATGTATATATATGATTTGGCATGATGATAGATCTGGTCGCGGTGTTGTGGCATCTTTTATACAGATTCGGGCTATAATTTATTACTATTTCATAATTACAACTTTATAAAGATATAAATGTATCATGGAGATACATGTTTTCATACGATATACAGAAAAGCCCGATAAACCTATGTTTTATATATTTTATTACGATTTGGGAACTGGGATAGCATCTATATACATTTCACGAAATGTCTTCATTGCATTGGCTGCTTCAAAAAAGTAGTATATATATATATTTATATTTGTACATACATAAACAAGAATGTATATTAACCAGAGGAGATTTATTACAGAGAAGCAGCGTATAAACTTACATTACTTTCGTTATATTGAATTGCATGGCATGTATAGTTTTCAACTTAATTTTATATTAAAAAGCCTTATAGTTACCACTAAGTCCGTTTGGCTCACTCCCATTTTCCAAACAGTTTTGCAGGTGTTTTTCGGGGATGGTACGCTTACGGGTCCTAGTTAGCTCTGATGGCCGGTTGCCAAAGTCGTTAGGAAGCGACTTGTATTATATACCTGAAACTATTATCTTATTGTGTATTGGATTTCCAAATGTGTAATTTATATAAAATTGGGACCTTGTTGAAGGCTTTGTACAAACATTCTTAAAGAGAATGTGGAGTATCGATTGTAAATGGATTTACTTATATCTTATGACAGGTTTTAGTTTGCCTTAAGAATAAACTCCACACGCCGGATTTTTTTTAAAATGACTTAATTACATGAACATGTTTTTGGTATAAAAATTTTAAATTTTATTATTTCATACCCATCGTTGCGTATGACTCCGTGGCTAACCGGGTCCTGGAGGGATAATCTTCTGAATGGGATCTCAAGGCATCACAGATAAGGCCACTAATGAGGACATCGATTGGGACTCAGAATCTGACAGTCTAACAGAAGTCAGCGACACTGAAAGTGATGAATGAGAAGAATCGAACCAGATTGAGGAGGTTGCGGAAGATATACCGGCATTTTACACAAATTTTAATGTTATGTATGTGGACCAGGAGGTGATGATGAATGAGCATTTGGTTGAAGAAAATGAATTGCGAAAGGGGCTCACTTACAATACTAAAGATAAGTTGAAGATTACTGCGAAACAATTTGCAATTAAGAATTCAAATGAATTTACTGTTGAGGAATCAAAGGCAGATACATGGGTAATTAAATGTAAATCATATAAAAAAATGTGCAAATGGCAGCTTCGTGCTTGTAAGAGGAAGAAGAAACACGGGCAATTTGAGATAACGAAGTACAAAGGTCCCTACACATGCACATTTGATCGTTTAAAATTGATTCACAAACATTTGGACTGTAAATTCATTGCCAGCAAAATAAAACACTTGGTTAAGGTTAATTCTGGCCTTAAGATTTGCGTTATAATCGCATTTGTTAAGGATGACTATGGTTACAAGATTTCGTATTGGAAGACATGGAATGGAAACAGAAGGTTATTGAAACAATATTTGGCAATTGAAAAGAGTCTTATGTTATTATGCCGAGATATTTAACTGCCATTAAGTACAACAACCCATGCACGGTCCACGAGTGTAGAAGCAAGCAGTATGATGGCCATTATCGTATTTTTGAGAAGAACTTTTGCGCCTTTAGTGCATCTATTGAAGGATTTAGGCATTGCCGGCCTGTTATAAGTATAGATGCAACATATTTACGTGGCAAGTACACTAAAAAATTATTTGTTGCAATAGCCATGGATGCAAGCGAAGGAATATTTTCGCTTGCGTTTGGTTACGGCTATGAGGAAAGCCACGACACATGGCATTATTTTCTCACGCAACTTTGGCATTACGTTGTGAGGGAACGAGACGGCGTTTGCTTGATTTCTGATCGCCATAGGGGCATATTGTCTGTAATTAATTTGGAATCACAATTTCAAGAGTCGAAGACATATCATTAGGGCTGGCATTTTTTACCGAAAAACCGAAAACCGAACCGAAAAAACCGAACCGCTGCGTAAAAAATACCGAACCGAACCGAACCGAAATTTAATGGTAACCGAATTTCGGTTACCGAAAATTAAACGGTAGAAAACGGTATGTCGGCTTGATGGTTCGGTAAAACCGAACCGAACCGAAATTTAAAAAAAAAAAAAAAAAACAAGGGTTCCATTCCTTCCAGTCATGACTCACGAGACTCCCAATCTCACATCACAGTTTAACACAATAACACATTAACAAATAACACTAACTCTCAGTCTCTCCACACTCGACAGTCGGCTCTCGCCTTCCACTCCGCAGTCCGCACTCCCCTCCAGACTCGGCTCTCTCCCTCCACTCGTCTCTCCCCTCCACACTCGGCTCTCTCCTCTGCTTGGCTCTCTCTTGCGCTCTCCCCTCCACATCTCCACCGTAAGATACTAAGATCTAGCCCTAAAACTCGAAATCCCCTTTTTTGTATGAAGTTAATTATTTTTTATTTGGCTACTTCGATTTTGTGCTTACTCATACTTCTCCACCTTAAGATCTAGCTCTAACTTCATAGTTCTTTAATATATGGTAGTTGCTATTCCTAGTTCTTTAAGATCTAGCTCTAATTTCATAGTTCTTTAAGATTTAGCTCTAACTTCATAGTTCTCTAACTTCGATTTTAGAGATGATTTATTGTTCTTTAATATATGGTAGTTGCTATTCCTAATTTTAGAGAAAATTTAGATACTTGATAGTTGATGTTTTGATGCTTGGATTTTGATTGTTCTTTGATAACTTGATAATTTATAACTTTAATACTTGATAGTTGATAGTTGATAGTTGATAGTTGATACTTAATTTTAGTTTGTAGTTAAGCTTAAGATACTTGATAATTGAATAGTTGATACTTGATAATTGATTCTTAGATGTTTGAACTTTGAATTTAGAGATGCTACTTGATACTTGATAACTTGATAGTTGATAATTGATAAGTCGATAATTGATACTTTGGTTAATTATCTGGTAGTTGATAACTTGATACTTAATAAGTTAATTTTAGTTTTTAATTAAGTTAAATTTCAATTTTCTCCTAATTTCTTTTTGTTTTTTATTAGTACTAAACTACTAATGTACTATAATAGACTATTAGAGTACAGAGTACTAGAGTACTACTTAAGTACTTAATCGTTATGGCTATTTTTTCTTTCCTTTTTTTTGTTTATAATCTTTTGTGAGCTTCAAGCCTTCATTGTTTTTTATTAGTACTAAACTACTAATGTACTACATAACTACACTACTTAAGTACTTAAGTACCTAATTTTTTTTTGATTCTAACACTTATTTTCCTTTTCTAGGATGGATAGCCAATCCGCTAGTAATAGTGGATTCGATACATACACGTCACCGAGTGTAAGTTCGGGTAACCAACTTGAAAGCCCTCCACTTCAAGATCAACCCCAATCACAAGATAACCAAACTCAAGGCCCCGGAGATGAAGGGGAAATGTCTACTATTGGTGGGACTAAAAGGAAGAAGGGGCCAGAGAGGAGTGTCGCGTGGCAACATTGTAAAAAACAAAAATACAAGGATGATGAAGGAAAAGAGTGGACGGTTGGTGTTTGTAATTATTGTCAATTACATATACCGGCGGATTCTAAAAGAAATGGAACTACCGGGCTTCTCAATCATTTGCATAGGTGTGAGGGTTCTCCTCTTCGTGTGGGAGTTGATAAAAACCAACCGATGTTAACTCAATCGAGTATGGGAGGCTTAGGATTTAGTTTTGACCAAACTAGACTTGACTTTAAGTGTGTGAAGTGGATTATCAAGGCGGAGATGCCATTTAGGGTAGTTGACCATCTCGATTTTAAAGATTTTATTCACGATCTTCAGCCAAGGTATATAATTCCTAATAGGAAAAATGTTGCTAATGAGGTATGGAGTATGTTCTGTGAGGAGAAGGCAAAGATTAAAAGCATAATTGGTGATGTGAGGGTGAGTGTAACTACTGATACTTGGACCTCTATCCAAAACATCAATTACATGGTGGTGACGGCCCATTTTATAGATTCGGAGTTTAAGTTGCATAAGAGAATAGTCAACTTTTGTAAGATTACTTCTCATAAGGGTGATGATATAGGGAGGTGTCTTGAAGAAAAGTTGAATGAGTGGGGTGTAAGTAAAGTGTTTAGTATTACCGTGGATAATGCTAGTTCCAATGATGTGGCGGTGGAGTATTTGAAGAAGCAGTTTCGAAAGCATGATAATCTTTTGCTTGATGGGTATCACCTACATATGAGGTGTACTTGTCACATAATTAATTTGATTGTGAAGGATGGGATGAAGGAGCTCGTAGAGTCCATTGAGGGTATCCGGAATTGTGTAAAGTTCATTCACTCTTCTAGTGCTAGATTGGATAAATTTAGAGAGTGTGCAATATTAGAGAAGAAGGATAAGATGGCAACTGTCCCAATGGATGTGGTGACAAGGTGGAATGCGACATACACTATGCTCCATAGTGCGTATAAATTCAAAGATGTATTTGCAAGGTTAGCGGATGATAGTGCACAATTTGTTGCATACTTTTGTGAGGAAGTCGTTAGAGAAGTTGATGGGAATAAAGTATATGCCAAGAGGGTGGGTCCTCCGAATGACGTTGATTGGGAGAAAGCGATGGGCTTTACTCATTTCTTAAAAAAGTTCTACGATGCAACCATCAAACTTAGTGCAACCAAGACTCCTACATCACATCTAGTTTTGAAAATTTTGATAAACTTGAAATTGGAAATTTATGCTAAAATTAGAGATCATAATAATCCTATTTTGCAAAATGTGGCTACTTCGATGAAGCGCAAGTTTGATAAGTATTGGGGTTCTTTTGAAGATGTCAACCTTATAATGTTTGTAGCTCAAGCTCTTGACCCGAGGTATAAATTTCAAATGATTGAATTACATTTGGAAGACCTTGGCTACCCTCCTAACCGAGTTGAAGATGTAAAGACTCGGGTGAAGTCACACTTGAATCTTATGTATGAAGCTTATAAGGGGACTAATGTTGAAAGATCATATGTGGAGGTACGTGTGGAGGAAGATGATGATCAAGTGGATGATGTGGAAGCAAGGGTGGAAAGGAGGCTTAATAGACAAAGAAGGGAGGCTAAACTTAAGGAAATAGCCAATGAAGTAGACAAGTATTTTAATGATGCATACGAAAGTACAAGGAATGATGATTTCGATTTATTAGAGTGGTGGAGGGTCAATAGTGGGCATTATCCTACTCTTGCTAAGGTTGCTAAGGATGTATTTGCTATTCCTAGTTCAACCGTCGCTAGTGAGAATGCTTTTAGCCTCGGGGGGAGAATTGTGGATCCGTTTAGAGCTTCTTTGACACCTAGAATGGTCGAGGCTTTAGTTTGCACGAGCGATTGGCTTAAAGGTGACGAATTTCAATTTTATAAGGAGCCTACGGAAGATGAAATTGAGTTTTACAAAGAACTTGAAGAATTGGAAAAAAGTAAGTAACTATCTTTATTCTTTAGTAAATACTAATGTTTATTTATTTAGTTTTTGGGTTTTTGGTGATTATAAATTTATAATAACTTTATGAATATATATTTTTTTAGGTTTGCCAAATGTAGTAGAAATTGTCACAACCACCACCACCTCAAGCTAAAATGCCCATCCTCCGGTTCAAGAACTCCCACCTCGACCACCTTCAAGAGGGGTAGTTTTAGGGGAAGGGCTCGGGGTAGATCAAACCGTGGACGTAGTACTAGCCCATCTTCTACATTATCATCATAAAGGTGCTCTCTCATTGGTCCTTTATAATTTTATATTATATTTTGGCTTTTTAGATATTAAGCAATACTTTTTTTCACTTTTCATTTTCAAATGCAGAACATGCTATGAGGTTAGCTTTGAATGAGCAAGAATGCAAGATAATGAATGGGAAAACTGAAGAAACAAGCTCTGGCTACTCTCTTTTGATTATATTTTATTTGTGGTTTGATAATGCATTAATGCATACATAGCTATAGACTTATAAACAAGCTCTGGCTACTCTCTTTGGTACTTTGGTATTTTGCTTTGGAATTTTGTTTTGAATCTTGAACCTTTCAATATTTGTGGTCTTATGGTACTTTGGTTCTTTGATAATTGATACTTTGATAGTGTTTATTGATTTTGGTGCTTGTTAGTTACTTAGTTTAGCACTTTAGTAATTTAGTTGGTAGTAAATTTATTTTGGTATTAGTTTTGTTTACTTGTGGTAGTTTATAGTTTGTTAGTTTAGTGCTTGTGGGCTGGCAGCAGTGTGTGTTTGATAAACTGTGGGTCTGCTGCTGAGTGCTGCTGTGCGCGCTGCTGTGAGTGCTGCTGTGCTGCTGTGCGCGCTGCTGTGAGTGCTGCTGTGCTGCTGTGAGCGCTGCTGTGCTGCTGCGTGCTGTGTGATGTACTGCTGTGTGCTGTGTGATGTGCTGCGTGCTGCTGTGTGCCTGTGTGTGCTGCTGCGTGCTGCTGCGTGCTGTGTGATGTACTGCTGTGTGCTGTGTGATACTGTGATGTGCTGCGTGCTGCTGTGTCTGTGTGCCTGTGTGTACTGCTGCGTGTTGCTGTGTGTACTGCTGCAGTGCTGCGTGCTGCTGTGTGGGCTGCCAGCAGTTTGCTTACTTTGCTAGTCTATTTAATTGCTGTGGCTTTGTATAATTGTATGTGTGTGAGTGTGTGGCTCAGTGGCTGTGTATATTACTAGCAGGGAATTATAGGCATAATGCTGTAGCTTAAGAAATGTAGAATTTGCCAATTTGGCAATTTGCTTAGTTGCCCAAATTTAAAAATGTAGGATTTTCGGTATTACTGAAATTTTATTTATACCAAACCGAAATTTCGGTTACCGCAATATCGGTTACCGACTTTAATTCGGTTCGGGATCGGTTCTCAATTTCGCATTACCGAAATCTTCGGTTCGGTTCGGTATTATCTAATTCGGTTCGGTTACCGAACCGAACCCAGCCCTACATATCATCGCTTCTGTATGCGGCATGTTCGCAGTAACTTCACCAATAAATGTAAACCAGATGAGACTTTAAAGATAATAATGTGGAAGGCTGCCACTGCTTACTGCTTGCCGAAATTCAATAAGTACATGGCCATGATAAAAGAGTATGATGAACAACAGAAGACTGGAAAAAAAAACCATGGAGGTGGCTAAACCAAATTTCCCTCGAAAAGTGGACTTTTGTTCACGATGGAGGGCATCGCTAAGGGATAACTTCGACAAATATTTTGGAGGTTTTCAACGAAGTTTTAGTTGGAGCGAGGTCTTTGCCCGTCACTGCGTCGGTGCAGCTCATTTTTCATTGCATTATTCAGTACTTTTGCAAACAATGTGAGCAAGGAAAAAAAGGATTGAAGATTCGGAGCTTAAACAGCTGAAACACACGATGGTTATGGCGATTAAGTTAGCGGACATTGTAAAAAAAATTGCCAAATATACTTTTTTAGGCATAGCAACTCAGAAGTAGTTGCCTCCGTCACTTCAGCCAAAGGAAAAATGAAGAATGTAATTATTCAGGAAGGCAAGTGCAGTTGCGGGAGGTGGGGAGTTTTTAATTATCCTTGTTCACATGTTATGGCGGTGTGTGGTGAACTAAGGCTTGATTCGAAGTATTTAATTGATCAATATTTGAGTCTTAAAGCATACATTGGTAACTATTCTAGTACTTTGTATCCTGCATTGCCAAAAGATTATTGGGATACCAATTTCCCCCTGTTGCAGGTGTTTTAATTCCTAATCCAAATTTGTTACGTTAAAAGGGTCGACCATCTACGCGCATTCATAACGAGATGGACATAAGCGATCGTTGAAGGAAGAATTGTTGTGGAATTTGTGGGGAGCCGGGACACGATCGCCGCACTTGTCCCCGAAATAAGAAGAAACAGTTGTTGTTGCCTTCTAATTATACATGCATCCTTAGTTTAATTTTCTTATATTTTATATTTCAAGTTTTCCTTTATTACAATCTTTATCTTAACTTATGATGTAATTTTAGTTTAGTATGGTAAAGTTGAATTATTATGCTTTTGAGATCTTTATGTTTCACTTATTATATAACTTATTAAGCTATTTATGTAAACTTATTATGATGTTGTATTTGTTAAGTTTGTTGAATTTTTATTTATTAGATACGCGTAAAAATTTTAGAAATCCTTCCACTTTTAAACTATGTAATGTTTAAAAATGGTTACATTATTAACAGCCTCCACTGCATAGTGACTATTGTAAATCGAGCCGTATTATCATTTCAGTCACAGATTTGCCATCCGTATAGTTGTATTGTCATATCAGTGTCGTGTAAGTGTTTTGGCATTTCATCTATACAGGTGTTTACCATAGCAACTTCCCTCATAGCATTGTATTTTCAACCCGGCTCTGTGAAGTGTATTATCATTTCATATACACAGTCATTGACTGTAAGGATTGCACTCATAGCAGTGTATTGTCTGCTTAGATAATTAAGTGTACTATCATTTCATCTACATAGCAATGTACTGTTGCAATTCACGCCTATATAGATAGTATATAAGCACCATCTACATATAATTTTGTTTCATCTCACTCTTAACAAACAATGGCTTCTTTTAGTTCCAAAAATGAATAATCTAAAAATATAGATGGATTCGCAATGACTGACGAAATTCTCCTGTATGATGCTTGGAAACAAGTGAACCGTGATTGTAAGTGGTGTGAGCGGGATAACTCGCAAACATGGGTGAAAATGGAAGAAATTTTTAATGAAGCACCTAAGAAGGAAAACTCCTTGTGAAAAGACATGGTTGTGACGCCTGATCAATTTGCTCAGTTGTGGGCAAAGGTTGAACCAGCAGTGAAAAAATGTAACTGTTTTTATACTGAAAAGGAAATGCCTACTCTTTATCCTAAATTTATGACAGCCGACCCTGCACGTAGGGGCCATTATCTCGCAAAATTCTACGGCGATATTGCTCGAGAGATGGTAAGAGGTGAAAAAGCTAGTAGGCTAGCGCGTGCGGAAACAAAAATTACCTAGATATGTTATTTTCAGGTTACATGAATAAAATTGATTGACAAATAAAAACTGTAAAAGTAAACTCTCGATTTCTACCAATTTTAATTCTGAAAAGATTGTTTGATCTTGTTTAGCATGCACAAATCATTCACATAAAAAGCAATCAAACAACACCAGAATTAACGAGGTATCATTACTTACGTAAGACTAATCCTCAAGAACTTTTCACTATAAAACAAAAGAGTTTACAGACAAATTAATCACAAATACAGACTTACAAACTTGAGTCACACAAGAATAGCTGTAGTCTCCACCTCCGGTGCTTATAGTCCTTATATTCGAATCACACGAATAGCCTCACAATGAATCACTCGTCACGGTATCACACCGTTATCACAATTTGGGATTTCTTGTTCTTTTTGTGATGAACTCAAAAGATTGGCATGTAAAATCAAATCCTAGGTGGTGGAGGATTTTTGCTTTTCAAAGATATGAAATATGAAATTTTTCTTCAAAGGAAAAGCTTATAAAATGATGTAGCATAGCCTTATATATATAGAAGATTCAAGGTTTAAAAGGCTATGCAACTTGCTTGAAAAATATCTCAAAATAAGTTGTCATTCAATGTATTTTCGTGCCTTGATTCAATGTATTTTATGCCTAGGAAAGTGTGAAAGCAAGTTGTACAAAAAGGCAAGTGGGCAAGTGGATGAAAAAATAACTCAGCAAAATTTACATGCCGGACCGGTATCGGCAAATCAGCATACCGGTTCGCAGTTGAAAAAGCAAGAAAATTTTATACGCTGGATCGGTCCGTAATTGAAGAATCCAGCCAAACTTAACTGCCAGACCGGTATTGGCTTTTGGGCATACTGGTTCGCAATTTTGCAAAAATGATTTTCTTTAATTTGCTGAGTTTTGTACTTGATTAGAAGAATCCACAACAATTAAAGTTGGTTTGAAAAATGACTACATACATTGTATTTGATTTAATGCATGGATTTTACAAAAAAGATTTGATTTAAAAAGGAAGAGAAATCCAATTTGAATTTCTCCTTTGAATTTTCAAAGGAAGCTTTTATAAAACTTTTTTTGAAGAAAAATCCAACTTGAATTTCTCCTTTGAATTTTCAAAGGAAACTTTTAGAAAAACTTTTTAAGAACCAATGAAAATCCACCACCTATGATAAAAGATCTCACACCTTTTTCAAGCTAATGCGAACATGATCTTGAGAGTGCGGCTTCTAGATTTTTGCGCTCCATTAAGTGTGAACACGAACAAAACATTTACAAAATAAAAATGTGATTTTATCGAGAGAGTAAAGCCAATAAAAATAATCCTAACAAGAGGTTATTTTACTAATTATGTTGTATTAAAATTAAGTTAATGTTTTTAATTCATAATAATTTATCTTGTATTTCCTGCAGACAGATCATGCCTATCTCATGTACTTGGTGGAAGAAGGCGTCAATTTTCCCTATATAATGTACTGGACTTTCCTTAAGGACTCTCTAAATTAATATTTGGTTTTACTATGTAATGTTTAATGTACTAGAATTTCCTTAAGCACTCTATGAACTAATATTTGATTTTACTATGTAATGTTTAATGTACTGGAATTTCATTAAGCAGTCTCCGAATTAATATTTGGTTTTATTATGTAATGTTTAAGTTTATGTATTTATATGTTTTACTTTGTTTCATATGTCACGTTTTACTTTGTTTTATGTGTAATATTGTGAAAGCGTTAAGAAAGGTTGTACTTCAATGTTTGGTTAACTTTGTTTTGTATCTGCGTATAATTAATATTTAGTATGCAATGTTATTCAATAAAGCCACACCCTGAAATATCATTACATAAACGTAGTAGTACAAAAAGAACATAATAAAACATACAAAGTGAGCGAAAGTAATACATAATAAATGAGATATCCTACTCCTCATCCATACCTTACACAATTTCACACAGGACCAGCAATCTCACTCAACTCTAATATAATTAGACATTGTAGTAAATAAAATATTTAGACAAACGTACTAGTGTTCAAAGCTTTACAAATGAACTTTTCTATTTTAGTTAGTTTTCATTTGTATCTGCGCGTCTGGAGTCGTCGCCATTTCTTTAGTATTGTATATAATACCTGTGTTCAAAGACTCTTCTTTCCATATGGTAGTCTAATAGACATAGTTTAACAAATCTTATGGGTTGTGTCCGTGCAATGATCCATTTGTATTTGTTACCCATTCGAACTGGGTTGGCTCATAACTGCTGTTGTCCATTGGAGGCTTATTTGAGTTGAGCTTTGCTATCAACAGGACATGTTTCTCAATTGGACAACTTAATGGATGCAGTGAGCTTTGTTCGGATGCAACAACCCTCCAGTTTTCTCCAAAAACTTTAAACAAAAACTTGTCAAATAGCGTGTAGTCATATTATACCCATTTATTCCATGTAATGTACATATGGGGTGAAAATACAATAGGCATGTAATAAGTATTTAGCAAATACCATAGATATACAAATAATAAAGGCGTCCATGATTGCAAAGGTACGAACACTAGTGGTGAACGGAAGGGAAGTTCGAGATTATGCCAATTATATAAAAAAATTCTTGGCCTTAAAAGATGAGATGGAGTTTGCAACATCCCTTGACACATTCGTATGATTCTAAGAGCTCGATTTCTCCGAACTCTATCTCGTATTTCCATTTGAATTTCGGATGGAATGAGGGGAACCAAATCATCAATATTAAAGGAATTTCTCATGTTTTGTTTGAAGTTAGAATGCTGGAAGATGATAGTTCTGTACTTTACTGATTGGAATGCGATTAGATTAATAAGAATATGTTTGTTATATATGAGATCTCTCAAAGCTTTTCACATGTGCATGTGTCGTCAAATCACGTTCTAAGAAGTCACGTGAATGGTTTACCATACCAATTACAATTATATGCAGTGACTTTTTACACTGACTGGTCACATCATGTCACATATTTTTGTGTATTTGTAGTTGTATTCAAATCTCTGTTATACATTCAAACTTTCTAAGTGAGTCATCATATCTTTTATCCAACCTAGTGGATTATTAAATCAATTACTTTTCAGTGGCTCGCATATCTCTGATAAACTAAATAGTGTAGGCGTACGAACGCTAGTGGTGAAAGACCTTGGTTTCTTTTCTTTAATAGTAAATTCTAACTCGAGATACCAAAAGATATATTGGATCCGACCAGATTGAGGTGATTTTTAATTGAAAAACTCGAATTTGTCCCCGTTTCACCGCTTCATTAAGGTCGTGTTGAGTTAATTTATCATCACTAATTATTCACTAATATATACAAAAATTAATATATCCATTTATTATTACAATGGCATTATATATTTTTTAATGTCATTGTAAAAGATTAAACATTTTCAGAGAAGGAAGGGGTGGGCCAATTGCCATCCATATTCATTCACCATATATATAACATTTTTAATTTTTTTTTCATCATGTTAACATTAAAACCCATATACATTTAACATTCATTTTGAATCCAAATTAGTTTTTTTGAACCCAAAACTAGATTAGAATAAAAAAAATTAAAACACACATACAATGCAGTGAGATTTTTTATGGTTTTTTTACCCAAATTTGATAAGTTTTTATTTAGTTTCATAATATAGATGTAATGTTAATTATTTTCCTTACGTTTTAAATGTATGTAATGTATTTTCTTAAATTTACGAAAGAAATTTCCATGTATATATAAAAGATTACAACTAAGGAAAATAAATATCCATGTACAACAGTAAAAACTAATAATCAACATACTAAGTACCACAACTAGGTTTTGTTCTCTTCGTCTTAGGCCTTTCAGCCCTCTCGACTTCTGCATGTGTGTGTACCTCGAGACCCTCACCTCTGCCCTTGTCCTTCAGTCTACCTCTTATTCGACTTATATCAATAGGTACATCTATAACATCCGATATAATCGACATTGTCAATCCCCCAGCATGCTCCATGGGTGTAAGTGGTGGTGATTGTGAAAGTACCGGTGGAAGTTGATACGATACATAAGGTGAAGTAAATGATGTGTCTGTCGTTAATATAAACACATAATGTTGCATGTGAATGTCCTTGAATATGGTGGAGAGTGGAGAAAAATCTATCGTGCTGTGTTATGGTAAGGTAATAAGGGTGTAATAGTGGTGGTGGTGGTGGGTAACGCAGTAGTAATAGTAGTGGTAGAGAGTGGAGAAAAATCTATCGTGCTGTGTTATGGTAAGGTAATAAGGGTGTAATAGTGGTGGTGGTGGTGGGTAACGCAGTAGTAATAGTAGTGGTAGTGGTGGTGGTGATGGTGGTGGTGGTAGTGGGTAACGTAGTAGTAGTAGTAACGTAGTAGTAGTGGGTAACGTAGTAGTAGTAGTGGGTAACGTAGTAGTAGTGGGTAACGTAGTAGTAGTAGTAGTAGTAGTAGTAGTAGTAGTAGTAGTAGTAGTGGGTAACGTAGTAGTAGTAGTAGTAGTAGTATTGGTAACGTAGTAGTAGTAGTAGTGGGTAACGTAGTAGTAGTAGTAGTAGTAGTAGTAGTAGTAGTAGTGGGTAACGTAGTAGTAGTAGTAGTAGTAGTAGTAGTAGTAGTAGTAGTAGTAGTAGTAGGTAACGTAGTAGTAGTAGGTAACGTAGTAGTAGTAGTAGTAGTAGTAGTAGTAGTAGTAGTAGGTAACGTAGTAGTAGTAGTAGTAGTAGTAGTAGTAGTAGTAGTAGTAGTAGTAGTAGTAGTAGTAGTAGTAGTAGTAGTAGTGGGTAACGTAGTAGTAGTGGTATGGTAAGTAGTAGTAGTAGTAGTAGTAGTAGTAGTAGTAGTAGTAGTAGTAGGTAACGTAGTAGTAGGTAACGTAGTAGTAGTAGTAGTAGTAGTAGTAGTAGGTAACGTAGTAGTAGGTAACGTAGTAATAGTAGTAGTAGTAGTAGTAGTAGTAGTAGTAGTAGTAGTAGTAGTAGTAGTAGTAGTAGTAGTAGTAGTAGTAGTAGTAGTAGTAGTTGTCAAGTAGGGAAGATAGAGGTAATAAGGTAGGGTCAAGTGGGGAAAATAATGGTGTAGTAGTGGTTGTGGTGTTGGGTAACGTAGTAGTAGTAGTAGCAGTGGTAAGGTAGGCTCAAGTAGGGAAGATAGAGGTAATAAGGTATAGAAGTAGTTGTCAAGTAGGGAAGATAGAGGTAATAAGGTAGGGTCAAGTGGGGAAGATAATGGTGTAGTAGTGGTTGTGGTGTTGGGTAACGTAGTAGTAGTAGCAGTGGTAAGGTAGGCTCAGGTTCGGAAGATAGTTGTGATACGACAGGATTTGGTGAGGAAGATATATGATGTGTAGAGGTAGATGGACCAGCATCAGGTGAAGAAAACATAGTATGCTGATGTGCTGAATGGGGGGGGGGGGGGCTGTGGTGAAGATAACATGGCAAGCTGTGAGGATGACGTACCCGTAGTGGGTCGCCTCTGACGATGGCGAGAGGGTCTTGGGATCAGCTTGGGAATCGGATCGTGCACCTGTAATGGGTCAACGGATAGCCGGAACTGTTGACGCACCCTTACAGGAGCTGCATGTGCCAAGTCAGATATCTCCTCGGATGTGGGATCTTCTGTGATGGATCGCATTGGATGGTTCAATGCTAATGCATACATCTTAGCAAGCGCATCACCCTGAACCATTAAAGTACAATATAAATATCATATTGAGATTAACAAAAATTTGAAATTACATTTATTTGATGTAAATAAAACTTACCAATATCTCCAAAGTGACTCATACCGACTCAGGACCGAACTCCGGAGGCGCCTCCGGCACTGCAAGTATGAATCGTCGAGTAATGATATGAAACTAAACCATGTAAGGATGGTCATACTGAATTGGGCCCGTCAACGCATTCGCAATGACTACATGATCTTGCCGGCGATCCCAGAAGGCAATGAAGTCGCGGTGATGCTGACTCCAATCAATGGGATCCTCTCTACCCCTCCCCCTCAGATCTGTATCGTGCAATTGTTCACTTATTTCAACATCTATGGGGATATTCTATTGCAAACTAAACTGTCGCATGACTCTGTCTGGGAGGTGCCACTCTACTATTTCGAAGCAAATAAGGGGTGCTCACGTGCGCCATATAGCCTGGCCAACAATACAGTAGGGAGGTAATGCAGCCAATACATGTGCGGTGCATGGCTCCCAGATCATTTGCAAATTATTAAAAATAACTTATAAATATTCAAAATTACAGGAACAAAAGAAAGATGCAAAATAAATTTGTAAATTTTAAAAAATTCGGCAGAGTTTTATTTGTTTATATAAGAATCCAATATTTTTATATTCACCTATTTAACAAGTTTACTAAAATATACCAAACAAGATAATCTCCCAATCAATGACAATTAATTTATATATAATTATCCCCAACGTAATGATAAAAATAGATCTTTTCAGGACCAAAATCTATTTACTCTGCTCGCATACTAAGCACATGCTTCTTAATGATGATTAAAATTGATTACAACAACCTGCTCCACTCGCATACGATCTAGCTGATCCCTGTAGTGAGTCAAAACATGGATCTGAGTTCGATTCAACAGAAACCTCGCCTGCCACCTGTATTCAGTAAATAGAGGGTGTCATAATTAATACATTTTATGTTGAGACAACAATCTTGTTATATATCATAAAACCTTGCTCCATGTGGTGGTCTATTAATATAAACGAACTCCTCTTCTTCCTGGATAGCTATACCAGCACGTCGGGGGCAAATGTACGATAAACGGTCCCAACACCATAACTAACAAAAAATTACAACGCCTATTTGTCAACCATATACTATAAGAAATGAAAGACTATAAATTAACTCATGTAAATTAATGTATACCTGCAGTAATATAAGTGGACCTGCAATCTGTTTTGATCGTATACGATTACCACGTCACATTTCTCTGTATAAGACCGTAAGTGCGGCGGCGCCCCAACTATATTGGCCCACCATGTTTAAATCCTGAAGCAGTGGGAATAATGAAACTTTCACAAATGCCGATGACTTGTCAACCAAAATAGAATAGCCGATCGATTGAATAATCCAGGCACGTGCATATCGTTCGATAAGAATGTCATTAGCATTGTCGGCAAGTATCTCCCAAAAAGTATTGGCTATCCAAGACAGTTTCAACTTCAAAATCTTAATAGCGTTGACCGGTGGTCAGATGCTTAGTACACGCTCACAGACGTCAGCCGGAGGGGCATCCAATGGTGGGGCGGTGACTGCAAGCCCATCTATCGACAATCCAAGCAATACAACCACATTATGGAGTGTGATACTGCACTCTCCTACAGGTAGATGAAACGTGTGTGTTTCTTGCCGCCATCATTCGACCATAGCTGTAATCAATGCATGGTTATACTGAATGTGACCTACACGTTACACCCCGTAAAATCCCGCTTGTATTAATATATGCTGTACCCTCTCAGGCAGGATAATGTGATGTCCATCAGCTCAATTAAACTCAATATCACTCCTACGAGGATCCAATAATCCAGGGTCATAGCCGTCCCATATAGTATAAGACCTATGTTGGTCCTGTAAATATAAGACACGACGGTCCTCAGGACCAGGATCTATCTACAAAGACCTGTTCTATATACATGTTCATTAGATGCATACCTAACGAAATAATACATATTCAATAGTACATATATGTTATTTAATTAACATATAATCTAACCACATGTATAAAATTTAAAAAACATCCATTCATTAAGTAATACAAATGCATTACAATGTAGCATTACACATTTTAAGCGCAATAACAAAAGCCGAATCCATACATATTGAATAAATAAGTTCTAACCCCATACATATAGAGCAAAAATACACTAACGCGTTACACGTAAATATATAGTACTTAATAAAACAAGTTACATAAAACAGACAAAAAAACTAGAACTATAAGCAAATACACCCTATTTCTTGCATTGTGAATGCTTTTTTGCATTATTCATACTTTTCTGTACTTTTTCTTGTTTTTCCCTTTTGCTTTCCATATGCTTCGACAAATGGGCATTCAATTCCTTCACCCCTTCAACAACTGCCCTCTAATCTTCATTTTCGCAATACATGCCCTTCATTTTACTGTAATTGGCTTGTATCTCTTCGGCCACAGTTCTCTCCTTGTCAACCCAATGGAAAAAATTGCATTCATTGTTAACAAAAATTTTGCAAAATGAATCTTCTACTCGGGTTTTTCTCCGTCCAAGAAACTCTCATAAGGGCAACCTCTCCGCAGAAACAAGTGGCATACGAACAAGATCCAGAATTGGAACTGGAGTTTGATGACATTTCTGCGCAAAATTATACAATTATTAGGTACTTCAGTGTACTCTACACGTTATTAGTAGTTTAAGTTAATGTAAGTATAAGCATTTTAATTAATTAATTAACTTCACCAGTAATATATGCCAATAGCAAATATTAGTAGCCTTCAAATATTCCTTGTAACAACTTCATCACTCTGGAATGTTGGTGTTGTTTTCTCTTTTGAAGAATATACTGTTTTGTTTAATTTTTTAAACAATGTATGTATGTTATTCCATGAATTTTTTTTACTAATTATGTATGCGAGTTTTATTCTTCTTCAATTAATATTGTCCACCATATTTTATTCTAATATAGTTTTAGGCTACTATTCATATATGTTTTAAAATTTTCTTCTTCAATACTCTCTCTCTCTCTTCATGTATGTGGAGAGTTTTAATTTTTGTATTATAATAATAATTTTGGGGAGTTTGGGTTCAAAAGTCTGAAATTTTGATTAAAAAAAAAATAAAAAACTGGAAAAACCCAGAAAAAATCCAATCGTAATGAGATGGACTTTCATTTCACATATAGATGTTAAAAATTGGGTTTAATGTGAAATTAAATATAGATGTAAAAAATTAAGATGCAATGAATAGTGTAAAAAAAAACTAGGAATCTAAAATTCTCTGCTTAATTAGAAAATTGAGTAACAAAGCATGGATTAACGTTGAGAGGATGGCCATTAAAAAATTGAATTTTTAGGACTCTTTATTCTTCTAAAATTCCATTTTTGCCAATCAAAACAAGAAATACTAAAAGAAAACGAGTGTTCGCTCATACAAGGATCTACTGAAACAAAGACGTGCATGCAACATGCTATTACCTTGAGGAACTCTACTGGTAAGCCAACCAACTCCATCTCACTAAAGAGAACAAATGAAGTGTCATCATTCAGATTTCGGAATTGTATGTTTTAGTATGTTTTCATACACCCCAATAATTAAAGCTTTCCATGAATTGTACATTTTAGTATGTTTTCATACACCCCAATAACACTAATTTTGGATGACCACTGTGTGTTTCATACACCCCACAAACTCGACAAAGCCCCACCTCGTGCATGCAAACCCACACAAACCCCACAAAACAAATCGAGCTCAAATCGAGCAAACTTTTACAAACATCATGACTTGGAATTATGGCTCATATTACGTACCTCGTTCAGTTGACTGGGAAAGCAGCGTCGCCGGCAACACATAAATTAAGGTCAGAGCTGAAGCACGTCGGATCTGTTTTGATCGAAGCTCAATTTTTTCCTCACGGCAATAAAAACAAAGAAGGAAAGACCTGAATAATCAACGATTTTATGAGTAAAATGGAAATGGTGAGTTTTGTCATCAATTTTCACGCTGAATAATCAACAATTTTGAGATTTTTTAAACCAACCCTTTTACATAAATAAGATGAAATTTGAAGCCATCAAGTTTCCAAAAAACAAAAGCTGGCGTTTTTGTGCGTAAAATTGCCACAATTTTGATTTTTTAAACCAACCCCTTTTACATAGTTGTAAAAAAAAACTCTGCCAAACACAATCATTTCAAGGAAAATAATAATAATAATTATAAAAATCACCGCAAAGAATTACTTTTCAACCGGTCAAACGACTACGTTACATACTTCTCAACGAACCAGGAGCATTTAATTCCCGGTTTTAACCTCGTTGATGAGGTGAGACGCGGCCAGCAGCAATTGGCAGCTGTAGCGATAAACGACCAAGGCCAAAGGCCCAAAAGCGGCAAAGTCGAGGTCGAAACAACAAACAGATTGAAGGAAGAAGAGGAACCAAAAACGTACACAGTTTCCATTACTAAAAGAAGTTCCGCAAACACCTCTGTATCCATGTTATTACAATAAACCCTTGCTTCACAAAATAAAGCCTAATTAATTAATAAGGGATCACAATGGAGAAGGAGTTTAAGGTACAGAAGAAGAATATGGGGACTGGTGCATCGATGAACCACCAGGACTGTAGCTCCGATGGCAGCGAAGAGAGAGAAGACGAAGCCGGTAGTGGAGGACAGCTTTACGTATCTCTCAAAATGGAGAATTTCTACAAGCTCAAAGGCGACCTAATCCCTCATGTCTTCGGCTCTCTCCCCCTCGTCGGTTCTTGGAACTCTTCTAAAGCCGTAAATCTCTCACTCTTACTGTCGCTCTTTGCTTTTTTGATTCGATACACTCTACTCTCATTGATGTATTATATTATATGCTAATTAATTTAGCCTTCGATCTATTTCAATGCACTTTAATGACTTTTGTCTTTTTGATGCAATATGATCTTCTAAACCTGTACTCGTTCTTACTCTTTGCTTTTTGATTCGATACGCTTTAATTTTTATGCATTTTGCTAAATAATTTAGCTTTTTTTATCAATTTCAATTCACTTTAATCACCTTTTTTTGTTATTTTGATTCAATATGATCTTCTAAAGCTGTACTCACTCTTCAGATCGTTCAATTTCAGTTCGCTCTGATCACTTTGGTTTTTGATTCAGTAGGCTCTAATTGATGTATTATGCAACATAATTTAGCTTTCAATCAATTTCAGTTTGCTTTAATCACTTTTTTTTTCTTGCTTAAGCAATATGCTCTAGTGATTTATTACACTACAATACAGCTTTCAATCAAGTTCGATTCACTTTAATTACTTGACACTTCTATTCTTTGATGCAATATGCACTAGTTTTTTTATTGATGTATTATGTAACCCAATTTATCTTTCTATCAATTTCATTTCACTTTAATCATTTCTGTTATTTTTTTATGAAATATGTTCTAATTGATATTTTATGTAACATAATTTGACTTTCGATCAATTTCAACTCACTTTATTCACTTCTGTATTTTTGATGAAATATGCTCTAATTAATGTATTATGTAACGTAATTCAGCTTTCATCAGTTTCAATTCACTTCGGTCGCTTATATTTTTTTTGATGAAATATGCTCTAATTGATGTATTATGTTAACATAATTTAGCTTTCTATGGAACGCGAATCAACCTCGATGTGGGAATTGAGTTTTGTTGTCCCTCCTAATCACGGTAATTTGATTCTCTGTTTGCGAGTGTTGATTAGGGTTTATTGGTATCCAATTTAGGAATTAACGTTTTCTCTGGTTTGAATGAATTTAGAAGCATTGGACTTCAAGTTCCTTTTGAAGCCGAAGTACAGTAATGTGCCATGTATAGTGGAGGATGGTCCAAACAGGCTTCTCAGTGGGGGGATTTTGCAAGGTGATGGAAGGTTGGCTCAATTTAGGCTTAATGATGACGAGGTTCTTGACTACAGGGTATTTGTTAAAGCCGACGAGGTTTCGCCGTTTGATCTTGCGGCTAGTTGGAGAGCGTATCAAGAGCATTTCCGGCCTTCTACTGTTCGCGGGATTCCTGATGTCAGTATGAATTTAGTAATGGAGAGGGGCCCTGAGGTATTACTGTGATCACTATTGTTGAGAGCTCCTGTGCTTGAATTGCTTTACAGTGACTGACTACTGTGACTGTGATCACCATTCCTGTAGTTAAATCTCTATTTTGCTTGCTCAGCTCAACCCTGATGAACAGCATCCTTTCATCATTGCTGCTTTTGTATATTCAATTATCATTCACACTTGAAGTTTGCACCTCAAAGCATGGGTGCAAAGTGAAAACATCTTTATGATAAAATAGGAAGGATTGCAAATCCTAAACGTGTAGAAGGGGAAAAAGATTGGAGGGATAAATTAAAGATGCATTTTCTAGTGTTGAGATTAAAGATTATAATGTTTAATTTCACCCATACTGTATTTGGTACAGTCTACACGTAGTAGTAATAACCTTGAACTTGAGTGCTTTATAGCAGAATAATTAATCCTAATAAATGTCATGTGGCCAGTTAAAATTGTTTCTAGTAATTGCATTAGGCATGATTACAGGAAGTGTGTGCATGCGGGATGTCTAATGTCCCTCAATCTTGCTTGTGGTATGAGGCGCACATCCCAAGTGGGACACCTGATGAAGCAAGACATTCATTGTTTCCAAGTTTACAAGGTTTGAACTTATTGATTTTATTTATACCTTTCTTAGTTTACCAAAATAAAATGATTGTATGGAAGGAGAAACTAAGTTGTAATGACACTTTCAACATTCTTACGGGTTGGTCTTGTCTTCTTGTCATGTGCAATTCCATTTCTGCACGTTATCTCTTATTTGAAAGGTTCTAATCACACATGTACTACATAGGTAGACAGGTAGTCCTAAATAACAAAAAGTTGTGCTAAATCCACAACACTTTCAGTCAAGAGGCAGAGGGGGTTGACTGATGATTTGAGGAGCTAGCACTAAGCGTGCCTGATGTGGGAAGTTGGAATCCAAATTGGATTGCATATGATTCAAATATTGTTTATATTCAGGATTAAAGGAAGGGAACTAATTATTGTGATTTAGGTCACTATGGCCTCTTTTTTTTTTGTTTTGATAGTTATTGCACAGTGTAGATTAAGGATTGTAGGAATTTAATAATTAGGTAGGAAAGTTATTTTAGCATTTTTCTTGTTTTGGCTTTTACTTGTGCTCTATATTATGATGTAACCTCCATTACGCGGACATACTTGAATTATGGATTGAGTTTATATCTTTGGCAAGCCATTACCTAGAGGGCATCTCCTCACACCCTTCTCCTTCTTGCAGTGCATCAGCGCTCACTTCTAGCATTTAGATAACTATCTAAATTTCTGAGATTGTAGTCATTGCAATCTAGGTGCTGCCAGCATATGCTTCGTGACTGGATTAAATTCTTTAAGTTCATCCTTATCCCTTTTATCCTTTCTTGACCAGATAGTCCATGGTATGAGACTGTTGGGCAAAGCTTTTATACTTTAGTTTCTAACGTGCATTAGAGAGAACACTTATTTCTAATACGTGGTTCTGTGTATTCAGTAAAATCTCAGCTTGATTTTCTCCCATTTTATGCACAGGATGGTTCTTCAACAAGTTTGGAGCTTGATTTAGAACATTATCTTGTCCCAGCTCCAGAAACTCCTGAAAATTCAGGTTCGGTTTATGCTGCCAACATGACAGAGAGTCCACGGTCATTTAATAGTGCTGAGGTAATCTCGAATAGTGATGGCTCAGGGAGTGCATCGCATTCTGACAAGGATGGTCGTGTTTCCATTGATCGACCTGCAACAATAAAGGTTGTCTTGGTTTTTGTATTGCATGTTTTAATCTATATATTTTTATTACATTATTACATTTGAGATTCTCTTCATTGTTATGACCAATTTTTTTTTTTGAAATCTATTGTTATTTGTTACCGAGTTTATGGAGCTACTTATCACAGGAATATAGTATGTGACTTTGATTTCTGTTGTTCATTCATATTTTTGCCCAATCAAAGATCTTTTTTTTTTCACCTTTTTTCGTTTCCCGGAACAATCCATGTTCTATTACAGTCTAATTATATCAAGATTTCGGCTATGTCCTAAGCTGTTAATATGCGACATTGCAAAGAATTTCATAATCTAAAAGAACCACTGTATTCAGCTGCAGTTTGATTTTAGTTGTTCAATTCAAACAAGAGACGCATAGGCAAACTCGTTTTCTTTTGCTGGTAAACTTCATGGTCTTTGTCATGTTGGCATCAGTATTTGGCACAACCTATGAACCACCTACACTCTCTTGGGGCTCATGGGTTGTGTCCGACCTGCGCCTTGCACTGACACTCTGAGATACTTTTTTGACATTCTCTGGAAAG
The DNA here is from genome assembly GCA_021464415.1 of Lonicera japonica. Lineage (NCBI taxonomy): Eukaryota > Viridiplantae > Streptophyta > Magnoliopsida > Dipsacales > Caprifoliaceae > Lonicera > Lonicera japonica. The sequence continues at coordinate 101,376,226 of CM038464.1, forward strand.
CTTTGGGGGCTGAAATTTATTTCTTTTCTTGAAGGGTGAAATTGAAAGTTTTTTGTTAATATTTAGCCCACTTGTAGAGTATAATTTGATTCATTTGAAAACTAGAAAAAGGTTATTCCTTTGAATTTTAATTTGTCTATTGAAATATGTTTATCTGCTATATCAAGTGCGAGGGGAGTTGCCAATTATTTTTGCGTAGCAGGAATTTACAAAAATACCGTTGACTAACTCAGAAAAAGAAATACTAATTGAAATGCAAGAAAGCCTATTCAAATCTATGATGTTTCATGTATGAAAGCGAAACATGGGTCTTAAATGCTAACCAAACTCTATGTTATGACCTTACAATATATTAAATACATTTATATTGTCCAAAAGTACCAGATATAGTGTTGCAAATGAATTGCCTGTGCCCAAGTTTTGGTATTAAGTATCATGTGTCCCCAACTAATACATGTCGCACTTTTTAAAATTTTGCAACCGAAGTCGTTTAAATGGCCTAGTCCACGCAAACATGGCGAATCATTCTCATGCGTGTGTTGCATAATCTGTTTTGGTGTCTTATCAGGGTAGTTTGCCAATCTTCACCTTGGTTTTAAATTTGTATTTAATTGCAGCACAGTTCCTTTATCTACCGCTGGCCATCTTTCGTGCCTCTGCATTTAACACACGTTTGCTAACATTTGAATAGGAGATGGAAGTTATCACCCCATATCCGTCTAAGGTGTATTCAGGTGGCATGTTTGAATCGAAATCAGAGGGGACATTTTCACCTTTACACAATCAAGATGGTCGCAAAGGACTCTTTGTGGATAGAGGTGTGGGATCTGCTAGGCTATTTAAATCGGCTAGTGCAACTACCTTCACTAGTGATCATAGACTTGATTCAGAAGCTAAGGTGTACAAACCCATCCCCTTTCCCCCACTTCAATATGTAATAAAATCCTTGCTCTTTCTCTCTTTAGGGTTGGTTTTTCATATCTCTGATTTCCCATTTTAATGAATTGTTAGAATTCGATGCCAGAGGCTGCAGGAGCTGTTGCAGCTGCAGCCGTAGCCGATCAAATGCTTGGACTCAAGGAGGATATGCATTTGGCGATTGTCCTGGTATTCCCCTCATAAATTGCCTATCATATTTGCTGGGGCCATTTTGACTTTACCCCCATTTTATATGCGAAATTAGACTTGCCGCCCTTGTTTTCATAATCGTTACACTTTGTCCCCTGCATATGGGGGAATCTCAAAAGAGTTACGTAGATATGGGGGTGGGGAGTTAGTCAAGGGATTATGTTGAAAAAAAATAAAAAATTAGATATTGCCCCCATTAGTACGCAATTCCTTGAGATCCCGACCCCCCCTCTCCCATGAAAGAGGCAAAGTCTAATGATTACGAAAACAGGAGCGTAAGATTGATTTCACATTAGGAACAGGAGCATAGTTGTCAAATCGTGAATCGTATCACGAATCGAAAACCTATCAATCGTGTGTCGCGAACCGTATCGTAAGATTCGGTGAAAAACCCTTAAAAAAGATTTAAATAACTAATTAATGTATGCAACTCTTTTGAATAAGTATCAAACCTAATTAGAAATTAAAACTAAGTTTTGGATATAATTAGACATCGTCTAAATAGTATCACGTTTGCCTTCATGCAACTTTTAAGTTCATATCCACAAAAGTACAAAACATGTTCATATTTCATGCTAGATGTACCAAAAAACAATAAAGTAGTCTATTCAAAATGTTATCGTTAATATTTTTTTTTCCGAGAGACAAAATAGACAACAAAATAAAAACTACAAACCCACTGTGTGGAATGCAATGGACGATAAGACAGTAAGATATCTCAAAAGAAAAACAACTGATCATATTTGAGAACCAGAATAAAATTGAGAAAGCAACCAACCAGAGGACACACAGGCCACTGTGCAATTTCTGATCATCTGAAAGGTGAAGAGACTCAGAGAGGAAGAAGGTGCTTGAGTGGTGAACAGAGGAGTAGCTTTTGAAAGTCGGCTAAAGCTGATTTTGAATGGGGTTTTTGAGCAGTGATTGTTTGAAAGGTGAAGAGGCTGATCGTTTTGGGGTTTTTTTTTTTTGGTTTTTGATAATTTTTTGGAGTCCCATAAAAGTTATGTACACAATTTACAGGGAAAAGTTAAAAAAAAAGGTTTTAAAAGCCTTTTTTTTTGTTATCGGGCAAAAAGAACCCAACCCAAACCCTAGGTCTTGTGAATCGTGACTGAATCTCGATTGAAGCGATTCCGATTCACGATTCAAACGATTCTTTACGATTCATGGACAAAAACGATTCTACCCACGATTCTGTATCTTTTTTCCCAAGAATCGAACCGAATCGTACGATTCGTATCGCGAATCGCACAATTCTAACAACTATGAACAGGAGGGAAAGTTAAAAAGCCCTATTTGTTGATAACCTTAAGGGTCCCTTTGCCTCCTTATCTAGTGGAGATAGTGAAACTAGGATTTAACTCTTAAGAACCTTTTGGAGTTTGAAATTTAGAAGCGAAGACCATTGCCTATTGGTTTATGATTTCATCGGTTAGTTCTTATATGTTAAATGCAATTTTATTGTAGTAGTAGGAATAGTTCTAACAATTTGCATGTATGGTAGGTTGGCCTGCCAGCTCGTGGAAAGACTTTTACTGCAGCTAAACTTACGAGGTATCTTCGCTGGTTGGGTCATGAGACCAAACACTTCAATGTTGGGAAGGTGGTTGATCTTACCATTATTACTCTTCCAAACTTGTTGAAAGTTGAAACATGGAAACTTATAAAACTATTTTCTTTTTTGGTTGTTGCGACAGTATCGAAGACTCAAGCATGGAGCTAATCAGGTACTACTAATTTGTATGAAGTAAATTTTCATTATTTTTCCGAAAATTCTCTTGCTTCTGAAAGGGATCATAGGTATTATGGTAGTATCTTAGCCTTCCTGAAGAGTGCACAATGCAGTTCAAAACTATATTATTTGATTTGATTCTCTGAAAGTTGTGGTTGACGTTCTTTGCTGAACCTTTTTTTTTTCAGTTAGATTTTGTTTTATCTATGGAAAAAATGATACATGTTTGGTTTGCGACATGGGTTGTTATAATAGTCTAGAAGACTCAGGTTACACAACCACTGGATTTAAGGCTTAATCTAGCACGAAGTTAGCAGGCCAATTTTAGCATTAACAGCCTCACTCTGCATTTTTAATTTTAATTTTCAGAAAGAAAGAGTAGTGAAATGGAAACTGTTTTTAATGTATTTGATATTTGTACTGCTTCAGTACTTGAACATTCATACGAAGAAATTCCATTATCCAGAAGAGTTGCTAGGAATATAATGTAGGCTTGCTAGTTAAAAAATTAGAAGTCGATTTCTATTTGCTCAGATTCATGTCAAGCTTAATGATTGGTTTATTCCTAAAGTTAGATCCCCATGCCATATAGCTTTTGTTGCTTTAGTGCCTAATCTTATCTGTTGGGAGCTCTAGAAGAACATAAATAAAGGAGGTTTGATAATGATTTTAATAGCCATAGATTTATCATTGATTATATTGAGGAGTCTATTGCTGCCATTTATTCCCAAATCAAGCATTCTGGTGAGAAGGGCTAAGGCAGATGCAGACCTTCTTAACGACTTCAAAATCAAGTTCCCCTATATAGCTGGGAACCAATGGATCATCACGGAATGGAAGTGCCCTATAAAGCGGCTTCTCAGTCGGGGCAGGCTATTGCCCCCTTCTGTTTAAATGAAAAAATTATTTGCACAGTTGAGCTCCAGCGGGATATATAGAATCTGAGTTCATCGCTACGGACTTATAAATTAAAATTTTGAGTTACAAGCATGTACTACAAACCTCTAACCCCTCCCTCCCAGTCCTTCATGCCAGCCAACACTACCACGGTGTTATGAGGCTATTGGCTAGGATGTCTTAAATTAATTGACACTATAAAGTAAATTTTTCGACATTACAATAAATTAAAATTTCAAATTGATACACTAAATTAAATGGATCAAATTAAAGTAACGTCTTTAACCTTGTTCAATTGTTGCTTTACAATGTACAATTGTACATGAGTTACATCGTGGTAATTTGCCATTTCCAAAATTTATTTTTAAAGTTATTTATTCAGCATTGACCTCAATGATTGAGCTATGAATATACATAATTTATCACGGTGGATATCTAGAACACGAGTATCGCATTTTTAAGTGTGAAACAAAAATGACAACTGCTACCAATAGCATGCCTGACCTTGTCTACTTGTACCCCAACTGAGATGCCACTTTATCCTTTACACCATAGTTGTTAAAGGCTCAAAGCACAAAATGTAAAGGTGCCCCTAGCGCTTAGGTGCAAAGCAAAAAGTGAAGCAAACGCTTTATCGAAGTGAGGCGCATGACCCACCAAAAAGAGACAAAAATGTTAAATTGCTTAAAAGGCATAAAACATGTCATAAGAAACAGAAGAAACATAGTAGGCATCATTACAAGGCATCATCCATATTCTAAAAGACCAAAGTCACCAAGTTTAATGCAAAATGTAAATCACTCTTTCAACAAAATGACCCAAGGCATTAAAGCTTATCATTCCTCAATTGCCAATCAACAAAATCTTAATCAAGATCAAAACCATTTTCCCTTTCCGCAAATTCTTCCTCTTTGGTATCATCTTCGTCCACGAGGTGGACTGAAGGAACTCTTGAGCTTGAACCAGATGGATCAACGAGTAAAAGAGAATGTATGTATCCCAATATCGCTGCTCTCTTTACCCTTTAGATGGATTAACAAGTTTTGTTGTCTATGGACTTTATATATAATACACACTAGGGTTTTGAGTAAAAAAAAAGGTAAGAAAATAAAAATTTACTACGGTTTTAAGTAAAAATAAGACTTAAAACTCACCTTTATGTGACGCACGCCTTAAACTCGCCTCCCACTAACGCACATGAAACGCGTGCTTCTTTGAACCTTGCCATGGTCGGTTTACTTTGCTTTTTGCCTAGGTGCACTTTTAATAACTGTGCTCTACACCATTAGACTGAGACTCCAGTGGCTCTCCTCTTCATTCCTCACCTTCTTCTCGATGCATCTATCAGTTTTGTACCTGAAGCTGAAGTGCCTCAATTACCCTTTAAGAATGAAAAACATTGTATGGACTAGAAATAACTGTTATTATATGGTACATCTTTGAATTCATGCCGGAAATGCTCTACATAGTTCCACCTTATATTTGACTGACTCATTATGAAATCATCAAAATGGAGTCTGCCTACCCTTTTTATTAACACTAAAATTTGTCAGTTGTCGTAAGGAACTTGTATTGATATGACCCGTTATTTTATTTTTATTCATTTTCTTCCTAACAAGGCTTGATAGACCAAAATTTCTTGATATAGTCTGCTGATTTTTTCCGAGCTGACAATCAAGAAGGCATGGAGGCACGAAATGAGGTGAATTTCTACCCGTGGATCTTTATATTGATGTATCTGAATTGGATTCGTTTTCTTGTGTCTTTATATAGGTTGTGCATCTCAGGTTTTGTGTTTGGAATTTTTCTGAAGTTGTTCCATATTTTTAAGTGAAACACAACCCCACAGATGTGTATTTTTAGATCATATCACTCTGCATGCATATCAAAGATGTATGATCTGAAACATTTTCTTATTAGTAACAAAAATGATATGCCTAAGAGATAAAATTTTAAGGGTGAAGATTGCATGAAGCTTTATTTGAAGAAGCCTAGTTCTAAATAACTCCTACAAGACCAGTATATTCAAATAATCATGTAACTAGTGAATTTGGTTTTTATTTTGTGAACATGCTGCATTTTGATTTTACATTGTATTGACCTCCTTCTTTGCATAGTTTTAATACATCACATGCTACTAGGTAGCAGCCCTAGCAATGGATGATATGATCGCTTGGATGCAAGAAGGTGGCCAAGTAAGTTTTTCCTCTATACAAGACGACGTGTCACCTTGGCCTATTCCATTCATTAAGGATTTTTCTTTTTAAAATTAGGTTGGAATATTTGATGCCACAAACAGTAACAAGCAGCGAAGGAATATGCTAATGAAAATGGCTGAAGGAAAATGCAAGGTATGTATTTAATGGTTAGTTTAGAGCCTCTGAAGAATGTATACATATGTAATGCTGAAGCTCTTCGTTGATCTTTGATATGATCTTTATGTTTTCTTTACAGATTATTTTTTTGGAAACAATATGCAACGATCAGAAAATTATTGAAAGAAATATACGCCTCAAAATTCAACAAAGCCCCGATTATGCAGAAGTGTATGGTCACCTTAAACTTGAGCTGTTAAAATAGTGGACAATTTGTTTGTGTTGTTAACTGGTGTTACTTTACAGGCCAGATTTTGAAGCTGGATATCGAGACTTCAAAAATCGGCTTGATAATTATGAAAAAGTAGCTTTCTGAACATACTCATGAGAAATATACTTGCTGAAATTTTGCTTTAATAAAAGCTGTAATTACTGAAACGTTTTTTATGTGTTTTTTTTTTTTTTTTTTTAAAAATTCTGTTAGGTTTACGAGCCAGTAGAAGAAGGATGTTATATTAAAATGATTGATACGGTCAGCGGCCACGGTGGTCAAATACAAGTAAATTGACCTCATTTTTATAATTTTACATTTAGTTTATTTTCTATTTATTTCCCCCTTCTTGATTTGTATAACATTCTAAGATTCATAGTTGGTGTTGGCTTGTCATGATGTTAAATACACCATATCTCTTGCCAATGACAGTAGTTGAAAAGGCTATTGTGAATTGGAAGGGTGTCCAATAAGACTTGAGGTAGTTTTGCTGGCCACCCTCATGCATCTAAGGGTTCTTATGATTGACAATGAGGCCTGGATACATTGAGTTATCAAATACATATACATAGAGAGAGTAGCGGGATGGTAGGTACTTTCCACCATATGCTATGATGGAGACCTCTCTAAATTTGTACATTTTTGTTGTATTTGGGAGCGATGATCCGTCAAATATTATTATATTAACCATATATACGATGGTTAATATGATAAGCACTTGATGTTCTTGCTAATTTGTGGTAAATAATGGTTTGGTGTACCTTATTATGGTATGCATGCTCACAACATAGTGAACACTCTATATTACTTAAAAAATTCAAATAAATAGTTTCAGTTCTGAAAAAATTCTCAAATTGAACAATTGGTCATTTTAACATCATGTAAACATAATTAAAATGTTAAATCACCAGCTCAAAACCTAAAGTGTGTTAATCTAGAGAAGTACACACCATAAGTACCTACCATCCTACACTACTATACAAAAAATTGTACTTAAATGTAAAGTTGATACCTTGAAATATACAGTATACACACATTCAGGGGCGGAGCTAGAAATTTCTTTTACGTGGGGCACTACAACAAAGAAAGTACAATGAGAGAAATCTTGAGAGAATGTACACAAAATGTTAAGAAATAATAGTAATTGAGAACACAAGATTGAGAAGAAGAATCCATGAAAAGTAAAAAGTGAGAATGCATAGAGGCTTGAAGGTCCAAATTAGAGAGGAAAAGTGGATTGAGGCACTCCTTTATATTAAAGTGAGCATTTCAACAAAATTAGTGGGGCACTTTCTTTGGGCACTATTATTTTTAATAAAGTGTAAGATTAAAATTTTGGTGGGGCATGTCAGTATATTACATCCGCCTCTGCACACATTTGAGACATACAATGTTTTCTATCATTATAAGTACTAGGAAATATATGCAGCTAAATATTGGGTTATAGTGGAGGATTGCTTATGCAAGCTAAACTGGTTGTGTAATTTTCTGAAGCTAAACTTCGTGCATCATTTAAGCATAATCTTCATGATGATTGATTTGCAAAATAATTCTGCTATGTTATCCAGACATAATAAAAATAGTAAATGAAGAAGGCTTTATACAATAAATCCTAAATTACCAGAAACACAAAATAAGCTGATTCGGATGACCTTGACAAGCTGCTATAAAATATATCCTAAGCTATATAGGATAATCTCAAACTAGCTAAAGCAAATATAAGTGCATACCTTACAGCTGGATATCTTAAAACCTGAATCCATTTTGTTATAGGCTGTAAATAATAAATTAGGAAGGTAGATAATTAAAGGATCCTAATAAGTAGGATATCCTTATGTAAGTAGGACTTTTGTGTATTTGTATGTGTAATCATTCTTCTAGTAATACAAGCAATATAATTTTCCTCTCATCCTGGATTACACATTTAACTAAATAGCTTACAGTTGTGCTAACCTCCACCTATATAAAGAAATAATTTTTTATTTTTTTTGAATTTGACTTGTCAAAATAAGCCACAGCGGTAAGGGCGAACTTGGGACTGTGTGGGTAGGCGCACGGTCTCAAGTTCGATTCCTCGCTGCGTGAAAACTTTCTTGGGCCACTAGGGGCGTCTCCCGGTCGAGCAACCAGGGTCTCATGGGATTAGTGGGGGTGGGGCCCCGATACCAATGGTTATCAAAAAAAAAAAAAGAAAAAAAAGAACTTTGAGGTGGGAAAGAGAGGTCAACAGAAAATTTTGTATATTGCAGAAAATTGTCTGTTGATGAGAAAGTTTTACTATGGATATACTACGTTCTTATGTTAATCTTCCTCTGTGTTTTGCCTGCATTTTACTTTATGATCCTTCTAGAACAGCTTCTATATAGAAAAATACTCTAGTTTTTGCATTTTCATTCTTCTTTTTTGAGATTATTGTGGTGAATGTTTTGTCAACTTTTCTTTCTTATTTATGTTGTCTAATTTGTCCCTGTAGTTTTCTTTTTATTTGAATAAATTTAAACATGTTCCATCTCTGTGTTCAGGTGAACAATATCAGCGGCTATCTTCCAGGGCGGATTGTATTTTTCTTGGTATGCTGTCGTATTTTATATTAAGCATAATTTCCTAATGTTAAAGCAAGGGCTTTGTGGAGTTCAATGGGCTTTGTTTCCTCTGGTTGGTCATTGAAATTGTTAGTCTATGAGCACAGACGTGAGTGTGGGTCCAATATGATGCGGATGTGGCAATTCAAAAATCTCAAAAACTAAGATACAACAGCATTCTGGTGATAATATTTATATAGAATATATAATGTTTATTAATAATTGTGTAAAGTACAGATAGTACATTAATTTTAATATAGACATCACCTTTACTAGTAGCTATTGAATAAAATTAGATTTGTTGATCTCCAAAGTCCAAAGTAAACAGTCAGACGAAGTTTAATATGTAACATTTGTGCCACTGCTAAATACTTCTTTGGAGATGTTTTGGAGCCTGTTCTTTGGCAGCAAGACTTGAATCACTAGAACAAACTAGCACCAAGTGATTGTGATATCTTTGGAGTAACAGGGACAGTTGATTTCTCTTACTAGTTTGTTCGTCTATATATTCTTAAAAATTTGATAATAAGACAAACTTTAATTGTTGTTTTTTCAGGTGAATATGCATCTGACACCACGTCCAATATTGCTTACCAGGCATGGAGAGAGTCGAGATAATGTTAGAGGCAGAATAGGGGGTGACACTGTTTTGAGGTTAGATTTTAGAGATATATTCACTTGGTTTAATAATCTTTTAGAAAATCTCAAGGGCATATCCGACTTCATACATTTTAAAAGTGACATTTGCTTGTGAAACATGCTGCCTTCTTTGGACAGTGATGCTGGGGAGCTTTACGCAAAGAAACTTGCTAACTTCGTGGAGAAGCGGCTGAAAAATGAAAGGGCTGCTTCTGTAAGCTATCATGCCAATCTAAACTAGTTATTTCTGATTAGAAAGTTGATCCTTACTCTTCCTGTAAGTTCATTTTGCCAAATTTCCTCATAATCCTCCCTATTGTTTCCTGCTAAGCCAACTACCATGTAGTGTATCCTTTGTGTTTATATTTTTAAGTAGCTACATGAATTGCAATCAGTATATGCTTCTTCATATGCGTTGAGATCTAGCTTTTAACAATGGGTAGATGTTAAAGAACACTGACGGTATGTATTTCTGATATGCCCCAGATATGGACTAGCACATTGCAGAAAACAATTTTGTCTGCAAATCAAATCAGTGGGTTCCCCAAGGTTAGCATGTATACTAGGACCATTTTTACTATATTATTTCAGCAAATTTTAGCAGTTACTATTGTTCCTAGGCATTACTTTTGAAATTTTTATCTTCACATAAGAGTTCCTTCAATGCTTCCAATATTTGTAGATACAATGGCGTGCACTTGATGAGATAAATGCTGGTGTATGTGATGGAATGACATATGAAGAAATAAAGAAGAACATGCCCGAGGAATATGAGTATGTTTCAATCAACATGTGTCTTTGTCAAGATTTTTTAAGTTCTTGTTTCAATCACTATATGAATTCTAGAGACATGCTTGTCAAAAAGAAAATGGAAATGTAATGCATAATGCGTACTTACATAACAATAATCGGTTTACTTAAAAACCCCAGATGGCATTTTTATTTGTCTGCAGATATGAATTTGATACAATGATACTTGCTGATTCTAAGGTGCTTAAAGTTCTTGTTTGTAAGATTTTTTCATCATGTTCTATATCAGGTCACGCAAGAAGGACAAATTAAGGTATCGATATCCTCGTGGGGAGTCTTATCTTGATGTTATACAAAGGTTTGCATGCAGCCTCGAATCCTTCTGAACAGTTTCTTTTTGAACAAATCGAAATTTATGTTGGTTCAATAAGATTGACTTTCTTCCTCCTTACAGATTAGAGCCTGTAATTATCGAACTTGAACGACAACGAGCACCTGTTGTAGTGATTTCCCATCAGGTATACGTACATAATAATACTAACATTTGTCGTTCTCTTAAAATATGTGAAATTCAAACAATGACTTTTAATTGAGATGGAAGGAATACGTGCCAAGTAAGAATAACAATTTTTTTTCCTTTTAACTCGTGCTCTTGTTGTAGGCGGTATTGAGAGCATTATATGCGTATTTTGCTGATAAGCCTCTGAAAGAAATTCCGTACATAGAGGTAACTTCACGGATGCTTCATTTGATAGTTAATGACCTGCACTTTGGCACTAGAAAAAGGACTTTGCTCTCTTACTAGGATTATTGGAGTAGAATACTGTTGTAGTTGTATCTCGCATACTTGAGCACCTTAAGGTGAGTTTGGCTTGCAAGATTAAAAAGATTGGGTATGCTAACTTATCCTATCCCATGTTTGGTATTCTCCATGTTGTGTGGGATAATTTAATATAATGAAAAGACAATACTAACCTCAGTTACATATAAGTTGTTGTTCTTATTAAATCATATATTCTGAGGTGTTATATCCTATCCCGACTTCTAATCCAAGACTGCTCCATACGTAGGACTTGTTTAAGTCTTAGTGTAACTGGGGAATCTCTGCCAAAGTTTTGGGGCTATTGAGCATGATTTGAATTTAAAAAATATATTGGTATTTTGAATTGCAATTGTGTTGGGCTATTTAGCATATAATTTGAATCTAAATGCTGAGCAAATCTAGGTATTTGCCCTTTTTCAGATGCCACTTCATACAATAATAGAGATACAAATGGGAGTTACTGGCGTCCAAGAGAAAAGATATAAGCTCATGGATTGAATTTGATTGAAGGATCTCTCTGCTTGATTGTAACTTGCTAACAAAGAAGGCAATTGTCCATAATTTTCAATTGCAACAGGATGTAACATTACAGAAACATTTCAGATTTACAAAAGTGGCGGCTATATTCCTCCAAGCTACTTGTGTAGTTCAAATTTGGCCAAGAAAATTTGCCAATGGTAACGGTTACGCTTCCAGTTACGAGGTTATATACATGTGTCAATATGTACGGACATGCATATAATATGTATGTACAGCTTGGTGCTTGTACCCCGGTCCCAAAAAAAAAAAGGGTGCTTGTACCATACGCACCTACAGAATTGAGATTTTAATTTTTTTTTTCTTTTAATACCAGGGATACAGGCATCCGAATACATGTATCAGTTGAGCTAATTGAGATCCACAAAGTGAAAATAAATCGAATCGAATGTTCACCAAATCGGCAGGAATAATAAATTAGATTATATATCATAACAGATATGTTTGTAGGGTAGGGTAGGGTAGGGTACCCTAGATGCAACCCTGATATCAAAAATGTGTGTTTCATTTCATTGAAGATGTTGATTCTGGTAGGACAGTGAATGAATTAAATGAAGGCGATGATCTGAAGAAATCTAAGAAAGTTCGTGGAAGTTAATCCACGTGTACTACTACAACTACCTTTGCCTATGAATTGGGTCAGAGAAGAAGGAAAAGGACGTGGAGAGATCACGAGAGGCTGACGTTGAATTCAACTTCGCCTAAAACATGCAGGAAACTTGGGGAAGCTAAAAAGGCAAGTAGAGTAGCGTATTATTATTATTATTATTATTAGGTCCAGACGTCCAGTTCCTGTTTTGGAGCGAGTGGTCTTAGATAGGTCAAAAGGAGCTCCTTTCTCCTCCAATTCACATGGGTCCCCTCCATTTATTACCCAAACAACTATATATACATATATGCATGTGCCAAATTCTCAATATACATACACTATAAAGTTGTTGCATAACAACTGAGCTCATCGCTGATCACAATAAAATATACACAAGAAAAAAATCTCTTTAATTTTAAAAGAAGGACGAGAATATGAATTTAATTCTACCCAGCGGTAAAAATTATAAATAAAATTATATCTATATTAATTATTAAAGTGTGAATGGGGGTAGATTTGAACTTCTGTAAATTGGTTAGAAATAAATTGTACTCTATTTTCTTTTTCTGTTTTTTTTTAGTTAAAATTCTGTTTTATTTGATCGTTTGATTAGGAATATTTATACTAATTGTTTAAACTAAAATTGTATTTTAATTTATTTTTATATTTAAAATTTTATTCTATATTTCGCCTTTTAAATTATGAATATTTATCATACTCAAAATCCTACTACATTTATTAGTCTTTTGATCAGGAACGAAATACTCTTCTTTTTTAGTTAAAATCGTGAACATTAAATCCTACTATATTTGATCTTAAAACAATCAAATAGTCTTTAATGTAAAGCACTTCTAATTTCTATTCTATTTCTATTGGGATTCTAATACAAAATATGTAAATTAAAATCTAAATTTTTTAATTTATATTAGGACTTCACAAAAATCTCCGTTTTAATTTTTCATGAACCCATTATAATTCTTCTACCAACAATTTCTTATATTTGGACCATAAAGTACCTGATTTATATAATTATTTTCATGTCTATAACGAATATTTATTGGAGTTGCATTCTTACTAAATTTATAGTTAGCTTCTTTTAATTGCATTATATTTTAAGCTAACAAGACCGATGGTTTCAGATTCATAACAAGATTTGAGTAAGATTGGACTGGTTTATTATAAATAGAACACGTGCTGTGTTTTTGTTTTCACTTTTAATATTAATACATATTATTCGACTACTCTATAAGCAAATTTGTTTTTGTGTACCGTACATAAAATTAGTCTATTGAATTATGTTGTTTATTAAAACACCAAATTTTGCTAATATTTTAAAAGTTCTTAAACTATGTATATATATATATATATATATGAAAATTTTTAGGTGCGGACATGCCCGTACAGAGTGATCATTTTTACGATGGTTTTGCATAAGAAAAAACACCCACTCCAATGTTTTTATGACAGAAAAGCATCATAAAAAGGATCAGTCCGTACGGACTGGTTAGTACTAAAAACAGATTCTATATATATATCAAAATCTTGTTTGTATATGCTATTGTATTTTTTTTTTTTGAAATTATACTATCTATCCTTTAGTTCCATACTTTTAATATAGGATTAGTTACCAAAAAAAAAAAAAATATATTTTTTTTATCCATCTAACGGCAATTGATAAAAAATAAAATAAAAATTACCTACATCAAAAGCCAAACCTCCAGAGGAGGGCAATAAAAAAAATTCTACAACTTCTTTCGTGTCACAAAGGAAAAATATTGAGTACATGTACATATTAATTAATTTGTGATTATTTCTATGTCAATTAATTTCTTATTGAATGTTATTCATGTAAAGTATTGCAATTATTATTCTTTTACTTAATAAGTTGTTTAATCGTATGTTATTTAACGCAAGTAAAAATATTTGGGATCAAAAAAATTAAAATTATAAATCTACTATTAACCATACTAATATACGATTTATTGATTTATAAAGATTTTAATATTCTTTTGATGAATAAATTATTTTTTGTACAGAATTTCAACTTCTCATGCCAAAATTTGTCCTATGGATGTAACAATTTAAATCTACTATTAACCATACTAATATGTAATTTATCTATAATTTATCATAATCTTATTATGTTGTTTCTTCTAAACATGATATTCATGTAAATTAGTTTTCTATTAAAAGTTCAAATTTTTTAGAAAAATAATTTAATTTGCATTTATAATTGTAATTATATTTTTTTTATATATAATTATTATTAATTTTATTAATATATTTGTGAGTCATCGTAATTATAGGGAACGCAAGTGCACATTCACTAATTATTATAAGTGAATAAGAGAGTGCGTTTTTTTTAACAGAAAGGAAAAAATTATATCATTAAGAATAAGAGAGTACGTTGTTATAATGTTATTGGGATCCCTCGTAAAATAAGAGAGTACGTTGTTGATGAATGAATACAATAAATAAACAAATATGCACATATGTTAACAAAATATAACAACACATTTATTTATTAATAAGGGATAATGACGCTAATTAAATCTACTAAAACACTTTATAATATTATAACTTTGAATCTGGTGTAATAATACTGGTATGTATATATTTATTTCGATACAATAGTATTAAGTATGTGCATATTTATTAAGCGCAATTACACTGAGTCAACGTATTTCTAATAATAACTTAATTATACTATCTATAAATTAGGTAGAAGGTCTTATTACACATTGATTTTTACCAAAAATCTAATAAATAATATTTTTTTAAATGAAGGGCATGTTTTTAATTGGTAATTAGTGTAAGAGGCCTATTTTGTTTTATATTTTAAATGAAGGTATTTGAATAAATTTAAATATCATTTAATTAATAAAACATGTTTTATATTACCTAAATTACCCCCTCTTTATGAAATTTGCACAAAAAATATGGACTGCAAAGTTCATATTGCAGTAAAATATGAACTGTAAAGTTCATATTGCAGTGAAATATGGACTGCAATATGAACTTTACATTAGCAATATGGACTGCAAAGTTCACATTACAGTAAAATATGGACTGCAATATAAACTTTGCACTAAAAATATGGGCTGCAGAGTTCATATTGCAGTACATATTTTAATGCATATTGGTATTTTTTTAGTTTATTTTAAGGGTTGGGATGTCATTTTACAATAAAAAAAAAGATACATGTCATATTATAAATAGAATAAAAAATAGGCCTTTTATTTACAAAAAAAATATTCCTTTAATTTTATTGTAAAAATCTTTCTCTAATAAGATCTTTTTTTAATTGTCTTTTATATTATACGGAGATAATATACACATATTTAATAATATTATATTAAATAAATAAAATAAAATATTACTAAATAAAATAGTGCATCTAATTAATGCGAACCATGTAAGCTCTTTATATTGCTAGCTGCCGTCGCCTTCACGAGACCTCTTCCTCTCCAACCCCCCACCCCCCACCAAACTCCCCCCGCCCCGCCCCTCTCTCTCTCACTCTCACACACAGCCGTATTACTTCCTTGGATAGAGGGATTCTCTTTTGACCTCGTAAAAACCCATTATTTATATACTATGTATATATTACATATATATATATATATATATATAGAGAGAGAGAGAGAGAGAGGGGATGCTTTGTTGAAGTGACACAAATAGACGCAATGTATATAAGAAAGGACACAATCCCCGTAATTTAATCCGTTATCAACGACTTTATATTCACGTAAACTCACTTGCTCCCCCCATATTAAATCCTCCTTCAGAGATAAAAATGCATAGAGATTCCATTGCTCTCTTTATCTTAATACCACCCCCATTTTTCATCTCCGCCTAATTCACCACTATGTCAACTCCACCACCACCCTACCACCCCTCCACCACCCCACTAAAGCACCTCCTCCAAAACATCCTCTCCTACGACGGCAACGTCATGCTTGCCGCCATCATCGCCCTCCTCCTCGTCATCCTCTTCGTACTCCTCCTCCACGTCTACGCCAAGTGGTTCCTATCCCGGGCCCGCCACCGCAACCCTAGAACCTCCGTCTTGGTCCCACATGTCCTGGGAACCCGTTTCCACTCTTTCACCATCGATACGACCCTCTCATCTCTCCCTTCGAAAGGTCTCGACTCTTCGCTCATCGCCTCTTTACCTCTTTTTATGTACAAAAAAGACAACTACAAACACGGGTCTGAAACTGAATGCGTAATTTGTTTAAGTGTCTTTGAAGAGGAAGAAATGGGGAGGAAGTTGCCCAATTGTGGTCATGTTTTTCATGTGGAGTGTATTGATATGTGGTTGCACTCTCATTCTACGTGTCCGGTTTGTCGGGACCCAGTGGTTCATGAGGATGATAAGTTTAAGGGTGACGATTTGAGAGGCAATGAGAATCACGTTGAACTAACGGGAGGTATAATGGAAAATGGAGAGTCTACGTTGGAAATTGTAGTGGGGGTTCCTAGCTTGGAGAGTGAGAATGTGGTGGTGAATGGCGGTTCGTTATCGGCTTGTTCTTCCTCTTCGTCTTTGTCTTCCCAGTCTTCGGCTTTGAGCGGTTCGCTAAAGAGAATACTGAGCAGGAACAACAGATCTGAAAATAAGATTCATCCATCGAGTAATGTTAGCACGTTGGATGCTTGAGAGACAGAGAGGGGTGTGATTATTTGTTACCCAATCAGTGTATGACACAAATGCAATATGGAGCTTCATCGATCTATCGTGATTATGAGCCACAAATAATGCAGTGAATTCACATCAATTCCATATCGTATACTCGTGCTCAAACTAGAATATCAATGGCTGTGCCAAATAGTAGTCCTAGTAAAAAGAATATTTTTGTTCATATGGCTGTGCTAGTACGTAGTGACACTTGTTATTTTTTGTACATTTGTTTTGCAAGAAAGAAATTGGAAAAGAATTAATTTGTCAAATGGGTCCAATTGAGTCTTGGTAGTTCTATACCGTGTGTGTCACTTAATGTGTACTAAACATTAGACTTGATAGATCCTTTGAATCAGCAAAGATAGATTAAATGTATGTGTGATCAATCAATGGTGGTGTCATTCATAAAAAGGAATTGACAGGCATAATAATACATTAATACTCCGTTTTAAATTACCATTTCACTTTTTCTTGGGATGCGTAAAATTAAGAATTTTATTTGTTTTAGAGACATAATAAATTTAGCAAATCACAGAGTAAAAAAAAAGAGTTCCTATTGTTGATCATATATTAAATAAGTTGAAGTTAGTATTTTTTTAAAAAATATAAAAATAAAAATATTAATTTAAGGTAGAAATAGTACATATTATATTATAGGAACCTTTGTAATTTCTCCTTGAATAATATTTAGTGCTGCCGGTTGGAAAAACATTGAATAAGCTCGTTAGAGTATTTATAATGGTAGAAGTAAGTAAACTAAATTTACTTTACATACAACAGTTATATATATATATATATATATTTTTGGTTCCCCACGGGGTGAATGAGCCAACTTTCGCGCACCTCGACTAATCCCAGTTCGTGGTTCGTGACTGCTGCTGGCCAAGCATTATTTTGATAACGCCGGGGTTCGATTGTTCTAGTGGCAAGCCTTATACCACTGGGCCAAGAGGCTTGGCTACAGTTATATATGGTAAGCTAAAATGATGGAACGCTAAGATTGTTAATGTACTCGCCTTTCCAAGATTCTAGCTAGGTAGGTTGTTAATAACACCAACCTAAAATTGTCATTCTCTGCCACATGTGATTAAATAGATAATTGTATAAGAGAAAATAAGTGGTATGTGTCTCTTTTATAATTATATTAAGGTAGGAACATCTTCTTATTTTATATTTCATGGAGGATTTATTATGTGGGTGGCTAAAATCTAACCGGGGCCATTTTAAAAGGAATCAACCCAGATTTTGGTAATCAAAAAATATGAATATAGATGATGAACAGCAAAAACAACAAATTAACATAAAAGAGACCAAATTTGTTTTGGATTAGGTTCCTTTGGTGGCTCTAATTCCTGATCCGATAGTATATCCTCCCTTTTATGTGTTTATTCAATAACTCAAAGGGTTAAAGAAAATGGATACATCTGTTAGGGTTTTAGGCTAAAGGAGGAAGAAGAGAATATATGTGGGAGTGAGTGTAGGGATGATTAAAATTAATTGTTTTCTAACTGCGTGTTTCATTCCATTTATATGTATATGATAGGGTTCCATTTATATGTATTCCCCATCACTTATCTTCCAGTTTAACTATCTCATCTCCATTGGCCAACCATAGTTGGTCGAATGCTAACTGGTTGGCTAATCTTCGTCGGCAAAGAATAACAATTGGCAGATGATTGAATTGAATGCAAACTTATCTTGATTGGCCTGATAGTTGTTCATTAGCAATAAGGTTGGGCCTTTGAGTCTTGAATATAGGCTGACCAGAGAACTGGATCCTTAAGCAGGGCCTCAGCCAAAAGCCTACATCCAATTTTTATCTCCCACATATTATATAATTTGCTTTAGCTATGAGTATAATTTTCATTCTTTGACCATTAAATTAACACACCCCTTTTTTTAATGGTAAATTATACCCATACCATAATTTTTTATTTTGTTTTACTACTATTAATAATTGCTAATCCTCACCAACCACTTCCACTACCAATGCCCACTAGAGTTCCAGTGATTATTGTTGAAGCTCCGACCAAGTCAGCAGAGCTTTGGCAATGGTCAATTGGAGCTTTGGCGAGAATTTTCGATACAGTGCAAAAACAAATTTACACTTAATTATACGTCTTTAATTGCCTGCAGATTTAATGCAAAAATAGATTTGCACTAAAATTGATGTCTTTAAGTTGTCTTCAGATTTAGAGCAAAATATATTTGCACTAAAATCTATATTATTAGTTGCTTGTAAATTTAATGTAAAAACAAATTTGCACTAAAATCTATAACATTAGTTACTTGCGGATTTAGTACAAAATAGATACAATACCATGTGTTAAAACTTTGGTGAGTTCTCCAACAATTGTTGTTGGAGCTTTAGCGGTGGTCATTAAAGCTTCGACGAGGTTGCCAGAGAGTTCTGGCAATGATCATCGGAGCTTTGGCAGTGGGGATGATGATAGCAACTGGTAGTGAATAAATTTTTTAAACAAAAAAAAAAGTAAGAATAAAAAAGGAGAGGATATTTTAAGTAAAGAAAATAGAGTGTCGTTATTTTAAAGTATGAAATCAAGATATACTTCTAGATATAATTATGGAAACTGTTAAAATAATAGAGAGAAAAAAATAAGAGAATAAGAGAAATCTTATTACTCAACGGATATCTAATATGTGTAGGGGTTAGCTCTATTTATATTAAGAGCTAACCTCCTTACTTCTCTACATAATCAATGTGGGACAAATAAACTATATATACTATTGGGTAATCCCTCATTCATACCACAATTTCAATGTGGGATAAATTGTATCTTACAATATTAATTATAGACATTCACATATCAATATTTTTACAACACTCTCCTTGGATGTCCATTATGCCACAATTTAATGACAGTTCCTCATTAAAACCTTCCTAAGGAAAAACCCAGTGAGAAAAAACCAAAGTGAATGAAAAAGAGTACAACATTCTTCTGAATCATTGAATCGGTATCAAATGCACAATATGCTGCTTCGATAAAACCTTTACTAGGAAAATCCAATGGGACAAAACCTAGTTAAAGGAAAAAGAGTACAGCGTGCAAATATTATGTAGCATACTCCCCCTCATGACGACAATTACATTTAATTTAATGATGAAGTCAAATCATAACAATCTCCTAAATTCATTTTTGGAATACCAGCTTTGACAATCACCTCATGAGCAAACTCTACCAAGTTGTCATCAAGTGGGTTTACTCGACTTCAATATTTGTGTTCTTCTAATACTCATGTGAATTATGTCTCATACTTATCAACTTGAAACTTTCTTGAAAATGTACTATACACGCTGCATTGTCTTCATAGATAATGCTCAAAACATCTGTCATATAAGACAAGTAATAAGAATTACAAATATGCTGAAGTAAGGATTTCAATCATATATATTTCTGATTAGTTTCATGAAGAGCTAAAATTTCAAAGTAGTTTGATGAAATTACTACTAAGAAATAACAGCATTACTACTAATAAATACTGGATGTAATTAAGATCGTACCTTATGATAATTAGAAATATATCTTGGAATTAGCATAACCTATCAACTTGGAACCATAAGAGTTATATGCATAAAATAAAATTAATGGTTCCTTGCGGATATCTGATGATATGTTTGATATATATCTGGTGTCATTTAGTTGGTTCTAAGCTATATATATTGAGCAAGTAAAGAAATAATGAAATTTTTGGTCTAGTACATTTTGAGTACCATTGCACTTAAATATAGTGCTTCGGGACCAATACTTCTTCATCTTTTTCTTTAAAACAGTATGGATTTTTATATAAAGACCAGACAATCATAGGAATGCTCAGTGGTTTTACCTTATCCATCATTTTAAATTCCTTTATCAAATAGTTAGCAGTTTTCTCGAACTCTTCAAGAGTCTCATTTAATGTATCCACATAAACTACTATTATTGAAAATCATTTTTAATGATTCGTTTATAAAGACACATGGCAAATGGGATTATTTCTATTTCATTCCTTAGACAATCTTTACTAAGACGATTGTATTGCATTCTTCTGGAATGAATTTGTATCGCATTCTTATGGAATGAATTTGTATCTCATTCTTTGGAATGGATAAGTCCATACAATTAGCGTCTTAGTTTTATCGAGTACGTACTCTTCGACTTTGCTTCAAGCAAAGTTAATCTTTTTGGAATGTTCACATAAGTGTTAGAGTCTAAGTCCTCGTATAAATTAGTAGTTTCAACATATTTGAGTCTCATATATTGTATTTCAACAACTGCTAACCTAATTATAAGATATTTAAAATTTATATATTGGATCCATAATAAGGGGAATACAATGCTCATAATCAATTCAAGTTTCTGCAAGAAACTTTGTGCCACAAGTTGTGCCTTATTCTTTGTGATTTTATTATTATAATTTAATTTTCTTATGAACACTCATTTGTAATAAAAAAATGTTAATATATATTTGGGGTTCGTACTATAGGTCCAAATATACCACGTTCATTTAGAGACTCAAATTTTGCCTTACTGGCAATTTCTCGTTTGGCTAATTTTTTTTTCTTGTCGACATTTATTTATTGTACGTGGTGATATATCATTATTATCATTGCTCTTTGATATTTCAGTAACTACTGTATATACAAATAAGTCATCGATGACATTTTATTTATATTCCACATCTTTCTTATTAAATATTGAGATATCTTTATTATTTGGTACCAATGCCTCTTTAGAGGCTTATGTAGTCTCTTCAGGGATTTGCGTCTTTTTCAAGACAGTGGCCACTTCTGGAGCCTTAAAAAGGAGTGGATTTTCTCATAACCTCTTCTTGAGTGAAATGAGGAACCTCTTCAGGAGTGTTCTTAGGGCATGATTAATCAGACTTCCTCTTCTAGGGAGTTCAATCTTTAGAACCTATAGGTCTGCTACACTTCTGGCGTGGTACAGATTCATTAATTGCCTATATTTTGAAGTTGTCCTGCATAGATACTAATTATGGTAACTTCATTTATAGCTGGCACATTTAACTTTGTTGCTTTTTACTGCATCATTGAATCAATTGGTAATGTTTTGCAATTTCTTGCAAAACACTATTCTTTGTACCTTATCACATTATGTTGATGTACGTGGGTCTAGATGAGATATAGTGCGATTATCCCACTATAATTCTCGCCGTTCTTCTGGAACGGGTAGTTCTGCAAGAACTTTCTTATCTCCCCCTAACGGCGGGAATATTTTCTTATCAAAGTGATAATTTGCAAAACGTACAGTAGACACAAATATCATAATGTTGGCTAATAAAAATAATATATAGTAGAATGAAGAAAACTTACATACCAATAGGTGTCTATAGTCTTGAAGGATCTACAAAGGCACATATATCATCTTGCATGTTTTTCAAAAAATGACAATCCATAAAAAAATTTAAATAAAATAATTTAGTAACAAGTTTACTTTTGCAAATACGTGGTAGAAAAAAATACACATTTTGTAAACTTGTACACTTAAGAGTTGTTTATTATTTTTTTTCTTAATATGGTACTTCTAAGATGCCTACCTATTTTGCAAAGAGTTGAGATTTTTGAGATAACTAAATTTTTTTAGACTTTTAGCTCAACTTGGGTAATTCAACACTAAAAAGTATTGTATAATAGATACTCGATGAGAAAATACTTAATTTTTTTTATTTTTTTTAGTGGGAGCTTTTGGCTATTAACACTAGTAATGATGCATAATGTTGTGCAATAGAGACCCGAGAAGAAAGTAATAATGATTCTAGTGTGAACTTTTGACTCTTAACACTAGTTAATAATGCATAGTAATTCATTGTTACCTTCACTATTTATTTCAATATGATACTCATTAAAGCTAAGCAAGTTTTTTCGGGAACTGCTTGATAATAATAATCTTTAATGAATATATTTATACTATTTGGCAACATTATATAGGCTTTTCTGGTGCCTTTAATCTTTTGTATATATCCAGCTATAGTGAATACTTTGTGTATATATTAAGCACATACTTATTGAAAAACTTATGATTTTTCAATAATAGTATATGACATGACACCATTTGAAAAGTGTATTATGCAATTCATAATTCATACATTTAAATGAAATAATCATAAATAAATGATAATTTAGGTTTTCTGGACCTAGATTGATTTTTGCTCTCAACTTCTCATCAAAAGTTTCTTTATCAAGATGAGTGCAATCAGCAACTTCATAAAAAAAATTCCATGCTCCCTTCATTCAGTATGATTGTCTCACATCATTAATAGAGGTTTTGTATTTTTTATAAAAATTAAGGGAGGTCTAAGTCTCTCCCTTAATCCTACAAATAAAGAAAAACCCTCCCCTCCCACCCCATGAGTCGAACCCTTGACCTCAAGGCAAGGGTGGAGGTTGCCTACCACTGGGCCAACCCCTCTCCTCATAATAGAGGTTTTGTATTTAACTACCACATATTTTGATATATAGTTATGATTTAAGGTCCGGCGTTTCTCAACAAACCACTTCAGGTGGTTCTTGAATTTTATATTGATTTTCTTTCTACCTCTGCTGGGGCAGTTACTATTTTTACCTCTAGTAAAGAAAAAAAAAATATTATCCATCTCTTATGGGGGATTGTTGGACCTATTTTCTTGACATCTATTTTGATAAAAATTTGCACTTTCTTCAGGAATTATATTAGAACTAATTGTTCTAAAATTATGATTTCATAAATATTTGGTCGTTCTATTTTGATATAAGGAGACAACTAACTTTGCCTAGACTACTTGAAAAAACAATAATCTTGATAATGCTACTTCTGAAGCATAATCAAAGTATAATATATGGGGAGTCTTTAATAATGCTACTTCAGGAGCAAAAAAAAAAGAGTTAAACTGAATTATCATCATAAATTCAATCTATTTATTATGAGTGTTGGCAAGATGACCATCTTATGGTGGTCATACCCATCCTTTTAGGATTTACTAAAGGACTAATAAATCCTTTTTAAGTATTTATAAATTGATGACGTATAAAGTTGAGCTGCTAATACTTTATCTTATAAGACTTTAGGCCCATGAGAAATAATGAATTGTAGGTTCTTGATTAAATATGAAACTTCGGGTTCATAAGAAATAATAAAACTTTTGGTTTTATATAAAAAAAACTTCGGGCATGAAAATTCTAACCTTATATGTTGATCTATTGTGTTTGTAATACTCTATTTTACTACTTTGAGTAATTATAGAGAAAGGGTAGAATAAGATGTTTATTAAGTTCAAATAAAGAAATAATATAATAACAGCATACTTATATATAAAGTTATATATAATAATTTTAATTAAATAAGAATTTAATAGTTATATGGGTCTTTCAGGCCCAAATTTAGGTTACCAAATTTATGGGACTTTAATTTAATATCCTCTTATATCAAAATTTCAGATTTGATTATTAAGGCATATTGTTATTGGAGCTTCAGGTCCAAATTTATGACTACAGAACTTCAGATCCAAAATAATTATAATGAAACTTCATGTCCAAATTTAGAGAACTTTGGATCTCTAAATAAAATAAAAATCTTTGACTTCAAATATAAATCATAGATCTTCGGGTCCAGAATAATGAATGAGAAACTTCAGGTCCCAAATATAAATTACGGATATTTGGGTCCATAATAATAAATGGGGAACTTCTGGTCCCGAATAAAAATTATGAATCTTCGGGTCCATATTAACGAATGGAGAACTTCAGATCTCAAATATAAATTATGAATATTCGGGTTCATAATAATAAATAGGGAACTTCAGGTTCCAAATATAAATTATAGATTTTCAGGTTCATAATAATAAATAGAGAACTTCAGGTTCCAAATATAAATTATAGATTTTCGGGTTCATAATAATAAATAGGGAACTTCAGGTCCCCAAAATAAATTATGAATCTTCGAGTCAATAATAATGAATAGGAAACTTCAGGTCCAAAAAATAAATTATGGATCTTTAGATCTATAGTAATGAATAACGAACTTTAGGTCATAAATATAAATTATGGATCTTCGAGTCCATAATAATGAATAGAGAACTTCAAGTTCCAAATATAAATTATAGATCTTCCAATCTATAATAATAAATAGGGAACTTCAGGTTCCAAAAATAGAAATCGTGAAACTTCGGGTCCAAGATAATTATAAATTTTAAGTCCCAAAAGTATAAATCATGGAACTTTAGGTCCAGATTATTTATAAAGTAGAATATTTAAAATTTATAATCTATGACAATAATAAAAGAAAAAAAAACAAAAATCGTAATATTATGAAAGAAAACAAATCATAGATCTGACATGTATGAAGAAATTACGATGCTTGATATTAAGTTGGCCTCCAAGAAGAAATATAAATTTTAAACTATGGTGGTATGCTTTCGCATGACCGAATTCTTTCAAGAAGAAGGAAATTTTTTTAACTATGGTGGCCTGCTTTCGCAATGGCCTCCAATTGACCGTAGAGCAGTCGTGCTGATAACGTGTTAAAATAATAGAGAGAGAAAGAAATAAGAGAATAAGAGAAATCTTATTATTCAACTGATATCTAATATGTGTAAGGGTTAGCTCTATTTATATTAAGAGCTAACCTCCTTACTTCTCTACATAATCAATGTAGGACAAATAAATTATATATACTATTGGGTAATCTCTTATTCATACCACAATTTTAATATGAGATAAATTATATCTTGCAATATTACTTATGAATATCTAAATATCAATATTTTTACAACAGAAACAAATATTTTTTTTTGGTGACTATGGAAACAATTTTATTAACCCGTTGTCTGATTGGATAAAAAGATCAGAGCCCAATGACTTGCAATTCTAGTTAATTTGGACTTGAGGTTTTTATATAGATCCAACGCAGATCATTCAATCATATGGGTTGGGCCCATTTTACTCATTTGATTAGGTCAGTTAGTTTATTAATCTATATATACTCTACATGTTTCTTTCACTTTTTTCACACAAGCCATTAGTTGTTGAATTTATTTTCAATACACTTGTTTAATTAAAAGCAAAGCCGGATATTCTTTACACATCATCAGACAATTATTTACAACTTTCGGGGGCTGATAGTTTTGATTTCCCATTTCTTTATACAATATAAACTCTTTTAGCTCTGCTTAGCCATGTTGGAACTATCAATTTGAATATATATATATATATGTATACATTTTTCTTTTTAAGAAAAATCTTTAATATGTACATATATCTTCCTAAAATCACTCGAGAGTTTCGGTTAGCAAATCTAGATTGTAGGACTAAATTGGAAGATTTAGTTTTAATTCTCCCCAGAGAAGTACACTTTCTTTGATGAATAATCATTCACTTCACAAAATTTGAGCTGTATAATAGAGGCTTTGAGTGCATCAGATGGTTAACAAGTGAAAGATTCAATGTTTGAATCTTGCAATGTCCTCCTCCCTCAAACCGAATCAATGTGAACATTGCTATGTATCCTTATAAAATTAACAAAAATATCGATTTGTTTCTTGTGCGCGTGCGCGCAGGGGGATAGAGGTGGTGGTTAGTTTTTCGTTTTGAATTGAATTCAAAAGATTGGTAAGAGTATAAGAATTGAACCCTTTACAAAGAAATTCAATCCAAAAGATTGGTAAAAGTATAAGAACTGAACCTTTTCAAAGAAATTCAATCCAAAAGATTGATAAAAAAAAGTATAAGAACTTAAGAAATTCAATCCAAAAGATTGGTAAAAAAAGTATAAGAACTTAAGAAATTCAATCCAAAAAGTTAGAAGAACTTAATCAACAAAATCAATCCAAAAGATTGGTAAAAAAAGTATAAGAACTTAAGAAATTCAATCCAAATTGAAGATTGGTAAAAAAAGTATAAGAACTTAAGAAAAGATTGGTGAAAAAAGTATAAGAAATTAAGAAATTCAAAGATTAGTAAAATAGTATAAGAACTTAATCAAAAAATATGGTCCCGGCGGGGCTCGAACCCGCGACCTTCGGCTCATAAGACCAACGCTCTAACCAACTGAGCTACGGGACCTCAACAAAATTTGAACTTCACACTACATTATTTGAATTATTTAAATAATACCAGTCCTGGTGGGATTACATTTATAATTTAAAAGCAGAGATCCTAGTTTTTTGACTTATCAAGGCCAGTTTCGAGATCCATTGATGTTTCAGGCAAAGTTCTGAATAATTCTTTGTACTTTATTTTATGTATTAATTAAGGTATGTCCGTGCTATTTTATTAAAATTTTAAATTTTAAAACTTTAAAATAACTCTTTATTAAAATATAATTAATTATTATTATTGAGATAATTATTTTGATTTAATTCATAGTTGTAACTCTTAATTTTATTGTCTTTAATTTAATTTGTTAATGAAAGGAATTATTATTTTTTTATTTTTTAATTTTTTTTTTTTGAAATGGTTAACGAACAAACACACACACACGGGTTCAGAGACTCAACACGTTCCTTTACTAAAACCGGTAATTTTAGTAAGGCACGGAATCGGATATAAACCCACACACACACTCATCCACAATCGATGTGGGATCCCGAAGGACCAGCCCACGATCCACAGCCACATTGGGCCACACCCGAGGAAGACTCATACACCGCGCCCATTGGGCTTCATTTCTTTTTTTGAAATGGTTAACGAACAAACACACACACACGGGTTCAGAGACCCAACACGTTCCTTATTATTTTTTTAATTTTGTAATTAATTTGCTTGATTTCCACCTCTATATAAAAGGTGGTGAGACTTTCATTTGGATATATAAGAATACAAGGAAGAATGCATATACAAATCTACAATCTCTTCCTCTCATACTACTTTGTCCTATACTACTTTCAATATTTTGTTAGGCAATTTGATCGGGTTGGTTCTATGTTGTCTTTCTATGGATATGCACATATATAGAGGAGGTTTCGCTGAGAGTTGAAGGGGTTTAGTTTTGGAGACTTTATTGGTCGCTTGTATCCACATGTAGAGAGACGATAAAGTCTCTAGAACAGCGTATTTTATCACGACTATCATACGGGCCAGCCTATTTTTTCATTTTACTTCTTACTATTTTTGCTTGCTAAAAAATAATCTTAATTAGTTTTCTACAAAACTTAGTATACTAGTATACTAATTTTATATATGTAGAACTAAATATCTAACACATTCGGCACTATCACTAAAAATATCTCATGTAATGCAGAAAATGGAATTTTGCTAGCATTCTCGTTGTTCTGGATGTTTGAATGACCGGTTCTTATACATGTCTCTAATATCTCTCACTTTCTTTTTCTCTTGTATATGTCATTTTTTTTTCAATTTTAGAACATTATTGCTAACTACATGTTAAATATAATCAGAATTTCAAATTTGAAAATCTAGATCTAATGTTTAGCCCAAGTGTTAAGAGTAGTTCTCAAATTAATAACAATAGTAAAGTTCCAATCTTTGACCATCTTCTTCCAAATTCTTGAACTACATTCCATAGAGTGGTCCTCTTATTTTGAGACGAGTTCTGACTTTTTAGTTTTTTAACTTTCACAATTTGATAATTAAATTTAAGAATAAGTCTTAACACATTTTCTTCTTAGTTTTCAATTTAAATATTGTATTAAAAAATATTTAAATGAGAAGATCGATTTAAATATTTACTTTTTTCTTCAGATTCGATACATCTGTAGCACTGTAATTGCCATGGACAACCACTAAAACATCCCCACTCACTAGTAGTGACGTAGTGTAGTCATTTAGCATTATAATATTTTTAAGGAACTCTAACCTTAACCTGGGGTCATTTGAGGCAACAATGCATAATCACTTAGGCTTATATATTATGGGGTTTATGTATTAGTCGGACCGAAGGTGCGGATTAAGGAACTCTAACCTTTACTCTTTAATGATTATATGCATGCTTAAAATTGTTATATTTTAATTTTGTATGGAAATTTTCTTAAGTGTCAAATATACATTTTTATCCATAAATTTTTAAATATATTAATTGTGCGGATCTATTAAAAAATTATAAACTGAGTGGAGTCAATAAACCACATAGCTTTTTGCTTGGACACGCCCCTACCACTCATACCAGAGACCAAGTAAAAATAAAAATAAGAAAGGAAAAAATAAAGATGAAAAGGAAGATAATAAATAAATTATTTTTGCCGAGTTAAGAAGGGTGCCGGCAAGTGATGAGGTGATGGTTCTTTCATGGGAGAGGATATAGATTATAGAGAGAGAAAGAGAGTGTAAGTTTAGAGAACAAAATTTCCAAAAGTAAGAGAGATGATGGAGAAAGTTAGGAGGGTCAGGGAAAGAGAATAAAAGAAATGCAAAATTAATATTCGGTCAAAATTAACTTTCACCTTCAGATTTGTGTGAATCAAATAAAAATATTTGAGCTATTTATCTATACTATATATAAAAGTATAAATAATTTTAAGTGTTTTTTCCTTTTTTTATGAAGACAAATATGCCCTTTAATTTTATACAAAAGAGTTTAAGATTTACATTAAATAATATAACTCTATATATTTTTATATTAATATTAGTATTCCAAATAATTTCAAACTCTACTCTATTTTGCAAAAGTAATTAAACAAAAAATTTAAGTTAGATTTAATTAAATAAAATAGTATTATATTTTATATTAGTATTAGTATTAGTATGCCAAATGAATTTAAACTCTACTTTATTTAGCTAAAATAATTAAACAAGTTAGAATTTGTGTTAAATTATATATTATGTATAAGACTTCTATATAACTTCATATAACAATAACAATATATATAAAAGTACAAATAACTCAAGTATTTTTTCATTTTTCTGTGAAGAAAAATATGCCTTGGATTTTATACAAAAGATTTTAAGATTTAGATTAAATAAAATAGTATAACTCCATAAATTTTTATATTAGTATGAGTATTAGTATTCCAAATAAATTCAAACTCTACTCTATTATGCTAAAATAATTAAACAAAAAATTTAAGCTAGATTTACATTAAAAATATTAGACTATAAGTATATAACTCCATATATTTTTATCTTAGTATTAGTATTCTAGATAAATTTAAACTCTACTTTATTTTGTTATAATAATTAAATAATTAGAATTTGTGTTAAATTATATGTTCTTTATAAGATTTCTGTATAACTTCATAACAAACTTCTCAAAATTAGATCGTATTAAAATTAGAAGGCTTTTAGATGGGTAAAAAAAAAATCAAATGACTTTTACACTTAATATGTTTTGTTTATTTGTTATTATTTTTATTTCATACTAATTATTCAATTCTTAGTTATATATATTTATTAATGAATTTAATAACATTTGTAAAGCACTAAAACCACGTGCAACGCACGTGCACAAAAATTAGTAGTTTTAGAAACATAAAAGAATTTTTTATGGAGTTCATATTTACTGGCCGGGTTGTTAGTTTTGATTCGGATTCTTGGCCGGAGGGTCTCATTCCTATTGTTTGTTCAAATTTATTTTAATTTGTTACTTTTCTTTTCATTCTTTGTTTAGAAAACTCTAAGGTCTATGTTATAATTATTAGATAATGATAACATGTGTATTACATGCAACTCATCGGATCGATTTATCTTACATGTTTGCTGGGTATTTTTCTGCTAAAGAAAAACAACGGTACGTTGTCGTCATTGACAACAAGAGGTGTCATAAAAATGGGCACACCTTGAGGTAAAGATAAGGAACTCAATCAAATTGGAAGACTAAAGCAATTTACAAACAAATTTCTTTTTGCAAAAGTTGCTTTACCTCTTCCCAAAGGAAAAGAAACTTGATCCGTTTCAAAAAAGAAAAAACGAAACTCAACCCAAAAAGAAGAGAAAAGCAATTTCTCATATATAAAGATAGCATTTTTCATTCTATAACAAAATTAAAAATATTTCTTTTGTCCTACTTTGGGTGCCAAAAAAAATTAAATTTCTTCGCAAACTAAGTTCTCAACAGTAAGTAGGAAGTGAAGGTTGAGACTGAGAGTTTTGTTTATCAAGTAGGTTCTTCCGGTTGTTTTTATGCTATATAATTCGGTAGTACGTCCTCATTTGTGTGTGTATATTAGTTTTAAGGCAATTAACAAAGAGAATGTTTACAAACTGCTAGCTCTCTCTCTCTCTCTCTAAAATTACCTAGAATTCAGGATAGTTTTGCTACGCCTTCTTTTCTCTATTTATAAGTATAGAATTAAGGTTACAATGTTCCACTAGAATAAATAGTAAAATGACTATAAAGGGTAAAACTTAGACACTATTCCAGTACTTTATAGGTGTCCAAAACAAGGTGGTCCTATCTTTATCTATTCTCCACGTAAGCTTGGCCATTTTGGCAACGAATAACGTCAATGCGCCCATTGCGGCAATATAGTTACATTAGTAAGACTATTTTTGCTTAGTTGGTTTTCTTCAGCATAGGTGATCTACTCGACTAGCGGCCCTAACATAACATTTCCATCTTGAGCCAGGCTCAATAGTAACCTTGTAATTAAGCTTGGCCAACACCATTGGGCCTAAAACCATTGCCATTATTTTTGGGGTCCCTCAATTTGCCCCTCAGGCATATGGCTCGGCTAATTTGGTAAGTTCAGATGCTTGGATATTTTCAAATACAACTTATGCTTGGCAAATTTCTTTAACATGTAGTAATATCTTACATTTTCGTATATAAATTTTGGGGGCTGATAAATGGACCCCCATTTTTTCGTCACAAACACCCTCTAGAATTTTTATTAATATTAAACTAAAGTTTATTCCTACCACCCTCTTATTTAACTTTTATAATATAAATATTTATTATTAACTATTAACTAATAATGTAATTAACTTAAATAAAAAAAAAACAGCCACCACCCATCACAACTCCCACTCCCGAGTAACTACGTGTTTCTGTCAGAGGTTTCATCTCCACCCACCAAAAATCTCATTTTGAACAAGAAATCAAATACTAACAATATTAGTTTGAGTGATTAAGCATAAAAAATCGTGGTTAATGAATTTAATAATATAGAAATGGAAGTCTTGAAGAAGCTCAAAGATGGTGGTGAAGTAGAAGAGAAAGATAAATATGGTGTTATATTTGGTGACCTAAATGATAAAGATAGATCAAAAGAGGTATATTTGTTTCAGTGTTACCTTATATTTGTGTATTTTAATTTTTCATTTGATGAATGTTGTAAAATCATAATGAAAAAGTTTGTCCAAAAAAACAGAGGTAAAACAGAGGTAAAAACAGAGCTATGGGTTTTAAACCCATCAGTTGCTCTCCCCACATTAGCCGAGTGATATGCACATCACTCACCCTACATTGGCTGGGTGATGTAATAGAGCTCTGTATTGGTATTTTCAGGATAATTTCTTACTTATATAATTAAAATATTGCATGACCCAAATTGCCTTGATTCTTCTATTTGGAACAATATTTCTCTTCTTGAAGAAATAGATTTCACCGCAATTCAATTAGAAGCAACTAGTAAAGTTCTTTACCCCGATGTTAATGAACAAGCTATAAAAATATAGCCTCATTCTCAAATCCAAATGAAATGTGATGACCTTAATTTGGATGGCGACGAAGGGTTGGTTCTAATTGATGGAGAGCCAAATAATCC
Source organism: Lonicera japonica (assembly GCA_021464415.1). Classification (NCBI taxonomy): domain Eukaryota; kingdom Viridiplantae; phylum Streptophyta; class Magnoliopsida; order Dipsacales; family Caprifoliaceae; genus Lonicera; species Lonicera japonica. The sequence goes on from CM038464.1 coordinate 101,408,830, forward strand.
GAGTTGTGGTGACCAATCATTTAATGTTAGTGTGTTTAATAGTTTTAATATCTTAGATTCTATGGAGAACGACTATAACCCAACAAAATCTATTGACGTGGCTCATGTGTTTATAACAGAAAAAGTAAGTATAATGAGTACTTAACTTACAATTTTACTGTACTTATTTTCCTATAAAATTTAAAATCACTAATTTATTCAATTTTGGTTTCGATAGATATTTGAATCTCGCCATGCTCTAGCAGATTGGTGTCAAAGTAAAGGAAAGGTGATCAACACTATAATTGTGACCCAAAATTCGGACCACGGTACTAGTAAAAGGAGGCCAATGCTATTTTTGGGTTGTGAAAGATGAGGCAAATATCGTAATAACCGCAAAGAGGGAAAAAACATGAACCGAAGAGAGATAGTGCTACAAGAAAATGTAATTGCCCATTTTTAATTCGTGGTTTGAATCTTGGTGGGGATCGATGGAAGGTACATGTGAAATGTGGAGTTCATAATCATGAGTTACCAAAAACTTTAGTGGGCATCCATATGCGGAAAGATTGAACAAACATGAAAAGAAAATTCTTAGTGAAATAACAATTGCTGGAGTAAAACCAAAAGAGGTTCTTTGTGGAATCAAAGGTCGTGATGAGGCGAATGCTTCCACGATAAGGACTATTTACAATGCGAAGGCGAATATGAGATTGTATGCTATGGAGGAAAGGAGTGCCATTCAACAATTGATGAAAATTCTAGTGGATAATCATTATGTTTATTGGCACAGATATGATGAAACTACTAAAGAGGTTTTAGACCTCTTTTGGGCTGAACCCAATTGTATTTTGTTGGCGAAGCAATTTTTCTCCGTGATTATAGTTGATTGTACTTATAAAACAAACAAGTACAAGATGCCCTTATTTGCTATGGTGGGACTTACATCGACAAACAGAACGTTCTCTATTGCCCACTGTTTTATGTATAAGGAGAAGGATGATAATTATCATTGGGCTCTTTTAATGTTAAAAAGGTTGTTCGAGCCCCATGAACTTCCAAGCGTCTTCGTAACGAATAAGGAGTCTGCTTGTATTAGTGCCATCGGTAATGTTTTCTCGGATGCCCGTCGCATGTTGTGCTCATTCCATATTTTGAAAAATGTAGAACAAAGATGTAAACCTTTATTTCAATCGAGTGCTGTTTGGAATTCATTCATTCAAGGTTGGAGTAGTATTATGATGACATCGTCGAAAGAAGACTTCTTTCTAGGGTGGGAAGAATTCAAGAAAGACTGGAAGGAGTTTCCAAATGCCATAGAGTACTTGTCGGACAATTGGTTTCAACAAAGAGAGTTCTTCGTGTTAGTGTAGACGAATGAGATAAAACATCGTGAAAATAGGACGACGAATAGAGCCGAAGGGTCGCACGGCAAGTTGAAAAGGCACCTTGAGTCGGGTGAGGGAACTTTCTCAACTGTTTTTACGGGGGTGACCAATATGTTGTGTTTACAAATTAATGAAGTTAAAGCCGTTTTCGAGAGAAGCCTTGGTGCGATAAAAGAAAGACACTGCAGTTTTTTATTGAAACAACTTAGGGGAAATATATCACTTTTTGCTTTAGACTTGATAAAGGATGAGGATGTTAGATCGAATGATATTGGTATAAATCCATCATCGTGCGATCACGTGCTTCGTACGGTTTATGGTTTGCCATGTGCACACGAGTTGGTGTTATATCGTCGTGCAAATTGGCCCATACCATTGAATGCGGTTGATGATCATTGGCAAAGGTTGACAATCATACCAAAAAAAAGGAGGATGGATTTGTTGAAGAAGATCTTTTTAAAACGGCCGAGATTTATTCGTTGAAGAAGTTGTATGATCAATCGACGCCGGATGGGAAGAAGGCAATTTTGATAAAATTAAAGCTCCTCGCTATGCCATATTTGACGTCACTCAAAGAGCCAATCCCCGTCATTCCAAAGGGTAGACCACAAGGGAGTAAGAGAAAATTGTCCTGAAAGGAAATGAAACACGAATCTTCAACAAAACGGAATCCATCAGGGTTTGAGTATGCGAAGACCAAAGAAGAGGCACGATTAGTCGTTACACAATCATCCCAAACTAATAAATTGAGGCAAGTTGTTAAAAAGAAGAAGAAAGAAGGGAAGGCCGATTTTAACCAAACTTTTTTCGAACGTTATCTCCAATTCATCCCCAAAATCATGCATCCATTTATCGCAGATATAGAAAATGTTAAAGGTGATGGACATTGTGGTTTTCGAGCCATTAGTGAACACATGGGATGGTCAGAGGATGAAATTGGTTGCTAGTAAGAAAGGACATGATTGCGGACCTAAAAAGGTACAAGCATATGTATGACAGCGTGTGGGGAGATTGGTTTTACAATGATAATCGATATATGCTAGAATTTTTTGAACCCATATGCAAAGACGACAAGCACTAGATGGTGATGCCCGATATGGGTTTTCTTACTGCGTCGGCTTATAATTGTGTCATCGTGATGTTTTCAGCATTACAAAGTCTGACATTTTTTCCGCACGATGAGGGCTCACGAGAGGGAAGCGACATTCGTGTCCTAGCAATAGCACTTGTACATGGAAATCATTTTGTTAAAGTTCATTTGAAGGATGATTCACCGCTCCCACCTGTTGCGAGCATGTGAAATAGGCTTCGAACAGAAGAGGCGGCCGCTTGGGAAGAAACTTTTGCTAATAGACTCATATTGTATAAAGAAATGGGTAATTAGGGGTACAAGCAAAAGACTGTCCAATCATAAATAAAGGATTATGATTGGACAATCTTTTGTGAATTTGTGCATCTCACATGTAATTTTTTTGTCAATCTTAACCCTCATGTAATTCACATGATGAAACAAATCTCGTGTAATTTTTTGTAAATCTCTAACTCGTGTGTAATTATTGTGATGATGTATCTCCGATGCAATTTTTTATAAAGATGCAACTATCATGTAACTTTTTGTGAAACTAATGAACAACTTGGTTAGTCTACCAAGCTCGAAAGTAATTGAAGATTCAGGTGTGTGGGTATCAAGCTCGGAAGATATTAAAGTTAAGTTAAATACCATCAATGAGTAGTCGATAGCAAGCTCGGACGTAATTAAAATTCATTTGTTGTTAAAGTTCCATATGGTGTACCAAGCTCAGATGTTATTAAAGTTCCATATGGTGTACCAAGCTCAGATGTTATTAAAGTTCCATGTGTAATTATTGTGATGAGTTATCTCCTATGCACTTTCTTATGAGAAAATGGTGTACCAAGATCAAAAGTTTAAAGTTCCCTACGGTCAATGTTTAGGGTATCAAGCTCGGCACATGTTTGGTGTACCAATGTTTGGGGTACCAAGCTCGGAAGTTATTAAAGTTTTGTGCGATGGTACCAAGCTAAGTCCAAGACGAATTCTATAAGGTCGAAATCATGCTTGCCAAGTAATTGTAGCCCATATCGTGTTACCTAAGCTCGAAATTTTATTTCCTATGAAGTTACCGCTAACTAAGCTCAGAGAGTAATTTCATTCAGCCCATATCGTGTTTACTCGGCACTTCACGTCGACAGTGCATGGAGGTCGGATTGATTTAATTGCAGACTGGGCTTGTGCGCCATGTGGCGGCTCGCGGCTGGCTTGTACTTTGAAAAGCTATCGACTGCATTGAAATGACCCATATTAAATGCAATTTCATCATTAGGCACGATTATAGAGGGGAAGCATGCCGTGTTGGACAAAAACTGTCCAACTTACCCACTTCTCATTTTTTCAAAATCACAAACTCTTTCTCTGCAATTTTCTCCCCTCCTTTCTCCGTAAGAGCGACGAACTATACTTACGATCTGAAATCGCGATTTTCATTCTTCGAAATTTTTCTCTCACTATAAGTCTTCCATATCCCTCACTCTAGTATTGTCGTTTAAATTTTCTTTCAGAGGGTTAGGGTTTAGATAGACTAGATGAGTCTAAGAAGGTATTTAGTTAGGGGGGACGAAGAACTTGCTGTTTTCTCTCAGTGATTTATCCCTGATGGGTGTACGGTTAGGCTTCCTGAAGCAAACGAGGAGCCCACTATTCTTCCAAGAGATGGGGAGATTAGCATATATACTGTCCTATTTGAACAGGCGGGATTGAAACTGAACTTGGACCCCCTGTTGTGTGATGTGTTGAGACGATGCAACATGGCGCTGTGTCAACTGAGTCCCAATGGGGTTAGAGTAGTGTTAGGTTGTGCGGCGCTGAACAGATTGTTGGGGGTGAATCTAACGTGGAGGGAGATTTTCTGGTACTATTCCCCTCTGTAACAGTCCTGGCGTTCAGTCACGCTATTACTTCCGAGCTCGGGTTAGGTCTCCCGATTTGGTGAAGTGTTTGACGAAGTCTGAAAAAGGCTATGACGAGGGCATGGTAGTGGTCGGCGGTGCTTGGGACGATGGGAATATACATAAGATAAAAAGATATATAAATCACCATGTTGGTAGGATATTTAGGTGTGTTTTTGTCATCCATTTACTGCTATATTATGTATTAGATTTTTATACAAATATATTTTGTTTTGCAGTCAAGCTCGCTCGTCCGAGCTCTAAGTTGATTGATTGGGACTCCATCAATCCCGTGATAAATTTCAACGGTCCAAGGGGGATTCGTCCTATTGATCACCCCTGAGCTGCTCACAACTTACTCGGTTACACCTCCTGGGACACCGATTTTTTGTTGGAGAGACTCGGTCAGCCGAATTGGGTTGGCAACACCTAAAGGCCGAGCAAACTTAAAGATAGGCAGAATGTTAAAGTCTGCCCGCAATCCCGGCCTATCATTCCTAAAAGGACTGTGATCAGGGAGGGCCCTGTTGAGAGAGCGGGTGTCACTCTAACTGGGCTGGTTGCTGATTTGTGGGGACCTAGCACGTCGGCGCCTTTTGAAATTAAGTGGAAAAGGAAAGTAACCAAGCAAAGTGTAGGAAGCTCGGACATTTCAACCGACCTTGAGCTAGTCCAGCTTTGCGAGGACATAGAAGCCAGTAGTTACCGAGCTATCAAAGATCCTGAGGAGATGGCACCAAAGAGAAGGAACTTGAGCCAAGCTTTGCAGGATGACGCCAACGCTGCGCAAGTTGATGCGTCCTCTCCTCAGAAGAGGACTCGCTATGGCTACAGAGCTGTGGTGACTACCCCACCATCTTCACCCCCAGCTGATGATAGAGTGGAAGCCTCCGACTTCCCAACTGAAAAAGATCAGCCCCAAACGGTTGAAGGTCAGGGAGCCGAACAGGTAGAGGAAGAGCCTGACCGTAGCTGGTGTCCTGTGTTTCGCTACCAGGGCCGTGAGCTGCTGGAGTCTGATTCCATATATCGCTCCCCCTCCGTTGCAGCCACCATCATGTATGGTATCACAAAGGCTGATGATATTTGCGAGCTAAAAGACATTCCCACTGTTCAACTCAGGAATGAAGCTCTGTAGGATATGTTGAAGGTTAGTATCCGAGCTTATATATTTCTCTTATATTTCTCAATTTATTTTGTTGCCTTGTAATTTTTCTTCTTTCTCTCTAAGCAGGCTGCCCAGAGGTTCATGGTGTTAGACGATAGGAGGGTTATGTTGAGTAGGAACCAAAATGAGGCCCTCACGCAACTGGAAGTAGAAAAGAAACGCCTGAATGAACAGCTGAAGGGAAAGAAGAAGGAGCTGGACACCGCCAACGGCCTGATATCTAGTTTGAACCAGCAGGTGGGGAGTGCTTGGGGGGAAGCGTCTTTTCTGAGGTCGGATCAGCAACGTCTGAAAGAGGAAGTAGAGTGCCTAACGAAGGAGAACTTTGACCTCAAGGCGGAGAAAGAACAGGAAAGTGCTGATGCCGAGCATAAGGGATATGATCTATGCTTCAACGAAAGTGTTGCCGAGGTCAAGGCAATAAATTCGAAGCTCTACCAGGTTGGGTATGACCGGGGGCTTGATGCTGTCCAAGTGCCTCCTATGAGCGATCTGAGAGTTCCTGTTCTCATTCCTGCTGGCTTCCAATATGCTGTAGAGGCGCCTGCGGTCGAGGCAGCTGAGGTCGGCCAAGAAGCTCAAGGGAGGGAGGTGGTGGAAGTTGAATCCCCTGTTGGTCAGGCTGCTCATAGCAGGGTTGGTGATGGGCAATAGGCTGGAGAGGGTGAATTGGAGGATACTGGTGCTCATGACGGTTCCATCCCACTAGATTAAGATTTTAACTGTTTTTTTTTCTTTTTGTAATGGGCTTTTGTTTTTTATTTCTTTTTGTGTGGATTGCGTTTTTGATTGGTTTATAAACTCGGATATGTTTGTAAGCTCCTTAAAACTTTTATTCATTTCAGTATCACACGCTTCACAATACAGCTCGGGAACAGTATGCAATATTTTTATACTGCAATGTAATTAACCTTTAGTTGAAGCTCGGCCCGATGGAAAAATATTTCAACTTCAATAACAATTTTGAGATGCTAATAAGAAAGAAATAAGCTTAACACGGTCGCTACCGTTAATAATTTTAGGTTCAAGAGAAATATTTACAAGTTCGGATAACTTAATAAGCTCGGTAACATTTTGAAGTATTCTCGTACTTTTCATATTTTCATAATATGCTCGGTTCAATGTTATTAGTTTTTTTTTCAAATGCTTTGCTTTTCGTTCATAAATGTGTGTTGATTTATTTTCGGTTTGTCGGGATGTAGTGTCAAAAATTTATTCGCTTCAGCTCGGAGTGACCACAAATTATAGCTTGGCTTGTAGTAATAACATTTATCTTAACATGGTCGGTAAGAGTATGAAACATTTCTGAAGTATTACAGGCTTCATAATAAGATTCGTAATTGACTTAATGAAATGTTGTAATGAAATTCCTTTTGCCTAGTTTGAATTTCTTTACCTATGTAGTATAAATCCTTATTCCTGAGTATATATCTCTCTTTATTTAAGTCATGTCATGTTTTGATCTACTGATCTATTTTAATTATGCACCCCAGTTGGCCACGTGGCTTTTTTCCAATGGCCACTGGGCAACTAATGCGAGGAGTGAACATATTCCTAAGGTGTTTCTGGAAATGAATATAATAATAAATGGTGAATGTCCTCTCGTTTTTCAAGGATATTAATTACACAGGGTTTTCTGCCCCCCTATTTAACTCCTATCCTATATAAATCGGACTCTTCACTGTTTAGACCTTAGAGTTCCATTTCAATAGCGGATCTTAACAATATATCCATTTCTGATTCTGCTTCTCCATACGCTGGAGGAGTAGACGCTACATAAGTGGCCAACATGTTGAGGCCCTTTTTTCGCCTTAGATGTAAACACCGTCGTCTGAAGAAGAGCTATGACCGTCTTGCCGGTCGGTTTCTTCGTTTAAAAGAACGATTTGCTTCTTTCAAGCGCATGAGGCCTTCTTGAAAAGAGCTTTGACAAAATTAATAAACAACTCGAGAAGGTCATGAGGGTCGTCGAAGTTCAACTATTAAGGCTCCACACCGAAGGAATTTTTGAAGAAAGCCTTTCTTTTTTTCTCTTCTTTTTATCTTTTTGTAATGGACATTTTTTATCAAATGCATGCTTTTCTTTCATATATGTTCTGTTGATTTCTGTTTCGTTTTGTCGGAATGTTGTGTGAAGATTAATTTGCTACAGGTGACTAAATTAAGCTCGGTGTGATCTATTTAATTAAAGCTCATCCCGTTGATAACAAATTTCAACGTCAGTAATAAATTTAACGTGCTTCATAACTTAAAACTTTTTATGTTTACACAAAACCTTGATACGTTTAATAAGTTTAACAAGATGTAACTATCATGTAACAAGGTCGGATAAAATTAAAGTTCCACAAGGACAATAGTGTGGTTAAAATTCCAAATGGTGTACCAAACTCAGATGTTATTAAAGTTCCATGTGTAATTGTTGTGATGAGTTATCACCAATGTACTTTTTTATGAACAAATGGTCTTCCAAGGTCGGAAGTTATTAAAGTACCATGTGCGCTGATACCAAGCTAGGAAATCCATATCGTGTTCACTAAGCTCGAATTCGTATTAGCCACGTAGATGTAGACGTAAAAGCGTTTTTAGTAAGCTCGGAATCTTATTTCCTAGTAATTGAACTGCATATTGTGTTCAATAAGTTCGGGTTATCAATTCATAGTAGTTAGAGGTCCAACTCTTGTTAAGCTCAATAAGCTCGGTGTAATTCCTGCATGTTGTGCTCACTAAGCTCGGAGTAATATTTCATTTGGTAATGAAGGGAATAAAATTAAAAACTGGGCCAACGCACCACGTGGCGCCTCGCGGCTGGCTCGTACTTAGACAAAGCTGTCGACAGCATTGAAATGACCCATATTAAATGCAATTTGATCATTACGCGCGAGTATAGAGGGGATGCACGCCGTGTTGGACAAAAACTGTCTAAGTTACTTTTCCTTCTCATTTTTCAAAATCACAAACTCTTCCTATGCAATTTTTTTCCCTCCTTTCTCTGTACAAGCGACGAACTATACTTACGATCTGAAATCGCGATTTTCATTCTTCGAAGTTTTTCTCTCACTGTAAATCTTCCCTATCCCTCACTCTAGTATCGTCGTTTAAATTTTCTTTCAGATGGTTAGGGTTTAGATAGAATAGATGAGTCTAAGAAGGTATTTAGTTAGGGGGACCAAGAACTTGCTGTATTCTCTCAGCGATTTATCCCCGACGGGTGTACGGTGAGGCTTCCAGAAGTAAACGAGGAGCCTACTCTTTTACCAAAAGATGGGGATATTGGCATATATACTGTCCTATTTGAACAGGTGGGATTGAAACTGCCCTTGGACCCCTTGTTGTGTGACGTGTTGAGACGATACAACATGGTGCTATGTTAACGAGTAGTCTTAGGTTGTGCTTCCCTGAACAGATTGTTGGGGGTGAATCTAACGTGGAGGGAAATTTTTTGGTGCTATTCCCTCTGTAACAATCCCGGCAATCATTCTCGCTATTACTTTCGAGCTCGGGTTAAGGCTCCCGATTTGGTGAAGGGTTTGACGAAGTCTGAAAAAGGATATGACGAGGGCTTGGTAGTGGTCGGAGGTGCTTGGGATGATGGGAATATACATAAGATAAAAAGATATATACATTAACGTGTTGGTAGGATTTTTAGGTTTATTTTGTCATCCATTTCGTGTATTATTCTGTGTTGAATTTTTATACAAATCTCGTGTTTGTTTTGCAGTCAAGCCCACTCGTCCGAGCCCTAAGGTGATTGATTGGGACTCCATCAATCCCGTGATAAATTTTAACGGTCCACGGGGGACTCGCGTTATTGATCACCTCCGAATTGCCCACAACTTGCTCAGTTACACCCCCTGGGACACCGATTTTTTATCAGAGAGACGCAATCAGCCGGATTGGGTTGGCAACACAAGAAGGTCGAGCAAACTTAAGGATAGGCAGAAGGTTAAAGTCCCCCCGCAATCCCAGCCTATCATTCCTACAGGGATTGCGATCAGGGAGGGCCCTGTTGAGAGAGTGGGTGTCACTCTAACTGGGCTCGTTGCTGATTTTGGCCGACCTAGCACATCGGCCCTTTTTCAAGATAAGGGGAAAAGAAAAGCTGTCGAGCAAAGTATAAGCAACTCGGACACTTCAACCGACCTTGACCTAGTCCAGCTTTACGAGGACATCGAAGCCACTATTTACGGAGCTATTGAAGATCCTTTGGAGATGGCCCCAAAGAGAAGGAATTTGAGCCAAGCTTTACAAGATGACGCCAACGCGGGGCAAGTTGCTGCGTTTTCTCCTCAGAAGAAACCTCGGTATGGCTACAGAACTGTGATCACTACCCCACCAGCCTCTCCGTCTGCTAGTCAGGGAACGGAGGCCGCCGACTTCCCAGCAGAAAGAGGTCAGCCCCAAATGCTTGAAGGTCAGGTAGCCGAACAGGTAGAGGAAGAGCCTGACCGTAGTTGGTGTCCTGTGTTTCGCTACCAGGGTCGTGAGTTCCTGGAATCTGATTCCATATATCGCTCCCCCTCCGTTGCAGCCACCATCATGTATGGTATCACAAAGGCTGATGATATTTGCGAGCTCAAAGACATCCCGACTGTTCAACTCAGGAATGAAGCTCTGTAGAATATATTGAAGGTTAGTATCCGAGCTTTTATCTTTCTCTTATATTTCGCAATTTATTTTTTTGCCTTGTAATTTTGTTTGTCTTTCTATGAGCAGGCTGCCCAGAAGTTGACGGTGTTAGACGATAGGAGGGCTATCATGAGTAGGAACCAGAATGATGCCCTCACGCAGCTAGAAGCAGAAAAGAAACGCCTCAATGAACAGCTAAAGGGAAAGAAGAAGGAGCTGGACACAGCCAACAGGCTGATATCTAGTTTGAACCAGCAGTTAGGGAGTGCTCAGGCGGAGGCATCTTTTCTGAGGTCGGATCAGCATCGTCTGAAAGAGGAATTAGAGCGCCTTATGAATGAGAACTCTGACCTCAAGGCGGAGAAGGACCAGGAAATTGCTGATGCCGAGCAGAGGGGTTATGATCTATGCTTCGACGAAAGTGTTGCCGAGGTCAAAGCAATAAAGTCGAAGCTCTACTAGACTGGGTATGACCGGGGGCTTGATGCTGCCCATTCCTGCTGGCTTTCAGTTTGCAGTAGAGGGGCCTACGGTCGAGGTTGCAGAGGTCGGCCAAGAAGCTGAAGGCAGGGAGGTGGTGGAAGTTCAATCCCCTGTTGGTCAGGCTGCTCATAGCAGGGTTGGTGATGGGGAATAGGCCGGAAAGGGTGAATTGGGGGATACTGGTGCTCATGACCCTTCCATCAAACTGGATTAGACTTTCATGTAATTTTTTTTTTATGTTTTTGTAATGAACTTTTTTTGTCAAATGCTTTGCTTCTGTCATATATGTTGGGTTGACTGCTATTTTGACAAATGCATTGGTATATTAGCTCGGATTGATATCTTTAATTAAGAAAGATGCCTATAATAAATAAGAAAGAAGCTTAACATGGTTGATTCCACTAATAATTGTAACATTTTAACTTCGCAAGAAGGTTCTTAAAAAGCTCGAAAATACTCCTAAGCTCTAAAATTTTGCTTTGGAAATACAGCTCGGTAAAAGATTGACATATTTTTCTAGTCTTTTATAATAAGCTCGGCACAATGTTATTCAGGCTTGTTAATACAGCTAGGTAACAGTTTGAAATATCCGTAGCACTCTTAATAATAAGCTCGGCGGAATGTAATGTCCTTTCTATGAAATGCATTGGTTTTCTTTCACAAATGTTGTGTTAGTGGCTGTTTCGTTTTAGGGGAATGCTGCGTGAAGAATTTATTCAATTCAGTTGGGTTATATAAGCTCTGAATGATCCATTTAATTAAACCACTGCCTAATGAAAAAACATTTCAACGTCATTAATAATTTTAACATGCTTCATAACTTATACTTTTATCTTTAATTAAGAAAGTTGCTTATAAGAAAGAAAGAAGCTTAACATGGTCGATACCATTTATAATTTTAAGCTCGGCTTGTTTCTAAGCTCGGTTTGAATATTAAACATTCCTCAAGTATGATTTTCTTTATGTATGTAGTATAAATCCTTTTTGCCGAGTATATATCTCCTTATTTATATCATACTTTGATATATTGATCTATTGTAATTATGCCCCCCCAGTTGGCCACGTGGCTTTTTTCTAATGGCCACTGGGCAACTAATGCGAGGAGTGTTGGTATATTCCCAAGGTGTTTCTGGGAATGAATATAATAATAAATGGTGAATGTCCTCTCGTTTTTCAAGGATATTCATTGCACAGGGTTTTCTAACCCCCTGTGTAACTCCTATCTTATATAAATTGGACTTTTCACTGTTTAGACCTCAGAGTTCCATTTCAATGGCAGATCTTAACAATGAATCCGTTTCCGATTCTGATTCTGCTTCTCCATACGCTGAAGGAGTGGACGCTACAGAAGTGGCCAACATGTTGAGGGCCTTTCCTCGCCTTAAACGAAAACACCGTCGTCTGAAGAAGAGCTATGACCGTCTTGCCGGTCGATTTCTTTTGTTGAAAGAACAATTTGATTCTTTCAAGCACAGGAGGCCTTTTTGAAGAAAGCTTTGACAAAATTAATAAACAACTCGAGAAGGTCATGAGAGTTGTCGAAGTTGAACCATTAAGGCTCTTGACACCGAAGGAATTTTTGGAGAATGCCAGTCTTCTTTTTTTTCTTTTTATCTTTTTATAATGGACTTTTTTTTTATCAAATGCATGCTTTTCTTTCATGTGTTGTGTTGATTGCTGTTTCGTTTTGTCGGAATCTAGTCTGAAGAATTTTTTCGCTTTAGTTGACGTTTATAAGCTCTGTATGAACTATTTAATTAAAGCTCGGCCTTCTGATAACAAATTTCAACATTGTTAATAATTTTAACATAATAAGTTAAACTTTTTGTCTTTAATTAATTAAGAAAGATGTTTATAAGAAAGTAGCTAAGCTTCACAACCTTGATATGTTTAATAAGTTTGACATTTACTAAAAAATAAGCTATATACACAAGCTCGGAAACACCTATGAGCTCGGAATTGAATTGAATTTGACACAATTTTTTTATGAAAAAAATTAAAAAAATAATAGAACAAATTTCTTAATGCAAACTTAATTTTATAAGTCTCACATAATCCAATAAAAACACTTATTACAATTACATATTACACTTAACATCTCTCGAGATTTTATTTTTTGAAAATATTGCAAGACATCTTCAATCTTAATCTCGCTAAAAATGTGTACGTGTCTAAACAATCATTTATAAATTCATCTCCATTTCTATTAAGGCGTGAAAAAATATATATTTCAAATTCTCTCTCTAGAATTCTGTTTTTTTTCTCTCTACATTCTCTTATTCTGCTGCTTCTCTTTAAATTATCTTGTAGATCTCTTCACCCAATTTCTCTATATTCCTTCATTACTTTGCTTTATTATTTTAGGTTCAGGATCTGTTCAAGCCAGATCCTGACATAACCACTATTTCATTTTTTTTCCATCTTTCAAGGACACCAAATTTGGGGGTAAAATCGAACCTATACAGTTTGGTGTTGTGCTTTGAGCCGCCTCACAGAGAGAAAAATGTGAAATGACAGAAAGAGGATTGACTACCTTTGAGCTTTATCATAGACAGAGTAGTTTTATAGGTGATGAATCAATGAAGGATGGGAGAGTGTTCACACTCGTATAGAGATGGGTCGCCAGCAATGGTGTGTGTAGCGCCTAGTGGGTAGGGGCGAAGGAGAGATGGAGAAAGAGATCCACCAGTGGAGATGGAGAATGACAGAGACTGGCGGTGGAGACGGAGATGATGGGAATAACAGTGGGGATGCGAGTGTTTCAGAGCACGGTAATAAGAAAAAGAATGGTGTGTTTGAATCTCCTGTTATTCTTCTTATTATTTTATTTTATGGGTTTAGTTCAATTTTAATTTAACTTTATTAGTTTAATTAATTAAAATTATGGTTGTTAATTGGAGGGTGGTAAAGGAGGGTGTTTGTGATAAGTTTTTAAAAACTTAGGGGTGTAAGGTGTAAAGGGTGTTTGTGACAAAAAATGGGGGTGCATTTATCAGCCCCCTAAATTTTAGCATATATATAAAACGCTACATGAGTAGAGAAAGAAAAGGCATAAAACCATATGCCTCCATTATTTCCTTCTTCTCTTTATTTCATCATCTTGCTTTGTTTTCTTCTTTTCTTCAAGAACTCAAGAATTTTTCTTCATCCCGTAATTAAATGTGCTCATTCTCTTTGCTACATAGGATTTTTGTACTCTGAATCGTGCATTTTAGGATCATTCTAAGTGTACTGTACCCAGATCTATTTTTATCTCTGTAAGTTTTCCTCAATTGCTATTTTTCCTTTCTGTTCATCTTCATTAATGTTTATAGTTTTCTTCATTATTTCTTCTTTTCAATCCATAAGAACCCGGATTTAAGTCAATAAATAGGTAAATACGCTTTGAAAAATTATATCAAAAAGGTTAGAATTTAAGGATCTTTACATCCTTGATAACACTGTTTGGAGGGTGTCTGGGGCTAATGGAAATCCCTTCGATATCTGTCAAGGTCAATCTTTACTAGAAAAACAATACCCAATCTACAAATTTGTTTTTAAGGCTGCTGGCTAAGACTTCCATTTGATCCATTGTTAATGGATTTCCTTAGAGAAATTATATTCCATCTTGGCCAATTAAATCCTAACACCGTCAGGATCATATTCGGCATCATCGAATTAAATAGGCGCTTTAATCTTGCCTTAGGTATTAAAGAGATTAAGTATTGCTATTCTCTTTGCTTGGTAGAGGAAAAATGGAATCTTAGGGTCGGGTCGAATTCCCCATCTCTTGTTAAGGATTTAACTTTTTCTCATAAGGGGATGCATGGTATTATTGTTATAACTGGCAGTATGGAACTTAACCCACATAATAAGCCTATTCCCAAGCAACTCAGCTCTCCTGGTGTGTAGCTATTGATGATTCTATTCAGCTTTGACACTTTAGAATTTTTTTTAATCTTGTTTTAACATTTCTTGTCTTATTTCTTCCAGTTGGTGGTATAAAGGAAGGTAGACGATATAAACGTTAACCAACTCAACGCCATCATTAATCATAATAGCTTAAAAAACCATACACTATTTAATCATCCTCACTCGGTGTATAATTTACTCAGCTATCCACTGTCATATAAATTGTTTTCTTCAAGGAATTGCATTATCACATGGTTTGGAAATCCCCCTTTAGATAATAAAAAATATAGACTCTTTCAACAATATAACATCCTCAGTCCTTGGAAAATTATTGAGGACTAATGAAGAGCTAATCATCGAGCAAGAAGTAAAGCTTTTGAATTTAAAACATACACTGAAGCTCGTTCAAACAAGAGAAAAATGAGAAGAAGCAAAAAGAACAGCAAAGCACCAGTTGTAAACATTGTTGTTGCTTGGCCGTTAAACCCTTAAACACCTTTAAGAATTTCAAAGCTTACTGAAGGGGTCATAGTTGCTAACCTCCCCATAGCACAAGCCATTTTCAGAGACAAGGGTGAAGTCTTTATGTCTCTAACGAAGAGATAGAGGAGCTTTAAATCAACGATTAAGAATTTGAAAAACTTTTTGATGAGGTTACAAGTCTCCAACCAATGAAAAGAATGGGAGTTAGAAGAAGAAGTGCAACCCCTCCACAAAATATGAATATTACATATGGTCCACCTTAAATTCTAAACATGGTGAGACTTTTAATGTGCGGCTTCTTAGCCAGAGGGATGATGCTAATGACTGAACCCCTACCAGTTAGAATAAAAGTCAAAAAGTTTTTATATCTAATTGCCAGGACCCCTCTTACTGTGCCTTTATCTCCACACGTTACTCTATCCTCTGTAGAGCCAATAAACATGGAAAATGGTGAAGTCTTTGGTGCAAACCATGTAAACGTAAATTTGCCTCCGACATTTAAAGTTAGAGGATCTTCGACTGTTGATGCAGTTAATGAATTTGGGGATAAATCTTTTTTTTGTATTGCTCAGCCCTACGTTCTGAACGAACGGTGCTAAGTTTCTAAGATATACTCTGCCATTAAAGATAGCAATTCACAATAAGGTTAGTCAGCACTTTACTAACCCCAAAAGATTCCAAAATCATGGAAAGCCAATCCTTAACTGGTCTGAGAATAAATGGCTTTCATACTTTAATTGTGATATGCACACTGAACTTTATTTATCTTTTATTTATTTGGCTTGATTCTTTATTTGTTTTAGCACTTGTGTTTTCTGTCAGGGGCCCAAAAACTCTAGCCGTTGAAATGAGATCAACAGCTAAAATAAGAAAAGAGAGGGAAAGTTCCGAGGTAGTTGCAGACGAGGCTAAAAAAACATGAGGCTAATGCTGACAAACACAACGAAGAGCTCTGTAAGGTTAGAAAGGACCTTAAGAGAAAGGAAAAGGAGTTAACCAAGTCTACTAAAAGTAAGAAAGTTGAAAAAGACTTGAAGGCTTTAAAAACCTGAATCATGGATCTACAAGATAAGTTGCAAAAGTATAAAGATTTGGAGGCTCAAGTTAGAGCTGCCAGTGATCAAGCTCTACGAGACAAGCAAGCCTTGGTAGATGAACGAGCACCTGAATTTGAGAAAACATATGAAAAAAGTTATAATAATGCCATCATTGCTGTAGCTGCTGAAATGAACAAAATAAAAACATTATCTACCATGTCGACTTCGAGTTTAAGCTAGAAAAAGCCCAAGCCCCCATCAACTACGAGCTCAAGGTTGCAAGTCACTTGCCCTACTAGCATATTTCGTGCAACTGTAGAGACAAATGATGGAACAGAAGTGTTGGTTACCACTAGGGCCGATGCTGAACAAAATGAAGGCCAAGGGGAGTGATCGGCCAATATGTTATGTTCTTTTGTGCTTATCTTTATATATTTTGCTTTATTTGTTCTTTTTAAAATGTAATATACGGGCGTAGAAACCCCTCCACATGTACTAATTTGTTTATCAATAAGAATGAAACTTTTGTCTTAATTGCTCTATTATAATTACTTTGTATTAGTTGACTTACCAAACCGAGCTAATAATTTCATAATGACTTGTATGATTTTGTCAAAAGTGACCACTTAAAACATCAAACAATATTTACTAACTTTCCAAGTGTGAAACTTTTTTTTGAAGTTAGAAAATTTCTTCAGCTCACCAATACCTTAATAATGTTTTTCAAGTAATGACAGTCACATAGGCCTACTAGGCTTGGCCTTTTAGCTTACCAAGCTTTATATTTATGCATACTCCGCTATTACACTAATATCAGCCTACTAGGCTTGTAGTGTATTTAGCTTACCAAGCTTTTATAAGTCAAATTCCCTAAAGGGAATATAACATTGATGGACTTAATCGAATTAGGCACCAATCTATGCAATTGGCTTATTTAGCCTTACCTACCAGACGACTCTAATCTGCTTGCCAAGCCTTGCCTTCTAGGCGATTTTGATCGGCTTACCAAGCCTTGTAAAATTTTGTTTTTTACCAGACTTGTGGCTAGTGCCCCAGGGAGGTCTTTAGTTTACAAATTGCCACCAGCAGAGGACTTGGGTTTGGATAGTTGTTGTAAACAAACTTTCAAACTTTCTTTTATTCACGATTTTAGTTGGCAAAAATAAGGCCTTTTACCATGGCCTTACAAAAATTGCTAGTGATAGTATTTTCTTAAGTTGGACACATTCTATGGGTTTAGAATATATTAGCCTTGTTGATCTTGTAAATAATATGCATCAATTCCAGTAGCACCAGTCACCATATATGGCCCTTCCTTATTTACTTACAATTTGCCATGAGTTGAATCAATCATTGAACCCATATTCTTTTTAAGAACGAAATTGTCAATTTCAAATTCTCTAGACTTAACGGGCCTTGTCTTTGCTTAAATAAATTTTACTGATAATTAGCCAACTGAATAAAAGCAATCTCCTTTTTTTCATTGGCAAAATCTAAGGCTTCTTCTAAGGCAACATCATTGTCCTCAGCTTCAACTTGCATAGCTCTCAGAGTACAGAGGCCAACTTCTAAAGGGATTACATATTCTGTTCTTTAAGCTAAGAAGTAATGAATCTTTTTAGTTGATCGGTGATAAAGCATTTTTTCCATCGTTAGAAAAACACTATATCAAAAACTAATAACTTTACTAAACTACATTAATGACGTATATAGCGGAAGTAAGGGAATCGAATCCGCGGGGAATGAAAGTTAGAACTTGTATTAATCTAATTGCTTTTATTATATAAAAATAATATTACATCAAAAATTAAATTCACACTAATCTAACAAAATAAAAACAATATTACTAAGATAGTTGGAGGAAATTCCAAATACTCATCTGCTTCAAATTACGTCTAATAAAAAATACAGAGAACCCTAGATAGACTTGCACATGAAAATTACTTCCTTTTATAATCCTCACAATACAATTTCAATGAAAAGATATATATGCTAAAAATACAAATAACATCACCACCGAATATTGTACAACAAAAATTAAGGCTCGAAATTCAATTACATTTTTCTATTGTAGAGCTATATTCACTAAAAATACGAATAACCTCTACGCGGCATTGCAAAATGAAGATTAGAAATTTTATAACCCTCACCATGTTTCCTTGATGGAAAGATACGTTTGCTAAAATTGCAGACAATCTCTCAAAACGGGCTGTATAATGAGAGTTGGGAATTAAATTTTAAAATTGAAGGTTGATAGGATATGTTTTTAGAAAGAATATTTATATAAATATGAGAAGTGTTAGGATTTAATGAGAAAAATATAAAAAGTGGTTAAATAAGGATATAATTTTGGAAGAGTAAGAGCAAGAAATTAAATGGAGGCTAGGGTTTTATTTTTAGTGTATGGTTGCCATATCTTAATTTTCATCACTGTGCACTGGCAGTAAATTCGGGATTTTGTCCGGCAAGGTAACCCTCCAAATTTAAGAAAACTCAAGATAAGAAAGTTGTAGGTTTTTGAATCTTCTTTCCAACCATATAAAGAACTAAAAAATTTGAGCTTTGAACGAGAATATATGCTTAAAAATACTGAACTACTGTGCCACTTCCTCAAAATAGATTTTTTTTTCCGAGATTAATCTGCTTCGCTTCTTTTTGACTTTGATACTTTATTCAATAAATTAATCACTTTTTTGAAATTTTCCTCATTAACTATATAATTAATAAAATATACTAAAAATAAATAAGATAAATTAATTTTACAACCTAAAGTGGATAAACAATGATTAATAAGCTGTTTATTAAATCAAGCACTTCAATCGGCGTGGCATAGTTCGATCTGAATGCCCAAAGTCCAGAAGGCAATTACTTGGCCTATCTACCTTTGGCGTCATCTAATTATCCTTTTTAGCCTTTCTAGATTAACTTTATTCGATACTTCTACTTGATAGTTTATTTGGGGATAAGCCACACTTGAAAAGCTCTGTCAAATTCTCAATTTCTCACAAAACTTTGAGGTTTTTTTTGCTCTTGAACTAGGTTCCATTATCATATACCAACATCTTGGGGATGTGGAATCGAGTGACAATATTCTCTTATAAAATAGAATTTACGTTGTAATCGACTATGTTGACAAGAAGGAAGACTGCTTTAACCTATTTAGTAAAGTAGTTAGTAACTACAAGCAAAATTTTTCTTGAACTAGCAACTTTTGGGAAATGACTCAGAATGTCTAAAACCTGTTATCCAAAGGCTAGTCAGAGGAAATAATTTGGTTCCTAGTTGATGGATGATTGGCGCATACTTTTGACACTTGTCACATTTTCTAGTGAAGGCCAAAGCATTTTTTTGCATATAAGGCCACCAATAACTCTTACTTCTTACTCAATGTGTTAATGATCGGCCACCATAATGGCTTCCATAGTTTCCTTCATGACGTTCAAAAATGATTTCTTACAGTTTCTTGGGATTGACACATTTCAATTATGGGCCTGAAAATGATATTTTGTATAGTATTTTGTATGGAGATAGCCAATATTGGATAGTTTCAGCCCTAAATCTATGAGCCTCCTCATTGTTATTAGGAAAACTTTCATCCTTGAGGTAGTGGATAATTGGATCCATGCAGTAGGGATCCAAATCGTCTTCATTCTCAAAGACCATATTGTAACCCTAATTGGCTTCAATATTTGGTATTGGCAAGAATTCAACTTCAATTGTTCTCCTTCTGTTGGATTCAATTGCCGAGGCAAAGGTGGCTATTACTCATTATAGGAAATCTTTCAATATAAGCCGAATTAAAGATTTTGAACAACTTCTACATAAGTCTCATATAAGCTTCCATTATCTGATTTCTGATAATGTATTCTCTAATTAGCTAATTATCTATTAACTAAGAATCACAGTGGGTGATTAGATTCTGCATGCCGAGTATTTTTGTTTTTTTCAAACCACAATCAATGTCTCATATTCTGACTCATTGTTAGAACTTGTAAAACCAAGCCAAACAAATTGTTGAATCATAGTTCCTTATAGGGATTTAAGCACAATGCCAACACCTGACCCCATCTTTCGTTGATGGCCCATCAATGAATAAAGTCCAGATTTGGTCTTCTTAATTTTTATTCTGCTTGGCAGTTAGATTTTATTGAACCTTAGCATTATCTATATCCAATATTTATACACATTCTTGCCCCCAGTTAGAATAGTTGACTGGTCGGCTGGTGCAAATGTTGTTTCTTATTGTCCCTCAGTTGGACCAGTTGGGCTATCTGTGAATTCGGTTATGAAATCAGCTAACACTTGGCCTTTGATTGATGTTCTTGGTTCATACTCGATGTGAAACTGGCTATGTTCCATTGGCCATTTTTCCATTATACCTGAGAGATATGGTTGGTGCAAAAATGTTTTCATGGGTGTTAAAGTCAATACTTTCATTATGCGAGTATCATAAATAATGACAGTTCTTGAAGGAATTATGAAGGCAATTACATGTTTTTCAATCGGTAAATAATTCAGCTCAGTGCCTACCCTGTTTTTACTAATATAATACATAGGTTTTTGTACTTCCTCATATTCCCTAATCAAAGTGGCATTAACTGCCTTTGCCAAAGAGGATAAATATACAAATAGTTATTCACGGGGTTCTGGGATTGAAATTAAGGGTGGGTTGGTAAGGTAAGCTTTCAAATAATTTAAGGCCTTATCACATTCATCATCCCATATAAATACTTTAGATTTATTTAAAGCTTTAAAGAAAGGCTAGCATATATCTGAACATTTTAAAATAAATATATTTAATGAAGCAATCATAACTGTTAGTGTTTATAACTCATTAATGTTGGTCGGTGGTTTGAGTTTTTGCATGGCTTGTATCTTTTATGTATTTGTCTCAATTCCTTTGTTATTGAACATGAAACTTAGGAATTTTCTGAGATCGACCCCAAAAGTACAATTTGCTTAATTTGACTTCAACTTGTAATGCTTTAAGATTTTAAATATTTTGTCGAGGTCAAAATTTTGGTTGGCACCCCTTTTGACAAGTAATCCCTGAACATCTTTGTGACTAATCTTTGATAAGTAATTCCAGCATTTTTTAGGCTAAAGGGCATGACTTTGTAACAGTATAGCGCCATTGTGGTGATAAAGGCAGTGCTTTCTTGGTCTGGGCAGAATAGAAGGATCTGGTGATAGCCTAAGTATGCCTGTAGAAAACTCATCCTTTCATGTTGAGCTGCCGAGTCCACAATAATTCTAGGAAGGGGAAAACTATTTTTTGAATAAGCTTTGTTCAAATTGGTAAAGTCAACACAAACCCTCAATTTCTAATTTTTCTTTCTAACTACCACTAGATTGGATATCCACTATGAAAATTTATGAAAATTGAGATTCCCTCGCCTTTAGAAATTTTTGAACCTCTTTTTCGACTGCCCTTACCTTTTCTAAAGTTGCTTTATTTGTCTTTTATTTAATTGGATTAATATTCTTATTAATATGAAGCCTATAGACATGACCTCAATATTTATGCCAAGCATGTCAATATTGGACCTTAAAAAAACTGACAATATTTGTTTTCCACCATGTAGAGAACTCCCAACTAAGAAGAATGTTTCATCCACATTCTTTCTTTCTGCTGTTGGGACTTGAGCTAAATCTTCTAAGACTCTCTCTTCGAGCCACCCACGTGACCCACCCATCAATGCTTTAGCCATTCTTTGATTGCTAAATTTTTTTTGTAGCTTTTTCCTTTTACTGAGAAGTTTCAGGCTTATCGCTTGCTCGGCTTCATCTCCCTTTCCACCCAGCCTGAAGGCTCCCAGCTAGTTTAGTAAGGCATTTTTTGTCTAAGGCTATTTGCACAGTTAGTCTGAAGCAATATCGTGCATTTTTATGTTTGCCTTTGATCACAACTACTCCCTCTTTTAATAGGAATTTTAATTTTTGGTGGTAGGGGGAAGCAATAATCTTCATCTTTTTTAGCCAACTTATGTTGAGTATAACATTATATGGGCGAAATGTCATTCATTACAATTAACTCGATATTTCCCTTGACATGCCCCAACCTCAGTAGAACCACGTTTATTACAATTAGCCAAATGTCCCAACCACTAAAATTAAACATTGGGGAGTCGACATTTCTAATGTGTGAGTCTAAGAGTTTTAACTTTTTGAACATACTGTGATACATAATTTTTAACAACCTCCCTAGATTAATTAACACCATTTTGACGTTGAATGTGTTAATTGTTAGCACCAAAGCATCATTATGGGGTGTGTCAGCCCTCCATTTATATCATCTTTTGTAAAAGTTAACTTTTACGCACACTTGTCTATTATGTCTTCTTCATAGGGAGCAATTGTAACACCCCCACCTTAATGTACAGGATAACACCTGTAATTAAGACCTGGAGCGTTATTAACCCATCTTAGTAGGGCTAAGATAGGTATATAGAAAGAAAATAATTCAACAACAACAGATACATTAAGTATCATTATGTATCGGGTACTAAAACATATTATAACATCCCAGCATGTATCACATACATATAATCCAAACCATATGAATTTTCAAAGTATATAAACTCCTTGGGCTAGCCGTGGCTTCTCGAAAAAATATATATACATCACAAAAACCAAAATACTTGTAGTATCATAGCCTCTATATCGTCCCTGACCCTTCGTATCCTTGTCCTCGTGAGACTCGTGAGTACGTGAAATGTTTTAAAGAAAACTGGGGTGAGCCATTTACTCAGTAGAGGAGGGTACAGGGCATATGTTCAAAAACAAGTTTATAAACATATATTTCAGACCATGTTCAAATCGATAATATCAATAAGAAACAAATTCATAAAGTGATTACGCATGAACGTGCTAATGGAGGCTATCAATCGACTACCGTATAATAGAAAGCCTGAGCGATGAATATATTCCATTGCCACTGAAATGTCAAATCATCAAGCCGATACCATAGGATCAATTGTCCCGATCCCATATGAATATAGAGAACGATAGCCCTGGGATTAATCCCCCGGTCCCATATAAACACAGATAATCACAAAACCATAGTGCCTTGCCAATTTGCTTACGTTCTCGGGCTCCACATCGGTGGCTTATAGGCAGCCAAACATTGCTCCCGCAGGGGTTTAGGGCTTTTCAACCTAAGGACACCGAGCCCTGCCTATTTTCCCATCTCGGCAAGCACTATACATTCATATCATGAATCATTTCCCGAGAGATACAAGCTCTCTAGCACATAAATACATAATACTAGTTTCCCAAGGAATATATAATTGGAGTACAAGCCATAATATTGCCTTCAAGCCTTTACACCATTGCCAAGCGTCTGGTTGACACAATAACAATATGTATAGTATGCAAAACATGATAGTTATGAACATATAAATCAATTTATGCCATACACACTTTAACCCATCTCACATCATATCTCTTAGTGTATATAATTTGTCAATAAATCAAATACATCACCAAAATCACACAAAAAATCAAGAGATATTTCATATGATTCAAATAACCATTTATATCAAATGTGGATGACATATCTTTCATTAATACATAGCCTTAATAGTCACAAAAAAACTCACAATTTCACTTATATTCAAGTACCTACACCAATACAAATCAAACTGACCGATATTGGGAAATAAAAGCAACTCATCAAGTTTTGGAAACAAGAAAACCCCTACCTCAAGTTATTAATGAGAAATAAGATGAAAAGATGAAAACTCGGGCCCCTCCTCAAGAGAATCCAACGAAGAAGATGATGAATAGTGAAAAGGATGAGGATTTGGTGGATTTTGGAGATTTAATCTTTGATCGGGGGATAAAAAGTAAGCAAGGATCGCTCAAAAAACTTTTCCTTTTTTCTCTCTAGAACTCTCTAGAGCTTTGTGGATTCTATTGGGTCGAGATAAGTGAAAAAGCACTTAAAAACGGGTAAAGTCGGTGCACTGTTCTGTATGGCGAACCGGTATACCAAAAACAGGGTACCTGTTTGCAGTCCAGATTTTTCTAAAAATTTTCACAGCGGACTGGTATGCTAAAAAATGCATACCGGTCCGCAGCCAAATTTTTTCCCAATTTATATAAGCCGGACGAGTATACCAAATTCCCCATACCGGTCCGCAGGCAAAATTTTTGTCCTGCTACCCTTTTTTTGTTTTGGTCATAACTTCTCGCACGAAACTCTGATTGAGATGATCTTTCTATCTACGGAAAGATAATTCCAATATCTACAATTTACGAAAGGAGCTTTTCTCCAGGTTATGGACATAAAAATGTTCTAGAACCATGAATTTCACACTAAAATCAATTAAAACACATAATTAACATGAAATTAAATACAGGATGTTACAGCAATGGACATGACTTTGGCAGTAAAAGCCTTCTCAATACATTAAGCCCTTTTGATGTGGACTATAATGGCGTTTTTAGCAATCATCTTTTAGCTAGTTAAGGCATGAATGGCATCGATGATACTAATAACTAATTTATTCTCCGACCTCTTACCTGGTTCCTCATTATCATCATTATTAGAATATCTTTTATTTTCCTTCTCGGCACCTTTGATATACTCGGCCAAATGGCCATTGGTTACCAAACCTTCAAAAAAATGTTTGAGAGTTTTATAATGTTTAGTCATGTGCCCATGATCTTTGTGATATAAGCAACTTAGCTTAGTATTCCTTGTAGTTAGAATTCTTCTCATTGGCATCGGCCATTCAAAATATGACTTATTCTAGATATGAAACATGAGTTTGTGGATGGGATTAGTGAAAAATGTATGACTCCTTTATAACAATCTTCAATGACCTTACTAAAGTCCTTGTTCGTCTTCATTTTCGTGATATAAAATTTTCTATTGCCCTATTTCCTTTCCTCAATGGTCCCTGAAGTTGCTAGTTCATCATCCTCCACCCTCGCATACTAATTTACCCTTAAAAGCAACTAATTAAAGGCATATGGAGGGACTCTGGTTAAGGAGTTATAAATGCCGTTTGTATTTTTTGACAAGTCATATTTAAAAATGTTTAAAGCAAATATTATATTTGGAGGAGTTGTAAGTCTCCCAATATCTAGAGGAGTACTCACGCAATGTGTTTCCCTTATTTTTTCTCATGTTTGCAAGGGCCTCGATCTGGACCCTTAATCACTCTGCTATTTGTGATAAATCTGGTTGTAAACTGTTTGGCCAATTCCATAAAACTATCAATTTGCCCAACTTACAGCCAAGCAAACCATCGTAATGCTGCATCACCCAAGCTTGCAAGAAACATCATGCATATAATTGCATCATCCAAAATTCAGTAAGCTATTACCTACTAGTAATATGACACCCCCACCTTAATTAATATGATAGTACCCGCAATTAAGGCCTAGAGCATCACTAACCCACTTTAGACTAGCTTAAGTAGGTCTAATATAAATAATGAAATAATGAATCTAGGTAAACCACATAACATAGAACAAACAACCGTGATACTCATATAGTAGATGCTAATGTAAAACAGAAGCACAACATGTATATATGCATTCAAAAGACATACAAAATCGTGTCAACATATCGATTAACATATACCATAACTTAGGCTAGTCGTGGCTTGCTATATGAACATATACACAATAAAATGAGTTCGTATCAAAGTCATCTACTTCGTTCCCGACCTCGTCGCTTCCCTAATCTTATTTGTCTATTGGATACCTGAATGTGTTTAATAAAACGGGGTGAGTTCACAGCTCAATATAAGGGATATACATGGAATATTATATTCAAATAATAATAGCAATTTAATAACAGTTCACACTTTAATTAATAATTCAATTCAAAATTGTCAATTTATAAACCAATGCATGCACGTGTATATGCAAGTTACCTCCCTTGTGTCAACTGTTGTACCACATCACCAAGAGAATGCTGAGGCCGGGCCGAATCATAATTATAAGAATAAGAATATGCCTGACTTCCCCAAAGAATAATCCGAACATGATAACGATATAACATCTTCCAACCTAGAAAAAATCATCATCATGCCATAATAGATTGGGACCAGATGTCCATCATATCAATATAAACATAAGTGTATTGCCGTTATTTAGATTTCTGGGCTATCCACCGCTGGCTCTAAACAACCGTCGCTTTGCTAACCTCCGGAGATTTAGGAATTTTTAACTCAAGGGCACCAGGACCCACTTATTTTCACACCGACAAGTATCAAACAATACCCATCCTCTTCACCATCAAAGGGCCATAATAGAATCATAATCGGATCCATCTTAGGATCATATCATATCCCAGAATGTCACAACGAACATAAAAATCTCTCGGCATCATAAATAAGAGATATATTTTACATGATATGCCATAAGAATATTCTGAGCTTGTCGAGAGATTTCCAAGAGTCCGGTTGACACAATAATGATATACGATATGCATAGCATGCTAATGAATGAACATTTGAAACAATTTATGCCATTTAAACTTTAATAAGTCTCAATTCATATCCCTTGATGCACATAATTCATCAATTAATCAATATTATTAATATACAATATTCATACATCCAAGAGATATCTCATGTGATTCAAGTAACACATGTATATCAAGTATAAATGGCATATTTTGCTTCAAATCACATACTCATGGCTTTACAAATCACAAAATATCATTATCTTCACCATGTTATAATTTTTAGAAAAAATATAAATTAAAACATGATAACTATTATAGAATAAACCATATTATCGGGTTTTTAAAACAAATAAACTCTTACCTCAAATTATCAAGCCGAAAAGAAAAGAAAAGATGATGACTGAAACCTCGTTATGTGGAATCCCAAAATTCCTATGGTACCACAATCCTCAAGTCGCATAGAAAAATTTCTCCTAAAGCCGAATTGGATTTTGGATGCTAAATATAGATGAATTCTAGAGAGAGAAAAAGAAGAAAGCTTGCTTTGTATTTTTGGTGCAAAAATGGTGGAAATTAGCCAAAAAAAAACTCTGGAATCATTTAAAATTGTGCAACCGACTCAACAACAGGCAACTGTTGGCCCCAACAGATTTTTGTTTAGCTAACAACATGCGCCTTTTTATCCTCAATAGGCGCCTTTTTCCTGCCGATGCATTTTTAATCCAGAACCATCTCAAACAGTCGTCTGTTCCCTATAATAGGCACTTGTTTCACCCAAAGCTATAAAATTTTATTTGTGATACACTAAATATAAACAACTTTCACACTAAAAAAACTAAATAAAACATAATTTACATTAATATAAACATAGGGTGTTACAAATAATATCTCACATGGTAGGCAGGATCAGTTCGGCCATTATATATGTCGAATTTTGGCATAGAGAATTTCTTAGGTGGAGAGCATCAACGATTTGTTAGGTGAATGGGAAGTCACTCTGCTGGCCCAATGATTTTTTGGCTAAATCCCTTAGTGTATAAGCTATAGCTTTTCTATCAACTGTTGAGTCAATCAGTTTTCGTAAATCATGTCCTGCTTAAGTCTTGGGGTAAGCATGTTTCTCTAAGAGCCGTTCAAAAATGCTCTGCCTTTAAGCAATAATAGAAACCTCCGGTGTTAAGATCTAAATGGCCTTCGCTTTCTTGGCTATTTGGCTTTCAGTATGGATATGTGCTTGAGCTGGGACAACTGGGTCGATGAGGTTGTATGTTTTGGGGGAATTTCTCTTTCTGTAGAATAAGCCTCGATCTGTACCATCTTCATCATTTAACAAGGCATTTTTCCTCAAATGCTCCTTGAGCAATAACTGAAATGTCTTATTCTTTATCCTTAACTTGGTCAGTTCACTTTGAGAGTCAGCAGCAGTAACATTTTGGTCATTGTAATTGCTGTCAACTATTTCTCTGGCTTGGACAATGAGAGGAATGGAGTTTTCAACCCTTAATAGGACCGGTAGAATGCTATCACGACCTTGTTGGTTCTGGGATTGGAAGGTCTGAGCTTCATCCACTGTTCTTCTTGTTTGAACCATGGTAGTTGATTTTTTGGGAAAATGATAGGTAAATTGTTTGATATGAAATTATGTGAGATGAAATTGTTAAGAACATGGGAAAAACAATATTTGAATTTCCCACAGACGGCGGCAGTTGTAGGTACAAAAAAAATTTGATTTTCTCTCAATGTAAGTTTTAAGCAATATCAATAAAAAAGTAAGAAGTGAAGGTTGAGACTAGGATTTTGTTTATTAGGTAAATTCCTTTGATAGCTTTATGATAATCTAGTAGCAGTACGTCCTCTTTTGTGTGTGTGTGTATATATTGGCTCGAAGGCAATTAACAAAGAAATTGTTTACAAGCTACCAGTTCTCTCTCTAAATTTCATTACCTAGAATTCAGGACCCTTTTGCTAAGCCCTCCTTTCTCTATTTATATGCATAGAGTTAGGGTTACAATGCTCCACTAGGACAAACAGTAAAATAATTATAATGGGCAAAACTTGTGCATTACTTCAGCACTTTAAAGGTGTCCTAGAATAGTTCAAATCAAGGTGGTTCTATCTTTATCCATTCTCCACGTAAGCTTGGCCATCTCATCGTGGCAATATTGTTACATTAGCCGGACCATTTGCACGTAGTTGGTTATACTCAGGATATGTGATCTACTCAACCGGCGACCCTAACATTTTCCTCTTGAGCCAGGCTTAGCAGTAACCTTGTAATTGGACTTTGCCAAGATCATTGGGTGCCATTAATTTTGAGCTCCCTCAACTACATTAAGAATTATTTTTAAACTTTTGCGCTTCTTTAGAAAATTATTAATACAATAATTCAATATAACTCATGGGTAAAAGAAAATTTTGTATTATAAAATTTAATACATTAATTAAATTCTAAAAATAAAAGTTCGCTCTTAATTTAAATTGATTTAAAATGTAACATTGAAATCTCTTCACATAAGGTGGAGAGAGTAAGAGCCAATTTGGTTATCCTCTAATTTCTGAATTAGACAATTTAAAATTGTTTAATTCATAAATTATTTAATTTAAGCGTTTGGTTGCAAAATGAATTAGTATATAAAGTAATAAACTTTAATTAATACCTAATACATTAAATAAGAAAATATAGAGATATAGTTGAAAGTACATAACTTATAAAAGTTCATGTGGAAAAAATCATATTACAATTTTTTTTTATTAAAATAAAACAATTTATTAATTTATAATTAAACAATTATAAATGAAAAAACTTACCAAGTCAGACGAGTTCTATATTAATAAACGAAAGTATTGTGTTGACACAGAAACAGACGCACAAAGATTCATATTTCAAAATTCTGTTGGTGGATTGTGTATAGACTTCAACAAATTTCACAGAAAAAGGTGACTTGCATCCACTTCATCCTCCACTTATAACCAGATCCATCTTTATAAAGTTGAATTATCGAATTCATAGTGTCTTTTTAGAAAAAGCAATTCCTACTAGGGCCCATGACATGCCAAATCGGATCCTGAATATCTTTTACTTTAGTAACATTATTTTTAAAAATGAAATTATTAATTGCAGATGCTCTAATGTGGAAAAAAAATTTAAATTTTGAACAGACAATGAATATAATATGACATTTTTAGGTTTAATTTGATGGTGGTGGGACTTAGGACAATAAATTTGTAGATAAATCTGCGTCTTTGACAAGTAATTTTGAAGAATTGATCAATAATGGTGACGAAGAATTGATGAATTATGGTGATAAGACAAGTCTCACATGTTTGTTTAGTCAAATATGTTAAAGCCCACATCCACCTCCGCAAATTTTTCATTTTTGATAAACCTATTTTATTGTATCCATTCATTTAATTCGAGGTTCTATTCATTGCTGATATTTAATTTGGTAATTTTGCATTGAAAATTCGAGTCTTTATCAATTTATTAGTAAACCTTTTAAGATAAATTATAACAGACTTATAGTGTTAAATTACTAATTTAGAATTAAAAAAATGAATCAAAAGAACACTAAAAGATATTAGGTATCTTACACTTAAAACTAATGAAACTTTGAAAGCTCTAAGTTCGTTGCGGGGCCTTTTGTTTTAATATGTTCTGATAGAGTCAAAACTTGTTATTTTCTAAAGTTGTTAGAGGAGTTAAAGTTCATTGGTTTTTTTTTTGAATGACTAAACCCGAAGGAATTCAAACAAGAACTTAGTAAACTACTATGCTAACCCTGTAAGAATGGTTCATTAATTGAAAGATGCACAAAAGAAGAGTTATGGTTTACAAAAATTGGTGTACCTTTCAAAATTAATATTGAACTTTTTTTTTTCTAATATGGCCAAGTGGCCACCGTGACCAATGTTAAAACTCCTTGAAACTTCAAAGAGATACTCTCACCGACACAAATCGATAGTCTCATGAGAAAATTATAATTTCAACTCGATTAAGGATTACGAATACAACTTATTTTTTATAGGTGAAATTTGATTAATTGATTATGTCCTCCATTGAGATTTTAAACGTTGATTATATCCTGAAAAGAAGACTATCAATTTAAAAATTTTCCAAAAAGAAAATGAGAATATTAATAAATGTGAGACAGAGGAAGTAATGGGCAAATTATACCTTTTATGTGGGCGTTCTTTTGAACATATATCCAAAAGTTTCATGATCCAAATCACTCATGGATTACACAATTCACAATTTTATATCGCCTTTTCTAACAAATTCAGTTTAAATGATCAAGCCCAGAGGGCAAGGATAGACATAGAGATAGAGCCAAGAACAAGGGCAACGAAAGAAAACTTTTTCAGCCATGTTTGAGAACTCATCAACTTATTATGGAAGAAATCAAGAGCTATGAGATCCACCAAAGCCATGTATATGAGGATACCAGAAGATAGGGACCCCAATAAACCTTCTAGAATTAAAGCATTTGGGCTATTATCGTCATAACCAGTTAGCGAAAATACGACCATTCCAAGCACTATCCCCATTGGTGTCGTCACTGAGAACATGAAGCACATGTAGGCTGTCGTTCCGAAGCTAAAACCCGCCTGCAGATGAAGACATTATGATAAATATATATATATATATATATCAATGGCACTTTTATGTTCCAATATTTTGTACGTTTAAAACATTGTTTCTAATAGTAGAAAAAGAAAGCAGGGTAAGATGGATAAATGTTGAATAGGATAATAGATATATTACACTTCCTTTAAAATCGTACTTTTAATTCCTTTTTGGTATGAATAGAACGGCACAACTAAGTGCCCAGGTACTACAATTTAAACATGATGTACAACGATAATGATGCACCATTTTACCACACTCGGTGTACTAAGTGCCCCATGATCCATTATTTTATTTTGACAAAATTTGTGAATTTACATCTTTTTATTTTTTTCAACTCAGAGTGTTAGAAAAAATCTATGGAATGTGAATAGGAGTCACAACTCACAAGAAGAAAACCATAAGCATAAAGAAATCTAAGAATCACGTTCAAGCACATTTATTATTATTATAAATTTGAATTTATATCTATGGGAATCGATTTCTCAGTTCATCCTCCCCGAAATCCTAATATTAGCTTGCAGTATCAATGTGTTACAAGGCTAATAGCTCGAAATGATTTATTATTATCAACGTGCAGTCAGGCATTGTAGCAAGTCATAAGATGACTATAAGCCAAACAACAACATATGGCGTGGCTAATTACTAGGATACTTTAATTTAGTGGGTAGACTAGGATAATTAATCATTAGTTTAGTAACTTATCATGCTAAAATCTCGTGATTCATTTCATCAAACTTTGGGCGGAGTAAAGACAAAATATCCCCAAGTACAATTGTTTTATGCTTTTAAGTGACATTGCATAATTGCGTTGGCTTCAATATTCTACTGAAGTGAAATGTATCACAATGGATTGTGTTTACTTTAAACATATTATATGTCACCACTTCTGTGCTAAATTAAGAACCTAAACTTTCTTTTGTTGAAGGTTTTGTAAAATTATAAAGTTTGGTTTCCTTTTCAAAAAATAACTAATCTATCAGATTATGTGAAAGTTTTTTTTTTTTTTTTGAGCGGCAAAACTTCCACTAAGAAAACGGAATTACAGGAGAAGGGAATCGAGAGGGGCGGAAGGAGGCAAAAAATATAATGTCCCTAATGATTGAACCGATGTCCCGTGGAGGGACATGCTCTGAGCTGCTCAACAAAATAAGTGTTCTACTGTCGCTTGAATTTTTGATTTGACATAAAGAAAACAATATAAATAACTTGAAGTGTATCTTTTGATCAGATTCTCTCCACTTGAGGAGGATCCATTTTACTCAAATGTTTGGTTTTATTTATGTCTACCCTCCTAAAGTATAAAGATCAACCCACTTGCTACAGGACATGTTAAAAGTCCATTATCATATTCTATCTAAAACAAGTAATTGCTTAAAACAACACACAATCTCTCACATTTTCGTATAGTCAATTAATTAAATTGTTTATTTGCTAGATAATTAAATTGCACAAGTGAATTTGAATTTACCTGAGCAATGCAACCTCCAAGTCCCATCCCTTCAAAAATCTGATGGAAGGCAAGTGCAGCAACAAGAGGCCTAATAGTACACTGATTTTGAGACATCCCCAATGTCACTCCTATTATCACTGAATGAAATATTATCCCTATCTCCAAAACTTGAGACACCAGCCTCTGCTTCAACTTCACCAATTCCTCGGCCTTCTCCTCCTCGCTCAGAATCCCCAATTCCACTCCCCCCTCCGCTGATTTCTTACATACCGCCCCCAATTCCTCGCAATTATTCCCGAGAGGCTTATACTCGCTCTCTTTGTGACTATCCACGTGCGAACTTGCTGTCAGGTCGACTAACAGAGCTGTCAGAACTCCAATCAATGTCACCAGGCCCGAGAACGGAAAGTCCTTCCACGGATGCTGCGACGCCACCTGACACATAGGGACGAAGCCACGATTTGAGCTTTTTGTGAGGCAAATATATATATATATATATATCTAACTCTTAGAACAAGAAAATAAGGTTCTTGTGACAATACGTCAACAGGCGAATTTTCTTTTCGCTCACGGATCACCATTAAAGTCTTTCCTTGTTACTGTGATAACATAATTTCATCCATTTTGGAAATGAATTTGTTTCATCTCGTAAATATATAAATATATTTATGATAATCAATAATCATATCTTATATATTGACTACACAAAAAGTAACTAAAGCTAGAAATACTTAATTTTTTTATAAATTTTTAAAACAAATTAACGTGAAATCAGTGGGATAAAGAAAAGGTAACAGAACATTAAAGCATCGCCTCACCGATTCCTTTGACTGATGTCACGTCAGTACTTAATTTTAGTATAAAAATCGAATATGAGTAGCAATTACCAAATCTACGGGGTGCTGACCTGACAGTCGGCAAGCGCGTCGAACGCGTCCGGGAGGACGTGGACGAGCGAAGTCGAGAGAATTACGCCGGCGGCGAAGCACTTGATTAGCAGCACGGCCTTGTCGTACGCCGGCTTGCCTTGGAAAAGGCGAGCGAGCATCACCGGAGAAGATATTCCGACGACGCTCGTGACGAATATCACGAAAATTGAGAGCAGTTTGAGGTGAGCCGCGGCTCGACCGTCCCTGCACGACAGTACACGCGCCGTGTCTGTCCCGCACAGCGCCATGGCCTCGATATTTGAGCTTGGGTAAGTGTATGTATGTATATGGAGAGAGAGAGAGGATGGGGGGGATTGAAATAAAATTGATTTTGTTGTCGCGCAGTTGGAGTAATTGGATTTTAGCGGTGGCTGTTTCGTGAGAGACAGAGAGTGTGAAGATGGACTTTTCCACTGAGATTGTATAAATGTTTTGGGGGCGTTAAAGGATCTTAAATTTCTGCGGGGGTATTTGTGGGTCCACGTGTCCAATGGACGGACTTTTGCGAATTTAGTCTCGTAGTGGACCGACTCATAAGTCACACAAAAATACTCGACGAAATTTTGGGAGCTAAATAAATAGTGTGTCATGTGTGGAACTTCCACCTTCATCGATGTTTCCTTTCATTCTCGGTTAAATACAAGTATGCTACTCGTGTATGTATAAATATTTTATTATATTTTAAATTTACTCCTTACCAAAACTAAAATTCAAAAGTTGAATTACATACTACGACTTTTAAATATCTTGAAATAAAACAAACTCAAAATAATTATGTATAATGTTATTTAATTTCAACGTAAGTAATTTAAAAAGAAAAAAAAAGAGTATTTATTTTGAAGGAAGAAAGGGATATTATTAGTTATGCATATTATCATAGGCCAATTATTAATGAACCGATGCTTACATCCCTCAGAAATTTCACTTTCTATTTAAATTCTTGGAGTAAAACATAAAAGAGGAATATAATAAATCAAATAGTCTTATATGAATCACACTTAATTGTACTTTATTTTCGTAAAAAAAAAAAGTTCTTGCAATGGAGTTATCACTTTTAATATATTGATTATGTATTGGAAAAAAGTATGTCTCAATTTAGAACGGTCCAAGAAAAACGTGATTTTTCACATATGAGAAAAATAATAAAAAAAAGAAGGAAATGATACTACAAGGACATAATTCAAACTAACCAAATAAATAATATTAAAAGTAAAAATAAATTATCAACGGCCTTATAACCTATTGGCATTCGTCCGATTCTCGTTACAAAGAGGTCCCAGGTTCAACCCACATGGACACATAGTTATCAAACTCTTTGTTGTTTGAATCCTAATGTTTTAATTGTTTCAATTTGAACCCTGAAGTACAATTAATACTTTAATTCAAACATTCTATCCACCCAGTTAACGCAAAGTAACAGAAATCCAATTTTGTAGTCCACATGGCCACTTGTCACCAGAGAAGCACATGAGGCCAAACAAAGCCCTAATTTTTATTCATTTGATTTGTGTAAGGATAAGGGTTCCAGAGCTCAACTGTGGAAGGGTTAAGTTACTTTGCTTAATGGTTAGAGTTCAAGGCAAGATATGTAGCCATATGAGCAAGCTTCGTTTTCCTAAGAGTATAACCCAGCCACATTATGGTATGTCCTTAAATCTAAACTCAATTTTATAAAGTAAAAAAAACTGCAAGTTGTTAATCAATATATATTAGTGTAAATGGAGTAAAGGCATATTTGTTAGTGAACATTATACATTTTCATTATAATATGGCTTGTTTATAAGATGAAGAATCTTATACATTATTTATCTTATTGTGCTCCCTTATTTGTCTAGCTTATTGTGATAATGGCTGACTTTTTTAGTACTGTAAATAAAAGTATGATAATGGATGGCTTTTCGTTTGTTTGTTAATTAAGTGTTTTTTCAATGTAAGCCAAGAATGAAGAAATGTGTGAAAATGGAGGAATGTAAAATGTTATGGAAGCATGCTTGGTTTTATGGAGGGGGAAGGGATGTAAAATGTATTTTAGTGCAAAAAAATGAGGAAAATTGTGTAGTTGGTGTTGATCTTGTAGATCTTAATCTTATTTTGATAATAACAACAACTTAATCATGTATAATTTAACATGTTTATTGAATTAAGCTTGTAGTTCATTATCTTATGATTTCAAGAAAAGCATGAATTTTACGAAAAAAGCATGCCATGTGACAATGATCATTCAATCCATATCCGATCAAGTCTACAAAGTATTGGACAAGATAAGGAAGTTCAATCTCATCATATGCTAGCAATGCAATTCATGAAGCACAAATATCAAAGGATTATATGAAAAGTTTCAAAGTAATTGTTTTAAGTGAAGATCAAGTTGAAGAAACATATCAAAGCATTCGAAGACTCATTTATTCGACAATTGAGTGAGTGCTTAAGATTTATGTAAAATTTCTTGATTGATCATTTTTTTAGCTCAATCATATTCATGCATCATTGCTAAATTGATTGAAAATAAGCTTGAATTGAATTGCATTTGAAAACATCATTATACAAAAACTGGTTTTCAAATAAATTCATATTAATTTCAAATAATCATATTTTGAGTTTTTTTTTCGAAAATAGGTGTCTTAAGAACATATTTTTGAGGTCTCCAAAGCATTATAATTGATTTTGGAACTATATTGCAAAAGTCTAAAAATTGAAATTTTGGCCTGATGGACAGAAGTCATCAGTCGACTGATGGGCTTTGCTCAGTCGATTGATGCCTCACAATATAGTTACTAGATTTTTTTATTTTTTTACCATTTTTGGTACCAAACCTCTCAAACGGTTCTATCATCTTTGGGACTATATATTGGACATCTAAGACACATTTGGCAAGCTTGAACACATATACAAACTCATATTTCATCTATTCATCATATTCAATAATTCAAACTTTTGTATTGATCATATCTTTCATCTTTGAGCTAAATCTTTTGATAAATCAAGATAACTCTAGTGTGAGTTTCAACTGTATCTATTAAATACTTGAGGGAGTTATTGTTCATTGGTGTGAATCACCAAAACAATTTAGAATATTCATTTGTGAGAGGTTAATCATATATGATAACAAGAAGGTCAATTCTTGTTGAGTGTGGTGAGAGGTAAATCTCATAAGTTAGTAAGAGGGTTTCTTGTGTGAGTGTTGTGAATAGAACAATATTTGTAAAGTATGTGAGAAGAATACCCTTGTAGCCGTTTGATTTTTACCCGAAAAAAAATCGATTTTAATGAAAATTCTAGGGGGTACTATCCGAGCGCGGACGTATGGTTTAGACAACTGAGGCGCGAGAACAAAACGTCATTGGCTCAATCAGTTTAATCTTTCTAACTCAAGTTATTTATTATTTTGCTATATTATTACTTGTGTTTTGAGATTGGTTGATTGATTTATTGCTTATATTAACTTGATATAGACATAGTCAAAATTTTATTCTTAAAATTTTACTTGAAACTTTTTAATTCTACAATTAGTTTTATAAGCCCTATTCACCCCCCCCCCCCCCCCCATCTAGAGTTGATTTTCGACCAACAGTTGGCACTAAAAATAAGAGGGAAAAAGGTTTTGTACTGTTTCATTCACTTTGACATGCCAACGTGGATTTTCATCCACTTTTTTAACTGGGTTGGACAGAAGATTTGAATTGAAGTACTAATTGTACTTTAGAGTTCAAACTGGAACAATTAGAACATCAAGGTTCAACTTAAAATTCACCTCAGACTTTAGTTGTTTTTTTTTTGTTTATCTTTGTCATTTTCATGGCAAAAAATAACAAAATTTAATCAGAAAAAGTTGCATTTTTTTTTTTTGCAAAATTAAGATCACAAACAACTTTCTTACATTCCATCAATTCCTGAAATCATAAAGAAAATAAATATGAACAAAACAATACTACAATACGAGAAATTCAAAATTTTAAAAGTAAAAGGTCCAGCGCAAAGAAAATGTTACTTACTCAAATAAAATGAAAGAGATTAGTTCAACTAATATAAATAATTAAAAGAACAACTAAAGGCCATTGAAGAGAATAAATGGACTTGGCTCATCTGCATTATTCATTCGGTCCAATTTTTTTAATGGGGTTTACTTTAAGGGCTAAACGAATAAATTTAGTTTGAGTCCTCAAACTATAATCCATGGGATGGAATTTATTAGAGTTTAAAGCATCCAATCCAAAACCAATTAAAAGTGGATAGATTAACCCTTACTCTTATACATTGCTCCAGGAGAATTTCATTTCTTGGTGTGGGATCTATAGTCTTAAAACAATCCCTCATGTGTGGGGTAATTTTAAGCTAGCACATGGATTGTTTATGTTGGGTGACGCAGAGCTCATGTGGGTGCCATTAGGTCTTGACACGGTGAATCGCCTTCTCTCTGATACCATATTAGAGTTTAGAGCATCCAACCCAAAGCCAATTATAGGTGAAGTAACTCCTTACTCTTATAAATTGCTTTGGGATATTTCATTTCCTAATGTGAGATCTATAATTTTGACAAAATTGGACCGAAGGGTAATGACTGCAATTATAGCACTTCCTCTGTAATTTATTAATCAATCGCGAAAACTTAACTTGTCTTTCTAATTGGTGGCTAAGATTTATTCTTAGATGTTTATGTTTTCGTCCAATGACTTAGATTTTCTATGGCTTATTGGTAATATGAATCAAAATGATGGTCATATATTTAAGTCAACACTAGATAGAAAAGTGTTTCAAACCTATTCAAATTCTATTTTTATTTCTATACATTCATTTAAACATTTATCCATATGCTAATTTTTTTTTAATTTTTTTTGCCAATCTGTTTACTTTTATATAAGGATATTTTATTATGAATCATCTGCCCATCAATTTGGAGAAATTTTAATATGGGTGTTCTTTAATACTCCTACAAAATTATTCTTCTTACTCACGTGTGGAAATATTTTATTCTCACCCCATTAATCCTCTAAAAAAAAGCTTGTTCTTCACCCCAGTGGTGAGGTGATTTTATTAAAACAATACAGGGACGACAAGGTTCCATCGCTAAAAGTAAAAACCTTAAATTATATAAACTTTTCTCATCAAAACAAGACATAATGAACAAAATTTACATCATACTTAATAAATTTCATTAAAAAAATTATGTTTAATTCATAATAGCTATAAAAATATAAAATATTAATTGTGATAAAAGACAATTTTAGTGACTATATGATATTTCATATAATCTTTGACATATTCATCGCTCCTAAATGGTTATTATTTATATTTAAAATTTGTCTAGAAATTTTATTTTTATCAAATAAGTAAATATTAGTCTTAGTTCACTATGCTAAAAACATTAAAAGATCATTGCAAAACTCAGCGACAATGGCGGCCTTTAATTACCTATGTTTCTGATAGTGACAATTTGACCAATGACACATTTTCTCGTCATTGCCAAAACCATAACAAATTGGCTTTGCTATTCTTATTATGACTGTTGACAGTGACAACGATTATAATTTTTTAAGATACCCATTAAAAAACCATTGTTATTGTCACACCCAAATAGTAAAATAATATTTAATTAAAAGTACTCTTAAATTAAGAGAAGATAATAACGTCATCAATTCTAAAATCAATATCATCTCATATCCATGATTTTTTTTCTTTTTACAAAATTTTCTTAAAATGTTATACTAACAAATATTTACGACTCGTACAAATTATAAGGGTGTTTAGTCAAAATATACAAAACAAGACTAGTAAATATTTACATCACAAAATTCATCTTATTTTTGTGCTTAACTTATTTACAAAATATACAATAAACAAAACGATGTAATGTCTTTTTTCATAAACTTTCCCATTCATCCTAAACCTGGCAGTGTACGTTTCTTCTTAATACCCGTAGAGAAAAACATATATAATAGTATGAGTTATAAGTTCAGTGAATGCACCACCTTCTTTCATCAATATAATCTGTAAAAGTATATATATATATATATAACCTTATTCAATTTCCATCATCTAACTCTCATATAAGGCATAAGATATACCACATACATAACTGCACTATATTCCTAATTATTGGGTATTAAGCATCCATACCATATATCCATCCATCCTCTAACCCTATACATATTGGGCATTAAATGCACCATTTCATACTCTTCTTTTAATCAAGTCGCGACTCAATTCCATTAAACTACTATCAATATACATATTCCACACCACCATATACATTTATACCTTTAAATGTATATAAATTCTAAGTGAGCACTCTTCTAAAATCCACACCAATGTAGTTCCAAGATCTATTTTTTAGTGCAGCAGAAGTACTAATTCCTTCACATATCAATCCAATATAAATAGAACTCCAATTCCACTCCACCTCAATATAACCATTTATAAGTGTACACAATAACAATTACACAAATACATATTATTCATACTTTTGCTAGTTTACAATGTATTACAACTATTCAAATTTGGCGTAGTCCGGATCCCCTACACTAAGGAGGCACTTTCCATGCTCTAATCATTCCTATATTTTTAGGGTAGTTATAAAACATGTCTATACACAATATCCCAAAATTTCAGTATGATCCAACGTATGGCAATGGTGAAACTTTACATATTAAACTGTATCAATTAGCTAAGAACTAGATGTTCTACCAAATATTCCTAAAAAGCTCTATGTGTCTACTTTCTAATGTAATTTACAATGCACCAATTGGAGTTTTCTATAAAGAGTTATCACAATTCTCGTACGATGACACAAATCTACTATAACATACAAACTATAGGTTTTCACCTTGTTTTTTATTCAAATTTCATATAAAACCCTATTAAACATTAACCAACAAAACATGATTTTTACTTTTATCACCAATTATCTCTTTATAATAAAGAAAATCCAATCCCATCATCACAACACACAAGAACACCAATAGACAAACCC
Source organism: Lonicera japonica (assembly GCA_021464415.1). Classification (NCBI taxonomy): domain Eukaryota; kingdom Viridiplantae; phylum Streptophyta; class Magnoliopsida; order Dipsacales; family Caprifoliaceae; genus Lonicera; species Lonicera japonica. The sequence continues at coordinate 101,449,248 of CM038464.1, forward strand.
AAAACCATGTTCTTTCATTTTCAATCATGATTTTCTAATTCCAATTACTATATACATGATGAAAGGATGATAAAAACATAAATAACATAGTTTGAACAAACTTTAATTCTCTAAATTTTTTTGTTAATTCTTCTTTCTTTTTCTTTTTCCTCCTCTTCCCCTCTCACTTTTATCTTAAATTTTTAAGCATGTTAACGAATATTATACTAATGAGGTGCTTGTGTAGACATAAGCTCCTCAATTATATTAATGAGTCATACAACTCTTACAAGAGTGTAACACCTAATATATACTTGTGCTATTTACACACAACCTCTTTCTCTTTTTATGTTACACAACTAAATCCACTTACATACTTTATTTTCATATAAGTTCCTCATGATTTTTTATTCTAACACGAGTTCTTATAATATAAACAAACTAACTCACATTCTTCTTAAAAAATCAAATATCAAGGCAAAATGCACAATTCAACTATTCATCACACACTTGACATAAATTCGTATAACCAAATGCACAAACATAATTATAAATGTTAATCGGTGTTTAAACATATTCAAATGATACTGAAATATTTGTTTAAAATTCGGGATGTCATAGTTATATTATCAAATTTTCAACATTTAAGAATGCAAAATTTTGACTACGGCAACGATGTCCACCAACAAATTTTTTAAGATACCCATGTTGAAAATTATAATTGACAGTTCATATTGAACAAGGGGAAAGAAGAAGAGAAAGAAACCATGGAGAAATCTAATGGGAGAGGTAGAGGTTTTGAATTTGGGAGAAAGCAAAAAAAAATAAGCGTTACACAATTTTGGCTATGCAAGAAAGGAGTAGAACATCGGTGATTTTTTCTCAGGGATAAAAAGCAAGGTGAGAAGAAAGGGTTGTACGTTAATTTTTAGGTTTGTTTGATTTGAGTTTTGACTTTTGTAAGGATGAAAATAATAATTTTATGGGTGCATTTAAGAACACCCTTTAATATTCATCCCATACGCAAATTATTTCTTTGTTGATATTCATATTTTTTTTAATAAATATATTAACACTTTCCTTATATTGTATTAGAAAAATATACCAAACAAAAAGCCTCCATAAATTTATAAATCAAAAAAGACTTTGTCTGTTAGAAAAAAATGCTTACTTATGTATCCCATTAAATTATTATTTTTTAAAATATCTCTCAAAAAATATTATTTTATGATCTAGCAACTTATAGGTATTATGGCATTATGGTCATTTAAAGCATAATTATGCCTACTTACATATCCCAAGAAATTTGAAAGTATTTCAAGACAATACAAATTCCAATTTATTTTTACATTAGAAAGATATAGTTTTTGAAGATGAAGAAATAGAGTTATGAAAAGTGCCATTGTCTTTTATACTAGAAAATCATAATTGCTAAAATACCGTGTTATATTTTAAGTGGATAAGATTCTCAAAATGGCATCATTTTGAGTCGAATTTGAAATCAGATAATTTACAGAATTTTTATAATTTCATGGAATTTTAAAATATAAGTTTTTTTTCTCAAAAGATAGTCTTAAGTTATCTAAAATTTACCAAACTGCACCAAAAGGATATACCCTAGATAGAATTGGAAATCCAACACCTTAAATCTTTTTCTTTCAATTCCCGACTGATGTGAAGATTTCATCTTCATGATTTTTCCTTTTATTTTTAATTATATAATATGGAAATCCAGCCCAAATCCCTTTATTTTAATTCTTGATAACTATGATTATGCAGTACAATAAGTAGGATAAATACATTATATACGTATATGTAGTGATTATGATCGATAGATTAACACACCATTCCATACATCAATAATATATATATGTTAAGTTCTACTAAATTTATTATTATACCCGAATCAAAAATGCGGGGGAAAGCTGATTACTCAATACAGACTCGAGTAGGCGGATGAACAATTGACCACACTACTATGATGCGGTCCGATACACCAGTTGAATTCCTCCTGTCTTTTCTTTCTCTTACAATCTCACACATTTTTTTGACTCTCTTGATTTCAACAACATAATAATAATTCTATATTTTTTACTATATTACTATTTTGCATACAAAGTAAATAAGTAAGTATATTTATCTTATATGTAATATATTATTTGGTTCTCCTCCAATTTACAAATTAGACAATTTATAATTGTTCATAAATTATTTAATTTAAGTGTTTGATTCCAAAAATGAACTAGTATACAAAGTCATAAATTTAAGTTAATAACAAAAATTTTAAATAAGAAAACATAAGATATAGTTGGAATTACATAACTAATGAACATCAAACAAATTCATATGAAAAATATTGTATTACAAATTTTTTTTATTGAAATAAATAAAATTATAATTTATTAATAAATAACAATGTTCTAAAAATCGTAAATCGGACCTAGATCGGCAAGGTGGGGATTGGGGATTTTTTGAGAAATCGGAAAAAATCAGAGATTAATCGGAAAACCCATAATTTGAAAAATTGGGAATTAAGTAATATAATAACATTTCCATTCCCACAAATAATTTCCAAAATAACATCAATTTCCCATAAAAAAAATGTCCATACCCACAAGGCCACAAATAATATGTTGAGCAACACAAACACAAGTAACAACTAACAAGTTCAAACTAAATAAAGTACGTTCAAAAGTAATCAAGTAAAGTCTTAAAGAACAACATAAAGCACAAATAACAAGTTCAAACTAAATTAAGCATCTGTTTGTGATTTGTGAGTTAAAGCATTTTTTGTTAGGTAATACGTACAAAGTGTAAAGTGGAGAAAAAAAAAGAAGCCCTCCAAAACGACGTCATTTTATTAAGTTTTGTTTTGTTTTCTAATTGTAATTAGCTCCTCAATTTTATCCAATTTTTCCGATTTTCCCCAATTTGTGCTGATTTTCCCCGATTTTCACCCGATTTTTGAGACACCCGGTTTTTGAGAACTGATTTATGGAAATCCGATCGGATAACTCCCGATTTCCGATTTTTGGCTGATTTATCAGCAAAAAATCCCGATTTTTAGAATACTTATTAAAATAATTTACGCAATTAAACAAACTAAAAAATATTGGATGCTGTAATACTATCACTGTAATTTTCAACGTCAAAGAGAATTCATAACGGTACGATTATTTACAACCAAATTAAATATTAGCATTTCGCAATTTTGTTCAGTGGTATTTATGGATCTACCTTTGCGACAAATTTTCCTTTATTTTTTATTTTCTCAAAGTTCCAACTTTAGGGCTACTCATTCACAGAATCAACAAAAATTTCGAGTTGGATTGGACCACGACTGTCTAAATTGGAAAGACCAGAGAAATAAATGGGCCCTCGGCACAGTATTCAACAGCTTTAAGGGGCTTTTGTTACAACAATTTTATTTATAACTTACACAAGGGATAATCTGTTAGGGTTATCTTGAATCAAAAAAAATATGTTAGGGTTATCTTTGGTATGGTAGATTAAGAGGTGAGATGGGATTAAATATTTGTATCTTATATTTTTTATAATTTTGTATTGGATAAAGTATCAGATAAATTAACTTGATTTGATGGCTTATTGTTCAAAATATTAGATTAAATATTTGATGGCTTATGGCCTATTTAGTGTTTTTATCCGGAGCGCCAAACATAAACCTAATGCCATCGCAATGCACTTCATATTTTAGAATCTAAATATAATTTTTAGTTTGATTTTTTTCTTTTGTGTACACATAATAAGTATGTTATTTAAATATAAGTAATATAAAGAAAAATTTAAGAAACTAATAAGTAGCGCAAGGGTTAAGAGTCTTATTATCCTTTCGAACATTGAGGTTTTGAATCATATTGCTCATGCTATATTGCAATTTTTTTTGTTTTGTTAAATAAAAGTCCACAATGGTAAAATTAAAAAATTATAAATATGACACGACTTCAATTGTCTTTTAGTTTTATATAATAATAATAATAATAATAATAATAATAATTATTATTATTATTATTATTATTATTATTATTATTATTATTAATTTTTAATAAATTTTAGATTGTTAGAAAATTACTTGAAGTGTCAATAGCTTTACATTATTTTAAACATTGTATTAAAGTAAACCCCCCAAAAAATATGTTACATTTGCATAATTACACATATAAAAGTGGGCCTCCACGTTCAATCTTTGCAAGCCTCTTATTTAACTTCAGTCCGACCCGCCAACTTAAAGTAGTTCAAATGCGCAATACTAACGCGTGTCTAATTGCACCTTCCATTGCTCAAATATGAATCCCTCCCAGCTCAAATCAAATCAATAGTTTCAATTATATTTTAGTAATTTTAAGAAAACACTAATTTTAATATGATTATTAATTAATATTTTATGATATAAATTATTTTTATTATGATATTTGAAACACAACAAATTAAATAGCAAAAAAGGAAAAAGGAAAAAGGAAAAAAGAAAAATCCTTCCATGCTAGAAAATCTGCTAATTGCTCCAGCTTAGCTTGAAGGGGATGCTTGAAAAAGCTTATTATCTTTTTATATATTCAATCCTCTGGCTTATATATAGGATTCATTATCTGGTTTTGATGGAGGATCACTCTTCAGAAGTTCTTGCAACTCAATGATAGTGATGGAATCATCAAAGATTTGACAATTTTAATCTCTGTTTGTAACTTTGTAGAGGCCCGAAAAACAAAGAGAAGATGTGAGCAACAAGAAGAAGGAAAAAGATTGAATAGAGGAACTCCCGAATATTTGGTGATTTCAGATGTGTTGATATCAATGGTAACCCATTACTTAATATGATTCAAAAAGGAAAGTTGGACTATTTATTTGGACGAAAGAAGTGTGTATTTTTCATTCATAGTGGTATTTGATTGCATAATTATTTTAGAAATAATTTTCATATAACTTAATTTATTTTAAAAAAAAAAAATTATTCATATTACTTAGCAATAACTACCCCTAGCTTTTATGGTCAATTTTTATAAGGAAAATAATTCCACAAAATCCAGCAACTTTTCTCTAATCAATCAAACGAAACCCAAAAAGATAGAAAGTGCAAGTATTCAGGTAAAGTACCAGTTTTGATTCCCACCCCAGTTATCTTTCCCTCGAACCAATCCGATAAAAAATAGTCTTTTACGCTATTAATAGCTGCAGAATGCAAAATATACGGCCCAACCTTAATTAAAGCCCAAACTTATTGGACTTCGCTCAGGTATCCAAACTTAATAGACGATGTTAAAAACGCTAATCTTCAAGTAATTTTCCTTGATAAATTTGTACGCGTGATCTATTAACAATTATTGGTTTAATGGTAAACAATATCATACAAATTAATGCAACACCTCGTTTCAAGAATATGGAGAAAATTAACAGGTTACAAGACCGTTAGCGAAACTTATTCTTTGTAAATTTTTAACACACTTTTTTGGACAAATTAATAATAGGTTTAAAATTGAAATATCAATTTGCTTTGCTAATTAATCTTAAATAGTAGGGAGTCTTTATTTGTTAATTGATCAATACTAAATATATAATACATACATACGTGCTTTTATAGTTTCCAAACATTGTTAGAAAAGCTCGCTGTGGCCCTACACTAATACGTATGTACAACTTTTGGCAGTAAAGGATATTAAATCACTTTTTAACCACCAGCAAATGGCCCAGTGGTAGCGCACCGAGAACATGTGGTATTAGAAAATATTTAGACAAAAAAAATCACTTTTAAAAATAGTTTTGCACTGAAATGTTATAACCACTGTTGCATTGTGTTTGTGATCCCTCTGGTATTGGGTAATTTTTGTGTTATTATTATTATTATTATTATTATTTAGCATTGTTTCGGTCCAAAAAAATAAATAATCTCAACGCTAAAATGTATATGTAAGTTATTATTGGTTATGTAGGAGTAAGTTTTAACTTCGGATTTAGGGTTGAGCTTCTTTCAAAATAAAATAATCTTTTGATAAATTATTTTCCTTTAATTTAAAAGCCCATTGCTTAATTCTTTTAGTATTTAATTTTGAAACCCTTTATTTTGTTATTAATTTGTTATGGATAATCTTTTACCGAGTCCAACCACCATTGTCTAACATGCGTGCATAGAGAGAGGTATGTTCCACATTCTTAGGTAACGGTTGGGGAATATGTCTTATAAACACCACAACATTATACACTAGAGTATATCATAAAATTATCGATCTTCTTCTCGTCTTCTTCCTTTTTCATCTTTCAATATTAAAAGGGCTAAGGTTCGTGATTCTAAAAACCCTTTCAAAAAGTGTTGGTTTCAGAAGAATTGCTGTTTGAATTATGGGAGCAGACTTCGCGATAACCTAAAAGTAACATCTAGTGCATGTGACATTTCTCTCTTAGAACGACGTGTTCAACACGTGGCTCAGCAAGATAAGTTTGTCGTTTTAATTTTGGTATTAGTTCAATTTTTCTCATTAAACTTCTCAACAATATATAAAGATAATTTGAAAAAGATCTGAAGTTATATATTACTATAGAACTAGCAGGTGAAAGTTTATATTACTAACCCCTGACATCTAGAGAGGTCATTTTAGATTTTTTAAGAAATAAAATATGTTATGTTGTAAATTAAAATTTGAATAAAGTCACCTTTTATAATTATTCACATTTATCAAAATTAGGTTTTATCAAAATATTAAGTAGCGGTTGGGCTTCAGAGCGAAAATAAATGGTTATATATAATATAGACCAACATAACAATGTACCAAGCAGCTCAATTTGGTACTTGTGCTTAAAAAATTAACAACAATGTGATAAAAGTTAAGGAGAATATAGCTATATCGATAATTCTATGTATTCAAGGAGTCTACAAAAGATTAGCAATAATCAAAACAATGCGTTAAAATTTTGAATTGATCAACAATCGAACAATTGCAACTATATTTTAATATACCTGGTACCAATTAATATATTTTAAAAGAGAAAGGTTAGCTCAGTTATATGTAATTTTTACTATTGTCTTGAGATCGGTGATTCGATTTATGTGAGTAAAAAACGGATTTTTTTTTTATTTGTATGATTAAATGAGATATTTAGAACCCCCTTAATTATTATTTTTAAAGAAAAAACTAACATATTTTATCTATTAAGTTTACATGTATTATTTACACGTCTAACATTTTCGGATGAAAATTAACTCCAAAACTATTAAAAATATTGGAAGGGTCCCACTACTCATGGGCACATTTTAAAATGCACCAAGATTATTAAAAGAAATTCAAAAAAGGCATGCAGACAACATAATGCATGGCCAAGAAAGACACGAAGGGGACAAATTGTACACTTCATAAGATTAGAGCACTTACAAAAAAAATCATGGATTAAGAGGGTATCCCTTGGGTAGTGGTGGGTCCACTAGGTGATATGTCGATGCGTGGACAGTCTTTGATTGGTTAGGGGTGCCCATTAATTAATTCGTGCACCTGGCTTTCACCTGTAATAATGGGGTTTTATTATTGAATATTTAAAGTATATATGGTAGTTCTTTCAAAAAAAGAAAAGAAAAGGAGTATATATGGCAGTTGGAATTTGGAATTTTGGATGTAATTAATTAAGAGCATCTCTTTTAAATAATATAACAGTTGTTCCTGCTTAAAGTTCAAATTTATTTTCTACTCTCTCTCTCTCTCTCTATATATATATATATATATAATTTTAATTATAATGAGATTTGTGTATTAACTAGATATGTTCATACCTATAATACTATTGAGTTGAACTCGTCTTGGTTTTCAAAATTTCATCTCAAATCCGACTCATTAAAGAGATATCGTAAGCTGTCGAATATTAATTAATACCAAATTTCAATATAAACACTATATTAGAAAGAAACTGACCCCGTCCGAGTTTTTATTTTGATCAATAATTACACCCCGCGTGTTTTCAATATGCATAGTCAGAACTCAACACTTGAAGTTGACCCGCCCATCGGTGTTGCTATTATAAGATACCATAAGCTGTATAATATCAGTTTATAACCTATTTATAACTACCAGTTAATGTTTTCATCTATACCCAGAAAATTCAAAATGATTTCATGTTTTGTTATTGGGGCATGTAATAAATCGTAGGCCTACTATAAAGGTATTTAAAGAAAAAAATGTTATATTTATGTCAGATCAAACCAAACATGTTAAATTTAGGGCAGTAATACTAATACCCCCCAAATATGTCACAAACACAATGTCCTCCCAAATCAATTTCGTTAGGGGGATGTTGTAGGTCATTGAATATTTATACCAAAATTCAATACAAACACTAGTTAAAAAGAACCTGACCCAATACAGAACTCGGTACTCGAAGTCGATCCATCCGTTAGTGTTGTAGTGATAAGATAAAGTTAGACTTATAATATTTGTTTATGACCCATTTATAATTACTTGTAAAGGGTTCACCGAGATTAAAAAAATTCATGCCAATTTTGTGCTTTGTTATTAGGTTGTGTAACAATTGCCAATCTTATTATAAAGGCATTTAAATAAAATTATTCTATTTATGTCAGATTGGATCAAACAAGTAACATTTATGCTGACAAGCCCAACCCAAGCTCGTGATGGGTATTTTTTAGGGGGTTGATAAATGCACCCCCATTTTTTGTCACAAACACCCTTTACATCTTACACCCCCAAGTTTTTAAAAACTTATCACAAACACCCTCCTTTACCACCCTCCAATTAACAACCATAATTTTAATTAATTAAACTAATAAAGTTAAATTAAAATTGAACTAAACCCATAAAATAAAATAATAAGAAGAAGAATAACAGGGGATTCAAACACACCATTCTTTTCCCTATTACCGTGCTCTGAAACACTCGCATCCCCACTGTTGTTCCCATCATCTCCATCTCCACCGCCAGTCTCTGTCATTCTCCATCTCCACTAGTGGATCTCTTTCTCCATCTCTCCTGGTGGATCTCTTTCTCCATCTCTCCGTCGCCCCTACCCACTAGGCGCTACGCACACCATTGCTGGCGACCCATCTCTGTACGAGTGTGAACACTCTACGTCCTTCATTGCTTCATCACTACAAAGCTACTATGTCTGTGATAAAGCTCAAATGTAGTCAATCCTCTTTCTGTCACTTCACATTTTTCTCTCTGTGAGGCGGCTCAAAGCACAACACCAAACTGTATGGGTTCGATTTTACCCCCAAATTTGGTGTCCTTGAAAGAGGGAAAAAAATGAGAGAGTGGTTATGTCAGGATCTGGCTTGAACAGATCTTGAACCTAAAATAATAAAGCAGAGTAATGAAAGAATATAAAGAAATTGGGTGAAGAGATCTACAAGATAATTTAGAGAGAAGCAGTAAAATAAGATAATGTATAGAGAAAGAAAACAGAATTCTAGAGAGAGAATTTGAAATATATATTTTTCCACGCCTTAATAGAAATGGAAATAAATTTATAAATGATTGTTTAGACACGTACACATTTTTAGCGAGATTAAGATTGAAGATGTCTTGTAATATTTTTAAAAAATAAAATCTCAAGAGATGTTAAGTGTAATATGTAATTGTAATAAGTGTTTTTGTTCGATTGTGTAAGACTTATAAAATTAAGTTTGCATTAAGAAATTTGTTCTATTATTTTTTTCATAAAAAAATTGTGTCGAATTCAATTCAATTTCGAGCTCATAGGTGTTTCCGAGCTTGTGTAGATAGCCTCTTTTTTAGTAAATGTCAAACTTATTATTCCGAGCTTATGAAGCTTAGCTTCTTTCTTATAAACATCTTTCTTAATTAATTAAAGATAAAAAGTTTAACTTACTATGTTAAAATTATTAATGACGTTGAAATTTGTTATCAAAAGGCCGAGTTTCAATTAAATAGTTCACACAGAGCTTATAAACGTCAACTGAAGCGAAAAAATTCTTTAGACTAGATTCCGACAAAATGAAACAGCAATCAACACAACACATGAAAGAAAAGCATGCATTTGATAAAAAAAAGTCCATTACAAAAAGACAAAAAAGAAAAAAAAGAAGACTGGCATTCTCCAAAAATTCCTTCGGTGTCAAGAGCCTTAATGGTTCAACTTCGACAACTCTCATGAACTTCTCGAGTTGTTTATTAATTTTGTCAAAACTCTCTTCAAGAAGGCCTCATGCGCTTGAAAGAATCAAATTGTTCTTTCAACCGAAGAAATTGACCGGCAAGACAATCATAGCTCTTCTTCAGTTGACGGTATTTTTGTTTAAGGCGAGGAAAGACCCTCAACATGTTGGCCACTTCTGTAGCGTCCACTCCTTCAGCGTATGGAGAAGTAGAAGCAGAATCGGAAACGGATTCATTGTTAAGATCCGCCATTGAAATCGAACTCTGATATCTAAACAGTGAAGAGTCCAATTTATATAGGATAGGAGTTACACAGGGGGTCACCTTGGGAATATATCAACACTCCTCGCATTAGTTGCCCAGTGGCCATTAGAAAAAAGCCACGTGGCCAACTGGGGGGCATAATTACAATAAATCAATAGATCAAAGTATGATATAAATAAGGAGATATATACTCGGCAAAAAGGATTTATACTACATACATAAAGAAAATCATACTTGAGGAATGTTTAATATTCAAACTGAGCTTAGAAACAAGCCGAGCTTAAAATTATAAATGATATCGGCCATGTTAAGCTTATTTCTTTCTTATAAGAAACTTTCTTAATTAAAGATAAAAGTATAAGTTATGAAGCATGTTAAAATTATTAATGACGTTGAAATATTTTTTCATTAGGCAGTGGTTTAATTAAATGGATCATTCAATGCATTTTATAGAAAGGACATTACATTCCGCCGAGCTTATTATTAAGAGTGCTACGGATATTTCAAATTGTTACCTAGCTGTATTAACAATCCTGAATAACATTGTGCCGAGCTTATTATAGAAGTCTAGAAAATTTGTCAATCTTTTACAGAGTTGTATTTCCAAAGCAAAATTTTAGAGCTTACGAGTATTTTCGAGCTTTTTAATAACCTTCTTGCGAAGTCAAAATGTTACAATTATTAGTGGAATCAACCATGTTAAGCTTCTTTCTTATTTATTATAGGCATCTTTCTTAATTAAAGATATCCATCCGAGCTTATATAACAATGCATTTGACAGAATAGCAATCAACCCAACATATATGACAGAAGCAAAGCATTTGACAAAAAAAGTTTATTACAAAAACATAAAAAAAATTTACATGAAAGCCTAATCCAGTTTGATGGAAGGGTCATGAACACCAGTATCCTCCAATTCACCCTCTCCGGCATGTTGCCCATCACCAACCTTGCTATGAGCAGCCTGACCAACAGGGGATTGAACTTCCACCACCTCCTTGCCTTCAGCTTCTTGGCCGACCTCTGCAACCTCGACCGCAGGCCCATCTACTACAAACTAGAAGCCAGCAAGAATGATAACAGGAACCCTCAGCTCACTCATAGGAGGCACCTGTGCAGCATTAAGCCCCCGGTCATACCCAGCCTGGTAGAGCTTCGACTTTATTGCTTTGACCTCGGCAACACTTTCGTCGAAGCATAAATCATAGCCCCTCTGCTCAGCATCAGCAATTTTCTGGTTCTTCTCTGCCTTGAGGTCAGAGTTCTCCTTCATAAGGCGCTCCAATTCCTCTTTCAAACGATGCTGATCCGACCTCAAAAAAGATGCCTCCGCCTGAGCACTCCCCAACTGCTGGTTCAAACTAGATATCAGCCCCCATTGGCTGTGTCCAGCTCCTTCTTCTTTCCCTTCAGCTGTTCATTGAGGCATTTCTTTTCTGCTTCCAGCTGCGTGAGGGCATCATTCTGGTTCCTACTTATGATAGCCCTCATATCGTCTAACACCATAAACTTCTGGACAGCCTGCTCATAGAAAGACAAACAAAATTACAAGGCAAAAAAATAAATTGCGAAATATAAGAGAAAGATAAAAGCTCGGATACTAACTTTCAATATATCCTGCAGAGCTTCATTCCTGAGTTGAACAGTCGGGATGTCTTTGAGCTCGCAAATATCATCAGCCTTTGTGATACCATACATGATGGTGGCTGCAACGGAGGGGGAGCGATATATGGAATCAGATTCCAGCAACTCACGGCCCTGGTAGCGAAACATAGGACGCCAACTACGGTCATGCTCTTCCTCTACATGTTCGGCTACCTGACCTTCAAGCACTTGGGGCTGACCTCTTTTTGCTGGGAAGTCGGAGGCCTCCATTCCCTGACCAGTAGACGGAGAGGCTGGTGGGGTAGTGACCACAGTTCTGTAGCCATACCGAGGTCTCTTCTGAGGAGAAGACGCAGCAACTTGCCCTGCGTTGGCGTCATTTTGTAAAGCTTGGCTCAAGTTCCTTCTCTTTGGGGCCATCTCCAAAGGATCTTCAATAGCTCCGTAACTAGTGACTTCGATATCCTCGTAAAGCTGGACTAGGTCAAGGTCGGTTGAAGTGTCCGAGCTGCTTATACTTTGCTCGACAGCTTTTCTTTTCCCCTTATCTTGAAAAGGGGCAGATGTGCTAGGTCGACCAAAATCAGCAACGAGCCCAGTTAGAGTGACACCCGTTCTCTCAACAGGGCCCTCCATGATCGCAATCCCTGTAGGAATGATAGGCCGGGATTGCGTGGGGACTTTAACCTTCTGCCTATCCTCAAGTTTGCTCGGCCTTCTTGTGTTGCCAACCCAATCCGGCTGATTGCGTCTCTCCGATAAAAAATCGGTGTCCCAAGGGGTGTAACCGAGCAAGTTGTGGGCAGCTCAGGGGTGATCAATAACACGAGTCCTCCATGGACCATTGAAATTTATCACGGGATTGATGGAGTCCCAATTAATCATCTTAGGGCTCGGACGAGTGGGCTTGACTGCAAAACAAACACGAGATTTGTATAAAAATCCAACACAGAATAAAACACGAAATGGATGACAAAATAAACCTAAAAATCCTACCAACACGTTGATGTATATATCTTTTTATCTTATGTATATTCCCATCATCCCAAGCACCGCCGACCACTACCAAGCCCTCGTCATATCCTTTTTCAGACTTCGTCAAACCCTTCACCAAATCGAGAGCCTTAACCCGAGCTTGGAAGTAATAGCGAGAATGATTGCCAGGATTGTTACAGAGGGAATAGCACCAGAAAATTTCCCTCCACGTTAGATTCACCCCCAAAAATCTGTTCAGGGCAGCATAACCTAAGACTACTCTAACCCCATTGGGACTCAGTTGACATAGCACCATGTTGCATCGTCTCAACACGTCACACAACAGGGGGTCCAAGGGCAGTTTTAATCCCGCCTGTTCAAATAGGACAGTATATATGCCAATCTCCCCGTCTCTTGGTAAAAGAGTGGGCTCCTCGTTTACTTCTGGAAGCCTCACCGTACATATTGGCCATCCCCGCAAAAACAGTTAAGAAAGTTCCCTCACCCGACTCAAGGTGCCTTTTCAACTTACCGTGCGACCCTTTGGCTCTATTCGTCGTCCTATTTCCACGATGTTTTATCTTATTCGTCCACGCTAACACGAAGAACTCTCTTTGTTGAAACCAATTGTCCGACAAGTACTCTATGGCCTTTGGAAACTCCTTCCAGTCTTTCTTGAATTCTTCCCACCTTAGAAAGAAGTCTTCTTTCGACGATGTCATCATAATACTACTCCAACCTTGAATGAATGAATTCCAAACAGCACCCGATTGAAATAAATGTATACATCTTTGTTCTACATTTTTCGAAATATGGAATGAGCACAACATGCGACGGGCATCCGAGAAAACATTACTGATGGCACTAATACAAGCGGACTCCTTATCCGTTACGAAGACGCTTGGAAGTTCATGGGGCTCGAACAACCTTTTTAACATTAAAAGAGCCCAATGATAATTATCCTCCTTTTCCTTATACATAAAATAGTGGGCAATAGAGAACGTTCTGTTTGTCGATGTAAATCCCTCCATAGCAAATAAGGGAATCTTGTACTTGTTTGTTTTATAAGTACAATCAACTATAATCACGGAGAAAAATTGCTTCGCCAACAAAATACAATTGGATTTAGCCCAAAAGATGTCCAAAACCTCTTCAGTAGTTTCATCACATCTGTGCCAATAAACATAATGATTATCCACTATAATTTTCATCAATTGTTGAATGGCACTCCTTCCCTCCATAGTATGCAATCTCATCTTCGCCTTCGCATTGTAAATAGTCCTTATCGTGAAAGCGTTCACCTCATCACGACCTTTGATTCCACAAAGAACCTCTTTTGGTTTTATTCCAGCAATTGTCATTTCACTAAGAATTTTCTTTTCATGTTTGTTCAATCTTCCCGCATATGGATGCCCCACTAAAGTTTTTGGTAACTCATGGTTATGAACTCCACATTTCGCATGTACCTTCCATCGATCCCCACCAAGATTCAAACCACGAATTAAAAATGGGCAATTACATTTTCTTGTAGCACTATCTCTCTTCGGTTTATATTTTTTTTCCCTCTTTGCGGTTATTACAATATTTGCCTCCTCTTTCACAACCCAAAAATAGCCTTGGCCTCTTTTTACTAGTACCGTGGTCCGACTTTTGGGTCACGATTATAGTGTTGATCACCTTTTCTTTACTTTGACACCAATCTACTAAAGCATGGCGAGATTCAAATATCTATCGAAACCAAAATTGAATAAATTAGTGATTTTAAATTTTATAGGAAAATAAGTACAGTAAAATTGTAAGTTAAGTACTCATTATACTTACTTTTTCTGTTATAAACACATGAGCCACGTCAATAGATTTTGTTGGGTTATAGTCGTTCTCCATAGAATCTAAGATATTAAAACTATTAGACACACTAACATTAAATGATTGGTCACCACAACTCGAATTATTAGGCTCTCCATCAATTAGAACCAACCCTTCGTCGCCATCCAAATTAAGGTCATCACATTTCATTTGGATTTGAGAATGAGGCTCTATTTTCATAGCTTGTTCATTAACATCTGGATAAAGAACTTTACTAGTTGCTTTTAATTGAATTGTAGTGAAATCTATTTCTTCAAGAATAGAAATATCGTTCCAAATAGAAGAATCAAGGCAATTTAGGTCCTGCAATATTTTAATTATATAAGTAAGAAATTATCCTAAAAATACCAATACAGAGCTCTATTACATCACTCAGCCAATGTGGGGTGAGTGATGTGCATATCACTTGGCTAATGTGGGGAGAACAACTGATGGGTTTAAAACCCCTAGCTCTGTTTTATCTCTGTTTTACCTCTGTTTTTTTTGGACAAACTTTTTTATTATGATTTTACAACATTCATCAAATGAAAAATTAAAATGCACAAATATAAGGTAACACTGAAACAAATATACATCTTTTGATCTATCTTTATCATTTAGGTCACCAAATATAACACCATATTTATCTTTCTCTTCTACTTCACCACCATCTTTGAGCTTCTTCAAGACTTCCATTTCTATATTATTAAACTCATTAACCATGATTTTTTATGCTTAATCACTCAAACTAATATTGTTAGTATTTGATTTCTTGTTCAAAATGAGATTTTTGGTGGGTGGAGATGGAACCTCTGACATAAACACGTGGTTACTCGGGAGTGGGAGTTGTGATGGGTGGTGACTGTTTTTTTTATTTAAGTTAATTACATTATTAGTTAATAGTTAATAGTAAATATTTATATTATAAAAGTTAAATAAGAGGGTGGTAGGAATAAACTTTAGTTTAATATTAATAAAATTATTCTATTTATGTCAGATTGTGATCAAATAATGGGGGTAACATTTATGCTGACAAGCCTAACCCAAGCTCGTGATGGGTATTTTTTATGGAACCATATTCGTCTCAATCTAAAAAATTCAGTTTCATCCTCGACTTATTAGGGAGATTCTAGTTCCATATGAAATCTATATTGAAATTCAATATGCATGAGCTACTAATTAGAAAACATCTAAACTAATTGGTGAAGGTTTTGTTATGAAAACTTGAATCCCAACCTAGTGATCATATTGTAATTATATGCTATTATAAATGTATTTGATGAAAAATTATTTTACAAAAGGGTTAATCTAAAAAGAATGTTTAATGAGAAATAAGCATTACAATTATCCTAATTAATCTAAGTTCAGCTAGATAAAATTGGAAAAATCAATTTTGGTATGTTTTATATTTATTTTTTCAAAGAAATAAATTATCAAGATATTGATAATTTAGTAATAAAGTTTAATTCAAGCAAACATATTTTATACTAATAAATATTCTTATTTGGAAACTAAGAAATTAAATATTCCTAATTTTATAAATTATTCATATTTGGTTATTTATACATTAGTAGATGATAGTAAATTAATTTGGAAAGAAATTAGAATTCTTATATTCTTGAAATACTATTAAATTTAGTGGGTTGTATAAGTAGTCTTAATTATTATTTAAATTACCAATATGCCACGATATGTATATGCATGTTAGGTCAAAATACAAACATTTGAGAAGGAATCTGAGTCACCGATTGGAAAGATAAACAATTTTCGCCAATTTTTATCTATAGATAATAGTAAATTAATTCGAAAAGAAATTAGAATTTAGATATTCTTAAAATTCTTTTAAATTAAGTGAGTTGTATAAGTTAACATAATTATGCTTTAAATTACTAGTATGCCATGACACCTATAAGCTGTTAGATTAAAATACAAACGGTTGAAGATAAATTCTAACTACCACTTATATAGATAAACAAATTTTATAGTGTTTTTTTTAATAGATTATGTCTCGAAAAAAAAGTGAGGACTCAATTTTGTACATCTTAAGGCTCCACTTGGTTGTCAATAAAGTTATGTGGGAAAATAATTCTTAAGAAAAGTGAAGTAAAATAAATGTAAATGAAAAAAAAAAATCTTACTTTCTTGTATCTATTTGTTTGACAGCAAAATAGAAAAAGAAAACGGACTAAGTTACAGTTCAAAAAATTGTACTCCTAATTAGAGCCGGAGAAAACGCATACAGCAATTAGTCCCATCATATAATACATATACTTAAAGTCTTAAAGTCTTAAAGTAATTAAAATATGATAATACCGAACAACAAAGACTTTTTATTCACATTTTAAAACAAAATAAAATAAAGCACTAACGTTCATAAATTTCATGTTTTATAACAATTGAAATTACTTTCACTAATTACTTGGACATATATCAATATAATTATTTAACGTGTAGGTTTTTCAGGTACTTATTTTAAAATGAATTTATATATTTAATATCATATTTTTAATTGTGTAGTTAAACTACTTGAGTATTTACTCCATTACAATCCGTATGACTTGAACTCAATATTTAAATGTATTTACAATTATTAGGTCTTAAACTTGAAATATGAAATATTTAGATTCTAATTAATATAAAGACATTTAATTTACAACTTTTCTCGCTTTCAAGTTCAAGTCGACGTATTTATTTAATAACATCAAATTAGCGGCCCTATAAAATTTTAGGCGTGTGGTATCAATTGGTGTACAGGTTTTCTTTTTCTTTTTTTTAAGTTCGAGCAAGTAGTTTAGTTCAAAGTATGTTAACTACGTACATATTCTTCAACTATATTAATTATTTAATTTTCATCTTATATATCTACTTATGCATCCATAATAAGAAAAAATACAATGTTTTATGGTCTACATGCACTATATAAAATATAATATGTTATCGGCAGTTAGTTAGCTAACTAAAGATTAGATTCGGTTCAATGTTTAAATATATTTCTTCGATTTAATTTACAGGAAATAAAATGATCAAATGCTTTTTACGTATTTCCAGTACACTTTTTACTAGTCCAAAATTATGATGCATACGCTTACTGCAGTTATGATGTGCACATGCACTACAAACAAGGATTGGAGATATAACCTACAAGTTTGGGAAAAAAAATTATGCTAGTATTTAAAAAATAAATTGTTAATTAATTTTATGCTAGTTTTTAAAGTTGTTGAGGTAACCAAAATAAATAAATTAAAATAAGCAATAATTAATACCTGGGCACGAAAATCTGGATTGTCATAATAAAAGCCCACAAATAAGGATAACCACACAATAATCACCGCATAATGATGCTCCACTTATTTCCAATAACGACGAAATTAAAGTTCAGTTAGTGTGCCATTATATAATCTCTATCTATCCATCTATTTATCTCTTTAAGAGACCTTTTATTTAAATTCATTTTTCAGTTAAATTGGTCTAGATATTAACTAACTCTCCTTTACTCGCGCAACATGTTTAATCATGTGACTTTTGTTTTGACAAGAATTAATTTTTACCATTAGGTTAATATTTACTCTACTTTTATTTTTTGTTATTTTCAGTTAAATGATATATATATATATATATATGTATTTAAAAAGAATGCGCGCGCACACATTATATATGTACGTAAAAATGTGTAGCTAATTAAAAATAAACTTTAATTAGCATTGCTCATTGGGGTTTGCCTGCCTGTACGTGTCTCTTTCTCAACGCATCTAATATATCTACCCAATAGCAGTTACCAATATTGCCGATTAATGCCATCATTACCAAGTGTTAAAAAATAATTATTTAAATCCGTACTAGCCGGTCGACATTCATTTCCGCAAAAAGGACTGATAGCGAATGTATAAATGTGGTGGATCACCTTCCTTCTTTGGAAAGACAATATTATTCACGCCCCCTCCTATTATATATTTATTCAATCATCAATCATAATCTTAACTCAATTTAGCTCAACTCAAAGTGTAGATATATATTAGGAGCAGACTCAAGAATTTTTTAAAAAATGGACTAAAACGTAGTAAAGAGTAGACTTATATTAACTTCTTTTTTTTTTTTTTAACAAATGCTAGTAGATTTTTTCCTGGTTGAAACCCAACCCGTCCCTCCTTGGATCCGCTCCTGATATATATACTTATCTAACATGGTATTAAGACATTGATTTCAAATAATCTTAATTCCTATTCGCTCACCTATATATTAATTATTAGTTACTTTCCCTGTCTATATATCATATTCTCAATATATATGCATGAATTAAGGAAGGTGTAGTAGCAGCATGAAACACATTGTTGTCGTCCTAACAAACCTTAATCTTTTGAGTTTCCCAATGACTTAATATATTAACAGAAATGGATGTCAAGCAGTACGACTAGTTAATTAGTAAGAGTACAACATGATATGATATTAAGTGAGGCCGGGTTACGTACGTACATACATCAGTGGAGAGTTCATTAATTATGAATTTTACAAAGTGATTTTTAATTAAAAGTGTCAAGTATGGTAATTACTGAAAGTACTCACTAAATAAGTTGGCATGGCGATATGCATCCAACAATTTGTATTCAATATTTACGAGATATCAAATATGTGTCTTAACAATAATGTTAAACACAAAGAGTGCATGCTGCTCCAAAAGTTGATTAATTACATGATTCATTAACTTAATATCAATGAATCAACAGTCCACACGAGCACTGGATCTGGATCCGGATCCCGACTCGATCTTGCATGTCAAAATATTATACATGTGTGTGTGCGTGTGCAGAGGAGAAAGACCTTAATTAAAAGGATCAATTTTTTGGTTCTCAAATGTGGACTAACTATTTTGTTGGAGGTAAAAGGATTTTTTTTATATAAAACTCGGTGAAGATGATCTCTACAAAATTTTATTGAAAAACTCAACAGAGAAGTTGGCTAGCTAGCTAAACATTTGAAATTTCAACAGTTAGAAATGTGCATATGTATATCAATTTTTTAGTTAACCCACTTCCCAATTGAATTTTTCAGTAAACTTTGGTGGAAATGATCTACTAATCATGAAAATCATCTCATCAAATTTTATCAAAAAATTCATCCGTTTATCCTCTCAAAATAGTTGGTCCGCATTTAAAGAAAAAAAAAATCAGTCCGCTTAATATTCTTTCCATATACATATGTATAATATTGTAAAATTTGGTGTAGTCTGTATACTATTATTTTACTACTTAATTAAACACGACAAAAGGTTGAAGGACAAAAAATGTACAGTAAAAGATACCCTTAACATAATTAACCATGTGTGAATAATCCAATAATTAATATGTGACACAAAATAATTTGATTAAGGTAAGAGTGGGGATCGAAGCATGCATTTGAGCCTAATAAAAGATAAGATGAGAAAAGATAATATATATGTATTGGTGGAGACCGGAGAGGACAGGACCACTCTATATATGATGAGTCCATGTCACAATGCAAACAAATGGAGCCAACTTACCAACAAAGACACACCGAGGGGAGCACCCAATAAGGAAATTCACTTTAACTTTACTGTCATTTATGTGAAAGCAACAAGAGTTAAGCTCCCACCAACACAAGATATATATGTATATATATATTAATATTTTTTTCTTTAATTTATATATATCTGTTCTTTTAAAAAAATAAAATTTATATATATATATATATACGAGTTGTACAACTATTACGTGTTTAAGAAGTATTAATGTACGTATTTATATGTAATATATATCTACTAATTAATCACTTATTAGACCAATATAGAGGTGGGGTTTTGATCCTAATAATATTATACACAAAAAAAATTCTTCGTAGAAATAGCATAAGCTCATTCAATATGTATTTTAATTAACCAATGTTAAAATATACATATAAAAAATTATCTACAACATGTATTAATTATGTATCACAGAATTATCTTAGTGTTATGTGCCCTTAACAAAGCCATAACTGTATAAATAACTTATTTTGATGCAAGTTATAATAAATCTATAATTACCATAATCAAAGACCTTCTTATTACGAGGCCAGAGATGACAGGAACATGCTACAAGTCGGTTGGCAACGTATGTTCTTACATACATATATGTTAGATTTTTTCCAATAATATATTAGTTATGTTATTAAATGCACAATGATAACAGAAACAAAAAATAAAATAAAATGAAATGTTACTGTACAAATAACCGATGGCTTTATATATTAAATGGCTCATAAAATGTCTTAACAGCAATTGAATATTGTCTATCCATTAATAAATGTATTTTATAAAGTAACATTGCTAGATATAAAAAGAATACTATACTAAAATGTTAATTAGTATACCAAATGAAATTAATGTCTAGTTATATACGTATTAATTATTAATATAAAATTATTTCATTTACTTATATGTATGTAAATTTTAATTTTTAATCAATCAAATGTGTTTTGAACACAACATTTTTATATACTCTTTTTGAAGGTCAACTATGAGGTTTTGGAAAGTGAGAATCTCCCGTGACCCTTACTACACAACAAGTTGTATCAATCCAACATTGCAAAACATGCACTATGTTAAAATAACGACCTCAACCTCAACCTCAAATATATATTATATTGTATTGAGAGCTCGATCACGTGGCAGATTAAGAAAACATCTCAAAGTTAATTATTGCACAAGGGCCATATAAATTAAGATCATATCGCATGTATCTAGCAACTTTATTTTATTTTTTAATATATATCGATGCTTAGATGAGTACATGTGATATTCAATTTGCACAGAGGGAAAGAGGCCGGGGGAGAGAAATCAAACTAAAAATCTTTTTTCTTAGTTAAAAGAATTTTTATTACTTGATCCACAAATCAGCGCCCGTATATGTCTAGCATCAGTAGCTAGCTAGAATTTAAAGTAGAGTGATTTTTGTCAAACTCTTTTTATTTTTATTTTCTTTAATTTTCGTGTCTTATCCACTTATACCTCTCTTGGGTCTACAAAAAGTGCTCTTTTCCCCGTCAATTCAGATACACCACCACCACCACCACCACCACCATTCCCATCTCCACCTTCTTCACTGCTCTTCAATTCCTTTATACACCACAAATCCTCACCACTAGACAACCACTTCCAATGCGGAATATTAACCTTCTTCACACCATCACTACAATCCCCAATCTCTGTCACCACAAACTTACACTCCTCAATCTCCTTCACCGCCATATTATGCACAAACTTGTACAAAATCCTCAACAATTTCCCCTTCATTGCCCCTTCTCCATGCACCCCATACACAAAATAAAACCCAAATGGCCTACAAAACTCCGGCAATTCAGCCCCACTAAGACACGGAAAACCCCACTCCAAAATTTTCAAACCCTTCTTATATAACCAACATGATAATTTTGCTCTCCCTATTCGCATCTTGAATAGCCCACCACTGTTCCAAACACTAACCATTGCCCAACTCTCTGGCACTCTTCCAAATTCCCCAAACTCCCCTCCTCCTCGAGGATAAGCTACCCATGTTCCCAAACTAAGCTTGTTCTTCAACACTTTGTCGATGTCTTTAGGAAAGAATTCAGCTGAGCCCATGAATTTTCGGTAAAGAAACTCTGCTTGTTCCACTTTTAGCTTTGCAACCACAGTGTTCTTCGAAATGCATAAGTGACGGCTGGTCACGGGGTTTACTAATATCGTGGGTGTTCTAAACTTGGCATAGCCGAGTTTGTTAATGAATAGGTTGACAGAGACATAGTTAGCCTTTTCAGTTGCCATGTAAGCGTAATCGGCTTGATTGGCAATGAACCAATCTTCTAAGTGGCGCACTAGATGGTATGCAATCCCTTTGCGGCGGTGGTGGGGTGAGACCCTTAGGCCTAGTATATATCCCACTTTGGCGAGATCTTTGGGGGGTTTGTGGAGTGTGACTAGTTTTATAGAGCCTTGAATTACGCCTATTATTTCATTGTTCAACTCGGCCACCTACAAAAATAGTTACAAAGAACTCGTTTGATAAGACAATCAAGAATATTGTATAAAAGAGTATATGCAAAAAAACTCGTTTGATAAGACAAACAAGAAGTGGAAAGTAAAGGGAATATTTTTATGAAAGTTCAGTGGTACCTACAAGCATTGTATATAAGGGACTGTTGCGGATTCTACAAATGGGGTCGCCCATAGTGTCTGTGTAGAGGAACACATGTCCGGCCGGTCCTACCGAGCATTTTCTTTCGAGGTCTTCCACTTTAACCCTGTCGATTTGTTCGTCATAGCTCCGTATTAGCTCTTTTTTTGACATTTTAGTGAGAACCCAAAAGAGAAAATTATGGAAAAAAGAGTGTAGAAAAGAAGTAAAAATGGGTTGTACTTTGTAGGTGGAAGAGAGAGAGAGAGAGGGGGGGTTTTTTGATACTACAGTTATAGCTTGTAAATTAAGGAGATATGGATGGGTATTTTGAATAATGGTGATGATTTGTATATATAGGGATCCAAAGGAAGGAGTAATATATATATATATATATATATATAAATATGTTGTTTTTGTTCGTAATGATCAACATCAACCTAGGCCTCGATCAATAAAAAGACAATGATGGGAGACAAAAGGTGATTAATAATAAGAGGGGGATGTGATTTTTGTCTTAATTTGGCGCTCTGAAAAACAATATAATAGTTGAAAAAACCTTAATTAGAGCTAAAGCTTTATCTAACGTGTGGATAACCTCAGCCTCACGCCACTATGCACGCCTAAGCTTGTGTATTGTTGGCCAACCTTGATTCGTTGTTTTGGTTTTAACACTAGCTAATAAAACTTAATTAATCAGCACTTTGTGAACAACAAATTGTGTTTATTTGTACTCTTTTTTTTTGTTATTATTGTTTCTTTTTTGATATATGACATATATACGGAAACACTAACGTACTATTCAACTTTAAGAGAAGAGAACTAGTTCTTGCACCTCAAGTGTGTATATATATTCTTTTCATGTGTATATATATATATATGGAGATATGTACGCATTAATTTTATTAAAGGGCTACGAAACTATAATATTGCAATAGTGTTTCAACTTTTTAACCCCTTATGCAAAAGTAACTATAAATTGTAATAATATGAAGAAAAAAAAATCTGCTATGTTAAAATTAATAGTCCTTTCTAATTTTTGTTAAAATTCTTTTAAAAATTATCACCACAAATCTAACCATTGAGATTTATTAGTCCATTTTTACCATTACGAGAACAAAGATAAATGTCAAAAATACAAACAACGTTTTGTTTAAAGAAGTTCTATAAACAAATAAGTTTGTACTTGTTGCAAAAACAAATTTTGGGTGTCGTGTGTAAAAGAATGTTCATTAATTTACCAAAAATATTATATCCTTACCTTAAATATTATAATATAAATATGTAGCAACATGCATAAAGTTGAAAAAGAATCGCTTGCCTATGTTACAACAATACTTTGTCTCTAATTAAGAGTGACCGTTGAACTTTCCTTTTCAGAATTTCTCAAATTAAAAGTTTGATCTATTTCTTGTTTGATACATAGTCATGGACATTTAAAAATAAGTTATAACATTGAGCATTGATAATTAAGTTGAAATTAGCGTTTTCATAAAAATTATAAAATTTGAAGCAAGCTAGCTAGACTCTTAATTTGAGGTGAAAAGAATAAGGCATTTAATTGTGGATTGATCAAATGCAACATACTATTTGTTATAATATCAAATATGTAATTTTTTTTTTAATTATTATGTATATATATTAATTTTTTTTTTTTAAATTGAGGGTCGATCTGCAACGGCAGTCGTGGGGAATTGATGTGTCCATCCCTATATATATGGCACATGTGACATGTACAGCTTGAAAAACACGACTTGAACTCGAAATATAGTTGTAGGTGATGCTTTGGTGTACTAGAGTAGGTCCGGTCCAGACTGGTAAGAATGATCACAGGATCCTTTGCCTCTCCTTCCCCTTTTTGCCAATCCCTTTTTTTTCTGAACATCCTTTTCTATTTATATCCTTACATTTCGTGTTTCCCAAGATGGATTAGGTCATTAGTGAAATTACCATCCAGGGCATTTTTAGGGCTTTCGTGGCACCATTTCCTCCCTCCATATGTCAGGGAAACGGCTATTATAACTAACTTTCCTGCTCTTTACACGTGTTGATTAGCTATTCATTAGTACAATAATCCTTCATCGTAGGGTATCGTCTGTGGATGTCCTTTTCTTATTGATGAGCTGGCTTGTACGTACACATCCCTATTTACGTACCTGAAGTTACTCACAAGCTTATTATTTTTGCTCGGGGAGACTTCATTATGCTCGGCCTATCCCTCTCTTTGTTCGGCGATAACCCATCCAGTTCCCTTACGCTATTGGGTTTTACTTATGATCTTTTTCATTCTTTAGGATATTTGGGCCCCGTCTTATTTATTCAGCCCATGAGGGGACATTGGAACTAATTCGGCCCAAGGGCAAAATGCTTAGAATTATACTCCTACAATTGCCCCCCAAGCCTTTAAGTCATGCTAATTCCATGAGTTTAGAAGCTTGATTTCCTTCAGAATGATTTCTTATTTTTATTCTATTTTTTTAAAAGTTTCGATATTTGTGGACGGATTCCACGTGTCAGATCGTTAGTCGTTGGTTTTGGTTGAGCATCATGAGATGGCTGTTAAATCTCATTAAATGAAGGTCGCTTCTTCCACATATTTCAATAAGGCAAAAACGTCTCTTGGAGGGAAACAAAGGAAATAATTTTTTTTAAGAGAGAGGTATTATTTTTTCAACCCTAACTCCTATTTCTTCATCTCCTTCATATCTCTGTTGAATTTTTCCTTTTTCCTAACATTCGAATTTAATTGTTTCTTAGTTCGTCTCGTCGAATTCGCTGCTCGTCTCGTTCGTCAGCAGTTTTTATTTCTCTGTAAGTTCCTAATTTCTCGTTCCTTATTTTCCCTTTTTAATTTTTCATGAAACCCTAATTCTTCTCATCTTCGTTATTTGTCGATCATTATGGGGGGAAAATACGCCTTAAACACCGATGTAGACAGGTTGGAATTTGAGAGGGCCTATATCCCCAATGGGATTTCTTGGAGAGAATATAGGCCTCGGGAGGATTTTTTAAGGATATAGAATTAGGTTTACTCCTGTCTCACAATGAATATCCTATTTATACATCCTTCTTCAAGGTTGCTGGGTTGAGGATTCCCCTTGATCTTTTACTGGTAGATTTTTTGAGGGATACCCATTTTCACCTATGCCAGTTAACTCCGAATGTGCTCAGAATTATTTTGGGCACGTCTGAATTGAATAGACGTCTCAACCTCAACCTTGGGTTGAAGGAAATCAAGTATTGCTACCTTTTATCGGAGTCCGAAGATAAATGGAACTTGAGGGCGAGACCCCATTCTCCTTCCATTATTGAGGGGCTTGCGTCATCTTATAAAGGAGCCTTTAACGACATAGTCCTTCTTACTGGGAACATTGAGCCTGACCTAGTTAACAAAAGCGTCCCTAGGTACTTCGGTGCACCTGGTTTGCATTTTATTTACTACGGATATATGTTTGCATTTCTTGTTCATCAACTGTTTGATGTTTTACTTTAGTTGGTTCTTTTTCTTTGTGGTTGGTGGAGCGAAGAGGTGCTTTGGTAAACCTCTTTTGGACGAGCTTAACCTTGACCAATTGAACGTGGCTATCAATTATAACGGGCCTGATAGCGTAGGGCCTTCTCGCCATCCGAGGTCGGCTCACGTTCTTCTGAATTACATTCCCCCGTATGCTTCTTTTTCCAGCCGCACTAATATTATCAAATGGGTTGGTACTCCCCTTGTGGATAAAGATAAGTACGATTTCTTCAGGTATCATATTATAGTCAATCCTTGGGTGGTTGAAAAAAGTGAGGGTATTCAGCGGCGTATTCTAGCTGGGGAATCTCCAGACTTAAAATTTTCAAGATTTTTGGTTATCCAGGAAACTAGAGGTAAGGGGAAGAAAAAGAAAAAAAGTAAGAGGCCGGCAGTTGAGGTAGCTTTTATCCCTCCGGCAAGTCGTCCCGTGTTACAGGCCGAGAACACAGAGGGTGTTTCCGTTGCAGAGCCGAGCACCGCTATTCCAATTTCATGGAGGTGTGGTGTGGCTTTACCTGCTTCTATCGGGGAAGTTGAAGTAAACTCTCCCGACGAGGAAGAGTTAGAAGAGGTTGAGGAACCTCTATTACGAAGAAGACCTAGGAGCGGGGTGTATATTTTCGAGTCTTCTGATACGGAGATAGCCGGTCAGCGCAGTGTTTTAGATTCTTTGAATGCTCGGCTCTATAAGGATAGAGCTTCGGGGAGTTCGGCCAGTCCTCCTACTAAGAAGAGGAAAACGGTTTAGGAAGAAACTCCCGTTGTTGAGGTTGAAGAGCTGGTTGTAGAAGAGACTCATGATGACATCTCCTTTGGTGCAACTATTGAGAGAACTGGGCCTTCAGAGGGTTCTCCTCCCCCAGTTGAGGCGGAGGAAGTGGCCCATGAGGACGCCGAACACGTGGTCAACTCAGCAACTCATCCCAAAGTAACTGAAGTCCAAGAGGATACTCCTTCCGAGGAAACTCTTCCTGAGGAGTTCGTCATTAGGCCTCGAATTGCTCAAGATCAGAGGCCTGTCAACATAAGGGATTCTACCTTGACAAGCAGTAGGGTTGCTCACGCTTTAGAGACTGCTATGGTTTTACCAGAGGAAGGCAAAAAGCTAGGGTCTGTTTCCCTCTCTGAGCTGGAATATAGAGGCTTCAAGTGTCAAGTCGGCGTAAGATATTTTTTCTTGCTTTGATTGAGCTTTATTATTCTCTTTCCAATGATCTTTTCCTGTTTTGTTTTGTTTTAACTACCTTTTCAAATTTTTTTTTCGCAGTCAAATCAATACTTTGCCGAAATGATTTCTCGACATAAACAAGCCAGAAAAGACCACAAGGCAAAAGTGGTAAGGCTAAAAAAGGACATTTCGGAGGCTAAGAAGGAAGCTAGTGAGGCTAAAGCCATGGTCAACGACGTGACCAATCAGCTTTCTTCTCTTCAGGCCGATTATGACAATGTGACAAGGTCGGTTGAGAAGAACAAAGCTCATTTGGAGGGCCAAGTTCAAATTCTTCACGCTCAGGTTGCCGAACTTCAAAATTCTCTTGTGTTGGCTCAGAATAGTAAAGCTCAAGCTGTAGCCAAAGCCAGAGAGGAAGAGAAAAGGGTGGCCGAAGCAGCGATGGAGGAGCTTAAGTCCCTTCATTTTGAAGAATTAACCAACGCCGAGACGACGGGTTATAACGAGGCCTCCGATGAAGCAGCAGACCAGATTATAAAGATAAAAGATATGATTTATAAAGCTGGTTATGAACTTGGTTTATCTGCTGCAGGGGTTGTCGAGGGGGATCCTCTTTTTGATAAACCAGTTCTTTGTCCTCCAAACCTATTCGCTCAACCTCCCCCTGCTCCTGGGCCAGATCGAGAAGGTGATGATGCTGCCGATAAGGATGAGAATTGATTGATTCTTCCCCCATTTTTCTTCTTTTTTTGGTGAAATATTGTAATGAAGTACTCTTTGTACTTAATGTAACATTTGCTGATTATGGTTTTTATATAATATAAGTCTTCTTTTGCCGAGCATATTTCTCTTTATATATGTCGTAGTCGTACTTCGATTTATTGATCAGTTGTAATTATGCCCCACAGTAGGCCACGTGGCTTTAAGAAATGGCCACTGGGCAACTAATATGAGGGGTTTTTGTATGTTCCCCAAACTGACTCTTCGAATGGGGAGAGTAATAAAGAGGTATTAAATGATGAATGCCCTTTCATAGTTCTAGGGCATTCATTGTATAGGGTCCTCCGACCCCCTATATAATTCCTACCTGACTGCTTCATTGTTCATTCTTCTTTGTTTGTGACTAAAAAGTTATTTTAATTTCTGAGTTCCAGTCTAATGGCGGATCCAAGTGATGAATCTGTTTCTGATGCCGATTCTCCATATATTGAAGAGGTGGATACTGCAGAAGTGGATAATATGTTAGAGGCTTTTCTTCGCCTTAAACGAAGACATCGTCGTTTAAGGAAAAGCTACGACTGTCTCGCCGGTCGGTTTTCTTCGTTTGAAAGAACGATTTGTGTCTTTCAAACGGAGAAGGTCTTCTCGAGGAGAGCCTTGACAAGATTAATAAACAACTCGAGAAGGTCATGAGGGTCACCGCAGCTGGACTTTTACACGAAGACTCTTGTGATGTTGGAGGAGTTGTTTTTAAGATAGTTTTTTCTTCCCCCCCCCCATTTTTTTTTCGGGCCTTGAAGCCCCACCAAGTGTATCTGCGTTTTGAATTAATGAAAAATATCTTTGTAGATATTCCTTGCTTCGCAACCATCTCGATTGATTGTGATCAATAGTTTAGCTAATTCGGAACAATCGATTAATCAATAGTTTAATTACTCTGGTAACTAATCTGTTCAATTTTTATTTTATATGCCTCGTTTATCCGAGGTTTTTAATCAAAGCCTCTTGTTTTATTGCGTTTGTTGCTCATGCCGATTAAGGCCTTGTTTATGATCAAATGTTTATTGCCTTGCACGAGTAAAGTTTTGTAGGTTTGCCCCCTGTATGAGAAGGCTTTTTGTTAATTTTTGACACCTTGGCCGAGCAAGGTCTTATACGATTGCCTTCTATATAAGAAGGTCTTTTGTTAATTTTGATGCCTTGGCCGAGCAAGGTCTTATACAGTTGCCTTCTGTATGAGAATGTCTTTCATTAATTTTGATGCCTTGGCCGAGCAAGGTCTTATACGGTTGCCTTCTGTATAAGAAGGTCTTTCGTTAATTTTGATGCCTTGGCAGAGCAAGGTCTTATACGGTTGCCTTCTGTATAAGAAGGTCTTTTCGTTAATTTTGATGCCTTGGCCGAGCAAGGTCTTATACAGTTGCCTTCTGTATAAGAAGGTCTTTTTAAGATAGGATAAAACACAAAATTTTCAAAACTTTCACATTTTCAAATTGACTAAAGTAACAGAACCCAATATTTGGGATTACAATTAGTGATAATATGCTCTTAAGTTGGCCACGTTTCAAGGGTTTGGGATCGGATGACCCTCCATATCTTGTAGATGGTAGGATCCGGTTCTAGTTGCCGAGGTAATCATATATGGGCCTTCCCAATTCTGCTGGAGTTTTTCATGACTGGGCCTGATTGCTGTGCCGAGTACCTTTCTCAGAACCAATTCCCCTATCTTGAATTCTCGTAATTGGGCATTTGCTTTATACTGTTTAGCCAAGGTATTTTGATAATTCGCCAGATGGATTGTAGCTATTTCCCTTCTTGACTCGGCCAAATCTAATGCTTTTTCTATCCCTTGACCGTTGCTTCCCTTCTCGAATTGGGATGTTTTCAAAGTAGGTAAGCCAATTTCCAGGAGAATAATTGCCTCCATTCCGTAGGTTAAGGAGTAGGGGGTATCTCATGTTGATCGGCGTGGCGTTGTCCGAAAAGCCCAGAGTACAGAGTGTAATTCTTGCGCCCAGTTTCCTTTCTTCTCTTCTAACTCTTCTTCAGGCTGTCCAGGATTATCTTCTTCGATGCTTCGGCCAGGCCGTTGCCTTGGGGATAAGCCACACTAGAAAAGTGTTGTTTAATCCCGTAGGTATTGCATAATTCTTCAATCTTTTGGTTTTTGAACTGAGTGCCATTGTCAGAAACTAATACCCGTGAAATACCGAACTTGGTGATGATGTTCCTCCACAAAAAATTTCTTACGTTAGATTCAGCTATGTTCGCCAGGGGTACTGGCTCTATACATTTTGAAAAGTAATCTGTGCCGGCCAGAAAAAACTTTTTATTGCTTGGAACCCGAGGGAAAGGACCCATAATGTCCAATCCCCACATGGCAAAAGGCCAAGGGTTGATGATGGGCTGAAGGATACTAGCATGTTGATGAATCATTAGGGAGTGTTTCTGGCATTTGTCGCACTTCTTTACATATTCTAGTCATCTTTCTGCATGTAGGGCCTCCAATATCCTTGGGATCTAGCCCTGTGGGCTAGAGATCGGCCTTATGTATGGCTACCGCAACTTCCTTCATGTAACTCAAAAAGAGTATTCTGAACCAATTTCGGGTGAACACGGCTGAGGTAGGGCCCTGAGAAGGATCTTTTGTATAACTTTTGCTCGACGGACAACCAGTATCTGATAGCTTGTGCTCTGACACGATAAGCTTCAGTACTATTATCCGGAAAT
Organism: Lonicera japonica; assembly: GCA_021464415.1. NCBI lineage: Eukaryota > Viridiplantae > Streptophyta > Magnoliopsida > Dipsacales > Caprifoliaceae > Lonicera > Lonicera japonica. Next base: position 101,480,325 of record CM038464.1, read on the forward strand.
GACCCGTCTCTTAGATTATTAATGATCGGATCCATCCAACTGACACCCAAGTTTGCTTCAATGTTGCACACAATCGGTCGTCCGCCAACTTCTATGCTCGGCATTGGCACAAATTCTACTTCTACCATTCGCTTTATTTCTGAATCTACAGCTGAGACCAGAGTGGCTAGTGCATCCGCATGGGAATTGTTTGCTCTGGGGAACCTTTCAATGTACACTGAATTAAATTTCTTTAACATCTTTCGAGCCAAGTTCACATATGCTGCCATTCGTTCATTTTTTGCCGCATATTCCCCGGTTAGCTGATTTGTCACTAACTGAGAATCGCAATTAATCACTAACACCTGAATCCCCAGCTGTATGGCCCTCTTCATGCCCAAAATCAGGGCTTCGTACTCGGCCTCATTGTTACTTGCTTTGAAACCTAGCCGAATTGCCTGTTCGATGATCCCTCATTTTGGAGTTTTAAAGACGATGCCAACTCTGGATCCGCCAGTTGCTGATGATCCGTCGATGTGCAGGTGCCATGGAATTAAATTTGGAGGGTAGGCTGATGTTGTGATCAGCTCACATTGTTCTGATTCAATCATTTCTTCACCCTGACTTTGCCCTCTGGTTAATAATTGGCTTTCCGCAGGAACTTCAGCATTCCCTGTGAATTCGGCAATGAAATCAGCAAGTACCTGCCCTTTGATCGCCGTCCGGGGAATGTATTCAATATGGAATCTCCCCAATTCAACAGACCATTTCTCCATTCGGCCAGACAAATCGGCCTTTCTGAGAGTCGCTTTGATCGGAGTATTAGTGAGCACTTTAATCGGATGGGCGTCGAAGTAGTGCCTTAATTTCCTGGATGCTGTAATCAATGCTAATACAAGTTTTTCCAGAGGCAAATAATTTAATTCTGGCCCTATCAAGCATTTACTAGTAAAATATACAGGTTTTTGCACACTGGCATGTTCTCTGATTAGGGCCGAATTTACTGCCCGATCAGAGGAAGCTAAATATATAAAGAGTTTTTCTTTGGGATCAGGGATAGATATTAGCGGTGGGCAGTTCAGGTACTGCTTCAGAATATTTTAAAATAAATTGGTTCAGAGCAGCAATCATACCCGTGAGTTTTTGTAGCTCCTTCAGAGTTGTCGGCTTCTGAATGTTAGTAATTGCTTGTACCTTTTCTGGATTTGCTTCAATTCCTCGGCAGTTGACCAGAAAACCCAGAAATTTTTCCGAACTAACCCCGAATGTACACTTTGCGGCATTCAACTTCATTTTGTAATATCTCAGAATTTTGAAAGTCTCACCCAGGTCTTTGATATAATCGGCTTCCTGTTTATTTTTCACCAGCATGTCATCTACATAAACTTTCACGGTTTTGTCGATTTTACCATGGAACATTTTGGTAACAAGCCGCTGATAAGTAGCTCCTTCATTCTTGAGACCGAAGGGCATGACTTTGTAACAATATAATCCCATTGTGGTGATGAAAGCGGTGGAATCCTGATCTGGGCTGTACAATGGGATTTAGTGGTACCCCGAATAAGCATCCAAGAAACTGAATCTTTGATGACCAGCTGCCGAGTCTACCAGTTGATCGATTCTGGGCATTGGGAAGTTATCTTTAGGGCAGGCCTTGTTCAAATCGGTGAAGTCAATACATACCCTCCATTTCCCGTTCTTCTTTTTAACTACCACGGGATTGGATATCCATTCCGAAAAATTAGCTTCTCGTATAGCTCCAGCCTTAAGCAATTTTTGAACTTCCTCTTCCACAACCATAGCCTTTTCAGGTGATGTTCGGCGTGGTTTCTGTTTAATCGGCTTAAAGGTAGGGTTTATATGTAGTCTGTGACAAATTTCACCCGCCGATATTTCAGGCATGTCATAGGGCTGCCAAGCAAATACGTCAATGTTTCTCCTAAAAAAACTAGCGAGACTTTGCCTTTGCTCTGTCGTCAGACTGCTGCCGATCAAAAAATATTTCTCCTTCTCATCTGAGCCTTCCACTGTGGGGATTTTGAGTAGGTCTTCGAAAACCCTTTCTCCTGGTCGTTCCCTGACCCCATTATCGACAGGGGGACCGTTCTTTGATTGCTATTGCCGATGCTCCTTGCCCTTCCTCTGGTTTGAGGGTTTGGGCAAATCACTTTCCTTCCCAATTTCTTGGTTTTGTCGCTCAATGGTGTTAACTGATCTCGGTCGTTCGGGGTGAATTACTTCCTTTGCTTCTGACAACGATCCTCTGATTGCCAAATTGAAACAGTACCTAGCATCTTCTTGTTTGCCTCGAACCACACATACTCCCTTGGGAGTTGGGAATTTCAGTTTCTAATGGAACGGTGAGGCTACCGCCCTCATTTCTCCCAGCCAATTTTGTTTGAGCAAAGCATTGTATGGAGATTCGATATTCATCACAAAAAAATCCGTTACTACCACCATTTCTCCGATTCAGACCGGGACACTGACAATGCATATCGGCCAGACCGCGTCACCACTGAAGCTATAGATAGGGGAATCCACTTGCCTAACAAACTTGTTTGAAATGAATGGTTTTAACTCGTTGTATGCTTTCAGATACATCACCTCAGAAGAACTACTCGGATCAATTAACACTCGCTTGACATCGAAGTTGCAAATATTGGCCATTATAACCAACGCGTCATTATGGGGAACGTCTATTCCCTCCAAATCTTCCTCCGAAAAAGACAACTGATAGATAACATTATTCTCTCGATCCCGTTTTGGAGGAGCCGATACCGACATGACTTCCTTAACAAGATGAGCCTTTGCCCATAACCTTGCTCGAGCCAACCGTGCTCGCAGATGGTTCCTTGTTGCTTCCGTGCTATTAACAATGCCATGTAAAGCTTTGATTGTCCCCACTGTAGGTTTGGCCACCTGAGCCGAAGTGCGATTTTTCTTGTCCATTCTTGGTTGCTTATTCGATTTTATCTCATCTCGTTTCACGTATTTGGTTAACCGGCCTTGTTCAACCAATTCTTCCAAAAATTGCTTCAAGGTTCTACAAGTGTCTATCGCATGTCCATGGTCTTTATGATAGAAGCATTTGAGTGAAGAATTTCGCATTTTGGGGTTGCCAAACATAGGCCTCGGCCACTTGAAAAACCCTTCGTCCTTAATTTCCTGCATGATTTTGCTAATTGGCTTATTAAATACGGTGTTCACGCCTTTGAAAGCGTTTGATTTCTTATCTTCATCGACATTGTCCTTTCGATCAATATCCCTTTTGTTCTTCTTGTCTTGATTATCATCTTTCCGATCACTGTTCCCATTTCTGTCTCTTTTGAAACCCTATTGCTTGCTCATGGCCTTGTCATCATCTTCCACCCTCGAAAATTCATCCACCCGTGCGAGTAAATCATTGAACGTTTTAGGAGGTCGGCGAGTGAGGTCGTTGTAAATGCCATTGCTATCATATGGCAAGCCGAACTTGAAAGTGCTAAGAGCGAATCTTAGGTCACAGTCCTCGGTCTCTTGATACAATTCGAAGTACCGTTGGGAATACTCACGTAAAGTTTCACCAGGTTTCTTCCTGAGTTGAGTTAAGGCTTTGGGACCCTTAATCATTCTGCTATTGGTAATAAATCGAGCGGTAAACTGCTCGGCCAGCTCTCTGAAACTATCGATCTTTACGGGTGGCAGCTTATCAAACCAACGTAATGCTGTATCACTGAGACTCGCTGGAAACATCCTGCACATGAGGGCTTCCTCGCCCTTCCAATAGGCCATAACTTGCTTATAATGACGAACATGATCGGCCGGGTCAGATCGGCCGTCATATATATTGAACTTTGGTTGTCCGAATTTTTTCGGGGGCAGGGCATTCTGAATTCGTTCGGTAAAAGGGGAACCGTGGTCTTCTCCCAGGGCTCTCCTTGCCAATTATGCGGCTGATTTCTCATCCTCCGTCTTATCAGCAATTGCTGAATAAATTAGTTTTCGCAAATCCTGCTCGGCCCAGTTGTTCAATGGGTTTTCCTTCCCTTCGACTACTTGAACTGACTTAGTCCCCCTATTATTTTTACAGACTCCCTTCGTTCCCAACCGTTCAAAAACGCTATGATGCCCTGAGTGGTTCGAACTGACTTGACGCTCCTTTTCATTAACAATCTCCTCTCGAAACCCTCTCTTCGAATTAACTTCATCATAATTATCCTTGAGGAAGAGACGACAGTCTCAGCCTTTCTCAGTTCGGTCAGCTTAAACGGTTCACGTACCATCTTCTTAAGCATTTGCTTTTTGAGGAGTTGTGACAGTATTTCGTTTTCTCGCCGTAATTTGGCCATTGCGACAGATTAGTTTAGAGCAGGGGCATCTTTTTCGGGATAGTTGGGATCGTAAAGATTGTTAGACGAGTGGGTTTGTGAATGGTCTAGGTTAGGTTGCCTTGGTGCCGTAACCACAGGCCTGTTTGCTATCGGATTCATATTTGGTTCTGTCACTAGGGCTATATTTGAATTATCACCTATTTGATGACTTCTAGTTTGAACCATTTTTAAATAGGCTATACAAAGGACTTTGAACCAAGTTTTAGATTAAGTAAAACAACTAGAATGAAAAATGGTGAAAAAGGAGTAACAGAGGTTGAAGAAGATAGTGAAATAATGAGAGGTAAAAATCCGATTACCGGGACATGAGAAATAGCTTTTTGTTGCGGTTTCCCACAGACGGTGCCAAATTGTAGGTGATGCTTTGGTGTACTATAGTAGGTCCGGTCCAGACTGGTAAGAACGATCACAGGATCCTTTGCCTCTCCTTCCCTTTTTGCTAATCCCTTTTTTTTTTTTTCTGAACATCACTTTTCTATTTATATCCTTACATTTCGTGTTTCTCAAGATGGATTAGGCCACTAGTGCAATTACCATCCAGGGCATTTTTAGGGCTTTCGTGGCACCATTTCCTCCCTCCATCTGTCAGGGAAACGGCTATTATAACTAATTTTCCTTCTCTATACACGTGTTGATTAGCTATTCATTAGTACAATAATCCTTCATCGTAGGGTATCGTCTGTGGATGTCCTTTTCTTATTGATGAGCTGGCTTGTACGTACACATCCCTATCTACGTACCTGAAGTTACTCACAAGCTTATTATTTTTGCTCGGCGAGACTTCATTATGCTCGGCCTATCCCTTTCTTTGTTCGGCGATAACCCATCCGGTTCCCTTACGCTATTGGGTTTCACTTATGATCTTTTTCATTCTTTAGGATATTTGGGCCCCGTCTTATTTATTCGGCCCATGAGGGGACATTGGAACTAATTTGGCCCAAGGGCAAAATACTTAGAATTATACTCCCACAATAGTAGTACTAGTACATATATATATATACCATGTCCATTAATGTATATATATACGCCGAATGTTTCTTGCGTGAAGAAATATATGAATAACTCACAGGGATGATCTTTAACATAAGTGGTAGCTTATTTATTTTATTTTTATTTTTTAAAAAACAGAGAATTTTAATCATCTTTTCATTTAACAATAAACAACAAAAATTTCTCAAATTTATGTTTAGATTCGACCTGAGATATCTCAGATGTACGACTTGGTTCATTTTTCAACTAGACTAGCCCTCTTGATTGCATATATATATAGTGGTTTCTTACTTGAACATATATATATATATATATATATATGATGGCCAACTCCAATTTTAACATACATTACTTTTTATTTAATAATTCTGAATCATTTTTATTTTAAACTAATGATTCAGAATACTGAACACGTAAAAGTAAAGAAATACAAAAAAATATTACAAAGAATATCATAAGGTAATCGTTTTTCATCCACCAAATGCTCCTAGCATACGGTTAGGACAACTAAATATCTTTTCAGAAAATCGTTAGTTTATAATTAAAAACAAATCTAATATATTATTTATTATGTAGCCATCAAGAAACAACCGGTGGCAATTTGGCATATATGTATACAATCTTTTTAGATTAAGGAATTAATTGAATTTGCGTTTGGTAGGTACGTGTGAGCCAAATAGCTTAATTAGGACTAATTTGGGTGGCAACAAAGATATTAATATTGATCAGTAGATGAATTAAATTAATGTGTTTTGGATGTTTGTTAGTTTAAGCTTAATTAATAAATAATTGGAAGAGAGGAGGTGTCACTCTCTAGCTACACTCGAAGCCTTTTCATTTGTACCCAGATATTATGATTATTGTTTGTGGTCCACCCGGCGTCTAAAACATTCCAAAGTGAAAATGAAAGCCCCACTAAAAGCTCTCTTTTGCTATTGCACTTCAATGGTACCACAACATTAAGATTTAATTTATTAAACTATAAAGGCATTCAATTTATAATTAATTGCCAATGGATGGAAGAAGCTATTAAACTATATAGACTCTGATTTATTTTTAAAAAAAATATTATATGGCACATTAATATTTGTGGTAACTTTTCTTTTAAATCATAGCAAAATTATATCTATTAAAAATTTGTGTCTGTTAGACGTACATGTTACGAATATTAGCATAAAAATACAATCATGTATATTACAGCTATCACTAGTACGTCCATTATTGTAAGATTTGCACAATAACATCGTCATTATCGTAATTAGAAATTAACCATCATTATTGTTACAAAATAGAGGACTAATTGGAAACGGAAGCTTAGTCCCCAGCTAGAATTGGATTTAGAGATAAACTTATAGGCCACGTAGGTGTACATTAACTTAAAAGAGGAAGACCAATTAACTCTTCTTTTGTGTTTCATTGCCTATGGTGGGAACATCACAGACTTATATCATCCACAAGGTTAATTACAACAATTATTATATGCGCACTGATAGAATCTAGTTACCTTGTCCTTTTTCATTATTTTATTGTATATTCTTACCGACATATATTACATAAATTGGACATTCAAATTATATAATATATATCAGTAAAAATATGTAATAAAATTACCGGTAAATAAAGTGCTGCTTAATAATATAATTAAAGTTTTAGGTACCTCAAATATTATATCATACGAAAGATCTTGGCTTTGACCCAAGTGGTTAAGTGTGTCGTATTTTACATTGAGAGCCACAGTTCAATCTCCATCCTCTCCCCCAATAACCATCAAGACCTATTATTATTTGCATCATATATATTATATATACACACACTAGCCATAGTGCATGTGCGTTGCACGTTATTGTGATGACTATAAATATATAAAACTAATTTGACAAAATAATTCTATACAAACAAATAAAAATTTACAAATACAATTGTAAATTCAAATTATTATTTTTTCTAAAATCTATATTGACTTGTGATGTAAAACAAATTATATATGAATATCATGTTTATAATAAATGAAATAATAAGAATAATGACAAATATTAATTTTTCTTAAGGAGTTATTTCTTTCTTTTTCCAGGATATTTAAAAATGAGACTTGTCTAAAAAAGTTTTTTGCAAATGAATCAAGGAATAATGTTTTTTGTAAATTAGGCGCTTATATTTGACCAAATTTCAAAAGGAGTGCAACGTTAAACTTGCAGTAGATTTTTGAATTATAATTTTTTATGATATCACGCAAAATTAAGTTTGCACTGCATATTTTTTAGCATATTACTGTATCTAAGTGTTTAATTGATTCTGCTTTAGAGTTTTTTCAACAAATTACAAATTTAAAACGCATTTATTAATATAACACACATGTTAATTTTTTGGGGTTGTGAAAATTAAAGTTTGCCTTCCTTGTTTTCTAATACATTACTATAAATTGGGGTTTATTTGACGTTGCTCTAAAGTTACATGAGTGACACATAAGAATATATTTGTTAAAATTTATAAATACACCATGCAAAATAAATTTGCATTAAATTTTTTGGATTATAAACTTAAATTTGCACAAACTACAATTTCAGTCAAAACCTTCATTTTAAAACGCAATTGATAAACATACTCTTATTTAAAGAAAAAAAAAACTAGGCCCTTATTTTTATTTTTAAAAAAATATTATTCCCTAAATTTTCTACGAAAAATATTGTTACACAATACCTTATGCCCCATTTCTAATTATCGCTTTTAATTTATTTGAACCTAATCTCTTTTGTATTTATAGTTTATTAATGTATATTATCTTTAAGTTTACATCAAATATCGGAGAATTAAAGAATTTACTAAGTAAAAGAATAATAATTACGCTGCCTTACATGAATAATATTTGTCAAGAGATTAATTGATACAAACATAATCACAAATTATTTATAAGTATGATTCATATTTATCCTTTGTGTCCAAAAATTGATCATTTTTTCTTGTTTTTTATGTGTGTTTGCAAGTGGGGTGGGTTGTTATCGACTTAAACCTCACATTAATAGTGATATTTGTAAAAACACTTTAAAATAAATTTAATTAAACATAACTCCCTAAATCTTAACAAAGTCTATCTTCCACCGAAAATAATTATTTTTGAACGATTTTGCCCTTCCCTTTCATCATCCCTGTCATTTACTTACATCAACCCTAATTTCCTTTTCCCTGTTTAAAACGGAGCATCTCATATGGAGAAATACTTCCCCATTCTTTACTCTTCCTTCCTCCTCTTAATTTCTATTTCTCTCTTTCTACTACACTTTTCTCAGATCTCCCTTTTCCCCTTTCTTCTTCCCTATTATTCTCGCGCCATAGCCGGAATTTACCGTCACATGAACACTCAAATATTCACTCATCATCATCTATCATCTCAAATTCATCAACGCTCAGAACGATGTTCCTCTTCAATTATTCACTCTCTTTCTAACAAGTATTTGTTATAGACATTACGGTAATTAAATAAATTAATATTTTATGGTCCAAATATAATAAATTGTTGGTAGATAAACTATAGTGGATTCACAAAAAAATAGAACTGTTTTTTTTGTAACAATCCTAATATAATAAATAGAATATTTTATAAGTTAATTTATAGCGTTTTATATTAGAATCTTAGTGAAAATAAAATAGGAATTAGGAGTAGTTTAAATCAAGGACTATTTGATTGGTTTAAAACCAAATAGAACAGTATATATTCTTTAAGATTAACTAAAAAAATGTAGAATGGTTTATAATTAATTCATTACAAAAGAACAAATAGAATGGGATTTTGAGTATAATAAATATTCCTAACCTAGAGACCAAATAAAGTAAAGATTTTAACTCAAAAAATTAAGAATTAAATTATGATTTTAGTTGATAACCAAAAACCAAATATAGTAGAATTGTAAATAGAATAAATACTCCTAACAAAAGATGAAATATAGTAGAATGTTAATAAAAATAAAAAACTAGAATACAATTTATTCCTAACTAATTGTTAAAAGTGTAAATTCATCCCTCATTTACACTTATAATTAGTATATGCATAGATTATGGAGTCATGTTAAAGTGCGCCCTAAAACCGCATGTTAACAACTTAATTTATATTTATAGTAGTAAAAAAGTTTAAATAAATATTTAATAAAGTACGAATTTTCACACATAAATTATTATTTTTACTCATAGTATGCTTAATATTTGTTCTTAGGACACAAAACTATTATTTTTCTAGATTGTATTATATGAGAGTTTGGTATGAATCTAAGATTATATCAACAGAAGTCTAATGAGTAATAATTAAAACAAGCTCTCATAACATTAAGCTACAGTTTCCTCTGAAAAAAGAAACTAAGCTACAGTTATGTTGAAAAAGAGTTGATATCATAGAATCTCTACTGAAATTAAACTCCAACGGTCTCTTTATATCGTATATATAAATTGCTTTTAAAAATATATAAAAAAAAAAACAAAAGCACTTGTTCTCTAATATTTACGGGTCCTCGGAGAAAGCTTACAAACGATGCATGAGTTGAGTGTTTTGTTTGATTGGATTGACAATATTTTTCATGATACAATGCGTTTTTCAATTTTTGTGGGTTTTTTTTTGGTACACAAAGGAAGAACAAAAAGTCAGCTAATTCCCTCTAGGATAATTCACTCCCCTCTCGTCTACCTCTAGCAGTTTCTTCACTGAAGCTGGGATGTTCTAAAACACTTAGGCCTCGTTTGATTCGGATATTAAAAAGTGGGATGGGATTATTAATACCACTTTTTTTATAATACCTTGTTTGATTCGCACAAATGTGCTGGGATTACTAATACCGGTACTAACTTAATACCACTCTTTGTGCTATAATTTAATACCGGGGGAGGTGGTATTGTTTATCCAGGATTAATAAAAATGAACCATATATTTTAAAAAATGCCACTACTACTATATTATTATTATTTAAAAAAAATTAATTTTTTTTTTCTAAAAATATTTTTTTTTTACAAATTTTTTTAAATTTTTTTTTTAAAAAAAATTGTTAGTCCAAAATATAATTCCGTATACAAGTTACAGAACTAAACATGGTATTGATATTAGCATGAGATATCCCAGTATTAATACTACATGAATCAAACATGGTATTGGTATTAAATTAATACCATGATTAATAGTCCAGTACTATTAACACTGATATTATTAATCTCACTGATCCTAATACCTGAATCAAACGAGGCCTTAAAGACGTTCCATTTGGTTAACTTCCAATTTCGCCATAGCGTCAGTGCATCTTCTAATTTTGCCATAGCGTCAGTGCGTCGGTTCCTTCTCGGAGAGTTTGGCTAACCTAAAGCCTCATCTCCACCGCTATCCTCTTGCAGTCTTTAATCATGACTTTCAGAGGATGATCTTCATAATCTTCACCATTAATGAGATCAATGACATTTGTTGAGTCCACTTTCACTATAGCACCGAGCCAGTCTTTTTTCATGATAAGAACCATCGCCTCACGCACTGCCTAGAGTTCAACTTTCAGAATAATAACTTCACCGATGAAGCCTCCAAAGCCGATCATCCATTTTCCTTGGTAGTTAACAACCAAGATTGTCCGGGGGATATTTCTAATAACCAATCAAATTCCTCGAGCAATTGCATGAAAGGAGTTGCCCTTATTTCGATGACAAGCTAATTTCACTTTACAGAATCTTTATGTTTCATGTTTTTAGATGTGCTCGATTGGTTCATGCAAGATAGTTTAATTTTTCGGAGGAAACTTTATAACTTTACAGAATCTTTATTTTTCATCTTTTTAGATGCGCTCGATTGGTTACATGTAAGATAGTTTAATCTTAGGGAAAACTTCATGAAAAATTGAAAATGAAAAGCTTACAAGGAGATGTTTATGAATTCCATGAAATTTGTAAAAGTAGGGCTAAAACAAGTTGTGCGTTATAATTAATTTGATTAAATTTAGCAACCAAACACTATTAAGAGATATGAAATTTGACAAGTTTCTAGGAATAAATTGTAATCAAAAGCATTTTTCAGAATAAATAAATGCTTCAAAAGAGTTTACAAAAGTCAGAAAGCATAGACCACATCAAAGGTAACAGTACCACAAGAAAAAGCACAGATCGTCAAAGATATATATTGACAATGGTTGGAATTATATTACTTTGAGATGATCCGTTTTTTCGTTCTTGATACCATATTAAAGTTCAGAACATCCAACTTAAAATTAATTAACAATGGGTGGAGGAGCCCTTTGTTTTTATATATTGCTTTAAAATGATCTATTTTTTTCATGTGGGATTTATAATCTCCAACAATATAACCCCTAAAGCACCCTTGGAAACGTAAAAACACAACCAAATTATATATTGCTTTTTTAAGGGTTTTCTTATTTAATAACGCCTGATGATATATCATTAAAAATAAATGAAAGCAACTGTCCCTAAGACAAGGAATTCCAAATGTCGCCCACAAGACTTGGCCTTGATATTGTTTCTCAGGTTAAAAACAAAATTAATCAAACGCCTCCGTTAGAAAATTTTGTTGAAAATTGATTACGATTCCATGACATTTGCCTTATGTGGGAGGATAATTTTGGGCATGGGCTTCCGTAGAGGGCCCAAACCAATTTCTAGAATAATGGGCCAACTGATACGCAAGGCCCGTACACTAATTAGAGTGGCCCTCTGGCCGACCAATTCCCAACTTCATGTTGATCGGACTAAAGGCACGAAATAGTTGAGATGGACGATAAACGATAGAAAATAACCACTTCAATTAGTGTGAATAAGGTTCTGGACACCTATAATCTTGAAGTATTGATCAAGTCATACATTTTACAGTCATTTTACTGTAGACCTAACAAACATGTAACCCTATCCTAAACATATAAATAGGAACGGGCAAACCCACAACAGAGGTAACCATCCCTTATTACAAAAACACTCAATCTCACATTCTCTCTCTAGAAGAGCTGAAACTCCATTACTGTAATCAACCATTCATTAGAGCAAAGTGAAGAACACTATCACACACTCAAAGAAGACGAACTGCCGCAGTAGATATAAAAACCACCGGAAGAACCTACCCTCACAAACAAAAAATCCTTTATTATTGCTATCAGTTTACTATTCATCCCCATCACCTTTACTGAATTTGATTACCGACTCTACTAGTTTGGGCCGATTCTGTCTTATTTGGGTTTGTTAGATTTACACCACCAACACCTTCAATTATGTCTTAGTCCAAAGGGAAACTTTGCCATTGCATCCCACATTATGATCTCTAATTTTAGTTATCACCTCATATTTTAAAATATTTGACTTACCACCCAACTGTTATCACACGTTTGCCTATAGAGTACAAGCCTTATACGATCAACGGTGTAAGTGTTTCACGTTCTCCAAATTGTTCGATTGCACCTCCATTCACAAAGCTAAGAATAAAGAATTTCTCACATCATCAATATCATCAATTATAGAAAGAGAAAGCGTAGAGAGAGAAATTAAAGAAAATGTGGTCATCAATGTCATTTCTTCTTCCTTCTCCTTAAATCCCATTATCATCATTGTCATCTTCATCATACCCACATTTATATACACACACGAATAATTTAAGGGCCAATAGGATATAGTTTACTCTTGTTTTGGTGTCCAACAACTATATTGTTCATGCTTAATCTCAGCCCTCGTATTAAAAGGGCAATATGAACCACTTCAGTACAAATTTAACAATCGTGGATGGAAAATGGTAACAGCGGGGTGGTAAAGGCAAAGATTTTAAAATGTGGGGTGATAACTCAAATTAGGGGTCATAATGAGGAGTGCAGTGGCAAAATTTCCCTAGTTTGAATTATACCAAGTATGATCACAAATCCGTTCTAGTCTTGTTGGTCAAGATATTCGACTCTCGCCTAAAAGACAAGCCCCGGCAATGGAATTTTTCTTCTTTCAGTAGCTCTTTTTTGCAATTAATTGATCTAGCTCTTTTAAGAACTTCAACACAATTGCTGATGCACTTTTTTTATGCAATATGCATACATGTTAAACTCGCAGTTTGTCAGTTAACTTCATCAAACATCCCTACGAAGGGATAGTCTTCCAGTTAATATTTCCATGTTCAACAACAGTACATTAAGTTTACCTGACACTATAACACCAAACTTCCGACCAGCATAGACGCGAGGGGAACTGTGAGGTTGTCATCAAACTCGGTGCTTAGAGGGTGGGACTCCACCACTGCTGTGGCCAGAGACACCACCAAGAAACCCAACACCATTTCCCAGCTTTCTTCAATGTACCCAAACATGGAAAAATAACGCATATACCTGCCACATCATATATATTTACAAATATATTAGTAGAAATTATCAAATTTCACACGTGCTTGTAAGAGGGAAAGTTAAAGTTACCCAACAGATGCGACGAAACCAGCAGCGGCCATTGCAATACTACCAGCAATCGATTTGTTACTGTTGTAGGGGATTTTCTTGGTTCCGAACCTCCTTCCCACAATGTCAGCTAATCCTGAAGCAGGATAAGTTCAAAACGTTGAGAAATTCGGGTATTTTAGATTTTACAAAAGCAAAATCATAGTTGTCAAATCGTTAATCGTATCGCGAATCGAAAGCCAATGAATCGCGAATCGTGAATCCTATTGGGAATCGAATCGTAGGATTCAGTGCAAAAGTAAAACAAGATAGTAAATAGTAAATAAACACATAAAAGACAAATTTTCGTAAGTAGTAATAGCTATTATAATGTAAAACCAAACATGTAAGACAATGGTACATTGTCTAATGGATGTTGTTGTTGTGGCAAAAAGATTGTAGGCTCCAAGTACTCCCACCGTGAACTCATTATTGTAAGAATATTATTTACTTAATCTTATTATAAACAGAGAAAATAGTAGAACCAAAATATATTTTAATTAGTAGAAGAATCACATGTAAAATGTATTGTAATAGCTTCCGATTATCTTATTGTTATTCCAATATTCCTATATCTATATTAGTTATTCATAAACCAAATATTTACAGATCAAAGTGCATAATTGCCACATAAAACATGCAGAATATCACTAAATTGTGCTAGGGTTTTGCAATTTTTACTCTATATGAAATTAAAAAGTAATATAGAAGTTATATTGAAAATAAAAAAACAAGCTTTTTCAATAGAAATTAAAATAAATAAATAGATAGATTCAAGGGTCAAAATTGAATCTTTGTTTGAATCATGTATTGTATTGCGAATCGTATATTGAATCGTCCGATACTTTGCGATTCTCTATCACTTTCGATTCTCTATACGATTCCGTATCGTTGACTTGATGAATCACGTATCAAATCGTGAATTGTATCGCGTATCATGCGATTCTAACAACTATGAGCAAAATCTTTTTGCTTTTCACGGAATATGCTCAAAATTTCATATTTTTTAATTTCACTGGTGTTTGATTGCATACAATATGCAAATTGATTCTGCAGTACAACTTTGGTTTAGCCTATCACCTCCCTCTAAATTTTTGTTTTCCATGGAAAATGTTCCACGTAAAACAATTCCAAGGAATTCAATTCTTTACCATGAAAATCAACCAAAAGCACCCTTAAGCCTTCTTTGTTTTTTCCACTTGCATAAAAGACAACACTCAATATCCTGGAAAAGTGCTGGCCAATTAAGTTAAAAAAGAAACACCAATTGTCTTAAAAGAACAGTACCATCTCCGGCACAGAGGTTGCATATTGTTGCAATGGCAATAGGTGAATTTCTCCAATAAATCGCACAAGCCAAAGTGATTGATGAGGCGTAGTATAGTGGTCCCTTGAGAAGTTCCCTGATGAATGTAGTAAGCTAAGAACAACAAATTATGATAACTAATGCATGCGAAAAAAGTAACAAAAATAAATGAACATTAATTGGTTCAAGCATTTGAAATAACTTAATATAAAGATGTTGCCTAGTATAAGTTTACTCGTGCTTAAGTAACTGAGTTGGTAAAGTTTGGACTAGATTGTACAAAAAGGAATAATATTCCTCCTTACCAAATTAAGAGTCCAACTTCCTTTTTGGGACATAGTCAATGTGCCAAATTTCACCACAATAAACAAGATTTGTCGTCGGCCATTGATTACAATGAAGTTTGTGTGTTCTTAAAATAGTGCAAAAATCAAACTGCACTCTTAATTTGGGACAGATGGAGTAACTCTGGCTTCTGCATCAGCTTTACCTAACTTGAAGAGAAGCTTCAGCATTTAGTCACATGTCAAAAGTCTACATTCTTAAAAGAACGATTGAAGAAAAACAGATAAAAACAAAAGTCTCAATTGACATGTTGCACAATGATATATAGTACATAAATCAAGTGAATTCCCAAATAATGGAACAAATTCAGTATCAATCACAATAAATTGCATTTTGATGTGTGAAGCCCATTCGTATCTAAATCTTATAATTATATATATATAAGAGAAATAAATTCTTGAATTGTAATAACCTGTGGTCTCCAAATCTGCTCATTGATTTCACAGTGCCTTCATCTTTCCATACTCCAAGTCCCAAAAGAAGCATCTTTATTATATTGATGGCAGGAATAAGAGACGCGATAACTGCTCCACGACGACCAGAACTGTAAACAGTCATAGCAGCTTTATCATCTGGCGAATATGAGATAACATGAAAAGGTTTCATCATTCAACTTTACCTGAACAGTGGCCAGCAAAGCATGAAAACTAGCCCAATGCTTATATGCACAAGCTTCCTGTTTAGTTTCTGAAAAAGGGAAGATAAAAGATAAGGAGCAATTATTTGTCATCCTACCCGTTCATATTATGAGTTGCAGTTACTGTTTTGAAACTTCCCAGATTAAGAGTCGCATTTGAAAAATCCATTATTCCACAGCTACTGTTGCTTCTGTGTCTAAGAGCACATAAGACTGGGATTAATAGCCTAACAGACTAAAATTTCGTAAGGCATATGTATCTTTTCTTTTCTTTCCCTAACTTGGAGAAAGAATTATTTCTCCTTTTGCTAGTTGTATGAGAAATTTGTGCAGAGTTTCTATTTCGCCATCATTTTTTCTTTTTTTATAATTAGTTCCTGGTATAATAGTTATGTGATAATCATGTTAATTATTTTGGTACTTCAATCTGTTTCAAATTCATAAATCTGGGATGAATTTCTGATTCATAAGGTCTTGGTTGTTAAATTTCTTTAGTCTGCTTATCTTATTAAGACACGGCTTGTTGTCCAGTAAATTGCTTCTTGAGAATTTTGCTGAATTCCTATTCCTTTGGTTTGAACTTCAATTTTAACTGTGTCTTCAATATTAGGATAAAATGAAAGGATTTTGTTTTATATTGAAGCAAACTACTCCATGCACTTATACTAGATTGCATTCCTCCAGTAAGAGCATTGAATGGATCATTAAATCGGATATCCAACACTACTGCTATTATGTGCGTATCAGCGTATCTAATCCTGATCTAACCAAATCAGTTATACAGATCTGAACTAGACATATATGGATGTATTTTTTTCTGAATGGTTTTCTCCATGTATTTATATTCTTTTTATCAAACAG
The DNA here is from genome assembly GCA_021464415.1 of Lonicera japonica. NCBI lineage: Eukaryota > Viridiplantae > Streptophyta > Magnoliopsida > Dipsacales > Caprifoliaceae > Lonicera > Lonicera japonica. Next base: position 101,497,236 of record CM038464.1, read on the forward strand.
ATTTGTAATGATCAGTTGATCACCTTGTAGTCTCTTTTCTTCACACAAATAGACCTATACTACCATTCATTAACTGGCTCTGTACACCTACAATCTTGTACATTTTGACACTTGCATAGTTGCATCTTAACACACAGAAAGTTTATCAGAGATTTTGCATCAGAAGTCAAACAAGGAATACAGTATGCACGTGATAGGTTGAATATCAAGAAGTCATATATGTTAAGGAATTCCATTTTAAGACCCAAGGATTCTAACTAAATGTAACTGCAAATTATCGCTTGGTTAGCATCTCCTATCATCCTTAAAGGAGACGGTGCAGCTTTCAAGTCTTTTGTTTGGAGGGAGGGGCGAGAGAGAAAGACCCAAGTCCTACTCTCTTAGAATGAGGCAACAAAGTTGCAAGTAATGAAGAGAATATGAGCAAGAAAAGGAGCAAACGGGCATTCCTGTGGAGGTTTACTTGGGATACCATGTAGTCAATTGTAGGCCAGGTAACACTATTGCACTAATGAGGTACTGGCGAGATTTATATATACATTGTACGTGGTTTCGAGATGTCCTCCATTGGTTATATTCCGTCCAATAATACACTACGGTGGTATTATGCCTTTGTTGTACTTGCAGTGTCTAGAAAAGTCCTAAGGCCGAGGAGTCGAACAACTTTATTTTCACAGCTTATAAATTCTTAAGTTGTAAGATTAAGAAGTTGTGGAGATGGCTGAATTACAGCAAATGTCTTTACCAGTACAGAAAATTCCATTTAATTTCCGACTCTTTTACTCCATGGTAGGAGGTTTAAAAGCATCCACAAGAAATAATTCGAAGGTCCACATCGTCTTCATGTCCTAAATTTGTTGTTCTGTACTTTGGTGCCTCAGCAACTAGCATCACTAGTTCTGTACAGACCATCGACTTGAAACCGCATGTGACAATAGATTCCCAGCTCCGTCATATTGTTGATATGGCATAATGAAACTAACCAATAACAGTATGAACATTTACGTCTACGACAGCAGCAAAAATACCTACTGTCTCTCGTGTAAGGACAAAAGATAGAAGCATACAAAAACTAAACCCGGTAACTAGAATTTCTCTTTAACTCTGTCTACTCCCTTCATATGAAGTACTAAATAAAAGAATATTTTGTATTCTTTCTTGTTAGAAACACAAAAATAGTCAACGCTAATCAATTTAGTATCATTGCCTAAACCTAGGTTAAGCATTTAATGCAAAATCTTCATTTGAGAAATGCCTAGGTATCCATTCCCATGTAAAGATTAAAATTGCAAGATCACAGAAAATTAAGGATCCTCATTAACTAAAACCTGAATTCACAAACAGCAAGAAAAGGACAAACATAAACATCAATATGGTCTATATGAAAATAATTTTCTCATAACAAAAACAACCAAGGCCTTAATCCAAATTAATAAATATAGAAGCGCTGCAATGAGATAATAGCAAAATCAACACCAGCACAGAAGTCAGCATGTTGTCATATTAAGGATAATCAAATGGAAAGTCATGCTAAATTGGGACATTTCTCATCTCAAAATAGCAAGTTCATTCATAATAGATGCCATCCACATTAACAAACTTCCAAACTACGATGGAATCAGCTTGTATAGATATGTATTTGAGTAATTAACAGCCAACACAGGCTTCTCATCCATGTTTTTGAGATGGCGAATTCACTAATTCTAAAATTCTGAGATAGATTAAGGTACAAACGCCATGATCCTCCAATCCACACCTCTCTTTAATGTTATTTTTTTTCCACACTCTCTTTCTTGTTTGAAATGATGAATAACAACTAGTACCGAAATCAGAATCATATTAAACACTGATAGACTGTCACGTATTACAATTCCTATAATTCTAAAGGGCATATATATATGGCAAATTTCCTATGCGGATTACTGTTCACGGATTGCCCGTACAGATTGGCCTATTTGGCACGCTTCCCGATGGAATTTTTTGATGAAATTTGGTGGGGATGGTCCAATATTTTTCAATCACGTAGTTAACCCACTTCCCGGTTGAATTTTTTGATGAAATTTGGTGGAGATGTTCTACACACGATGAAGAACATCCCCACCGAATTTCATCGGGAAGCGTGCCAAATAGGCCAATCCGTACGGGCAATCCGTGAACAGTAATCCGTACTAGAAATGCTCCAGTATATATATATAGGTATATCTTTACGGATTGGGCCTTTTTACGACACAAAAGTGTCGTAAAAAACACTTGGGGGTGTGTTTTTACGACGCAAAAGCGTCGTAAAAGGACCAGTCCGTAAGGACCTATGCTTACCAGAAATTTTCCCTATATACATATATATAACTTACATAAAAATGGACATATGTAGTACGACCGAGAATTCGAATTCCATATCAAATTCATTTTTAAAGGTAGATTTAAATCCTAAATCTTGGTGTCACTATCAGATAATTACGTTTGTCTACAAAATCTCATCATACTTCACATGCCCCAACAACATTTAACAGAACTTGACAAATATTGCTTCTCTCCTCAACCATATCATATCATACATAATATTTTAGCACAGTAATTCACAATTACAACAAAATACTTCAAATAAACAAAACAAAGAGTAGTTTAAAGTAACACGAAGATCAACCTGGTCCAAGAGCCCTCTCTTGGCTGTTTCAGCCCACAATCGAAGTACAGAGAGAGCAATACCACCGGAGATCGCCGAAGCAAAGACATCTCCGACGACGGGATTCTCCGCCAACATTGACACCGCCGGTGGTGAGCTGACTTTCCGGCGAGCTCGCAGAAAGTCAAATCGCTGGAAACTAAAACAACCGACAGGAGGAGGAAGAATCCGAAGGTTAGAAAGAGGAAAAGTTTGGGGAAATTTTGAGGGAGTGTTGGTGTGATGAAGGAGAGTGGACTTAACTGGAGAGAAGAGGGTAGCGTTATTGGCCATCTCTTTAGACACCTCACCAACTACTTTACGCAAGAGCTCAAACTGCATTGAATATGGCCCCCTCTTCATTTTTTTTTTTTTTTTTTTTTTTTTTTTTTTTTTTTTTTGTTCAGAGTAAAGTAGCTGTCAACTTACTGTATTGGGTACGGTTGGGCTAGTTGTTGTCAGAGTACCTTTGCACAATTTTTATTTTGCATTTAAGGCCATGCCCATGCGCATTGCGAAGTGCAAGTAAATGTTAAATTTTAGCCCATGAGTATTTTTTATTTTTTTTAAAATGCATCATAGATAAGGATAGTAAATTTTGAAAGCAAGATAAAATAAAATTAGAACGAAATAAAAAGTTGATATCATATTTGTATTCGTGTTGTGTTTAAATTTGTATATTTTTATCATGACTTTTGATCATGTTCGTGTTAAAAAATTTACCCAGAATTAACACGATATTGCCATAATTTAATCACGATTAAATAAAAATTATTTAATAATTTTACCCTTTAGAAATTAAAAAAAGAGACATATAAAGAAAAAAGTTTATCTTATAATTTCTCAACCTCTTTTTTCTCTCTTTAGAATCACGTCTAATATCTTTCACTTTTACTTTCGACTTCTCTCTTCCACTATCTGTTACGACTTCCCTTTAAAATCGATGAATTTAAATGGCAAGAACAAAGAACACCTAGCCCATGTACTCATGAATTCAAAGAAGAAAGCAAAAGTTTTCGACATAACTGTGTGCGCGACTGCCAGTGAATCTAGGCAGGTAAATTTATGTTGATTTTTTAGGGTTTAATGGTTGGAGATTTGTACCCACTTAGTGTTTTTAGCTTTATCTAGTCCTTTTTTTATTTTAATAATCTTCTCTCTGCGTGTATATATCTATGTGTTTGTATACATACTTGTGTTTAATTTTATATTTTTCTTAAATTTGGTATATCTATGTGTTTGTATACATATTTATGTTTAGTTTTATATTTTCCACAAATCTAGTCCATTCTCTCTGTGTATTTATGTAAATTTTGTCCATTATTGTATCTATGTTAATATATATGTGTGTGTATAACAAGACAAGAAGAGAGGAAAGTGTAATTTGTTATATATATATATATATATATTGTTAAAGTGGTATTTGAATTAAATTCATAGCAATAACTAGAGAAATTAAAATGTATTTTTTTGTGGTAATTTTGCAATAGATGATGTTATAACTATTTCTAGAAATACCGTTAAAGCGAATGTGTTGAAAATACATAAAAGAGAGAAGATAAAACTTAAGCATATGCTAAAGGTGACTCTGGGTAGGATTTCTTTGACATCCGATTTATGGTCTTTGTCTAACACGAATGGGTTCTTATGTGTTACATAACATTTAATTGATCAAGAATGGAAATTACAAAAGAGGATTCTTAACTTTCAATTTATGCCACCTCCACATAATGGTGTTTGCTTAATTGGAAAAATATCTAATTTGTTGTCCGAATGGGGGATTGAAAAGAAATTATTTACTATTACTTTGGACAATGCTTCTAGTAACGATACATTTGTGAATTTATTAAAAAGTCATTTGAATAATTAAGGTGTTTTTCTTAGCAATGGTGATTATTTCCATGTTCGAAGTTGTGCCCATGCACTAAATTTGATTATGTAAGATGGGTTGAAAGCTATTGATGAAGGGATTGTTAAAGTTCATGAATCTGTCAAGTTTATTAAAGGTTCACAAGTAAGGCAACAAAAGTTCATGGAATTTGTGAAATTTATTCATTTGTATCCTAAGAAAGTCTTATGGCAAGATGTTCCCACGAGATGGAATGCAACTTATCTTATGATTAAAAGTTATTTTTTATCGTCGTGCCTTTTTTCGTTTAGCACTAAGTGATTATAATTTCTTACATTATCCAAGTGAGGAAGAATTGGGTAAAATATAGAAGATTTTTAAGTTCTTGGAAGTTTTCTTTGAAGCTACATGTATCTTTTCAGAACATAAATATCCTACTTCAAACTTGTATTTTCCTTCGATTTCTATGGTTGAGAGAACTTTGAAAGAAGATATGAAACGCTCGAATGGGTTTACATGGCAAATGGCTTGTCAAATGTATGAAAAAATTTCTAAATATTGGTCCGATTATAGCTTAATTTTAGCAATGGCTACAATGTTAGATCCCTAATATAAGATGCAATATGTGGAGTTTACTTACAAAAAGCTTTATGGAAGTCACTCAAATCAAAGTATAGTTGTTCAGGAAAAGTTATTTTCTCTCTTTAATGAATACATGCTCGATTCTCCTTAGACTTGTGGCACGTTTACTACTTTACAAAGGGAAAGTGGAAAGGATGTTTACAAGAAGAATAATGTAACAATGCCTAGCAAAAGGCACGAGAGATATGTTCAAGGTAAGACACTTTTTTTTTCGAATAAAATGATCATTTTTGTAGATTTTTATTTGATATAACCTTTTGTTGTTGTCAATTTTTGATATTGGAGTTTTTTTTAATTCAATAATTTTTAACACAAAAATTTACTACTTATGAAAGTGAAGAACTTGCTTGCACTTAAATGACACAATTGAAAATGTATTTAAATGAGTCAAGAAATGTTTTAGGGGAAGATTTGGATGTCCTTTGCTTTTGGAAAGCTCATCAATATCGCTATCTGGCACTTGCTTGCATGGCTTGTGATATTTTGAGCATTCCAATCTCCACTGTTGCATTCGAGTCCGCCTTTAACAATGGTGGTCATGTTCTTGATCAATACTGGAGCGCATTTATGCCCGAGACTGTGGAGGCTTTAATTTGTACAAGATATTGGCTATTTGGAATCTAAGGTATATTTATTTTTGTATTTCCATTTCTACAATTTTTATTGATGGAATTTTTTTTTATTTTTACTTTTTGTATTTAATATATTTATAAGTGATATAGAGTTAAGTTTGCATGAATTCACTGAAGATATTATACAAATGGATAACATGGACAAGCATATATTTGCATCTACTGTTACCCTTAAGGTATATGTCAATAATTTATTTAATAAGAAAGATCAATCTATATTTATATACACATTTTAACTAGTGTTTCTTTAAATTATTTTCTGTTTTTTTTATAAGGTAATAATTGATTGAAGAAAGGAGGACGCAATTGTGAATTTTTTGAAGTTGTAACAGTAATAAGATACAACTTTGAAGACACCTACTTTTATTTTATTTTATTTTTTTGATGTCTTCACTTTAGTTGTTTTCTTATTTAGTGTATAATATTTTTTAAAGCTTTTTTTTTGTACCATGTAAAAGAAATTGTACATAGAGGTATATGTAATGTGAATACTAACTAAATCAAGTGAAATTAGAACTTTTTATAGTGTCATTTGTGTATCTTGTATTAAGCGTGTTTAAATTGGGTTGTGTTCATGTTAGCCGAAAAAAATACGGCTTCGTGTCATGTTGTTTTCGTGTTAATCTTTACAATTTCGGATTGTGTCGTGTTAGCTCAAAACACAACCCAAAAATACGATTTGCCATCTTTAATCATAAACCGAAATATATCGAATCGTTTCAAAGGTAACTTATAGGACAATATAAGATATAGTCCTAATAATTGTTGAAAAATAAAAGTTGGTTATATATAACGTGTATCGTCCAAAGTTGCCATCTAGAGATTATGATGGATGGTTTTTTTATTGGTTATTGTGGGTGGCCAAAAATTTGGGCAAACCCACATGATGAAGTTCTTAGTAAAATCAATGGAATAATATATGAAAATAATAGTGGAGACAAGAGATTTTTGGATACGGTAGGTTCCTCCGGTAACGCTTATGCTATACCGACAGTGCTTATGCTATTCCGACAGTACGTCCTCCTTTTATGTGTGTGTTTGATTTATTAGCTCAAATGCAATTGAAATGAGGATACAAGTTACCACTCTCTCTCTTTAAGATCTGGAGGGAGGCCCCCTTCTCATGGCTATCCCTTATTCTATTTATATTCATAGAATTAGGGTTACATATCTAACATTAGGGTTAAGGGTAAAAGACTAAAAAGGGCTTACTCTATCCCTTTACAAATTCTCTCATAGAGTTTAGGCTGGCTCATGTCCAGGCCCATTATTATCTTCATAATTTTTATACTCCCACAATTGCCCCCCAAGCACGTGAGCTCGGCGGCCAAGGTGAGTTCGTGTGCTTGGACCATCAGCTTTCTTATCCTTGTAGTCTTCGAAATAATTTACCAAGTGTTGTAAGCAAGATTTCCCGAAAAATTTCAAAGCTTGTGGCAGGGAAGTGAGATACGTTGATATATGAATGGTTGGCGCACTAAATCATATTCTCTTGCCGACCTAACAATTTGTTGTTGTTGACCAGGCTGTTAGGCCAACTGTTGTAAATCAAGAAGTACCTGTTGCAGAGCAGGTGACTATTGGTGTTGGGCGAGCTCATTTTTTTTATTTAAGTTCCTCCTCTTGTAGTCAATGGGCCTAGGACCCCTACCATATATAATCAATTGTCTGGCTTTTATGGATGGAACTTTGATCGTACTTGTATTTCTTCTATTTTTGCTAGGCTAATTTGCTCGGTGGTCAAGCATCATTTTTTGTTTGGCCTTTCAGACCTCGTCAACTTGTCCCTAGGGCAGAAACAATCATCTTGGCCGAGTTGATTGATATTTTTGTGGCTTACTCGGCCTTCATAACTTTTTGAAGTTAAAAGTTTAAACTTTGTGCAGTTTATCAAAGCAATAAGACGATTCGGTTAAAGCAGGAGAGTGGTCCTTATAGTGGCTTTCTAGGCCCTGCCTACCCGGTAATTTAATTGGTTTAACTGGCCTTTGTTGTGCCCCCAGGGGAGGTCTTTAATGCCTTTGAAGAAAGGTCTTACATTTATCCAGCTAGCTGCAACGAGCTTTAGAACGATCATGCTCCCGTGGGAGGTCTCGCCTTAAACTTTAGAAAGGTCTTAAGAGATTTTATTAGCTTCATGATCGAAAAATTGCCTTCGTCAATAAGAAGGTCTTATCTTGAACACATTACTTTTGATGAATAAAGGATTTTTAAAATTTGTTTTGTCGATCAAAGTCTTATGTAAAATTTGCCCTTCATGAAAAATATAGGACTTAGTGAAATTCACCTTTAATCGTCGAAAGATCTTAATACATTGCTTTGCCAAGCGAGGTCTTAAGCAAAATTTGCCTTTTGAAAATAAAGGTCTTATTTAAATTTCTTTAATTGATAAAAGCTTTATTTAATTTTTGTTGTCTTGTCCGAGTAAAGTCTTATACATTTGTATTTTTGCCGCCTTGACTGAGTAAGGTCTTACACGTTTTTTTTTTGCCGCCTTGACTGAACAAGGTCGTACAATGTGGGTGGCCAAAAATTTGGGTAAACCCACATGATGAAGTTCTTAGCAAAATCAATGGAGTAATAGATAAAAATAATAGTGGAGACAAGAGATTTTTGGGTACGGTAGGTTCTTCCGGTAGCGCTTATACTATTCCAGCAGTATATCCTCCTTTTGTATGTGTGTTTGATTTATTAGCTTAAAGGCAATTGAAATGATGATACAAGTTACCACACTCTCTCTCTAGGATATGGAGGGAGGCCCCCTTCTCATGGTTATCCCTTATTCTATTTATATTCATAGAATTATGGTTATATATCTTACATTAGGGTTAAGGGTAAAAGACTAAAAATGACTTACTCTACCCCTTTACAAATTCTCTCATAAAGTTTGGGTCGGCTCATGTTCAGGCCCATTATTATCTTCATAATTTTTATGCTCTCACAGTTATATATAATGCCTTGGGACCGGGGGAAAATCCAAGATTCTTTGAAAGGGGTTTAATGTCAACTTGCATTCAATTTCTTTTTTTTCTCAAAGTGAAAAAAAGTAATGATAATACATAACAAATTCAACATTCAAATACAACCTTGACCTAATTAAATTAGTATCAAACCGTAATATTTAACTTATAACTAATCATAAAAAAAACCACTAATAGTTGAGAATAACATAAAAAAGTATCCTAACTCATAAAGTTATCATAAAGTTAACTTCATTTTGAATTTATATTTAAATCTTTAAAGATTTACCTCAAAAGTACCAACTACATAGAAAGCTTTTATCGAACAAGTGGTAGTGCCAAAATCATCACAAACACAAATTAAATTTTTTTAGTAAATTAATTTAATTATTAATTAATGCAAAATGTAAACTTAATGTACTATTAAAATAATTTTTTTCAGCAATATATGAAACATAATAGCTAGTTGGCAAATGACTATAAACTTTGTTTGATTTCGTGTGGCTCCTCTCTTTTTTTTCCTTGGCTATTAAAAATGACTTTTAAAAGTGGGCAATATTCGAGGGGGGGGGGTTAAAAAAAAATGCACTGTGCTTGAGCCTGTCAGACCTAGACAATACTCGATCTGTATATCGTCTCAACAAAAAGTTTGCCAAAAGGTAAATCATAAATGTAATAACACCTTAGCATTTGTTGTATCTTTTTACCTTACTGGTTGTTGCGATAGGGCATGAAAAAAAAAACCAAATTTAGCCACTTCGTTTTAGCAATGCAAATTAGGGGTGGAAAATTGTACCATTAATATCGTACCATTGTCAAAATGTACCAAAGTTTGGTAATGGTACAGTACCAATCAGTATCACACCGAATTATTTTGGCACAATGCTGATACTCAAAATTATTATCAATAGTATACCATATCGAAATATTGGTATTACCATAGTATATCGTATTGTACCATCACCAATATGCCATTACGCCAAATACCAAAATTAGACCAATACCCCACAACATTTAGAAAATAGTTTCACTTTTCACACAAATTTACCCTGTTCGCAGAATAGAACAGTAGCCAGCCGCTAGCCACCAGATGCTTTTGCAGCTGCTGTGATTCGACTGGGAGAGCTCTCAGTCGAACCTAACACCGATCCCAGTGCGCTACCACTGGGCCACTTGCTGGTGGTTCTATCTTTATCTTTAAAACCGCCATTTGCCACCCCACCACTGCCATACCCACCACAAGTTCGATGCCTCCTCTTGGTACTTCTTTATCTAAAAATTGATTAGTTGAAGTGTTGGGCATTTGTGTTGGGACATTTATAACTTTAACTTATAGTTTAGAATTTTTAATTGTATGTTTTTTTATGCCCACTATTTAACTTTAATTGTGTCACTGTTAGATATTGTGTGGAACTTTTAATTGTGCCCATTGGGCACTGTCCGCTGTTGGATATTGCTTTTTTGAGTTTTAATTGCGCCACTTTTTATTTAGCTATAGTTTTGACTTTGGAACCGTTGGAGAGTAACTTTTTTTTTTCGTTCTTTTTTAGTTATAGATTTTTAGTTTGTTTTGGTATGCAATTTTGCATATCCACCACTTTTTTTTTAAGCTTGATTTTTTGGTAATATACCATACCATATCATACCGTAGCATATCAATTTTTTTGGTTTACAGAATTTGATATTCCGAAAATTTTGGTACAGCAGCGGTAATAGATTTGATGTACCAAATTTTTGACACACTACACGGTATAGTCAATATGATACGGTATTGTAACAAATTCACCCTTAATGCAGATGGCCTAAAATTTGGAGTGTTGAAAATTCAATTCAAACCGTTTAAACCAATAAATCTAATCTAACTAATAAATTTTAAATTAATCCGTGAAACTAACAGGTTGGATTATATTGCATTTAGAAACCAACATTGAATTGGTTATGGGTTCCACCTAGAGGAAACTAATGTAAAACCGAAAGTCTAACCTTATCTAGAAACATATCACAACATAATTGGTTAATATATAATACGTAATTAATCTATTAAGATATACCTTATTGTCTCCTTAATTATCGGTTCTACATATAAAATAGTCTAACAAGTAAACCCTTTTTTATATTGAAGAAAACCCTTTTTTATATTGAAGAACCTTCGATATGAAATAACTCATTTGATTAACTTTTTAAATTAGTAATTAAGTTGACTTTTTAGTTAGATTGTTTTGGTTTTTATACGGGTATTTTGATTGGTTTGGGTTATTTCTTGAAAGCTTATTTGTTTTCAAAAAATACAATTAAGTAATTAATATATATTTTTAAACGAGCATTACTTTCTAATTAATTCAATCCAACATCAAATTAGATTGGATTGAATTTTTTGAATTAAGTCGGATTGGATTAAATTTAATGCTAAAATATAAAATAAAGTTGGATTGGATGGTGGATATATTGTAATAAAGATATTGGTTCAAACCAATACACATATAAAATAGATATGGTTATTAGCACTCCTAAAGAGTAATTTAGTAATTCAACAAACGTCTGCAATGTATAACAAATGTTTAGAAAAACTTGCATCTATATTATATATAAAAGTATGAATAACTTAAGAGTTTTTCCTCCTTTTCGTGAAGACAAATATGTCATTTGATTTTAAACAAAAGCTTTTCAGATTTACATTAAATAAAACAGTATAACTTCATAGCATGGGTAAAATTTGTTGTGTAAATATCACGTGTCAAGCCACTTTTACACAAATCTTAAGTATATAAAAAAAAAATATGCTCAAATGATAGTTTTGTAAACATGTGTAAAATTTGAATAAACCAATAAGATACCGAGGTATGTTTGATATCATTTTGTGTAATTATTATTATTATTATTTAGAATTTATGCATACCTAATTTTATAATGATAATGGATCCTGATTTCTTGATCTTGCTGAGTAGATTCAAATATACAAATTTTATTAATCTATATTTTATATTAAAAGTTATTACATTTTAAAGTTTTATAAAAAAATTGAAAGATAAAAAGTTGCCGTGGCAGTGTAAACTTGGAATATATTTTACGCATTTATTTTACACAAAAGTTAAATTTACAAGACTGTTGGACAAAGAAATTTTTATAAGTCATGTAAATTTTACACAAAACAATAATACACTACTATTGGAGATGCTCACATATAGTTTATATTAGTATTAGTATTCTAATAATATTCAAAATCTACTTTATTTGGCTAAAATAATTGAACAAAGATTTTAAACTATATTTACATTAAATAAAATAGTATAAGTGCATAACTCCTTATACTTTTATATTAGTATTAGTGCTCCAATTAAATTTATACTTTATTTTATTAGGCTAATACAATTACATGAGTTAGAGTTTAATTTTGTTGAAGTAGGTGTTTTGTATAAGACTTCTATATAATTTCGTAACAAACTTTTTAAGAAGGAAGCTATTTAATATGCCGTGAATAAAAATTTTGTCCCAAAGCTCACCATAAAGATATATATATATATATATATATATATATTAAAATTTACATTACTTGATTGCATTTAACATTAGAAATTAAATTTATATATATTAATTTATATTCTAAAACTTATTTGTTTATCTATAATTATTTTTAATGTTTAAAAAAAATGAATATATTGTAACTCATTAAAACATTCATGATAATTTTTTTATTTTTTTTTTACTATTTTACTATTTTTGATGTTATATGACCCATTATTTTATGTGAATGTTATATTATTGTTTGGTATTGTGGTAAAGCATTCACATCAATGATTTATAATCTATTATTTATATTATTATTTGGTATTGGGTATAATAATCCATATGTTTAATAGGATTAACTATCTATCAATTCTAAAAACTCAGTAAAAATATACTGCTCTCTTATATATCTGATTAAGAGTCTGCTTGACTACCTATGTACTAAAAAAATTTAACGCGACAAATTTTTATCATGTATCTACAACATTTTTCTATAGTTTACCGATTCGATGATTTTCTAATAAGCATCAATGAATTTTATACTTGATATTATGTTTTGTTTATTTATTATTATTTTTATTTCATATTAATTATTCATTTCTTGGTATTTACATATTCATTAATAGATTTAATGATATTTGTCAAGTATTAAAATCACATGCAATGCACGTTAACAAAAACTAGTAAGGTTAAATGACAAAAAATGGTAACAAACATTTGATCTTTTTACACTTTGGTTATTGAACTTTTTTGTAGTCAATCGTGGAAAGCAATTTTTTAATTGTTGTCGCTTTAATCCATCCATTAGCTTTCTACGTACTTACACAAACCACCCTCAACTTTTCAACTTCTTTGCTAATAGATCCCTTATACCCCATTTATGTCTCTAAAATCCCCGTTCTCTCTAATTCCTAAGCCAATTACTCTGACATTTATACATAAAGTAATAAATAACTTAATACTCTAACATTTGCCCCCACCAACCCCTCAATCCATCATTGTTATAGCTACTGTGGGACGATAACCTTTTTTTTTTAAGTTAGAGATTGTTTTCTTTCAGCCAAATTAAAGAACTTAGATTTGACTTCATACTCTTTTTCAAAATACACATCCTAATTTAAAGGCAGCCAGTTGTTTTTAAAAAAATAAAATTTGTTTGCTATATTGAAATTTGCATATAATGATTATGTGTCAAAAAAGAGAAAAAAGAAATTAAACTTTTAATTTGGGATACCTAAAAAATAAAAAAATAAAATATCCTCTCAATTTAAAACGTAGAAAGTGCATTGACGGATTCTCTCCTCACCCATACGTTTGACTATATTTTTTGTGTCTTACTCACATCAACAATTAAAATAATTGTTAAATTGTTGCATGAGGTGGTAATGGATGGTGAATGGTGGAAATAAGAGGAGAAATTGTTGAGGAGAGAATGAGGTATAACACAATGTAACATATAATGATCTATTGGCGAATAAATTAAAAGATTGGGGTGGTTGTGTAAATACTTAAAAAGTTGGGGTGGTTTGTGTAAATAATTTATACATTATATTAGCCAATTTTAATGAAAGTTAACGGATGGACTAAAGTGACAATAATAAAAAAGCTACTTCCTATTGTGAAAAGGGCGAAAGTTCATTACCATTTTTCGTCATTTAGCCCATATATAAAGTGTCACTATTTATTTTTTTTTTTCCAAAAAGGAGGTCTAAGTCTCCTTTTAACTACAACAACAAAAATCTTCCCAAAAACCATCCAATGAGAATCGAATATGGGATCACTCACAGGTCCAAGTTGGTACCTCCTCTCCTAACTATTCTACCTCACTTGCTCAAGTGTCACTATTGTTTTGTATTGCTAAAACTAGCTTGGACTTCTTATAGCATTACCCTTAAAATATGCTGTCATAATCATTGGGTCGACTTGGAGCTCCCAAGGTCGAACCCCGGCGTTGTCAAAATAATGCTTGGCCAGCGGCAGCCACGAACCGCGAGCGGGGATTAGTCGAAGTGCGCGAAAGCTGGCTCGGACACCCCGTGGGGAACCAAAAAAAAATAAAAATAAACGAATTTTATATGGACCAATATTTTAGTTAATGCATAATAGTCACACCAGAGGTGAAGCAACCGAGCGTTGAAGCTGGGCATTTGCCCACCTTAATATTTGATACGTGTTTATTTTTATTAATTGTTTTAAAAAAATTAGCTTAAGTAATAATTAAGATTGGCTTTATCCACCTTATTTTAAAGAAAAAAAAATTCTTTCCCTTGTAGAACTACAAAAAAACTAGTTTTTGGCTGCGTTTATTTAGCAGCACTAAAAATAAATATCTAAAAAAAAGTTTTTCCGGTACTTTTTAACAAAATATATGCTTGGAATTCACGACATCTAGTAATAAATGCCGGGAATTTATAGCATTTTATAACAAACGCTGTAAATTTATGGCAATCTTCAATAAGTGCTGGATATGTTAAATGCCCTTTTCAGCATTTTTAACAAAATGCTGGGAATTTAAAGCATTCTATGCCAGATGCAATATACGTACTCACAACATTATCCTACAAGTGTTGGCAATGGTACGTAATTATTTTTTTCTGCATTTTTTTTTATGAAATGTAAAAAAAATATAAAATCGGCCTCTTATTCCAAATGCCAAAAGTTTATTGCGCTTTTCAACAAGTGCCAAAAAAAATTAATTTCATGATTCTTTAAGAAACCTTTTTAATTTGAGTATGCTTACAAAAATTATAAGAGAGTTTAATTTAATGCCATTTTTTTTATTCTTTTATGATTGAATTTTTTATGTTATTTTGTGAAAAATGTTGTGATCAATTTATTTGATCAATTTTATGTCTTTTAGATAGCAATAAAGAAATTTGTACTATAGATGTGGATGTCTATACTCTATATGTATGTTTATACTACATTCATCAGTTGTGTCGAAGAGAAAACATAGCTTAACATATTAGTAATCTAATTCATTCAAATCAACTTTTATTTTCAACTATATGTGTTAATTAGAATTAAATTGAATTTAAAATAATATAAAAAAAAGGACGACAAAAGATTGTATCATACAATTTGAAACAAATACAAAAATTAAGGGTGGTTTACGTCTCTAATTAAATTTAATTAATATACAGAATATAATACATATATACAAATAAGATATT